>CM036760.1:40268388-40988388 GCA_020796225.1 Arion vulgaris
AATGGTGCAAGCTATGAGAACACACAGTGGCAAAAAAAATTACAAGATATGTAAATATACACAAAGCTGTACTAAATTTCATGCAAAAGGGTGAAGAATTATTAGAGACTACAGAATATACCACAAAAGTATAACAGGAGGAGCATTTATTTCTGGTTCATGAAAGTAAAAAATCTTCAATAATTTTGGTTTTACATAAAAATTAAATTTATTATATATCTGTAACTGGGACTCTGCTTCTTCTTCTTCGAACACTTCATAGCGACTTGTATGGTGTGATCCGAGACTAAGAGCGATTGTACATTGTGCCAGTTATGCGCCTACAAGTAGGCCAGCATATCTGATTTCTGTGATGCTTTTTATTTACTAGGTAACTTCCCTAGGCCCCTACCTCAGTCACCTCTTACGATATGTCTTGAAGGTCGCAGTGTTACTATTCTTTGCTCTCCTTGAGGGTCCCGACAGCACATGGGTGACCAGGACTCAAGATGGTAGACAGGGTGCAGACAGTAAAGTCGATAACCCGCTTTGCTAGCAACCAAGTGCAGTGCTAATTCCAAGGTTCGCAGCCAATTTGTGACCCAAAAATGTTTTGGTGTTCGCATAGTGCATGGCTGGACTACACATTTCCTGATCCTTTCTTGGGGTCTAAATTACAAGTACCTCAGATGGAGTAAAGCTTGCCTGAATGGTGAGGCTGATATGGAATACAGGCCTCTACGCAAAAAAAAAAGTCAAATGTGCCATATAAATACCCAGACTATGCCTGAATTCACCACAGGCGAACAAAAGATTGAGAAAAGTATGGTTAGACAGTTAGACGGTGGTTTGTTTTCATTCATTTTTCTTTGCTAATGTAATACTGTAATATGCCTGTCCTTTTCCATATCGCCAGCTTACTCAGTATTATCACAGTCTCTCCATGGTTTGTCTCACTAGTTATATACACTCTTTGTTCTGCCCAATGGATATGATTATGGAAAAAACTTTCTCAAAAACTTCAGCAGAACAGACCAGCAGGTCATTATATTTCACCTGTGTACTGGATACCCCAGACTCGACAGACACTTACATAGACAAGGAATAAATTAAACCACTCTCTGTCAGTGTCAACAAGCAGAACAGATACCTGAGCATGTCTTGCAAGACAGTCCTTTCCTGGGTGAGCTGAGAAGCAACTGATGGCCACACTCAGTCAACCTGAAAACTAAGCTTTGAAAATCTAACTGACCTGACGCTACGTCCAGTTTGAGGTTCACAGGGGAATAAGTACATGACCAGAGGTTGCTGAAGCAGAAGATGTTCTACCCTGTATTTATCTCTCCCATTTTGTGCAATGTTTTGATTTCAAATCCTTCAGTCTCAATGAAGCTTCTAATGGGTCTAAAGATGAAGTATTGACTTCATTGCACTGGATTTCCCCATATGGCTCAGCCCTCTCTGAGAGATGACACACCACCTGCCAAGAGTACTGCACAAAGCACAAACCCCATAGTTCCAGCAACAATTCTAGAGATCTCTGGAAAAAGCTGCACTCATGAACAGAACAACATGGCCCAGATTCATACCCTAGACCTTTGAAATACAAAGTGAACGGCTTACTCCCTTAGCCTCTCTTGTCTATATGTAGCTTTAAATAACATTGAAGAGTTGGCAGAGAAGTCTTTTTTGGGGGAGCTGATAAAACTATTTTTTCAGAATTTCGTTACTCTTTTGGAATAAAAAAATCTTTTTAAACCATATATTAATGAAGATTTATGGTCACTTCATGACACACAGAAAAAATGCACATCCTGCAGGGAACTTAACCATAAACAATGCAGACATTGAGTCTGGAGTCAACAATATCAAACAGCACAACAATATAAACAGAGATATATTTCCAAAATTAAACAATATAACTTTACAACACGAGTATCTACTACAATTAATAAAAAGAAATAAGTATAATTATGTCCATTTTTATATTTTCTATTGCAGTGTTACTGATAATTGGAGTAAACTTAGCTGTACAAAAAATTGTTATGGTTTATTGTTTTTGCATTTGTTCTTATATACCAAGTTAACTGGAGCGTCTGGCCGAATGAATTAGAGTGCGGCTCCCATGCGGAAGACCTATGTTCAATTCTTGGTACGGGCAAGGATTTTTTTCTGTTGTGTGCATAAATGAAAAATTCTAACATAAACAACTTTGCAGCGACTGCACTAGCCAGGCAGCCTTTAAATTCCTCAAGCTCTCGTCCCAACTGTCCTATACCACCCTTAAAAGCGGTACTACAGGCTGTAACAAGTTTTAAAAAAATTTTTTAGAACCAAGTTAACCACTCTTTGTGATTAGTGTGATTTGTGCAGAGAATGTGAGTGTGCTGCACCCTCGTTACTGATAATTGGAGTAGTTTATCAGTAAAATATTAATTATGATTTTTGTTTGCATTCGTTCTGATTAACCAAGTTAACCACTCATTTTTAGCTTTGTAATTTCTACAGAGAATGTGAGTATGATGTGCCACCATTATGTCCCTACAGCATGTAAAACAGACATATTCAAATTTTGGCCATAGTGTATACATAACATACATTTGTGCAGACTAATATCTGTTAATATTTTGCATAGAGAAAAATCCACACTCTTAAGTACCACATCTCGCCTGTGTGGTGCCAGGCCCAAGGCAAGCAAAGAATAGTACCACTGTGACCTACAAAGCATGTCGTAAGAGGCGACCAATGTAGGACCTAGGAAGCTACCTAGTAAATGCAAAGCATTGCAGAAATCAGATGTTCTGGACTACTTGTAGTCGCACAACTGGGACAACACACAATTGCTCTTAGGCTCAGATCAAATACAAATCACTCAGAGTGGTTAACAAGTGGTAGATATGGAGAGTTGAAGACGAAGTGTCACATCTGGAGTTATACTGTAGCATTGTATCAGATATGATTGTTCAAACTGTCAAATAATTGTTAAAACTTCAAAGGGTTTTTTCTTGGTAGTAAAACATATGCTTCATCAGTGGGCGTCTGTGGCTTAGCGGTAGTGATCTCGTTCCCAATCCAAGAGTACTCTGCGGCAGCAGTTTGGATGCACATTTGCTCCCATAAATTTTCTATTTAAAAAAAAAAGAGCTTTTGTTACTGCCTGTAGTACCGCTTGTTAGGGCAGTGTAGGACAAATGCCTGAGAAATTTAATGGCGCATGGATTCTTCATTTAATGGACTCTCGCAGTCGCCGCAAAGCTGCTCAGGATATAATTTTTCATTTATGCCCACAGCAGAAAAAAATTTTGACCTTACCGTGAATTGAACATGGGTCTCCCGCATGGGTGCCACCTTTTAATCTATTTGGCCAGATGCTCCTCCATTACCGTGAATTGAATACGGGTCTCTCACATGGGTGCCACCTTTTAATCTATTTGGTCAGATGCTCCTCCATTACCGTGAATTAAATACGGTTCTCTCACATGGGTGCCACCTTTTAATCTATTTGGCCAGATGTTTCTCCATTACCATTAATTGAATACAAGTCTCTCACATGGGAACCGTGCTCTAATCAATTGGCCAGATGCTCCTCCATTACCGTTAATTGAATACAAGTCTCTCACATGGGAACCATGCTCTAATCAATTGACCAGATGCTTTCTGAATGGTAAAAATACACCTCACTGTTCAGAAAGTAGTGGCAAATTATTAAGCTTATAAGTGCTGCCTAGAAAATCGACGACTCGTTTAATATGGTTGATGGCGACATCTTGTAAAGGATATGCCACGATTTTCATTTCATTCATGCTTTATCTACTCTTTTCATTAGTATCACTGCATTAGATTTTACTAGTTGACAATTATATAGAGAAAATGAAAACTTATGTACTTACAGGACACAGGTATGTATGATGGATGTTGCTGTAATTGCATGAAAGGTGCAGGCTGCAGTGGTGACATCAAAGGATTGGTTTGATACATCGGATAGCCACCTTTACTAATGTCGCTCATGGCTATTCTCTTGTATGCTGGAGCATATCCCGGTATAGTGCTTTGCTACAACCGATAATGGAATATTCAAATCACAAGATAGCATCACAGAAGACCAGGCCACATACAAAAGTTGATATGGTGAGACCATGAAGTTGATATTTTTCAATGCCATATTTAATCAGGTGAAGGTCGTGTTGTAAGATCATCATAGCGGATGAGGTCAAAATGTCGCTTCATGGGGTCAGATGAACACCAACGGAGCGATAATTCAGCATGTGTGGGAGAGAAGAATGTTGGAAAAAAACACAAGAATTAGTGCAAGTCATATTATTTTTTATAACATTATGTTAATTAATTAATAATAATATATGCAAATGAAGCTTTGTTAAATATTTGTTGAAAACCCGACACAAAGCAATGGTGATGAAACAAAAGGAGACTAGCTTTTCAAAAAAATGTTACAATAGGGTAGTTGTAGATATATATAATATATATCATAGGCAAAAGATTAACTCTTTCACCTTTCTGAGCCGATATACTGGTTCGCTGTATTTTTTTTAAAATGACGCAAAGTCAGTATTCTGGTTAATTCAGTATACATTAAAATATAAATGCGTAGGAAGATACAAAATTTATTACAGAGTTAGTTATTTTAAAAAAAAACTTCCTCACTGCCTGTGTTACCGCTTTTTAGGATGGTGTAGGACATGGAAGAAAATATGTATATCGACTTTCATTTTTATTGCGTCCTCTTTACCATTAAATGGGGGAAATCATTAAATGGGGGAAAAAATCATTAAATAGGGGGAAAACTATTAAATGGGGGAAACCATTAAATGGGGGAAAACCATTAAATGGGGAAAAATCATTAAATAGAGAAAAACTATTAAATGGAGGAAAACCATTAAATGGAGAAAAATCACTAAATGGGGAAAAACCACTAAATGGGGAAAAAAATCATTAAATGGAGAAAAAAACTATTAAATGGAGAAAAATCATTAAAACTACAAAAATCTGTATATTAACTTTCATTTTTTGTGTCACCTTTACAGTACAGTATATGTAGCCCCAGGGTTAGGTATTAGGCAATTGTTCCTAGTCGTTCTAGAAAGTTTTGAAGACACTCCTTTTTAGAAACAATAAAGTGTGGCATAAGATCTACAGCAATAAAATAAGCTGTATTTGGACGAAGAATGCAATGCAACTAATACACCACCAAATTTATTATAATCTGCAACTCTAAAAAAATATGTTGCCGATTGCTAATATTATGTGATAAAAAACATTCCAAAGATCTTTAATAGCATTCCAAAGTGCAACTTAAGCAGAAATTAAACAAATACAGGGATTAACAGAATCAAGCATAAGAATATAGATATATAGGGACAAGAAAACAGGAAACAAGCCGATTAGAATTAATATCGTTGTACTCATTGAACCCCTCATAGGTACACAGTTCCTTTCTTCACATTTCTGGCATGGTGGGCGTCAGAGGTGGTTACATATTTTATCTTAGCTCTGAAAATTAGGTACCCATTTTTAGCTAGGTGGACTAGGGAGTCAATTGTACTAGGATGAGAACACCTCTACATATGGGTGTTTCAATGCTGCAAATTTTAAGAAAAAGGTTTGTGTGTTTTACAGTGGTTAAGCTGCAATGCTTTGTGCCTTTCGAGTCAGCAAATCCCATTTCAGCATGATATTTGTTTAGGTTCAGTCTTCCTAGCATGTGACAGAGGCAATTTATAGGACAAGTCCAGACACACTGAGCCATTATATCTGTGGAAGTGTTTCAGATAGGTAGCATCGCAAATTGGAGCCCCTGGCCGAATGGATTAGAGTGTGGTAGAACCAGGTTAATATCAGGTAAGGCCAAGGTGTGTTTTCTGTCAGGCGCATAAAGAAAATTCCTAACCTGAACAGTTTCGCAGTGGTTTCACTAGCTGTGTGGCTATTAAATTCCACAGGCTCATGTTCCTCCTGACTTACACGCCCCAAAAAAGTGATATTACAGGCACTAATGGCAGTTTTGTGTGGTTTTTATCATCGTAACTATTATTTTGGCCATGGGCTGCTTGCCTGTAGCCTGTGAGATCAAAACTCGAACATTGTAAACTCATTGAAATTAACAGGGAACCATTATAATTTCTAGGTATGCATTCCAGAGATAGCGCTATAAGTAGCCCTAAAAAAATACTGTAAGGTATACTGAGGAATACAGTGTTAGACAAGTATTTTTCCTTGACCAACGGCACACGATGAGTGATGTCATCAACAATATGTTGATCATCTTAACTTCTGACTGTTTCTCTGGTACCAGATTGAGATATGGTTCAACCATATCACATCTCAAGAAAATGATTTGGCTGTTCACACCTGGACATGCTGGAATGCAGTTTAACGAGCGTGCTAGCTTGCTGGCAAACAATGCCCCAACTTAAGCGGGCAGAAATATGGACAGAGCAGATGTCATCAATGTGGTATGCTCTCATTTATGTGATATGGGCGAGTATCAGACACTTTAACGAATCCGAGAATTGGGAGTTAAGTTTGGACATGTAAGACAGTGTTGTTTTCGTGGTAGAGAGAGAAGTTATACTAATCAATTTCTCATGGGTATGGTGAGCAAATGGACTTTGGGGTGGCTGCTGCAGTGTATGACAGAGCACGCATGGGAATGCCCAATGTGCCATGAGGTTGATCACATAACATAATATAACATGGTTCAACTTGAGAACCGTTATGGTTGGAAAAATTCCACTCTGGAATTGATCCCGCGATCAGATGGCTACAAAGCAAGTCCACAAACTGCTACACTATCGCAGCACTTGGATAGAAGGAGCTACAAATGAAAGTCGTGGCATATCCTTTACAGGACATAGCTGTCAACAACAGTAAACGAGTCGTTGATTTTCTAGACACCACTTAAACATTCAGTAGTTTGCCATTGCTTTCTGAACAGTGAGGTCTATTGTTACAGTTTGAAAAAATCCAAGGGGACTAATTTGCTAACAAACTTGCCCGCAGCAGAGTTGAACTAAGTACGCTTGGGATGTGATTGAGCTCACTACCGCTTAAGCTACAGGCACACAAATAGAGCTACATCTATATACAGGGTGTTCAAGATAAATGCAGCCCGGTCAAGGAGCCAATCTGGCATATGTTTATGAAAATGAGAAGGTTCAATTATGACGTAGTATAGGTCACGTGAGCAGTCTTTTTGTGATGGTGTGTAATTATGTTGCGGGAAGGGCGATGAACAAATGTGACGAAAAGATAAGCTAGTCAGAACTGGTTTAAATAGTAAATAGACAAAACGCAATGCATACCTGGCAACTTTTGATTTGTCAATGGGGCTGCTTTTATCTTGGACACCCTGTATAACACCCCCTCTCTTCGTCCCTCAAATATAACAAAATATATTTTTAAAAATAAATACATTAATTAAATTATTGCTTAAACAACTGTATATAAACAATCAAAACAGATGATACGTATAAAAAACAGACAATACATATCAAAAACAGACAATACACACACTTATTCATAGAGAGCCTTCTATACCCAGTTAACGCATCTATAAATATCAACAACATTTTTTACGTGTCGTTTGATTTTCACTTTTACGATGAAATTTTTACACAGTTCGAGACAAAATCTCTAAAATATGAAGGGGATGGTGATTTGCGTCTAAAAATTCTGCCATTTCCGTAAATTTAATGGGAGATGAAAAAATTGAAATGAATACGAAAAAATTAATATGTGAGATAGAGGTAAAGATGTTACTACTCAAAGCGTAAGATCATCTAAAGCCATTAGCGGCACTTCAAAGCTGTCATGCAAGTGATCAAAGGGTGGGGACTGCGTGGTATAAATAAACATATATATAAAAAAATAATAAATTTTCATGTTTTGAAAAAAAAAAATGCAAATCTGGTTTCTACTAGCAGTACTGTATGTATAGCAAAAATGAACGTACATATGCAATTTCAGAAGGAAAAAAAATAAACTGTACGTGAGAAAGCTCTCTATGAGCCACATGCAAAGCATTGTGGGATATACGTGGATGTACCAGAAGAAAGTCGTCGGCAGGATCTCGCAGCCTCTTCTTGGCTATCACCATAGGGTGTTGCATGGTTGCAGAACTGGTTGCCTAATTAGTTGTAGTAGTCGTAGCAACACCACCATTTTGTACACAAATTTGTTTGGTTGGCCGAACAGTTTGTTTGGACAAGTAGTCGGCAGGAGCACAAAGGGAGTTGGCAGTACAGATACAACACAAGCAGCAAGCCAGGCATTGACGAGTGATGAAAATATAAAAAAAAAAGGCACCATCCATATCAAATAATATCAACATGCACAATATTGTCAATAAAGCAATAATATAGACGAGTAAAATAAAAGACTGGCGATAACAGAAATGTTCAGATACTGTGCTGCCACCATCTTGTTGCTAAAAATAAATTGAACAGAAAATAAACAGCTGTTTTTTACTTGGGTGGTTTGGGGGAATATGTTGATGTTTGTATCTGAAAGGCAATATGTTGATGCTGGCTCCTGAGTGGGCAATATTTTCGTGATTATTTCTTAGGGGCAATATTTCTTATGTTTTCTGAGGGCAATATGTTGATGTTGGCTTCTGAGGGCAATATGTTGATGTTGGTTTTGAGGGCAATATGTTGATGTTGGTTTCTGATGGGGCAATATGTTGATATTGGTTTCTGATGGGGCAATATGTTGATATTAGTACCTGAGGGAGCAATATGTTGATGTTTATATCTGAGGGGACAATATTGATGTTGGTATCTGAGGGGGCAATATTTTGATGTTTGTTGGATGTGTGGGGCAATATGTTGATGTTACTATCTGAGAGGGCAATATGTTGATGCTGGTATCTGAGGGGCAATATGTTGTTATTGATATCTGAAAGGGACAATATGTTGATGGTATCTGAGAGGGCATTATGTTGGTATCTGAGGTGGGCAATATGTTGATGTTTATATCTGAGAGGGTAATATGTTGATGTTGGTATCTTGGGGGGGGGCAATATGTTGATGTTGGTTTCTAAGGTGGGCAATAAGTTGTTGTTGATATCTAAGGGGCAATATGTTGATGTTGGTATCTGAGGGGGCAATATGTTGATGTTGGATTCTAAGGGGAACAATATGTTGATGTCTGAGGGGGCACCATGTTGATGTTGATATTTGAGGGGCAATATGTTGGTGTTTGCTACTAAGGGGCAATATGTTGATTTCTAAGGGGCAATATGCTGGTTTCTGAAGGGACAATATTTTGATGTCTGAGGGGCAATATGTTGTTTTATGAAGGGGCAATATATTGATATGTTGACGTGACTAAATCTTAATTATGCAGAGCAACAAAAAAGTTTTGCACAATTCTATGCAACTTAGAAACATGAATGAGGAAATATTATATAAACTAAATCTATGAGCAATTTAGCTGTATAAAAATAAATGTCACCATGAACACTAACAGAGCATTGTACAACACTATTTGTCTCCAGACATTATGCTATCAGTGTCAACCTGGACGCTGACATCAAGCGATAGAAGAAAACTAGTCACAACAGAGATGAAGTGTCTACAAAGAGTGCTGGGAGTATCAAGAAGAGACCGGTTGAGAAATCAAGACACCAGGAAAAAAGTGGGTACGACATCAGTACTGAACTTCATGAAGAAACAACGAAATTAAATGGTTTGGCCACATACGTAAGATTACCTCAAAGAGCAATGTTGCTCCAATACAGTGGATACAAAGCAAAAGGCCGGCCACACAAAAGGTGGACCTCAGAGATAACAGAGACAACGAAAGACACTATTTATGAAGCACAAGCAATGGCTCGTTCTAGAAAACACTTGGAGGCAAATCAGGATTAGAGAAAAAGAAAAGATATATATATATAAAAACTTAAACCACATCCTAAATGACAAAACTTTTGAGACGCTCTGCAGAAACACAAAATGATAACTTGGAACGAGTAGAATTAGAATATATCATCTGCGTTTATGTGATTACATGGGTCAGTTATGACCGGTTGTGATGTTAGTTCATTTTCTCTGTTAGAACTGGCTGTGATATTAGTTGAATTTCTGTTAAGACAGACAGTGATGTTAGTTCATTTTACCAAGGAAAAATAACTAATGGTTCATCTGGGATACTTATGTCATACTATTTGTCACTATGTTATTTATGCTACAACAACACAAGAGGAACTCGCATTGCTGAGAATTGTTTTGCACCATTGGTGCTGATAGAAAGCAAGCTGCGTGAAAAGACAACACCCACATGTCTAATCTTGATCATGTATCCTGTACCCCACCTGTGGTAGGGTATTGTGTTCAAGGATTGGACTCTACAGTCACCTCTGCACACACCTGAGGTGCAGCAGCACATGTCTGAGGTAGTTGTCATCATCACTTGCAATGGAGGACTATTATTATGTTACCTACAATATCTGACACCTGCCTTTACTTCTCAGTACTTTTCCTGGTACCCAATTGAGGCAGGGTCAACCTGAGATCCATTATGGTCAAAATAATATTCCATGCTCGCTGTGAAATTGAACCTGGACCATGAGTCTAATAAGCAAGTTCAATAACAACTATGCTAATACGGCTCTCAAGAAAGTATTGTGGTTGAGGGGATATCTGTCTTTGTTTTCTGCGGAAAGGTTTGTTTGGATTCCTATTGAATTCATTAGTCATGCGACTGTAAAAATTCTCCCTAGCATAAATTATATGCTCAATATTATTACTCTTATAAATTAAAATTTACTTTGTCATATTTTATTTTTACTTTGCAAGATTGTACTAATAATAATAATGATGATCAAGCGAGACAAAATTTTACGATATTATGTAAGGAGATAATTCTCTGCTGTGGTTTTGTGTGTTTGAAATCCCATAAAATGCATATGGATAATCTATGCTAATTTATAAAATGGGGAAACAATTTTGCATGCTTATTTTTCTCAGCTGTTCTAGCCCAAACAAAAAAAGGTTAACGCAGTTAGAAAAAACACATGAAATTAACTACATGTTATTAAATAGCTTGGAGGCAGATATATGATTGAGCAGAAGTCACAATTGTAGTTTTGCAAAACTAAAGAAAATAATTAATAAATTCATATTAAAAGCAATATATAAAAATCTCTGGTGATAATGAAAACCAAAATTAGAAACTGCATCTAAATCAGAAAAAATGAATATTAATAAATGGAACCAGGTTTTTTTTTGTACATGCTAAAAAAGGTAAAATGAAGATGTGTCCACCTAAGGCATGAAAAAAAAAAACTGATTAAAATATAACAGAAACGGACATTCATGATCTGCAGCTTTGTTGAAATCTGGGAGCAGACAGAAAGATGCAATAGAGCAGTCTGATATATCTAACATGAGAAATTATGCTAATAAATTATCAAATATTGCAGATAGAAATTGCAAACTTCTTTACAGTGGTAGCCTCGTACCACATAGTTCTGTGAAATTATATAGATCTCACAGTAGTACACAGTATCATTTATGACATTTACATAACCCATTCTCTTGTTGGCAAAGTTTTTAGCCTTCCCGTTCAACGGAACATTTCATTTTCAGTTAGCTTGAAAAAAACTTTCTTACACCGAGAAGCAATCCACCTATTTTTTTGCAAGGCTAGATTTCTACCCACTTGACCCCACTAAATGTTGAAATATTACACTGTAATAAAAGTTTGCACTTTGCCAATTCTAATCATACCAAATTAAGATCTGCATCTGCGGACAAAGATGAAAGAGGATGATCCATTCCTGACCCAATAATGCATACAAATATCAAGCTGCGATGTCCAGTGCCCCTACTGCAGCCACTATGGCGCTGTGTCATACATTCATGGTGCCCTATTTTGCTTTGCCTGCTAGGCTAGTGATTTACCATCTTCTTCTTCGACAACTGCACATCGACCACTTGTTTACCACTCTTTGTGATTTGTATGTGTTCTGAGCCTAAAACGATTGTACTTTGTGCCAATTATCGCCTACAAGTACAGCACATCCGATTTTGCGATGCAATTTATTTACTACCCTCTTCGACATGCTTTGTGGGTCGCAGTGTTCTTGCTCCCTTACGAACCCGGCAACAGACGGGTGAATTTACCATCTGACTGTGTATGTTATGTCTGGAGTATAGGTAGTGGATTTCTTCACTTCTTTTATATTCTTTGCTTGATATATAACTGTATCTTGTTTTTGTACTGTATCAAACTTAATTACTTTATTTTTTTGTCTTTCGCTTATGCTACATAGTTTTACAAAATACAAAAACAATACACAGCAACCTTTTAGTCAAAACGTTGCTGTGTATTGTTACTGTTTTTGTACTTTGTAAAACTATATTACTTTGTTTTTATATGTTTCAGCTATGCTACATTGTTTTACTGCAGTCTTCTCTTACATCAAAAATATTTAAACTGCAAATCATTTGTGGACATTATTGAGTCGATGCGATGATATTGATGATGATAACAAAATGAAGCATGTTTTCTAATCACAACTGGTTATGAAAACTGTGTTCAAATAAGTACAAACAAAAAATGTGAAATAACAAATCTTCAGAAACAACTAAAAATGTGCAAATTAATCAACTGCAATGAATCAGAAATTTACAAATGGTTTATGCCACTGTTAATTTTATATGTTCAATAGAAGAGATCGAATAGTGGGTGGGGATGTGGTTGTTCACAATTTTGCTTGTAGTAAACATGAAATTGTTTACCAAAGTTAGTGATGCAATGTGATGTGTGATAATAAAATATGTAATGTGAACATGAGTGAAGGTACAGGTTGTAGGAGCTTTGTTCTTTCACAGCTAAAATCTGTAATGGACTTAATAGAGCAAGTGTACAATACAAGAGAGCATATTCATTAAATCTGGCAGCCGTATACATACATAATATATGATTACACTTATAGCAACCATAGACAAAATTATACAGGGTGTTCAAGATAAAAGTAGCCTGATTGACAAATCAAAAATTGCCAGTTACACATTGCGTTTTGTCTATTTACTATTTCAACCGGTTCTGACTAGTTCATCCTTCGTCACATTGGTTCATTGCCCTTCCCGCACCATAATTACACACAATCATAAATAGATGTGAGTACTTGACATATACTACGTCATAATTGAACCTTCTTATTTTCATAAATATATGCCAGATTGATAAGCCCTTGACAAGCTACTTTTATCTTGAACACTGTATTAAGTGGGGAAAAAATGTGCACATACTTTTTTAATTCGTGTAGAATGCTAACATACTCTAATCAAAATTATTTTGTAATTATGTCCAAGGCAAGATTTGATTAAAAGAAAAAAGTAAAAAAGTAAAGGAACTCTTTTTCGTACCTCGAAGTATATTGTGTAATATGGTGTTAGGTTTGTAAATTTTATTGACCGTCGGTACACGATGGGTGATGTCAACATCATGCTGACCTTTACTTCCCTGTGCTTTTCTTGATACCTAATTGAGGCTGGATCTATCTGAGAGTCATTACGGTCTGAAAAATATTCCACACCCAATGTGGAAATGAACCCGGAACACTAGCTTATAAAGCGAGTTCACTAACAACTACGCTATTGGGGCTCTCAATGATTTGATATGTTTGTCATTAATTGTGCTACAAATCCATGGAAACCAATTATGCAGCCCAATGCCAAAACACATTACGATACTAATATTGTTTTTAATGAATTTTGAAATAGATTAGAATGAAAACCGTGGGATATCCTTTACAGGATGTCGGCATCAACCACAGTAAACGAGTTGTTGATTTTCTAGTTCAGTAAAACTTATATGTTCAATAGTTTGTCATTGCTTTCTGAATGGTGAGGTCTATTTTTACTGTCTGCCAAAATCCATGGAAACAAAGTTGCTTCCAAATTACCTGCCGTGGAAATTAAACAATGTACTCTTGGTCTCTCACTACCGCTAAGCCACAGACATCAACAAATAGATATAGCAAACACAAAATTAGTTTCATGAAAAATTAAGCAAGTTAGCATTCTACACTAATAAAAAAGATCTGTATTTACAAAACACATTACTTGCATAAAAAGTAATGCAATTTTAGCATTAAATAATTAAGTATAATTTTGCATATTTAAAAAATTCTCCACTGTCTATACTTTCTCTGTCTGTTTTTCCTAAAATTGTGTAAAATATACTATATTTGGTGGATTATTACAATTTCTCTGTTTGTTTTTCTTAAAAATTGTGTAAAATATACTATGTCCAATAATATGTTGCTTCAGTAGGATTGGGTTATGCTTAAATGGTAGAAAATATTCGTTTTTTTTGGTTTTTAGTAAGGATCTCAAAACTTTGCCAAATAGTGCAAGAGAGTATCATGAATCTTGCTCTTATATATGATGATTATACCATCCGACACAACTTATGCTGTTGATCAACTTACTGATTGAATGACTGATTGATTGATAGGACCATCATCATTGGTGAGTAACCATGTGTGCTCCAATTTCTTTCCTATATAGAAAGATCTCAGCGGCAGTGCACAAACTCCATAGGACCTGCGAATGTCCCCGATGTCATTTTTTTAAGATGGTAAAAATATTTTGTAGGAATTTTTTTAAAAACCTTTTCCAATTGAATTTCCTCTGTGCTGCAGCTTTCCAGACTGCTCTTCTCGATTTTGAACTGCAAATGGTTCTTTTATGTGCTTTAACTTGAACACGTAAAGCATGTAAAAGACGTTGAGATACCTGGAGTGAGCCTCTCTATGCGCCTTGTCTTTCTTTTTCTCCTGTCTAGGAACTCGATCTCACCTATAAAGGATTCTCAGGAAAAATATCTGAATGGCTTCATGAGGAGAAGCCGAATACCTTTTGAATGATAGGCGAGTACCTAACCTCTATGCACAATTTATAAAAGGATAAACAATAGTAGGGATAAGATGAGAAGGTAAATTAGTAAAACAATAATGATAACAACAACAACTATGTGAATAAAAGTGGAGTTAGTGTGGAGTAAACAAGAGATGATATACAGAAAGCGCTAAACGTTATTGACAAGTACCATACGTTAAACATGTACCATAAAATTTAGCTCTACAATGGCAGCCCAACATTCATTTATTAACCATATAATTAAAACAAGCTTCTACGTCTAACATTCTCTGCACGGAAAGCATTCGACAGAAATATATGACACAACTGACAAACTTATAACACAAATTAATCATCTAATATAAAATTAATCTTCCCTAACATTTTGGATATTTTCAGTAATCCTATTGGAAGTAATCCTAACCACCGGTTATTTCACTGATTAGCTACCATAACCGCTGGGAGTGCAGTTATTTTTTGTTATTTTAGAACGGTCTTAAAGAAAATTCATTTACCTACAAAATGATATATTACTCATAAAAATCTGTTAATAATGAAGAAAACTGCAGCTAAATTTGTACATACACATGTGATGGGAAAATGGGACCTAAATGTAATTCAGCCACAAACCAATTTTCAATTCAGTAGCTGATCAGTTCAAGTACTCATATTTAAAGTAATCCTACTATCGGTTATTTAAAGTACTGTAATTAAAAGTGATCCTAATAGCAGGTTACTTAAAAATAAACCCATTTTAAAAATGTTATTCTGGTTATTCAGTCAGGGGATTGGTTATTGGTTACTAAATTGAAGTCACAGCACTTCGGGCAGACCCACAGGTTCTCAGTCTCCTCGAACAGATTTAGGAGGGTATGCAATACTGATGGTTCCTGTGGCACGCTGGTTGAACACACTTCTCTCTCTCTGCTCCTCAATCATCCAACTTTACTTGTGCAACATATAATTCCAAACTCCCTAAATCACTCTATTGATTCAACATCTATTTTAGTTTCTTCATCCAACAGGTCGCAAAGAGACCTAAGAACATTATCCCTATCCATCCTAAACTCCCTGACAATCGATGCAAGCATATCTCTCTCATTGCTGTGAACACCTGCATGGTCAGGACAGTAGATCCATGTGAATGTCTGGAGGTTGGAAATAAAAGGGGATGAAATGAATGACAGGACCTATGTGTTAAGAATGACAGGGTCATATGAGTTGAAAAATCAATCAATCAATCAATCTTTTAACTTTGGTTAGTCAACTGTCATAAGGTTATATCCTATCAACAAGCTCAACTGATTTATCTTTCCTTGACTATATTAACATTTTCAGTTTCTTTAATCTAATCCACTCAAAAAAGGCAAATATTTCTGTATCAGTTGATTCTCAAGTTATTCAACTCCATTTTTTCTGTTTTGTTAGTCTGCTATGACTTCAGGATAGAATCCTAAAGAACATTCTATATGGTGTTAACTTGCAACTGGTACTAAACAGCATGGGTGTCCATTATTACACTTCATTGATGCCTGCAAGCATGATCTAACTTCATGTAGCATAGACAAAGAACATCGGGAGCGGCTGGCCAAAGACAGGAAAGCATGGCGAGGGCAGTGAGGGTGGCTCAAAAATAAAGAAGAAAAACACCATCACATAGGAGGCAAAGAGAGCGCAGAGGACAGAGAATTCATCCTATTTATAAGCTCCAGTTCTACCTGCAGCAACTGTGGCAAGGATTGCGACTCCAGAATAGGCCATTACAGCCACAAGAACGTTGTGATTCAGCACAGAACAAACTATGTGACACAAAATCTAATGTCTCCTGAGACAAAGAGGTTAATGATGATGAATTCAGGCCTAATCATGGTGCCTAATAAGGAGACTCTTACAAATTTTTGCCTTCACGCTTGCTTTCTTTATCACCAGTGTCCCTCGTCATTCAGATGAACCTTACATCAATTTAAGAGGTGCTTGTAATTTAGACTCCAATATAGATGCCCAGTAAAATCATTCAGTCAACTAGAGCATACCTAAACCAGGGAGCAACCTCAATTGCTTTAAACTGTGAACCACATGCTAAAGTTATCAGTTATATGAGGACTATCAACATAGTATTCTAGGCACATCCATAGGTGCTTCAATCCCTGCCTCAACAAATCCAGCTGCGTCCAGTGGCCCAACACACCAGTGCGATGTCAAGTAATTAATCTTTTTGCATATTTGGTATGTTGTTCTTTTCTGGCTGTACCAGTATCGACACCCATATCTCTCAATCTGGTCAATGACTGGGATTCACAATCCCGAAACTACTCTATTCAGAAAGACTCTCTCAATGCATTAAGAATGTAATTTCGGTCTATTTCAGTTCCCTCATATATCGTAGTCATGCCAGTCAATCTATCAGCTCTTACATTACCCCTGACTCTTGAATGCCCAGTGAACTAAACATAAATCCCAGTGTCTACACGCTTAAATTAATTGCATACACCTGCAATTTTGTAACATATTAATTAAAATTGTTTTTTTTAACAGAGTATAAAAAATTTAATTTGTTGTGAAGCTTGAAAGTTAAAAATGGAAGGGAAGTAGGAAAGGGTGTGGCTAAATATTATCATATTTACTTCAAGGAAGAAAAAGCATTATTTAAAATTAATTTGTTGGCAAAAAAAAAAAGACAAGATATGGAACGAATGTGTAACTAAACAGGAAATGTATTGGGAGAACTTACTATATTAATTGGGTTAGTGAGAAGTGGACTTTAATCTTGGAAAGAGATTATTTTTGGGTAAATGAAGAGACAAGAATGATTAACATCACAATGGAAGATCTTGAAATAATAAGACAATAAATATTTGTTTTTTGGAGTCTCTGTGGCGTAGAGGTTAGGTGCTTGTCTCTCATTCCAAAGCTACTCAGTTCGCTCCTGTGGAGCTATCAGAATATTTTCCAGAGATCCTGATATCAGTGTAGGTGAGATCAAGTTCCTGGTCCTATCAGAGAAGAGCAATAAAACGTAAGTCCTGTATTCATGTTGAGCGCGTAAAAGAACCATGGCAGTTCAAAATCGAGATCAGACTAGAAAGCCGCTGTCCTGGCAAAATTCATTAGAAAGATTCAAACATAAATTCCTATAAAATATTTTCTCATCTTCTAAAATTACATTGGGGACCCTTGCCGGTGCTACATAGTTTGTACACTGTCACTAAAATCTTCCTGTATAAGAAAGTGATCGGAGCACACATGGCTACTAACCGAAACAATGATGATGTTCCTATCAACCAATCAAATATTTGTTTATAATGAAGTTTAATTTGGTTACAGTAGTACTGGCTTTCTGACGCCTATGTGGTTACCAGGGCCCAAATTTTGGAGTGAGGAATAGAGCCACTATTACGTACCACATGCTGTATACAGCATAGGCGGAGGTCTGGCGTGGGATTAGCTACTCCCCCCTGGAAAAATACTCAGCTATAAAAACCACAACCAAGTGCATGAGAGCTTGCAAGGAATTGGTTGAGGATCTATGCCTCCTTGGAGGCGAGGGTAAAGAAGAAGTTCTGGCTTGCACAAGAAAGATCTGGTTGCAGGAAATTTTGTTAATGTATTATGCTTCAATGGAAATTAAGAGAAGAAGTGGTAGTAGCCTTAATCTCAGTTTTTTAACTAACTGTATGATAATATGCCCCTTAAGAAATGACTAGTATGTAACTCTTACTATGCCTAGTAGTTGTAATCTTCATCTCGGTCATGACTAAAGACTAGTATTTATGAAAAGAAAGAATACTTACTCCAGACTAATAATAATTCTTTTTCATGGAAGAACTAATATTTATGGAAGAACTAATATTTATGGAAGAACTAATATTTATGGAAGAATTAACATGGCAGTCAAATGACAACTGATGAACTGCATATTATTCCAACTCTCTGCTATCAGTGCCAAACATGGTTCCTGACCAAGACATAAGAAAGAAAGACTACAACATCTGAAATGAGATGTCTACGAAAAGCTGTCAAATTTACAATGAGAGATAGAGTGAGAAATGAGAATATCAGAAGCATTGTTGGTACTATACCATGCATACAGTACATCAAGAAGCAAAGAATCAAGTGGTTCGGCCATCTAATGAGAATGGAACCACATTTACTACCATGGCGTGCCTACAATAATCAACACTCAGGGCGCAGAGCATGAGGCAGGCCAAGAACACAATGGATAGATAGCATCTCAGATTCCCCGTGAAAGCATTTACTGGCAACATCAAGCGCAACACACCTGGCACAAGATAGAAAACTAAATCTTCCCACGGCGCTTCACGGCAAATGTGGTTGATATAAGATAAGATAAAGACTAATATTTATAGAAGAACTAATATATTTATGGAAAGATTAATATTTATGAAAGAACTAATATTTCCTCCAAACCTATAATGAATTTATGGAAGAACTAATATATATGGAAATATTAATATTTCTTCTAAACATATTATAGTTTTAAAGACGGACTAATATCTACTCCAAAGCAATAACTATATGAAAAAGTTATATTTGCTTCTCCAAACAAAACATAACAATGGATGGCAGAATAAGTTGTCTATAACAGCAGGCAGAAGTAGAAGAAGATAAAGATCTGGTACGATTGTGAAAGAGTAACGTAAATTTAAAAACTAGGAAAGAAGTAAAATAGATTTGATCCCGCACAAGATAAAAATACTTTTAATGAGGGTTTGGTGCAACATATAATTGTTTAAATGGACATACATTTTTTTACATTGAACATATGTTGAAAAACAGACAGAGATATCCAGAGAAAGTGTGCAAAATTGGCAAACAAAAAAATACTAAATATTTTTCTTTTTAAAATAATTGTATAGAGGGGAAATAACCATTTTAATATCTAGTGACTGCAATTTTGTTTTTGGAGTTATCTAACCTTAGTTTTAAAATGTTATAGAATTGCAAAAAACGACGGGAATATTTCACATCCCTATTTCCTATTTCTTATGATTGCACACTTTCTCCTACAGCCTACCAGTGCTGAGCCGTTTGTTGTAGAATTATTATAGTAGCTATTATGGTTTCGCAGATTGGTGACGCGAACCAGTGCCTGGAGGTGGCCGGGTGGATGGAAGTATTTACACAGCTCTCTTGTACACTTGCTCTTTATATAATCCATACAGACCGTTACATGATTATCAGTGGCATCAACCACAATATGATCTGCTGGATGTGCGTAGCGACATTCAGAGGTGGCACGAGAACAGGTACCACGCTGATACTCACGACATACCTGAAAAAAATGATGAGAAAAACAAAAAATATTTAGTTCTAGCCAAACTAGGATCCTTCATGCTAATTTTGTTTAAGCTTGCACTCTATAAATTCAAGGTACGTAATATGACACCTCTGAGTGATTTTTGCATGAAGAATTACTTTCCTTATCACCAGTGTCACTCGCAAATTAGGCAAGCCTTACTCCTACTTCAGAGGTACTTGTAATTTAGATTCACAGGTGAAGGATAGAAAAGAGAAAAAACAAAGACATCCTACAAGACCTGCATGTCGAGGAGCATTGGCTCATAAATAACATCATGTCCCGGAAGATAAAGTATTTTGGCCACGTTAAACGTCACAGTGGTATGGAGAGAACGGTAATATAAGGTATGGTTCCTGGAGTACAAGGCAGGGGAATGACCAAGATAAAGGTGGCAGTAGAACATCAAAGAAACCTTGAACATGATGCTGAAAGAGGTGAGAGAACTAGCTAGGGACTGAGAGTTTGTCAGGTGGGCTGGGATTAAAGCAACATTAAACAAGGGACATTCTACTGCTTGTGGTAAAGGATAAGGGTTTCCTGTAGTCAATCGCATAGCATGTACACAGCAAGAATTTGTGAACCATGCTAACCTCAAATGAGAGCCACATTATTAGCGAATCCCTTCTTAGGCTAGTGGTCTGGCTTCAATTCCACAGTGGTCGTAGAATATTTTTCGGACTGTAACAGCTCTCAAGTCGACCCAGTCTCATGGAAAAGCATTGGGAAGTAAAGACAACTGGCATGATGTTTTTTGTGGCATCTTTGCAAATACAAGACGAGGAAGACCACGGAGAAGAGGGATTCAGGATGTAACAAGATTTGAGTACCAATCTTATAACAACAAATAATAAAACTCGAAGACTTGTGAACAGAAAAAAAAGAAACAAAAATAATATAGACAACTACTTCTAACCCTAAAAAATTTATTTCTTGGTGCTGTATGCTCCTGTTTACAAACATTTCATAGACTGTATAGTATAATTTGGTAGAAAGTTAAATATAATTTTGTTGATCATGTGATAAAATTTTGTGGACAGAGATTATTATGTTACTGAAAGTTTCATAAACTTTAGTATAAATTTTAATTTAATTTGATGGAAAGTTTAATCAAATTTAGTTCATTAAAAAAATTGATATACAGTTTAACAAATTTTTATATATTTTACTACAAAATTTAATCAAATTTAGTAGAAATTTTAAAATAATCTGATGAAATGCACTAACTTTTTAAAATACTCATTTGTCAAATGGACTAACATTTGTATATTTCAAAAATAAATAAAATATCACTGATATATATATATATATATAGCTACAACAAACAATGCATACGAAAATTACAACAAACCGCAAAATTGAATATAATTTTAAAAAGCACACAAAAGTACTAAATGTATATTTTCTAAAAGAGAAAAAATCCTGATGATTTTGTGGTGTATGTAGTGAAAAATTGGTCCTTAATTGAATTCTTTCCAAGTCTATCCCTGCACTCTGCGCCATGGCGTATCTCCGTTGAACTCCATTCGGCATACACTGCGCCATTCGAGTTGTTTCCCTTATAAGAAGTCTTTCTAGTTTTACTGCTACTATTTTACTTCTACTACTTTTTAACCTTGTTATTCTAATAGGTTGTCCAGTTTTCTTCAAATTAGTATATAATAAGATATAGATATATATATATATTGATGCGTAGTTATGTTTTTGTTTTTTTTAAATTTGATTTTTTTGGCCTCCCTTGAATTAACTGTTCAGACTGCTGAAAGAGACTGAGAACCTATGAGGGTGTTTTAGTGCAGATACTTTGTCCTTCATTATCTGAATGAGATTTTATAACTAAAAGAGAAAGCAATCTCCGAAATATGATGACACTACTCCGTTATTACTTTTCATTGTTTATTTGAGGATCATCTTCAGCGCACATCGGACATGTCCATAATTGTTCCGATCTCCTCACAAGCATGTATTTCAGTGTTTAGACTAAGAACTCCCGTTCTGTGTTGATTGATGTATCTACTGGGGTTTCTCTCATGGTTTTCCTCATTTCCCATCTTGCCGCACCTATCGGTATGCATATCTTGCACAACCGAGATAGTGAATACCCTATATCTTCTTGGTTGAAATATGATACTACTCTGTCATTATATATCAGTTCAGTCCCCTTATGATCATTCTCATTAAAAATGTTTTGAAGAATGGGTCTGAATGTTGTATTTCTTGAAAGCCATACATACTAGATCAGAATACTAAGAGCTACAACACTAACCAGACTGCAAGAATTCCGAATCAAATTTGGTGCCGCTAGACAAGAACACTATACTGGAAACCAAAGAAGAATAGTAAACCAACACAGAACCGGTGTTGTTAGTCAACACGTGCTGAAAGACATACTGAGGAGATCAGAGCACTTATGGACTAATTGGTTTGATATGCAGTGATGATGATCCGACAACTAAACTAAGAACTGGAGTTGTTAGCTGCCACACGCTGAGAGACATACTGAGGAGATCAGAGCCCTTATAGACTAATTGGTTTGACGTGCAGTGATGATGATCCAGCAACTAAACTAAACTAAGAGCAAGCAAATTGCCAGTGGCAACATATGGGTGTGAAACATAAACAAATACAATTACGAAACAAACTGAAACTTTTAAGATGAGAATTTAGAGCATTATTTGATGTATTGCATGGATATTGAGCAAAAAACTAGGAAACATGATTGAAGACTTTGAGATGTGAAGTTATATAAGAATTTGATGTATTTTAAAGACATTGACAAGAAACTAGAAGACAAGATTGAAGACTGTGAGATGTGAATTTATAGAAGAATTTGATGTATTTCAAGGACACTGAACAAGAAGCTAAAAGGTCAACAAACATGAAAAATAACGATTAACTAATTGCAGAGAACCCAAGCAAACATCATAAACACAGAATCTTTGAATGTTAAAAATTAGAAAGTTATTAAAATAAATTGTGGTCAGAACCCAGTACCGTGGTATCAATCAATCAAAGCGCCATGTCTGCCAGCGTAGGCGATCATGTCTCTCCACAACTCTCTCTCTCCTTGGTGCAGTTAATGCAGTTCTGCACAATGATCCTTTGTCGAACCATGATGTCAGACCTTCCAACATCTTCTCCCTCTGTCTTCCACGATCTCTCCTTCCCTGAATTTTACCAGTTGTCACTAAATGTTCTAAACCTCCCCTTCGCATTATATGCCCAAAGAACCTTGATTGTCTAATTCTTATTCTTGTGATAAAGTTTCTTTGTGTACAGGCCTGTTTTAAAACCTCATCATTTGTTTTCTTTGCTGTCCATGCAATTTTCAGAATTCTTCTGTAAAACCACCTCCTGTGGCTTACAATGATCTTATTGATTGCTTGTTCATTGTCCATAATTCGATGCCATACAAAAGTATTACAAGAATACTTCCCAAAACAATTATCACAGCTAAGTGGTTGTGTCTAAGTGGTTAGGCATTTGCCTTGCGTTCCGAAGGTTCGAATCCCGACGGCGCCATTCTGTTCACGGGTGCACTTTTTCCAGAGATCCCTAGGGTTGTTGCCGGAGAGAGGCAGCAGGCGCAGTCATACAGACCTCATCATGGAAAGAGTTAATGGTGATATTTAAAAAAAATTTGGCATTGAAATGACTAACCTGTGTGATATAAGTAGGATAATTAAATGACTCCATCATAGATGCATGTGTTGTCATACAATCACTGCTATCAGTAGACGTCTATGGAGTAAACGTAGAATTGAAAATGTCATGGGAAGCAAATATGTCAAGACAAGTAAATATTCCAAGGGAGGTAATACTTATAAAAGTATTTCTTCTTCTTCTTCTTCTTCCACTGCTACCAGGTTGTTGCCCAGTGTCGTGGATTTCTGTTTTTGTCTTGCATTATTCTGATGGCTTGGGTGATTGTAGGTTTTGCTCTTTGACAGGGTTCTGCTATGCCATCTAACCATTCTTTTCATGGTAGTCCTCTCGCCTTCTTTCCTGTTGTTCTGTTGTAGAAGACTGTATGTATACCGTGGAGTTTGGTTGTATCCTATAAAAATATCTGAGCAGTGCAGTTTAATGTTTTTATATTTTGGGCTGCATCAGAATGATGATGATGGAAGCGCTGGCACCATATGACGATTGCAATACTACTATTACTAATAATAACAATAGTAATGTTAATAACAGTTAAGATGCCGGCACTTTCTTCAGTGACAAAAAAACACAGGTTAAGTTAGAAAGAAGTAGAAAGGTTACAAAATGAAAACATGATTGCAAAGGTGGGAAGATCGTGATCATTGGAGTGCTATGAAAATTATGGAAAAAATAAAATTGAGAGTTTCATTCTTGAAATCTGATTTAACCTTATAGCCAGTGGAGTAAAACAGTGCTGCATGAATTTATGACACTAGCGACATGGCACCCGCAGGCACCACGTTGGACATCACTGTATTTGTGGATATCGTTTTGTTCATTATGTAAAAAAATATTTTTAAACAGTAAAGACGATATTTGACAGGAATAATATCACAATACAATTGCTTGTATGTTGCCTCAAGTGGAGCAAAGAATAGTAACACTGCGACATACAAGGCAAGTCGTAGCTACCCTAGTAAATAAAATGTGTCACAGAAATAGAATGTGCTGGCCTACTTGTAGGCGCATGACTGACACAACATACAATCACTCTTAGGCTCAGATCACATAAAAATCACAAAGAGTGGTTAACAAGTGGTTGATATGGAGCATTCAAAGAAAAGAAAGAATACACATGATTCTATTCTGTGTGGCAAGATTTACTATACTAAACAAAAATGAAGGAATGTGTCTTAACAGTCTGATTTTCTTTATTTATTGTCCATGATTCCCTTCCACATGTAAGAGTTGGTTCTACTAAACAAAGATGAACTGTGCCATCTCTGTGTCTATTGATACAGCAAATGTAAATAATGAGAAGTAAAAAAATAATGGAATTATTAATAATATATGATATGGCAATAAAAGTAAGCCACTGCTCAGAATCTTATACAACATTCAATAACACAACACCAAATAACAAGTAAGATGACAAAATTGCATTTATAAGTTATTGTTACTGTTATTAGAACTGGTTTTGCTGCAGTTTTCAGCTGCAGTTTTCTTAATTATTAACAGATTTTTATGAGTAATATACCATTTTAAAGGTAAATGAATTTACTTTAAGATCAATCTAAAACAAATGACTGCTTGGCGCTCCCAGCGCTTCTAGAGCCAATTGAGTTAATGAGATGACCGTTAGATTTTGACCAATAAAATATAGATTTGTTCATTGACGGAAACAAAGTTTTCCTTAAAGACTGTAGAATAAGCAAAAATAAATCAAACAAACAGCTATGTACTAGATGTAGAAATATTGACATGCAAATATTTGATAAACATTTAAAAAATTTAACATGCAGTTTGACTTTTATATATCACGTTTTGTTACAGCTGTTTTTAGTGGGTTTTTTAAATTGCAGTATGAGGTTGAAATCTTTATCTTATTCTTTCATTAATTCAATGCCTGCATCATCTTCACCTGACCCTCTGAGTTTCAAAAGGAGCATATGACTAGTGTTGGTAAGAAATATCTGTCTCAGTTCCATGGAGGAGATTGAGCGAGTTGCTCTGGATAGAGTGGTATGGATAAATTGCTTGCAAGCCCTATGTAATGTATAACGGTATAAGAGGAATTATTATTATTCTTATATGGCTAATGTAACGTTATGTTAAGCGATCGACCTCGGGGCACATGGGCATTCCCATGTATGCTCCGCCCTCCGCTGCAGCAGCCATCCAAAGTCCACTAGCTCATTGTACACATGAGAAGTTGAGTATTGTATCTTCTCTCTCTCTACCATGAAGACAACACTGTCTGGCTTATCCAAACTCAACTTCTAATTCTAACCCTGAACCGCCAAACTCTGTAGTACTGGCAAGGGTTCCCGGTGTAATTTAGAAGATGGTGAAAATATTTTGTAGGAATTTTATTTTTCAACCGTTCTAAAGAATTTTGCCTGCACAGCTTGTTCTTCTCGATTTGGAACTGGCAAGGGTTCTTTTACATGATCAACTTTGAACACATGTTTTCTTTTCCTGGAAAGTGAATATTTGTTCCTTTGCTAATTTGTCTGCTCTCTCATTTCCTGGTATGCCACAGTGTGATGATATCCACTCTAGTACCACTCTTCTTTTGATATTTAGCTAACTTAGTGTTTCTTCTAGAGAAGTGTCTAATTGAATGGATTAGAGCGTGGACTCCCTTGGAGACCCGGGTTCAATCCCGGGTAAGCAGAGTTTTTTCTGCCGAGGGCATAAAAAAATCTGAAACTGAACAATTTTGCTGCAGCTGGGCTTGCCATGCTGCTACTAAAATCCTCAGGCTCGTGTACCCTTGTCCTACACCAGCCTAAAAAGGGGCATTACAGGCAGTAACTAACAGTTTTTGCAGTTTTTTTGTTTAGTGTTTCTTTTAGTTGTGGCCATTTTTCACTATTCTTTTCCTCATTTTGATTCCACATCTTTGAGTTACCGTAGCACACTTGAACATACAAACCAGCAAATGTCATCATCATCAAGTAGCTTGTCCTTTCTGGAACTTGGCTCCCATGACAACAGTCCTGAAAAACTATTCTGTGCAAGTTGACCGGCATCAGCAGCAGTCATTTTCAGATCGTCAATGACACCTTGCACACATCATCTTCTATGTTTTCCTCTCATTCTTCTTCCAGGCATTATTTCCTCAAACCTTATCTTCTCCAGGCACTCATGTCATTTGATGTGTCTGAAATATTTAACTTTCTTTGATTTTTGCTCTTTAATAGCCAACTCTCTTTAATATCAAGCTGTTCCAGAACAGAAGCATTCATGCATGTCCATGATATTCTAACTACTCTTCTGTAGCATTTGCATTCAAAGGCATTAATGATCTTTTTACCAACAAACATACAAAGAAAAACAGTAACACAACAACACTAACATATTTTTATGTTTACCTCATATTTATCTGCTCTCGCTACCTTTGTTGCTATCATGTGTGGTGGTAACTGTGACATCATTGAAGTGGGATCTGCACTGGGTGGCAATGCAAAGGATGTTAAGTAAGGACTGTAGGTAGCTCCATGTGTGGGTGCTGGTAGAGCAGACATGGCCTGGAGGCCTGGATAGTGTGTCTGAAAATAAATACAACAAATATTCTACTACAAAAATCCAATATCATAAATTAAATCTAACATAAAGAAAATCAAGATATTTAGATGAAATGAAAGATAACTCTAAAACAATTGGAAGAAATAAAAGATAACTCTAAAACAATTAGAAGAAATGAAAGATAACTCTAAGACAATTAGAAGAAATGAAAGATAAGACAATTAGATGAAATGAAAGATAAAACAATTAGATGAAATGGAAGATAAGACAATTAGATGAAATGAAAGATAAGACAATTAGATGAAATGGAAGATAAGACAATTAGATGAAATGGAAGATAAGACAATTAGATGAAACAAAAGATAATACAATTAGATGAAATGAAAGATAATACAATTAGATGAAATGAAAGATAAGACAATTAGATGAAATGAAAGATAAAACAATTAGATGAAACAAAAGATAAGACAATTAGAAGAAATGAAAGATAATACAATTAGAAGAAATGAAAGATAAAACAATTAGATGAAATGAAAGATAAAAGATACAAGTTTAGCTGAAATGAAAGATAAAACAATTAGATGAAATGAAAGATAACTCTTTGCTTGTATCTCTTAACTTTCAGCTCATACCTCATTTTCTCTTTATAATTTGTATAACAAAAATATATTTTGACGAAATGTAAAACATATTCTTTAAACTTGTGTATACTTTGTTCATCTTACTACCCTCATGAAGGTATATTATAAGTATCAGAGTATTAGTCATGATAGAGATGAAGTGTCTACGCAGAATGATGGGAGTATCAAGAGGAGACCGATTTAGAAATGCAGATATCAGGAAAAAAGTGGGTAAAAGATCATTACTGAACTTCATTAAGAAACAATAAATTAAGTGGACCGGCCACATAAGCAGATTACCAACAGACAGTGCACCTCAAAGAGCAATGTTCCTCCGATACAATGGATACAAAGCAAAAGGCTGTCCCTGCAAAAGGTGGACAGAGATAATAGAGGCGACAAAAAAAAAACAGTTTATGAAGTGCACACAAAAGCATGTTCTACAAAGCTCTTCTTATCCTGACACTGTGAGACAAAACAGGATTAGAGAAGCGCACACAAAAGCCCATTCTATAAATCTCTTCTTAACCTGACACTGTGAGGCAAAACAGGATTAGAGAATAGAAAGAAAGAGTAACAGGACCCACATAATATATGTTGGTTTGGTTAATTTTCTTATATGTTTATGATTCAGTAAAAACTGTCAGATACACTTATTTCCATATTTATTTCACACACAATGATATGGTGCCACCTACTTGCCAGTATGGATTCTGCAAGCCAAATAACTGCACAACATAAAGCATGTGATAAAATGCAATTAAAACTGGTCATGCATGGGGATAGGATTAGAAAAATCAAGTTAACAAATTAATAAAGAAAACAATGCAACAAAACAACATATAACATTCTTTCAATCAAGCTTATTGAATAGAGATACCATATGCATTGGTGATACCTTTCCCTTAGATATTAGTACTAAAAAATTAAAATGCAATTTTTTTAAAAAGTCAGTGCTTTTTTTTTTATGCATCACAGCCTTTTTAGGCCATAATGTATTAAGTGCCTGCACCTTAACATTTCTAGGAGTGCCATTTCTTTTCACAAAAAAGTGTAGGATGTCAAGTGTGGGAATGAACCCATAATATTTTGCGTTCTAGAGCCAGATGAGTCGCCCTTGTGTTATATCCGTGTTTATTTAGTGTAGTTTTCTTCTTCTTTGCGTTCGTCTTTACGACCAATTTTAATCACTTTGTGATATGTTTGATCTTTGCCAAGAACGTGTATACGTTGCACATTGGTTTGGTAGACCCCTAAACGCATAAGACTTCTACACGTTTAGGACACATGCATCCGATTTCAGCCAAACCTCCTTAGTCACCTCTTACGACATGCGTGGAAGGTAACAGTGGTTCTATTCTTTACACCCCAAATTTGGGCCCGGTAACCACTCGGGCGAGTGTAGTCTTGATATTGTCTATCCATCTCTGTCTCTGTCTTCTCTTGGTTCTATAACCTAATTTCTTTTAATTATATGCTATTACCGGTGGTTGGTTCAATTCCATTCTCATTAACTCTTAGCGGACCAGGGCAAAATCCATGTTTTTACAAGCCATTTGTTTTTCGAATAAAAACACCATTTAATGTGGCTTTTGTAAAAAGGCATCCGCCAAAATCACATAGTGTGGCATTTGGTGCACAAGGAGGTAAATGTCAAAACCACTGTATTTATTGTCTTTCTATGTATTCGGTGCATGAAATTATGCCCACTCTGCTTCTGATGTCCTCTTTTCATAGTCTATCTTCCTCTTTTCATAGTCTATCTTTCCTGGTGACCACCACCGCTTTCCTCGAGCATTTCATTTCACATGTGTTGAGCTTTCTGTAGTGTGTTGTTGTCAGGGACCAAGTTTGGCACTAGTAACAGAGTTGAAAGAAAATACTTTTATCATCTCTCTTTTACTTCCATCTTGATCTTTGGGTGTTGTAGTAATGGTGACATCTGGTATATTTTATGCATTACTTAATTCTTTGCATGTGATTACCTGTCTCTTATTGTGAAATACAGTTTTATCCCTTATTTTTATTTCGTTTTAAAATTTATAGAAAACAGAACTTTAAATATCTCAAAATGTGCACCCAAAGGCGAAGGATTGACTTAATTGCACCGGGTTTTTCCATATTTCTCTGAAACTGTTGGGAGAAATGGCATGCCCCCTGCCAAGAGTATTGCCCAAAGCATGAACTTCATACCTCCAGCAACAATCCAAAGTGATGTAGGCACTGGTAGCGAAATCATAAAGTGCTGTGCTAATTCTGGGGTCAGCAGCCAACATGAGCCAAACAAAGTTTCAGTGTGCTCACGGTATGGAATTGGACTTACAGGTTTCCTGATCTTTTACTTGGGGATATAAAGTACCTCAGAAGTCAGAGTAATTCTCACCTGAATGGCAAGGGACACTGATAAGGAAAGATGGCCTTCTCGCAAAAATCAGGTGTCATATTAGACACCCTGTCCTCACTACGCCTGAATTCATGGATCACATGACAAAAATTGCCCATGTGAATCAGTTCGGATTCCAACCCATAACCTTCAAAATGACAGGCAACTGTGTTAACTATTTCTCTATGGAAACCCATGAGCTTAGTGCACTAAAGGGTCTATAGCCGAAGGATTGACTACATTGCCCCGGGTTTTACCCCATATTTGACTATATTGCCCTGGGTTTTACCCCGTATGGCTTGGTCCCTCTCTGCAGAAATGACACGCAACCTGCCAAGAGTATTGCACAAAGCATGAACTCTGCAACTTCTGCAACAATCCTAGTGGTCTCTCGGAAAAATGCACCCATGAACAGAAGAATGGTGTGGTCGGTTTGAACCCACTACCTTCAGAACGTACGGTAATGGCACAGCCACTTAGCCGCAGATACCCCCTATAGTGCACTACTATATTTAAGCAATGAAATATAGTAAACTATGGGTAACGAAAAATGTCAAACAAGCATTGGTTATCTTACAACATGCACAGAAATCTATTAATAACACAGGCAAATAAACAGTTGCTTATCAAGCTTATAACAACAAAAGAGCAAGAAGGGAGAAAAATAATCATTGATAATAAAATAAATACTAGGAGACAAAAATACAATTTAAGAGATAAGGAAAAGTAAAAGTATTTCTAACAAATCTCAACTACAAAAAAAAATAATAATTAATATTATCTTACATTTATTAGGTAAATAATAAAATCCAAAGAACTTACTTTGAGGATATGTAGCAGTATATAGTGCTACAGGAGTTTGAGGTTTTAGAGACCTTGCAGGACTAGGTCTTAGTATTTTGTAGCGAGGTGATCAGTTTCATTACATGTTAGCTTTTAAATGATCTATATATTGTGTATTGTCTTTCTCCAGGTGGATGATGGAATTGGTTGTCCACTGTAGCTGTTAAGCGTAGGGGTGGGAGCTTTAATTTGCGTTCCAGGGCCAGATGAGTCATCCTTGTTGTGTTATATTCGTGTTTGTTTAGTGTGGTCTTGATATTGTCTATTGTCTTTCTCCAGGTGGATGATGGAATTGGTTGTCCACTGTTGCCGCTAAACGTAGGGGTGGGAGTTTTAATTTGCATTCCATGGTCAGAAGAGTCACCTTTGTGTTATCTTCATGTTTATTTAGTGTGGTCTTGATATTGTCTATCCATCTTTTTCTAGCTCATCCCTTAGCTCTAGTACCTGATCTCTTTTTATTGTATGTTGTTATTGGTTGTATTCCATTCTCATTAAATGTTTAAACCACTGAATTTGTTGTCTTTCAATGTATTTGGTGCATGAAGTTATGTCCACTCTCTTTCTATTCTCTATAACTGTTTTGTCTTTCGGTGTCAAGTCGAAAAAATATACACCTGGATCGAACCTCCTTATGTGCTTTGTTTTTACAAGGCATTTTTAGAACAAAAACGTCCTTAACTCTTAGTGGACCAAGGCCACGTTTTTACATGCCATTTGTTTTTAGAATAAAAACGGCCTTTAGTGTGGCTCCTGGTAAAGGCGTCCTTCCCAAAGCCCCTGTAGTGTGGCGTTTGGTTCACAAGCAGTTAAAAATTTCTTTCACTCTGGTATGGATATATACTTGTGGTCCAGTTTCCTCTCTTCAAGGGGTTTATTCTGGTACAGACTTTGGGGGGATGTCAAGATTTGATATGTTTGAAGTTTGTCCATAGAGTCGTTTGGTCTGATGAATAAACCTGCTTCCTGTTTGATTCATTTTTATGAACTACTTTCAAAGTAACTTACTGCTATTGGATTTCATGAGCTATTTTCAATGTAACTCTTATCTTTATCAAATATTTTAAATATGTAAATCTTATCTTTTGAAGTAATGTTAATTTGCATATCGCTTATCTTTATGTATTTAAAGGGCTCTTGACATTTTATGAAGTAATTTAATATTACTCTTTATCTTATGAAATAATTTTAATGTTACTCTTATCTTTATCAAATAATTTTAATGTTACTTTTATCTTTATGAAGTAATTTAATTTACTCTTATCTTTATAGTAAATTTTAATGTACTTTATCTTTATGAAGTAAATTTTAATGTTACTTTATCTTTATGAAGTAATTTTAATGACATTTTATCTTTATGAAGTAAAATTTTAATGTACTCTTATCTTTATGAAGTAATTTTAATGTTACTCTTATCTTTATGAAGTAATTTTAATGTTACTTTTATCTTTATGAAGTAAATTTTAATGTTACTTTTATCTTTTATGAAGTAATTTTAATGACACTTTTATCTTTATGAAGTAATTTTTAATGTAACTATATCAATAACTTCATTTATAATCTAATCATCAAAAACTCAAACTGACTAAAAAATAAAGATATAGAACAATATATAAAGTATGGATCTATATTGAATGAAGTTATTTATTTTAAACAGAGGTTCTCAAAGGGGTAGTTTGATAATCCAGGGGTTAGGGTACGTTCGACCATTCATAAAATTTCTAGGTAATTATAAAAAGTAATGTTTATTGGGTTTTTCTAAAATGGCGTTACTGCCTGTAATACCGCATTTTATGGTGTTGCAGGAAAGGCAGAACATGTGCCTGTGAAATTTAATGGCCACATGGCAAATGCAGCCACTGCGAAACTGATCATGTTAGGATTTTCTTTATGCCCCCAACAGAAAAAACCCATATACCTAACTGGGGATTGAACTCGGGTCTCCTATATGGGAGCCTACAGTCTAATCCATTCGGCAACAGGCTAGTTTATTTTTTGCGCCTCTATAATTATTTCATTTGGGTTTTTAAAAAATTAGAAGTCAATAGAGTGTGAAAAATGTCATAGATGGGTCATGTCATAGTGTTTGTGTATAAAAGTTGAGAACCTCTGCTTAATGACAAGAAGAAATTGTTAGTAAAACAGTATAAGTCTACAGGTCATGTGATTTCACTTAAGGTCACACCATATAAAATGGGATAGTGAGCAAGAGAAAAAATATAAATGCAACGTCATCTGTACTGGTGGTTACTTTTTGAGAGGCAGCAAAGCTTACAGCAGCATCATAAGGGGAAGGAGCAACGGCAGCAGCAACAGCTGGTGTCAGAGCATGTGGTCTCAGAACTGCTTGGGGAGGGGCCTGTGAGCTGCTTGGGTGGGCCTACAAACAGAAATAGCCAATGAGCAACATGGACATGTACAAATGAACACATGCTAACCAATCAGCATGTGTGTAACATAACAAATATGTCAGCTAAACTAAAACAATCATAAATCAAATGTTTTAATCAAAACACACTGCAATCAGGCAAAGCATAACTTATTTTTCTTGATTAAATCTGAAAAATTGAAGGAATGACAAAAAAGAAACAAAAACATGGGAATTACATTTCAACAATATAAGAAAAGATTGCAGTCAAACTATGTAGCATGGTGAAACATAGAAAAACAAAGTACTGTAGTTTAACAAAGTACAAAAACAATGTACAGTGACCTTCGACCAAATTGACAACATTGCGACCAAAAAGTGGCGTTTCAAGCAAACAAAGTGACGTTTCGACCAAAAAAAGCTACGTTTCGATCAAGAAATCAATGTTTCTACTATAAAAACGATGGATTGTATATGTTATGTCTGCCATCCAAGAAGCGTGCATTTCTTCACTTCTGTTGTATCCTTTGTTTGATAAAGACCTTTTAGTCGAAACATTGCTGTATACTGTTTGCTGTATATTATTTTTGTACTTTGTAAACTACAGTACTTTGTTTTTACCTTTCATGTATTTATGTCATTATTTCATGCAAACTATTGCAAATGGAATTTAAACTATATAGATATGTGCACAAAAATGTTCACAAGCACGTTTTATGTGAAATATTATGGCTGATATGCATGCAAAGTTAACAAGTGAAATTGATGTGAATTAGCAGTTGATACAATTCACATGCAAAGTAGCGATTTTTATGTGAAATACTAGTAAAGACATCCTATAAGACCTACATATCGAAGGGCATTGGCTCATAAATAACATCATGTCCTGGAGGATGAATGATTTTGGCCAAGTTAAACTTCACAATGATTTGGAGGGAACAGTAATGGAAGGCATGGTTACTAGAGGGGAAGAACAAGATGAAAGTAGCAGTAGGACATCAATGAAACCTTGATGGAGGTGAACTTTGCATCCATGCAAAGAGAAGATAGATTCAGGATGTAGCTGATGATTGGAGGATGACGACCGTAGAGGTAGGATATCTGGCCTATGAGAGAGAGAAATTCTGAAGGATTCTAAGAATGGATAAGTTCTGCTCAGGATAAGCTATTTGATGATGGCGGCTATATTTGCTCTTATTTTAACTGTCTTCATCCCGTTTCCATCTCTTGTTAGCAGTGTACTGAGATAATCAGGTCACAGAAAATATATTACAAAAATGGTCAAGATATTAGGAACAGAAAAAACTTAATTGAGAACTGATCACTTATTAAAGAAGAAAATCCAGTGGTCGTGGAGGCAGAAGTTCAGGCGTTTATTTCAGAGAAACATCTGAGCATGATATAAGCATTTACACAGATGGGTCAGTGATTTTACACATGCAGAGCTCATGGGCTTTCACTTCTCAAGTCAGAGGGGATGTTGTGAAGGAAGGCAGGGGTGTTTTTGCGGTGACTAGATCAGTCTCACTATGGAAATCATGGCGGTTACTAAAGCGATGGTCTGGCTGGAGTCTTTTATTCATGCATGTTTTCTCAGTGACTTAATGAGTATGCTCAGGCAGATTAAGAGAGGCTGTGCTAGTAGACAATGGAAAGAGTTGCTGAAGAGGTCTAGGCTGACAAAAATCAGTTTTGTTTATGTGCCAGGGCATGCAGGTGTAAGGGGGAAATGAACATGCGATAAGACTTGCAGGTATGGCTGCTGTAAAAGCGGCGAGCAATTGACCAGGTTGATATTCTGAATTCCCTAAGCGAGAGAGGACATGTAAATGGTTCAAGTAATAGGGGTGAATCTACAACCCTAACCAGACTGCAAGAATACCAAAACAAATGTGGTGTAGCTAGACAAGAGCACTCTACTGGTAGCCAAAGAAGAATAGTAAACCAACAAAGAACCAGTGCCGTTAGTCGCCACACGCTGAGAGACATACTGAGGAGGAGATATGAGCACTTGTGCATTAATTGGTTTGATGTGCAGTAATAATGATCGATGATCCGATGACTAGATTAAACTAAAGAAGAAAGAACACACTCCTAGTTGAGAAATGACCACTTATTTAATGGAAAAGCTGCCTAATTTCCTGTTTACTATAGTCTACCTCTTATGTATGTGCATACACACATACATGTTTACATGTGTAGCTTATGACAACATATAGATATGTGTTGTGTGCTGGACCAATGGTTCTCAGTCTTTACTAATGTGAATTGCTAAAAGGTTGCAGAATGCTAAAAAAAAAGCAAGCGAAAAGTTGTATTTTAGTTGCAAAAAGCATGTTGCTTGCGTTGAAGCTATTAGTCATTGGTGTCATGATTTTAATAATGCTGAAAAGGGTTCTAATATTGTGAAGTTTTCCTTACAGATAGAACACCACAGACAGGCTAATTATTTTATATATACATGTAAGTACAGACAGACAAGTAGAAACACAGACAGACCAGTAGGTAGGTGGGTGTGTGGGTAGGTAGATAAGTAGGTAGACAGACAGAAGTAGGTATGCAGATAAGCAAACAGGCAGACAGAAAGGTAGGTATGTTTGTAGGTAGGTAGGTGGGTAGGTAGATGGGTAGGTAGGTAGATGGGTATGTTAGTAGGTGGGTGTGTAGGTAGGTATGGGTAGGTAGGTGGGTATTATGTGGGTGGTATGTAAGTAGGTGGGTAGGGTGGGTGGTAGGTAAGTAGGTGGGTGGGTATTATGTTGGTGGGTATGGAGGTAGATGTGTAGGTAGGTGGATAGATAGGTAGGTGGGTGGGTAGGTACATAGATAAGTAGACAGACAGGCAGAGAGCTAGGTATGTAAGTAGGTAGGCATGCAGGCAGGCAAACAGATATACAGACATACCAACAGACATACAGAGAGATTGCTGAACTGATATATTATACACATGTACATATGGATGAAGCTCTATGGATAATATTGAGGTCACGATACTGAGGTCATGATGCATGCATAATATGATAACTGAGTAAGATGCTCTGCAACAGAAAGCATGGGTAAATAGACCTGCAAGCTAAGATATAGATAAGATTGATATATTGTAAAGAAAGATTACAAGGATATATACATGAATAGATGGATGAATAGTTCATCATCTTCTTCAATGATCCAGTGGTGCTTGGACTTTTACCCTTTGGCTCAATGTTGTGTAGTATTTAGTACATAGCATTGAAAAGTGAGTAATTCAATCCTTCATCTTTGGGCACTTCATAGCTTAGACTGGTTAGAGTGTCTGTGATTTTCTACCAACTCCGGGCAGGAACAAGAGATGGGCTGCTACTAGAGGAAGAGGAGATCTCTGTACTGTTCAATGATTCGTCTCTTATAGTAAGGTTCATTGAGTCCAATCGCCGCCACTAGAGTATCTATTGGTAATGCTGAGCTCTACTATACTTAAGCAAGTGTTCAAATGTTCACGTCTGAAGAGGATCAACAGGGTGTCTCTGTGGCATAGAGGTTAGGTGCTTATCTCTTGTGCCAAAGATACCAGGTTTGCTCCCTCGTGAATATTTTCCAGAGATCCCTGATCTTAGTGTAGGTGAGATCGAGTTCCTAGTCCTATCAGAAACTGCCCATAAAATGTAGGTCTGGTGTTCAAATTGAGCCCGTTAAAGAACCCTTGGAAGTTCGAATTCGAGAAGAAAAGGCTGGAAAGCCGCTGCCCAGGTAAAATTCATCAGAAAAGATTGAAAATAAAATTTCTACATAAATGTCTTCAACATCTTCAAAATGACATCGGGGACCCTTGCCGGTGCTGCAGAGTTCATGCACAGCAGCTGAGATCTCCCTGTGTAAGAAAGAGATCGAAGCACATATGATTACTCACTGAAGTGCAATGATGATTGTCATATCAATCAATCAATCAGTCAGAGTGTCTGCTGGTAATGTTGAGCTCTACTATACTCTAGACATGTGTTCAAATGTTCAAGTCTGAAGAGGATCATCAAATTTGGAGTCACCGCCACTTTATGATGAATACCAGTCGAAAGAAAGCAGTACATATTGGTTCTCTATACTCGTATACAACCACTGATAAAGCGGCAGAGAAGATCATTAATGCCTTTAAATGTAAATGCTACAGAAGAGTAATTAGAATATCATAGACAGTGAAAAGAACAAATGCTTCTGTTCTGCAACAGCTTGATATTAAAGAGACCTGGCTATTAAAGAACATAAAATCAAGGAAAATTTAAGTATTTCGAACACATCAAAGGACATGCCTAGAGAAGATAATTTTGGAGGAAATGGTGCCTGGAAGAAGAATGAGAGGAAGACCTAGAAGATGGTGGGTGCAAAAATGTCATTGACGATCTGAGAATGACTCTTGCTGACGTTGGTCAACTTGCACAGAAAAGTTTTTCAGGACTGCTGTCATGGGAACCAAGTTCCGGAAGGGACAAGCTACTTGATGATGATGATACTCGTATTATAAGTAATAAAGAAGAAAAACACATGACATAATTATCTTTTAAAAACTTGAAAAAAGTAGATAGTGAATTTCCAAACTAACAGCTTTTTTGTGCATGTTTTGTTATTGGGTATGCATTTATTATACATCTTAGCCAAGCTGTGGTAAACAAAATTATACACAGGAAATTATGATGTGCAGGAATTCTGGGATAGGTTTAATTAGTAGGGTGAAGGTTGTTAGTAATGGTTAATGGAGATAGTGAGGAAAATAACAATGAAGGTTGGAGAAAGAGAAAGATGATGAGAGAAGGGAGAATTGGAGAAGTAGTAGGCAGAGGGGAGAAAAAGAGAGATTTGAGCGAGAGGAAGGGTGAATTGGGGGCTGTATAAACACTCAGCTATAAAACTATAACCAAGCGTATGAGAGCTTGCAAGGCCTTGGTTGAGGACAAATACTTACTTAGAGGCGAAAGGTGAAGAAGTATGGAGGGAGATAACGGTGGATTAGAAGGGAGTGGTGTAAAGATGGAGAGAGACAGAGATGAAGAGAGAAGGGTAGAAAAAATAGGAGCAGAATTGAGAGGAAGTCAGAGAGAGCTAGAGTGAAGTGATGAGGTAAAGAGATATGTTTGGAGAGAGAGAGAGAGAGAGAGAAAGAATAGATGGAAAGATGAAGAAAAAGACAGAAGTGGAGACATGAAATGAGGAAGGAGAGAAAGATGAGAAATGGGTTGTGTAAATAGTTTGTGAAATCGTTAACAGATAGTGAGTGAGAGAGAGAAGAACAAGAAACAATCTGGAAAAGGAAAATGTTAAGTGTATTGAATGTAATTACATGTCAGAAATGAGATAATGACATTCTTCGTGAGCACGTGCGTGCGTGTGTGTATGTTAGAGAGAGAGAGAGAGAGAGAGAGAGAGAGAGAGAGAGAAAGTATTAGTGTGTGATAGAACACTATTGAGAGAGACAAAGAGCATGTGAGAATGTGGGTGAGGGAGAGAATATGTATGTAAGACATATTGTGTGTATGCGTGTGTGTGTGTGTTGTAGAGAGATAGGAGAACCAGAGAGGAGAACCAGAGAGGAAAACCAGAGAGGAGAGAGAAAACGTATAAGTAAAAATAGTGTGAGAGAGAGTGTGGAAAGAGAAAGAGGTAGGTGTGAACATAATGTGTGTATGTGTGTGTATGTGAGAGAGTAGAGAGAAAGGATAGGTGTACGATAGATATTGTCTGTGGTAAAGAGAGAGACGAGAGAGAGAGAGAGAGAGGGGGAAGAAAGAAGAAGAGAGAAAAGAGACAAGAAAAAAAGGTAATGTATACAAGGGATATTGTTTGCATGTATGATAGAAGATAGAGAGAGAGAGAGAGAGAGAGAGAGAGAGAGAGATGGGGAGAAAAAAAGAAAAGATAGTAATATAACCATATAAAAAACACAACATCAACTGACCATATAAGAGTACGGTCCAGGCATTACCGTAGAGAGAAAGAGAGAGAAGAGAGAGAGAGAGAGAGAGAGAGAGAGAGAGAGAGAGAGAGAAAAGATAGTAATATAACCATATAAAAAAAACACAACATCAACTGACCATATAAGAGTACGGTCCAGGCATTACCGTAGACATTGCTACTGTCTTCCCTCCTGTCTCATAGGCCAGGGAAAAAAATAGAGACATGCAGATCAGTTAGTACGGACATACAAACAGATAAGTAAACACACAACCTACTAGTTGATTAATATACGGGTGTGCTAACTACTCCGAGCAAAAGAAGAGTATCAACAGATGTGTAACTATTGGTTATTGGTTACTAAACTGACGTCATTGCATTCCTGTAAGACCCATAGGTGCTCAAATTGATTTTTGGATGTTTGAATGATTGATTCTTCTTTGAACGCTTCATATCGACCACTTGTTAACCACTCGTGATTTGTATGTGATCCGAGTGTAAGAGCGATTGTACGTTGTGTTAGTTATGCGCCTACAAGTAGGCCAGCACATTTGATTTCTGCGATGCTTTTACTTACTAGGTAGCTTCCTAGGCACCTACCTCAGTCGTCTCTTACGACATGCCTTGTAAGTCGCAGTGTTACTATTCTTTGCTCCCATTGCAAGCACGGCAACACACGGGAGAGACCTTTGAGTATGAAGAGCCTGTCCCTTCACATTTCTAGACCACAGTGTGTAGGAGATAGGAGGGCAAATTTCTTTCCTCACGTATGGAACATCACGTGTTACAGAGAGGACGAATATCTCGTTTTGTTTTATCCTACTGTTTGTGCTGTGAAGCGTTGCAGAGAGGAGGTATGTATAGTACTACTGTTTACGTTGCCCCCGTGTGTGAAGCCTTTGGCTGTTATAATGAGTTTATGTTGTGTCTCTTTGACTCCATCTATTCATCTTTTTCTGGATATCCCTCTTGTCCTGAAGCCTGATGTTCTCATGTGGTATGCTCATGTAGGAGGCCTAGTTTGACTCCATCTATCCATCTTTTTCTGGATATCCCTCTTGTCTTGAAGCCTGATGTTCTATGTGGTATGCTCTGTAGGAGGCCTAGTTTGGCTCCATCTATTCCCATCTTTTCTGGATATCCCTCTTGTCTTGAAGCCTGATGTTTCTCATGTGGATATCCCGCTCCGGTGATGTCAGGAGGCCTAGTTTGACTCCATCTATCCATCTTTTTCTGGATATCCCTCTTGTCTTGAAGCCTGATGTTCTCATGTGGTATGCTCGTGTAGGAGGGCTAGTTTGACTCCATTCTAACCAAAGTATTATAACAATCGACGTCATGACACATTGAGCATTTCTATGCATGCCCTGTCTTCCGCTGCGGCAGTCATCCCAACGTCCATTTGCTCACCGTACCCATGAGAAGTTCATTAGTATACCTTCTCTCTCTCTACCACAAAGATTACAGTGTCTGGCATGTTCAAACTTATAACCAAATGATTGAATCGTGAAAGTCTTTGAAGTTCTACAAACTCCGCTGACTGGTCTTGATCCTATACTTGTTTTTAGTATTTTATTTGATATTCTATCTCTTCTTGTTTCGTTTATGCATTTTATACCCATCTCATCTTCATGTCGTCATCTTACGCTTTTAATTTGTAGTACAACAAAATTCACTCGGAAACAGAATGGCGTGGTCTGGATTTATTGCTTAACCACTTAGCCACAAACCATTCCCCCTCTCCCTCATGCTGTTTGCTTTCTTAATTCTAGTTTCAATTTCTCTTTCTATAACACAAGTACTCACTCACACAGCTGTCTATATCGTGGCATATCCTTTACAGGACTTAGCCATCAACAACAGTAAAGGAGTAGTCGATTTTCTAGCCACTACTTATACGTTCAGTAGTTTACCATTTCCTTTTGGACCATGATGTCTATTTTTATCGTTCGTAAAAATCCAGGGAACTAATTTGCTTCCAAATTTGCCCGCCATGGAGTTTGAACCAGGAATACTTGGGTTGTGATCGAGGTCACTACCGCTTAAGCTACAGATGCTCTCACAACTATATATATATTATATATATACATGCAGAAAAATTAGCAAGCAGGAAACAAAGTGCGTGAAATAAACAAATAAACAAATTTAAAGCAATGATAGAAATAACAGAGCAAACGCTTTAATTGAATAGCGCTATATATATATATATATATACTATGTGTCCATTAGAAGGGAGACAACTAGACTAGTGGCACTAACAAAGGTAAGTGCTATTGCGAAAGGAAGTCAAAGGGAGATAAATGAAACAATGTTACTGACAATTTAAATACAATTTGATGATGTTAAAAATATGAGCAATTAATTAATTCAGTGTGTGTGTATGTCAATGATAATGTGGTGAAAATGATAATATTGAAGATATAGTTAAAAAATGGTCGAAACGTTGCTGTGTATTGTCATTGATTTTGTAAAGCTACAATACTTTTTTTCCTTTTTCGTCATTGTTTTTCTCATAGCGTCAGGATAAGAAGAGATTTATAGAACGGGCCTTTGTGTGTGATTCCTGAACAGTGTTTTTTGTCGCTTCTATTATCTCTGAGTTCCACCTTTTGCGTGAACTGCCTTTTGCTTTGTATCCACTGTATCGGAGCAAAATTGCTCTTTGAGGCGCACTAACTGTTGGTAATCTGCTTATGTGATCGAACTATTTTAATTTGTTGTTTCTTCATGAAGTTCAGTACTGATGTTGTACCCTCAATTTTCCTGATGTTTTCATTTCTAAACCGGTCTCTTTTTGTTACTCCCAGCATTCTGCGTAGAAACTTCATCTCTTTCGTGACTAGTTTTCTTCTATCATTTGATATCAGCGTCCAGATTTGGCACTGATAGTACAATATGGGGAGAAAGATTGTGTTTTAGAATGTTCTTTTAGTGTTCATGGTGACATGTCTGCATTTAAAATTGACGCCATTTAACCTATGATTTGAATTGGTTTGTTGCATCTATGCTGGATTTTTAAGTAATTGCAAATGTCTAATATCTTAATTAATCGGAAGTTTTGTTTCGTTTAGCGCACAATTTGCTTTAACAAGTATCTTGCTGTATATATTATCCATTTGAGAATCATCTTGATCGGACATGTCCATAATTGCTCTGATCTCCTCCTAAGCGGTGTGTTAAGACTAACAACTCCCCGTTCTTTGTTGGTTGATGTATCTACTGCAGTTTCTCTCATGGTTTTCCCATCTTGTCACACCTATCGGTATTGCATAACTTTCGCAGCTGAGATAGAGAATACCCTTTATCTTCTTCATTGAAATCTTCAGAGCGTGTGTTTTCTCTTAGAGCATTGATGATGTCGTTTGTGTACATCAAAGGCTCATAGAAGACTTAAGTAGTATCATGTCCCATAGAAGACTTAAGTAGTATCATGTCCCATAGAAGACTTAAGTAGTATCATGTCCCATAGAAGACTTAAGTAGTATCATGTCCCATAGAAGACTTAAGTAGTAGCATGTCCCATAGAAGACTTAAGTAGTAGCATGTCCGATAGAAGACTTAAGTAGTATCATGTCCCATAGAAGACTTAAGTAGTAGCATGTCCCATAGAAGACTCAAGTAGTATCATGTCTCATAGAAGACTTAAGTAGTAGCATGTCCCATAGAAGACTTAAGTAGTAGCATGTCCCATAGAAGACTTAAGTAGTATCATGTCCCATAGAAGACTTAAGTAGTATCATGTCCCATAGAAGACTTAAGTAGTAGCATGTCCCATAGAAGACTTAAGTAGTATCATGTCCCATAGAAGACTTAAGTAGTATCATGTCCCATAGAAGACTTAAGTAGTAGCATGTCCCATAGAAGACTTAAGTAGTAGCATGTCCCATAGAAGACTCAAGTAGTAGCATGTCCCATAGAAGACTTAAGTAGTATCATGTCCCATAGAAGACTTAAGTAGTATCATGTCCCATAGAAGACTTAAGTAGTAGCATGTCTCATAGAAGACTTAAGTAGTAGCATGTCCCATAGAAGACTTAAGTAGTATCATGTCCCATAGAAGACTTAAGTAGTAGCATGTCCCATAGAAGACTTAAGTAGTAGCATGTCTCATAGAAGACTTCAAGTAGTACATGTCCTATAGAAGACTTAAGTAGTATCATGTCTCATAGAAGACTTAAGTAGTATCATGTCTCATAGAAGACTTAAGTAGTAGCATATCTCATAGAAGACTTAAGTAGTAGCATGTCTCATAGAAGACTTAACTCTTAGTGGACCAGGGCAAAGCCATTATAGTGTAGAAACCACTTAGTGTGGCTCCTGGTTCACAAGGAGTTAAGTAGTAGCATGTCCCATAGAAGACTTAAGTAGTATCATGTCTCATAGAAGACTTAAGTAGTAGCATGTCCCATAGAAGACTTAAGTAGTAGCATGTCCCATAGAAGACTTAAGTAGTATCATGTCTCATAGAAGACTTAAGTAGTATCATGTCTCATAGAAGACTTAAGTAGTAGCATGTCCCATAGAAGACTTAAGTAGTAGCATGTCCCATAGAAGACTTAAGTAGTAGCATGTCTTATAGAAGACTTAAGTAGTATCATGTCTCATAGAAGACTTAAGTAGTAGCATGTCCCATAGAAGACTTAAGTAGTAGCATGTCCCATAGAAGACTTAAGTAGTAGCATGTCTCATAGAAGACTTAAGTAGTATCATGTCCCATAGAAGACTTAAGTAGTAGCATGTCTCATAGAAGACTTAAATGGTATCATGTCCCATAGAAGACTTAAGTAGTAGCATGTCCTATAGAAGACTTAAGTAGTATCATGTCTCATAGAAGACTCAAGTAGTATCATGTCTCATGCGGAACCTCGCTTTCATCACAGCCTGCCTGAAAAGCTCTCTAACAAGTTTCCCGCCTCTTTCAGCGTCATGTTCAAGGTTTCTTTGATATCCTCCTGCCTCCTTCGTATTGGTCATCCCCTGCCTCGTACTCTAGGAATCGTGCCTTCCACGTTTAACGGCCTGTAACGACCTTTAACCACAGAAGCTATATATATATATATATATATAGAGTAGTTAATTATGGTATTAAACTACCGTTCGTGGAGCGTCGGGCCGAAAGGATTAGAGCACGGCTCCTACGCGCGAGACCCGGGTTCAATCCACAGTAAGGCTAAGGAGGTTTTTATTTCTGGTTTGCATCTTTAAAAAAAATTCTTACCTGAACAGTTTCGCACCGACTGCACTAGCAATGCGGTCATTAAATTCTTCAGGCCTATGTCGTCCTCCCTGTCCTATACAGCCCAAAAAGCGGTATTACAGACAGTAACGAGAGTTTCTATTTGAAACTACTGTTCCCGGATGCGTGTGTGTGTACGTTACGTAAGTTTGTGTACATGAATGTTAATACTTACTACTGGTAGTACGCTTGCATATTGCGCCTGTTGGTAAGCCTGCAGATGAAGGTTCTTAAGTATGAGGTTGTTGCGTCCGTTCTGAAGCAATTGTTCTCGGAGATGTTGAGGAGGGTGTAGATATTTACAAGGAGGGTCCTTCCTCTGGCATTTACCCTGGAAACACAGACAATGAAACATTTTATGTTCGATGAAAAGAAATACACGGTGAATGAGTTAAATCTAAGTATGAAATGAAATGAGTGGCATATCCTTTACTGATAACTGATAGCGTCGCTATCAACCGCAGTAAACGATTTATTGATTTTCTAGTCATCACTCATACGTTCAGTAGTTTACCATTACTTTCTAAACGGTGAGGTCTATTTTTAACGTTTGTAATAATCCACGGAAACAAAAATGAGTTCAATATTCTTGGATTCTCCGAAAGGAGTTAATTCTTATTTTTCATGTTTGTTGGCCTACACGCTCTGATATAACCAATAAAAGGTTCGTCTTAGGTTGAAAGGGCGTGCCTCGGCTTAAAGAGGCTTTAATCCCCTAATAAACAAACAAACAACAAACAAACGGAAACAAATTTGCTTACAAACTGCCGTCGTGGAGTTTGAACCAGATACTCTTGGGTTGTGATTGAGTTCACTACCGTTAATAATAATAATAATAATTCCTCTCGTACCGTTATACGTAACATAGGGCCTGCAAGCAATTTCTCAACACCGCTCTATCCTGGGCAACTAGCTCAATCTCCTCCATGGAACTGAGACCGATATTTCTTGCCTCTCTCAGCTGAGTTCGTTTCAGGGTCACCCTAGGTCATCCTCTCTTTCTGTAACCCTTTGCAACTCACTTCAATGTCTGCTTTGATATTCTTTGATCATTTCTTCTCAAGGTGTGTCCAACATACCTCAAACATACCTCCACTACCCCTAAGTCACACACATTTCAGCGGACTGACCTATGTGGGGAAACCCAGTGCCATGAACTCAATCCTTCGTTTTTGAAAAGTTAAGTAAAGAATTCCCAGTCAGTGCAAATAATTTGTCTTAATGAAATAACACGCTAAAGGTCAAGGACATGTCACATTGACTCTGAATTCTATCCAGGATTGGATGCAATTTAAACTTTGACAGATAACGGATGGAGTTAACAGAAAAATGTCGGTAATCGAAAACAGATGGATTAATGTAATACAACACAGAAGATAAGATGGATGGTTGGCAGGCATGTGTGTTTGCTCTCAAATTAGCAGAAACAATTGGGTGATGGTTATTCAACACCATAACTAAATTAAAATTACGAATTTTCAACTCCAATGTTGTATCAATATTAAAACATAGCAGCGAGAGTTACAAAATGACTAAAGATAGAGAAAGTAAGTTGAATGCATTTGTAAATAGATGTCTGTGAAAAATAATGAACATAAAATGGGACGAATTCAGGAGAAGTGATGAAAACAGAGAAATGTCTGGTCAACCACTATTAACAACTGTTATAAGAAGATGGAAATATGTTGGACATGCCTTGAGAATAAATGTCAGATCAACCACTATTAACAACTGTTATAAGATGGAGATGATGGAGATATGTTGGACATGCCTTGAGAATAAATGTCAGGTCAACCACTATTAACAACTGTTATAAGATGAAGATGATGGAGATATGTTGGACATACCTTGAGAATAAATGTCAGGTCAACCACTATTAACAACTGTTATAAGATGAAGATGATGGAGATATGTTGGACATACCTTGAGAATAAATGTCAGGTCAACCACTATTAACAACTGTTATAAGATGGAGATGATGGAGATATGTTGGACATACCTTGAGAATAGATGATTAAATAATATCAAAGAAGACACTGAAGTGGGATGCAAAGAGTTCAAGAAAGAGAGGACGCCATAGGGAGACCATGAAACGAACTTTGCTGAGAGAGGCAAGAAATATCGGTCTCAATTCCATAGAAGAGATTGAGCAAGATGCCAAGTATAGAGAGGTATGGGAAATTACTCCACGCCATATATTTCGTATAACGGTACGAGAGAAATTATTACTATTGTTATTATACAACACTAGTGTGTGAGCTCAATTTGTGTTTACACTTTAATAGTACTCTATCTTCTTCCCCTCATGAGAACTCTCATTGTAATAAAGTATTGCGATTTCTGTTAGATAATGAAACAAAGATCAGAATACTAAGAGCATGCATATTACTAATGGCAACGTATGGGTGTGAAGCATGGACATTTAACAACTAAAAACAGTATGGAATGGAACTGATAGGAAAACAAAGATCAGAAAACTAGGAGCATGCATATTACTAGTGGCAACGTATGTGTCTGAAGCATGGACATTTAACAAGGCAGTGGAAAAACGTATATGTGCTTTTGAATATAAGTGTTACAGAAGAGTTCTCTGTATATCATGGACAGAGAAAGAGAACAAATAGATCTATACAGATGGAACTCAAAATAAAAGAAAATTGTCTGATGCTACAAATAAGAATGGGAAAGTTGAAGTATTTTGGACTTTAAAGAGACACAAAGGGCTGGAGAAGACCATCATGGAAGGAGGCATCCCGGCAAAGGAGATGTTGAAGACCACGGAGACGATGGATTTATGATGCAACTGATGATTTGAGCATGGTGGCTGCATAGGCCGAGCATTTGACCAATGAGAGAAATTCCGAAGGACTATTAGAGTGGCAAAGTTTTTCTGCTCGAGACATGATGGGTTTTTAAATGTTTTTTTTAAATCGAAGATAACTGTTTTTTTTTCAACTGCATTTGTTTATTACGTGGTTATTTCCCTTACGCTGTAATAAAGTTATCAAAGTACACCGCATCCTAAATGTACTCTCATTTTAAAGCTGATTTCAACCAACTTTAGGAGGTAATAGCGTAATCCATAAGCGTTCCTCTATCGTCTCGGACACAAGAGGGTTCTGAGTTCAATCCTATACTCGACGTTCCACGCGTGACGAAAGTAACTGAAGTTATGATCATTACAAAAAAGCAGAATCCTACACAATGCACCATCAAAGCAAGTGGGACGGAGCTAAGACAAGTACAGCAATTTTAATACCTCGGAGTCCTGGTAACATCAGATGACAGATGAAGATCAGAAATAAAGGGCAGATCAAAGTAGCGTTCCAGAAAATTAGAAGCATTATATACAACAAGCCATTGTCAATTGAGATCAGAATGAGTTATACAGTGCTACATAGAACCAATACTGACATACAGATGCGAATTATGGACAATAAACACACAGATAGAAAAATATCAGAGGGCCACAGCGATGTGATTTTACAGAAGAATGATGAGAATACCATGAACTGGGAAACTCTCTGTCTCTAACAAGTTCTCCTGCCTCTTCCATGGTCATGTTCAATGTTTCTTTGATGTTCTGCTACCACCGTCGTTTTGGTTGTCCCCTCCCTCGTACTCCAGGAACCATGCCTTCCATTACCGTTCTCTCCAAATCACTGTGACGTTTAACGTGGCCAAAATATTTCATCTTCCAGGACATGTTATTTATGAGTCAATGTTCCTCGATATGCAGGTCTTGTTTTGAGAAATGAAGACATCAGGAACAAAGTGGGTGCAACATCAGTATTGAACTTTATCAAGAAACAACACATTAAATGGTTCGGCCGCTTAAGCAGATTACCAACAGACAGTGAACCTCAAAGAGCAATGTTGCTCCGATACAATGGATATAAAGCAAAAGGCCGGCCACGCAAAAGATGGAGCTCAAAGATAACAGATACGATGAAAAACACTATTTATGAAGCGCACACAAAGACTCGTTCTATAAATATCTTCTTATCCTGACCTTGGGAGGTAAAACAGGATTGGAGAAAAGAAAACGAAAGAAGTTCCGAGATGGAATATTTTGAAAGAAGCTGGCAACATCAGTACAACGGACAACGTAACTGCTTTGCTTAGTCTGTTGAGTTTGCAACAGCAGTACAACGGACAACGTAACTGCTTTGTTTAGTCTGTTGAGTTTTGCAACATCAGTACAACGGACAACGTAACTGCTTTGTTTAGTCTGTTGAGTTTTGCAACATCAGTACAACGGACAACGTAACTGCTTTGTTTAGTCTGTTGAGTTTTGCAACATTAGTACAACGGACAACGTAACTGCTTTGTTTAGTCTGTTGAGTTTTGCAACATCAGTACAACGGACAACGTAACTGCTTTGTTTAGTCTGTTGAGTTTTGCAACATCAGTACAACAGACAACGTAACTGCTTTGCTTAGTCTGTTGAGTTTTGCAACATCAGTACAACGGACAACGTAACTGCTTTGCTTAGTCTGTTGAGTTTTGCAACATCAGTACAACGGACAACGTAACTGCTTTGTTTAGTCTGTTGAGTTTTGCAACATTAGTACAACAGACAACGTAACTGCTTTGTTTAGTCTGTTGAGTTTTGCAACATTAGTACAACAGACAACGTAACTGCTTTGTTTAGTCTGTTGAGTTTTGCAACATTAGTACAACAGACAACGTAACTGCTTTGTTTAGTCTGTTGAGTTTTGCAACATTAGTACAACAGACAACGTAACTGCTTTGTTTAGTCTGTTGAGTTTTGCAACATTAGTACAACAGACAACGTAACTGCTTTGTTTAGTCTGTTGAGTTTTGCAACATCAGTACAACAGACAACGTAACTGCTTTGTTTAGTCTGTTGAGTTTTGCAACATCAGTACAACAGACAACGTAACTGCTTTGTTTAGTCTGTTGAGTTTTGCAACATCAGTACAACAGACAACGTAACTGCTTTGTTTAGTCTGTTGAGTTTTGCAACATCAGTACAACAGACAACGTAACTGCTTTGCTTAGTCTGTTGAGTTTTTTGTAGAGCATATCATTTGTCACTTCTAAAAGAAAACAGTGCCAATTAAATTTGTTTGTAGTTTTTATTTTCTGTAGAAATAACAAGACACATTTGTTTCATTTTTTATTGCATTGTTAATGGGTTTTTATACTATCACTAGTTTTATTTTATTTTTTTTAAATTTAGTTAGTTTTGTTTACCTGTGTTTCGTTTGTATTTGAAGTGTACTTATTTTTAAAACTATACATCTTTAGAACTTTGTTGGCTGAGAATTAGGGGGGGAGAGAGAGATTATTTAAGGCGTGCGATGAGGTGGGGCATGGAACTCGGAAGATTGAGAAACATTGCTGTAGGGCAGTGATTACCAAAGCATTTTTCTAGTTGTGTACCCCTTTAAACTTATTTTTATCAATTGTGTCATTTGTTTTTAAAATATATGTTTTTAATTTAGATGTTTTTAATTACTACCACTTTATTCAGTACCTAAAATGTAAAATAATACAAATGAAGTAAGAAAGTTGAAAAGGAAAATTAATTACTACATTAAATGTACAAACAACAGATGTACTATACAAGTGTTCGTAACACAGAAACTGGGTTCATAAAAACGGATCATTAGCAGATACAATATTTGTAAAGACATAATACAATATTGTAAAACGGATCATTAGCAGATACAATATTTGTAAAACAAGCAGATGAAAACGATCATAGCAGATACAATATTTGTAAAACGGATCACTAGCCAATACAATATTTGTAAAACGGATCATTAGCAGATACAATATTTGTAAAACGGATCATTAGCCAATACAATATTTGTAAAACGGATCACTAGCAGATACAATATTTGTAAAACGGATCATTAGCCGAGACATTATTTGTAAAACAGATCACTAGACGATACAATATTTGTAAAACAGATCACTAGCAGATACATATTTGTAAAACAGATCACTAGCAGATACAATATTTGTAAAACAGATCACTAGCAGATACAATATTTGTAAAATGGATCACTAGTAGATACAATATTTGTAAAATGGATCACTAGCAGATACAATATTTGTAAAATGGATCACTAGCAGATACAATATTTGTAAAATGGATCACTAGCAGATACAATATTTGTAAAATATCACTAGAGATACAATATTCGTAGAAATATCACTAGAATACAATATTTGTAAAATAGACGATACAATATTCGTTAAAGAAAATATCACTAGACGATACAATATTCGTTAAAGATCACTAGCCAACGCAAGCATTGCTAGTCAGATTGTTGTGCTTGTTTTGATACAATTAGTTTCTTGAAATTTGGCTCAGAAGATGCAAGATACAATCTGAACTTTACTGCTTCATGACAAGCCTAGGTATGAACACATCACAAAGATGGACAGGAAAAAAAATGGAAGACATCACAAATATAGAGAGAAAATAGAAGACATCACAAAAAAAGGAAGAAAGAAAATGTAAGACATCACAAAGAAAGAAAGACAATGGAAGACAACACAGAGATAGACAAAGACAATGGAAGACAACACAAAGATAGACAAAGACAATGGAAGACAACACAATGAGAGACAAAGAGAATGAAAGACATCACAAAGAGAGACAAAGACGATCGGAGACGTCACAAAGTGAGAGAAAGACAATAGAAAGACAACACAAAGAGAAACAAAGACAATGGAAGACAACACAAGAAGAAACAAAGACAATGGTAAACAACACAAACAGAGACAAAGACAATGGTTAATCAACACAAAGAGAAAGTGTAACTCTCACAAATTTGGCCTCCAAATCATTATTAACAAAAAAATGTTTCGACATTCTTATCAATAAATGAATTACTTTCATAGTTCCCTTTCCGCTATATCGACCCATATCTTTCAACAGCACATTATCATCTGGGTATCATATTTCACATGGGCAGCAGTTTGCCTGGGATCTTTACAGCTCTCTCCTGTCACCAGATATCAGTGTTTCTCTGGTAACCCGGGTTCACTTACAAGCAAGGCTTATTCATAGAATCTCCTCTCCAAGCTCGCGTCAGGACTACTAATCTTCAGTGTTTCCCCTGGCACGACAGATTGGTAGTCCATATGTTCAACAGGCTACAGATAGCCAAATGTAACTTGTACAATTGTGAACACTGATAAAGTTATAACTGAACATCTGCTAAATGCCGCCAACAAGAACAACAAAAACTACCAGAGTAAACTGATACGACGGTTGATGGTACCATTAGATACAAGATACTCAGAGAAGAAGCTTCAGATATGGAGGGTTTTGCCAGATGAAACCAACCGACAGTGCACCACAAAGATCAATGTTACTCTGATGCAGTGGATACAAAGCAAACGGTCAGTCACGCAAAAAGTGGACCTCAGAGATAGCAGAGGCGACGAAAGGCACTGTTTATGAAGCGCATACACAAAAGCCCGTTCTAGAAATCTCTTCTTACCCTGAAGCTGTGAGGCAAATCAGGACTGGAGAAGAGAAAGAAAGACAAGGCACATAGAGGGGCTCGCTCCAGGTGTCTCCTTATGCGACCTGACGTTGAAAGACAAAACAGGATTAGAGAACATATAGGCAGTTTAAAAAAAGAGCTGTCGTTAGTATTCCTTGTTTGTATATGCCTCCTTGAAAAAGACCTGTTGTCGAAACGTGGGATTGCCGTTAGTTTTATATTAAATTTAATTCTTGCTTGCTTATATGATATTATACACGCTCGTCTTTGTTCTTAAAAGTCAATTTACTTAGTATTACCGCAGCCTCCCCACGGTTTTCTCCAGGTCTGGTCTGGGCCCGGTCTAACCACCTCAAATGTGTAGCTTTCCGTACATTGTCTGTAATACCGATTTTTGGGCAGTGTAGGACAGGGAGACATGTGCCTGTGAAATTTAATAACCGCATGGCTAGTGCAGTCGCCACGAAACTGATTCAGGTTAGGGTTTTTCTCTATGCCCCAGGCAGAAAAAAAACACTTGGCCGTACCGTCTTCTTCTTCTTCGAACGCTCCATATCGACCACTGTTAACCGCTCTTTGTGATTTGTATGTGATCCAAGCCTAAAAGCGATTGTATCATGTGACAGTTGTGCGCCTACAAGTAGGTCAGCACAACCGATTTCTGCGATGGTATTTATTTACTAGGGTAGCTTCCCTAGGTCTCTACCTCAGTCACCTCTTGTGACATGCCTTGTAGATCGCAGTGTAGCTTCCCTAGGTCTCTACCTCAGTCACCTCTTCTGACATGCCTTGTAGATCGCAGTGTAGCTTCCCTAGGTCTCTACCTCAGTCACCTCTTGTGACATGCCTTGTAGATCGCAGTGTAGCTTCCCTAGGTCTCTACCTCAGTCACCTCTTGTGACATGCCTTGTAGATCGCAGTGTAGCTTCCCTAGGTCTCTACCTCAGTCACCTCTTCTGACATGCCTTGTAGATCGCAGTGTTACTATTCTTTGCTTCCCTTGTAGGCTCCGGTAACACATGGGCGCTCCTTACCGACGATTGAACCAGAGTCAACTATAAACTTATGGGCCTTGGGACTCAGGTAAGAATTATAGGAAATCAGACCCCAACTACACCACGTGACCTCGCATTCCAGTATTGGTGTAAATAGACGAATTCATTTTAAAATCAACACAAAATGCTAAATCGAAGTTATATTATGCAACAAGTGAAGTTTAACAATAAGGAATATCAATATTATGAATATTTTTCACCAATAAATAACCATAGACTCACAGAATTGAGTAAAATTGCAAAAAAGCTTTCATTGTTCTATCAAACCTCTATATTTTCCGGCCCCCTTTTCTGATCTAGGTCAGGGAACCCGAGTCAGTTGTCTGGCCTAGTTATCTAGAGTTTGCTGTGATTGAACTCGAGTCCCCCGCATGGGAGCTGTGCTCTAATCCATGCATCGAGTCACTCCACCGATGCAAAGTTTAGAGTTGTTATAAAGTGTTACTGTCAATATCTCAACAACAACAAAACGGATTGAGAAAAATTCATAATGGAAGTTCAGGAAAAAAAATCGAAAAACAAAGTATATATCGCAATGTAGCAAAAACCAAGTATATATCACAATGTAACAAAACAAAAGATAATGACAATTATAAAACATACATGACAGGCGATAGTTTTTATCAACGGAGAGAAACTGGAAAATGTGAACAGTTTTGAATACCTCGTTCACTGTTATAAAAACAGATGGAAATGGGATGAAGGACATTAAAAGAAGAACAAACATGGCCGTACACACAATTAAACAATTACAAACAGTAGGGAATGGAAATGATAGGGAAACAAAGATCAGAATATTAAGAACATGCATATTTATAGTGGCAACATATGGATGTGAAGCATTGACATTTAACAAGGCAGTGGAAAAACATATGTGCTATTGAATATAAGTGTTACAAAAGAGTCCTCCGTATATCATGGACAGAGGAAGAGATTTAATAGATCTATCTAGAAAGAACTCAAAATTAAAGAAAACTGGTTGATGCTACAAATAAGAATGAGAAAATTGAAGTATTTTGGAAATATAAAGAGATACGAAGGGCTGGAAAAGACCATCAAAGAAGGAGACATGCCGGCAAAGAGGAGAAGAGGAAAATAACGGAGAAGATGGAGTCAGAATGTAACTGAAGGTTTGAGCATGCCGGCTGCAGAGGAAGGACATCTGGTAGAGAGAGAGAGAAATTTCGAATGACTTAGTTTGGCAATGTTCTGCTCAAGACAACCGATGATGATGATGATGGTAGTGATGATGATGGTGATAATGACGATTATGATGACGATGGTGATGATGAGGATGATGAAGGTGATGATGATGGTGATGATGATGATGATAGTGGTGGTGATGATGATGGTGATTATTATTGGGACGATGATAGGGGTGAGGATGATGATGATGATGCTGACGATGATAGTGGTGGTGGTGGTGATGATGGAGATGATGATGATGATAGTGATAACGATGATGGTGATGATGACAATGATGGTGACAATGATGATTTGTAAGATTGAAAGTTGGATACAAGTTTAGACGTAAGACAAGATCAACAAAAACTTGCCGAAAGTCTGTAATTAAGACAACTCTGGCATTGTTACAATAACCTATCTACAAATGGGATCTATATGGCGTAGAGGTTAGGTGTTGGCATTTCGTTACAATAACCTACAAATCTACTAATCTACAAATGGGATCTATATGGCGTAGAGGTTAGGTGTTGGCATTTCGTTACAATAACCTACAAATCTACTAATCTACAAATGGGATCTATATGGCGTAGAGGTTAGGTGTTGGCATTTCGTTACAATAACCTACAAATCTACTAATCTACAAATGGGATCTATATGGCGTAGAGGTTAGGTGTTGGCATTTCGTTACAATAACCTACAAATCTACTAATCTACAAATGGGATCTATATGGCGTAGAGGTTAGGTGTTGGCATTTCGTTACAATAACCTACAAATCTACTAATCTACAAATGGGATCTATATGTCGTAGAGGTTAGGTGTTGGCATTTCGTTACAATAACCTACAAATCTACTAATCTACAAATGGGATCTATATGTCGTAGAGGTTAGGTGTTGGCATTTCGTTACAATAACCTACAAATCTACTAATCTACAAATGGGATCTATATGGCGTAGAGGTTAGGTGTTGGCATTTCGTTACAATAACCTACAAATCTACTAATCTACAAATGGGATCTATATGGCGTAGAGGTTAGGTGTTGGCATTTCGTTACAATAACCTACAAATCTACTAATCTACAAATGGGATCTATATGGTGTAGAGGTTAGGTGTTGGCATTTCGTTACAATAACCTACAAATCTACTAATCTACAAATGGGATCTATATGTCGTAGAGGTTAGGTGTTGACATTTCGTTACAAAGGTAATAAGTTCTTTCCCTCGTAGAGCAATCGGCAAATGTATCCAGAGATCCATGATAGTCTAGGTGAGAATGAGTTCCTAGTCCTATCGGAGACGGACGGTAAAAAGTATATTCCGTGTTCAACTTTAGTATATAAAAGAACCCTTGGCAGTCCAAAATCGAGATGAGCATGCTGGAAAGCCCTTGCACGAGCATTAGACATATTTTACAAATTTAATTCCTAAAATTTGCAATATCTTCTAAATTACATCCGGGACACTCGCCGGTGCTACGGGGTTCGTGCATTGTCACTGATATCTTCATGTGTAAGAAGGAGATTGGAGCACGCATGGTTACCCACCGAAGTGCAATGATACTACTAATCCTATCAACCAATCAATCAATCTACAAAAATTCGAAAAATAATTCCAGACCAAATGTTCGGCAATTTGGCTTCTATCATTTTCCCTTGTCTGGCAATCACAATAGATAGAAAGTAATGGCGGGGAAGGTTGGGCTAAGAAACAAATTTAACCTGGCACGTTCTCTTAGACTCTCTGTAAAGCGATACGTGTATTGATCTGCCTGATAGCTGATATCCCTTCAGTACTAGCATCGGCCGGGTTCTGAAACACTATTAAGCATGGCTGTCTAGACAGGTCCCTACCTTGTCCCCCTATTTTTCCCCTCATGTGAAATCCGTTCTGATGAGTTTTCAATATGAGTACGGCTAGTAGGGGAAGTAATTAAAGTAGGAATAGAAATAAAAGGGAGAGAATAAGCTACAATTTGAGAATAAACCGGAAAGACTGTGATTTCGAGTAGAAACTAGGAATGTAAAAGAATGAAAAATAGGAGAAATAAAAATATAATATTGGTTATAAATATATTCTTTGCATGTTTTGATTTAGTTCGATTCGTAATAATGATCATAAACTTTTAGTGGACCACTGCAAAAGTCATGTTTTTACAATCCATTGGTTTTTAGAATAAAACACGTCCTTTCGTGTGGCTTCTGATAAAAAGGTGTCCTGTCCCAAGGCACGTAGTGTGGCATTTGGTCCACAAGGAGTTAAAGAGTGTTGAACACACGTCCCAAGGGAAAGTGTGAGAGACTGACCGTCCGCGAGACAGACTTCAGTAGGACGAAAATTTCGGATGCCCTGCCCTACAAGTGTAGGGGTCTATTAACCGTGGTGCATTATACAGGGTGTTCAAGATAATTGCAGCCCCATTGACAAATCGAAAGTTGCCAGATAACCTATCGCGTTGTGTTTATTTACTATTTAAACCGGTTCTGACTAGATCGTCCTACGTCACATTTGTTCATCGCCCCTTCCCGCACTACAATTACACACCGTCACACAACCTTGACCTATACTACGTCATAACTGAACCTTCTCATTTCCATACATATATGCCAGATTAGCTCCATTCATAGGCTGCTTTTAAGTTGAACACCCTGTATATAGTAGCTCTTGTCAAAGACCAAACATATCACATCGAGTGATCAAACTGGTCGTAAAGAACAAACACAAAGAAACAAATATATTACCGCACCACACGGCTATTGCGAAACAACAACAAACTATCGTTACTGACTGTTGTACCACTATTTAGGCCGGTGTAGGACAGGTGGGACGACAGCCCATTTAATGGTCGCATGGCTAGTGCAGTCGCCGCGAAGCTGTTCAGGTTAGGATTTTTCATTTATGTCCACAACAGAAAAAATCCTTGGCCTTAACATGAATTGGACACAGGTCTCCCGCATGGGAGCCACGGTCTAATCCATTTGGCCAGACGCGGAGACAATTGGACTAACGATATCCCAGGTGCATCTCTCTTGCTGATACCGATATTCTAACGAAAGGTATTAATGTCATTATTGACAATCTATTTATAGAGTCTGGAATAATCATTCTTCTTTCTACTTCTTCTTGGAATGCTCCATATCGATCACTTGTTAACCACTCTTTTGTGATTTGTATGTGATCTGAGCCTAAGAGCGATTGTACGCTGCGCCAATTATGCGCCTACAAGTAGGCCAATACATTCGATTTCTGCGACGCTTTTTATTTACTAGGGTAACTTCCCTAGGCCTCTATCTCAGTCACATCTTACGACTTGCCCCGTAGGTCGCCGTGTCACTATTGTGTGCCCCTCCCTCCCTCCGTGAGCCCGGCAGCACACGGGCGGGTATAATAAAAAAAGTTGATCCATGTACTATATCTGTGCCCCCTCCCTCCCTCCGTGAGCCCGGCAGCACATGGGAGGGTATAAACAAAAAAGTTGATCCATGTACTATATCTGTGCCCCCTCCCTCCTCCGTGAGCGCAGCACGGCGGTATAATCAAGTTGATCCATGACTAATTTCCTCTCTCCGGAGCCCGGCAGCATGGAGGGTATAAACAAAAAAGTTGATCCATGTACTATATCATGAACATAAACTTCCGCATAGCATAGATACTATTTTATTATATAACAAAGGGAGACAATTTGACTAAGGACAGCTCAGACTTGTCTCTCATGACTCCTTCTAATAGTCTGTTCCATATCTCCCGTAATCTCGGAGACTACAAACCGTATTAAATGTCTTTCCTTGTCCGTACTTTTTCTAAACTCGTAAATATAATAACATATTAACGCAGTGGCTCTCTCAAAGGGTGTGTCCAGGCGCCCAATGATATTTCTAGGTGCGCGCTAGGAAATCCCAGATCAGGGGTCGGCAACGCGGTACCAGCGGGCACCTGGGTTTAAAAAAATCGCCAAGATACATCAGGCCAGAGCCAACTATAAACTTATGGGCCTTCGGACTCAGGTAAGAATTATGGAAATCAGACCCCAACTACACCACGTGACCTCGCATTCCAGTATTGGTGTATATAGACAAATTGATTTTAAAATCAATACAAAAAGCTAAATCGAAGTTATATTATGCAACAAGTTAAGTTTAACAAAAAGAAATATCAATATTGTGAATATTTTTCACCAATAAATAACCATAGACTCGCAGAATTGAGTAAAATTGCAAAAATGCTTGCAGTGTTCTATCAAACATATATACATTCCAGCCCCTTCTCTGATCTAGGTCAGAGATTCCCCGGTCAGTTGTCTTGCCTAGTTATCTAGAGTTGGCTGTGATCAGGCCCATGCTTCTCATAGACAGAAATTAAATGATGAATGCTGTTGTTGTTGGACCCCCAAGAAGTATGAGCTTTCAGCCTTTCTCCTATAGTGCGTAGGGAGAGTACCCGTCTTTCTTGCAGACCCAGAAACCATCATCAACTCTATGTGTAGTGCTATGTAGTGCTATGTGTGTCTATGTGTAATGCTATGTGTAGTGCATGTGTGTATGTGTAGGGCTATGTGTAGGGCTATGTGTAGTGCTATGTGTAGTGCTATGTGTAGCATGTGTAGTGCTAGTGTATGCATGTAGTGCTATGTGTAGTGCTATGTAGTGCATGTGAGTGCTATGTGAGTGCTATGTGTAGTGCTATGTAGTCTGGGGACTCCCACTGTGTAGAATGATGAATAAAGGTACGTAACCCTTTACAAAAATTTATGTTTTTCTTTAGAGGTTTCTTTGTGCATCTTATTTATTAAGTGTTTATGGATAGTGAGTGCACCAACGATATTTTCTAGAACTTTAAGTGTGCCCCACCTTCAAACAGTTGGAGAACCACTGTATTAACGGATATTGCAATAAAATATTAAATTGTTTGTACGTGCTACAGAGACATAATTTTTTACCTCGTAAACATTCATCACAAATTAATCACAAATAAATCACTAGTTGATCACTAATTAATCACATTATGACTGGTAAGCTGAAACAGGATATCGTTTATTGGGTTTATGGTTTTTTGGGGAGTCTTACATTGGGGTCTCTGTGACGTTGAGGTGCAATACTTATTTGACGATCGAATAGTATTCTTTCTTCTTCCCGCATGAAGCGATGTGGGTATTTTCCAATGATCTCTGATGTCAAAGTAGGTGAGATCGGGTTCTTAGTCCTATCGGAGAAAAACGATACCATGTCTCAAGTGATGGGGAACAATAATGCCTTTGATATGTTGAAGTTCGGTACGTCTGAGGCGTCGGAGAAGGATGATAAAACCTCTTAGGAAATTGAGTACAGTACCTCTGAGGCGTTGAGATAGAATAGCTCTGTTCCCATCCAAGATGGAAAGGAAGGGGGTATTTTTCAGGGATTTCGGATGTCAATGTATCGAGTATCCTTTCGGAGGAGTACGATAAATATTAGATATTCGTGATATATTATTCCTGTCGACTGTAAAATAATGTCCTCCTAGTAAACAGGCAAAGCTGCTCAACAGGTTTCTCAAAGGGATAGATCGACAGTCGCCCGAATGGTTACCGGGGCCAAATTCGGTGTGTATAGAATAGAACCTCTGTTACCTGCCACGCATGTCGTAAGAGACGACTAAGGATGTTTGGATGAAATCGAATGCACGTGTCCTAAACGTGTAGAAGTCTATGCCAAACCAATGTGCAACGTATACACGTTCTTGGCAAAGATCAAACATATCACAAAGAGTGATTAAAATTGGTCGTAAAGAACGAACGCAAAGAAGAAGTTGTCGACTGTTGTTTCGTTAGCCAGACAAGTACGCTATCACAACGACCCCGCAGAGAGATCAAGTACGGTTTTGTTTGACCAATGCAGGCTCTAACCTTGACACGAACATTTCTGCGTACTTGACAAAAGACTTCTAACATCTGGACAAACAACTCAGTGCAACTATCGTTCCAACAACTGCTTCATAAATTGAAAAAGACAACAAAAGTTGCATAAACAAAACTTAACCTACAGTTTCAAATAACTAAATGAAAAATGAAAATCTTGGCATATCCTTTATAGGATTTCACCATCAGCCACAGTAAATGAGTCGTCAATTTTCTAGGCATCACTTATATGTTCAGTAGTTTATAATTGCTTTCTGAAGGGTTATGTCTATTTTTTTACCGTGTAAAACTCCACGGGAACAAATGTGACACCAAACTGCCCTACGCGGTGTTTGAACCAGATACTCTTGAGTTGTGATCACTACCACTTACGCTACAGACGCCCACATTAAACCATATACCAAATTGTATTTGAAATCAATACGGCTGATTCTAGATTCTCCGATGACCAAGATGGAAGACTGAGTTCTCAATCTGTTGAGATCTCCGTGACCAACAAACCAGATTAATGTTCTCAAAAACGTCTGGCGCCATTATCGTCTGGAGTTCTTGTGAAATTTGTCCAGGTCGTGTTTGATGCCTGTAATTTAAATGTAATTCACTGCTTGTTGATAAACTTGTGTGATGCGACATTAAGTTGGATGGATGCGCTGGTTTGATTACATTTACAAACGCGTGCTAAAGTCGTAAATAGTGAGTGCTGTATTGATTCTGTGGGCATCTGTAGCTTAAGCGGTAGTCAGCTCGATCACAACCAAAATGTATCTGGTTCTTCTTCTTCTTCTTCTAACGCTCCATATCGATAGCTTGTTAACTACTCTGTGTGATCTGTATGTGATCTGAGTCTAAGAGCGATTGTACGTTGTGAGAGTTACGCACCTACAAGTAGCGGCCAGCACATCCGATTTATGCGACGCTTTTTATTTACTAGGTAGCTTCCTAGGTTCATACTTCAGTCGCCTCTTGCGACATGCCTTGTAGGTCTCAGCGACTCTATTCTTTGCTCCCATGCGAGCCCCGTCAACATACGGGCGGTACCTAGTTCAAATTCCATGACAGGAAATTTGGAAGCAAATTTGTTCGCGTGGATTTTTATGAACGGTAAAAACAGACCTCACCGTTCAGAAAACAATGGTAAACTACTGAACGTATAAATGGTGCCTAGAAAATAGACAACTCATTTACTGTTATTGATGACGACGTCCTGTTAAGCATATGCCCCAACTTTCATTCATGCTGATTCAACAGTCCAAGTTTATTGGTCCAAACGCGTAAAGTGTTATCATCAGGTGCCGTGCCGGCTGGCGTAGGTGATCATGGATCTCCACAAATCTCTGTCTCTGTTGTTTGCTATCATCTCAGATACTGACACTCTTCCGTACCATGACGTCGGGCTATCTCGAATTTTCTCTCTCTGACTTCCTCTGTCTCGTCTCCCTTCGATTTTACCGGTTGTTACAGTGTGTTCTAAATCTCCCTTTCTCATCACATTTCCGAAAATATATATATTTCTTATATTGATAATAAACTTTGTGTCTTGACCTCATTCAACACCTCCACATTAGTCATTTTAGCAGTCCATGGGATTATCATTTTCTGTAAAACCATATCTCTGTGGCCCTCAGAGATTTTTCGATCCGTTTGTTTATTGTCCATGACTCGCTTCCGTATGTCAGTATTGGTTCTATGTTACACTGTATAACTCTCATTCTGATATCAATTGTCTATCTGTTAGTTTATTGTCCATGACTCGCTTCCGTATCTCAGTATTGGTTCTATGTTACACTGTATAACTCTCATTCTGATATCAATTGTCTATCAGTTTGTTTATTGTCCATGGCTCGCTTCCGTATGTCAGTATTGGTTCTATGTTGCACTGTATAACTCTCATTCTGATATAATTTTATCTTTATATTGATCAATAACTCCTTCTCGATGTCGATTGACCTCATTACACTTCCACATTATCAATTTTATCTGTTTGTTTTTGTCATGCATTCTTCTGTAAACCATATTTTCTCGTTGCCCTCGTAGAGATTTTCTGTTCATTGTCTATCTGTTTGTTTATTGTCCATGACTCGCTTCCGTATGTCAGTATTGGTTCTATGTTGCACTGTATAATTCTCATTCTGATATCAATTGACAATGACTTATATATAATGCTACTCATTTTCTCCAACGCATATAGTGTCATATTCTATTATTAGAAACTTCTTTCCGCCCGAGTGGTTACTGGGGCCCAAGTTTGGGGTGTAAAGAATAGAACCACTGTTACCTGCCATGCATGTCGTAAGAGGCGACTAAGGAGGTTTGGCTGAAATCGGATGCATGTGTCCTAAACGTGTAGAAGTCTATGCGTTGAGGGCCTACCAAACCAATGTGCAACGTATACACGTTCTTGGCAAAATCAAACATATCACCAAAAGTGATTAAAATTGGTCGTAAAGAACGAACGTAAAGAAGAAGAAGAAACTTCTTTCAACTAAACAGGTTATTGGTTACTGAAACGAAGCTGCAACATTTAAGGTAGACCCATAGGTGTTCAGTCTCCTCCAGTAGATGTTAAAGTGAATGCGTACTTATTATTTGATTGTTTAAAGACAATCACTATTTAGCTTCGATGAGTAACCTTGTGTGATCCGATCTCTTTCTTATACAGGAAGATCTCAGCAGACTGCACGAACTCAGTGGCACCGGCAGGACCCGGTGTAATTTTGGAGGTGCTGAAGATATTTTGTAGGAATTTTATTCATAATCTCTTCTAATGAATTGTCTTCATAATCTCTTCTCATGAATTGTCTTCATAATCTCTTCTCATGAATTGTCTTCATAATCTCTTCTCATGAATTGTCTTCATAATCTCTTCTCATGAATTGTCTTCATAATCTCTTCTCATGAATTGTCTTCATAATCTCTTCTCATGAATTGTCTTCATAATCTCTTCTCATGAATTGTCTTCATAATCTCTTCTAGTGAAACCGTCTCTTCTCTTCACAGGAAGATCTCAGCAACTTTCTAAATTGTCTTCAGTAACCTTCTCATGAAGCCTTGTAATTCTTTCATGAAGCATAATTTTTCATAATTGTCTTCAAATCTCTTCTCATGAATTGTCTTCATAATCTCTTCTCATGAATTGTCTTCATAATCTCTTCTCATGAATTGTCTTCATAATCTCTTCTCATGAATTGTCTTCATAATCTCTTCTCATGAATTGTCTTCATAATCTCTTCTCATGAATTGTCTTCATAATCTCTTCTAATGAATTGTCTTCATAATCTCTTCTCATGAATTGACTTCATAATCTCTTCTAATGAATTGTCTCTGGGCAGCGGCTTTTCAGCATGTTCTTCTCCATTTTGAATTGATAGGGTTCTTTTACGTGCTCAAATTGAACACGGGACCTACGTTTTATCGTCCGTCTCCGATAAGAACTGGATCTACACTGAGATCAGGGACACAAACCGAAACAAAAATTTCAAAAACAACAAAAACACAAGCAGCTCATGACCTAGTCATGATATCGATTCAGCATGCACAAACTAATTGCAGGTTTCAATTGATTTTCTTTGATGTGTGACAAAACAAGGTACTAAAATAAGAAACACTGATCTAATGGATTCTGGAGCGCAAAAACACAGAGGCCATCAAAGGTCTGGGGATATGGGGGGAATTTAAGTGCTGGCTGGCTCTAGACTTGTCTGGGAATGAATTAATGCTGGAAAATGGAAGTGAATAATAATAATAATATTAATGAAAACTAAGGGGGTAAACTAAGAGGGGAGGTAATTGTTGGTGATAGGGATGATATTGTTTCCCTTAGTTTTAATTCTGGATTACTGCTTGGATTGAGGGTAGATTATGAGAGGGGGAGAGACGGAGAGAGAATGAGAACGTGAGAGAAAGAGAACGAGAGAGAAAGAGAACGAGAGAGAAAAAGAGAGCGGAAGAGGCAGGAGAGAGAAAGAGAAAGAGAGAGGGGAGAGAAAGACAAAAGAGAGAGAGGGAAAGAGAGAGAGAAGACAGAGAAGGGAAAGATAGAGAAAGACAGAGAAAGAGAGAGTGAGAGAAAGAGAGAGAGTGAGAGAAAGAGAGAGAGAGAAAGAGAGAGGAAGAAAGAGAGAAATGAGAAAAAATGAAAGAGCGAAAGAAAGAGAGAGAGAAAGTTGGAGTGTGTGTCTGCGTGCGTGTATGTATGTGATTGAGTGAGTGAGTGAGTGAATGCATGCGTATGTGTTTAGTTAGTGAGTGCGTGCGTGCGTGTGTGTGTAAAAAATAAAGGTGAGAAAATGAGAATGGCGTGTAGAACAATATAACTAACAAATATGTAGAAATGTGGACATCTCAGCAAAACTCTGTAATTGTCTACTTCCGTACTTGATAATGAAGACAAAGAAGAAGAAGATGAAGAAGAGAAAGAAGAAGAAGATGAAGAAGAGAAAGACGAAGAAAGAAGATGAAGAAAAATATTAGAGAGAGAAAGTGGAGGAAAAGTAAAAAAATAACAAGAGTATTGAGGAAAATAAAAAGAGATTTCTCTAGACATCTGTATGGGTTTTGTGTAACTATCGTTACTGTCTGTAGTAGGGTTTTTTTTTAATGGCGGTGTAGGACAAGTGGGACGTGAGCATGATAAATTTAATGTCTACCCGTATGTCTAGTGCAGTCACCGCGAAGCTGTTCAGGTTAGGAATTTTTTAATGCCCACAACAGGAAAAAATCCTTGGCTTTACCGTGAATTTAACATGGGTTTCCAGCAGTGGCGGCTCGTGATCATTTTTGTTGGTGGGGCCAGACAAACATTTTTGGAAAAATCATGGCTCTGGGTTAGGTTATATATTAATTTATAAAATAATAAATACACGTTCACATTACTTTTGGTAGGGCCCGGCCCCACAGGCCCGTAATGACGAGCCGCCACTGGTCTCCAGTATGTGAGTCGTACTCTAATCCGTTCGGCCAGACGCTCCTAGCTTGTGTGTGCGCTTCATAAATAGCGTTTTTCGCAACCTGTGCTATTTATGAGGTCCACATTTTACGTGGATGACCGTTTGCTTTGTATCTATTGTATCTGAGCATAATTGCTCTTTGAGGAATGTAGAATGAGGCTCACTGTCTGTTGGTAATCTGCTTATGTGACCGAACAACCTTAATTTGTTGTTTCTTGATGAAGTTCAGTACTGTTGTTGTACCCCCTTTTTCCCCTGATGTTTTCATTTCTAAACCGGACTCTTCTTGTTACTCCCAGCAATCTGCGTAGACATTTCATCTCTGTCGTGACTAGTTTTCTTCTATCACTTGATGTCAGCGTCCAGGTTTGGCACTGATAGCATAATGTGGGGAGACAAATTGTGTTGTACAATGCTCTTTGGTGTTCGCGTTGACATGTTTGCATTTTACAATTGCTGTTATTTGTTTTATGATTTGATTTATTGCATCTATGTTGGATTTCTTTAGTTATTCTTCTATTCGCTGAAAAAAATACTCTCTAAGTAAAGTCTTTGACTTATTTTAATGGGCGTTTGTCGATGGAGGTATCGGTACTGTTTTCCTCTCTAGCGAATGTCATTACTTCGGTTTTGTCAATGTTTATTCTCATATTGTATTAATTGCATGTTAACTGGGGTATATTAATGTGTTGCTGTAGCTATTCCTCTGTTGTTGATAGGATTACCTGATCGTCTCTTCTTGTTTCACTGATGGTAATTTTTCTTTCTTATTCTTATGGCAGTGTCCATGTTTGGCACTGGTACCATAGTGTTGGTATGAACATTGCATTTATAATCTGTCTTTTAGTCTCTACTAGAATTGCTGGGTGAATCAAGATTGGGGTGGGTTTTTTTTTGCTGATATTAAAAGTCTTTGACATTTTCTTTTCTTCCTTTCTTGCACCTTGTCTTTGGTCAGATTGGTCACTACGACTTCCTTACGGATAGATCCCCTTTCAATGTCCACTCTTGTGTCCCCATACCCTTGTCAATACTACCAGGATCCTACAGTTCTGAAGAAGAGGTCATTTCCGGTTTCGATTGATATTGATTTTGAAAGGGACATCACTATGTTTCCTTAAATGAGGAAGTTACTGACCTCCCTTGTCATCTGAATAATGGCAACTCTGTCGACCAAATATAGTTAGTCCTGTCTAGACAAATGGTCAAATGGACAGTATGGCGTGTTTCTTTTACTGTATCCAATTTCTTTACTTTATATTTGGTTTTTCCTTGTGTACTTTGGGCGAATCTTATTATTTACTAATGGTTAGCTCAGAGAGCAATCTCATTTTGTGGGATTTAGTGTGTCATCTATACAGTAGAATTCTTCTACTTCTTCTTCTGCGTTCTCACTAGATTGGGATTTCGGATTCTCTAATAAAGGATGCCGTCTGCCTCAGATTGTCAACCACGCCATATAATTTGTCTGGTGTAAGTGGGCCACCTCATTCTTCTCAGGTCTGCATACTGGAGGCAGTCCTGTAGGATATGCTCTGTTGTCATACTCGCCAAGTTAAAGGAGCACAGGTCGTTGGTGCCTATCTTGAATCTAGTGCACAGGTGGTGTCGCATTCTGTTGTGACCCGTCCGGAGGTGAAGTATGACAGACTGTTCCCTTCTGGACAGTTGGTAATATCCATCATTCTTCTTGTGTTTTGTGTGTTCTTTCTTCCACTTTGCTTTGTAGTGCCTTCTGGAGATGGCTTTTGCTTCTTCATAGCTGACCAGGTTGTCATCTTAGTACAATAGAATGACAGAAGTTGTCATCTTAGCACAATAGAATGACAGAAGCTGTTTCAAATCATCATGAGCTAAGGGATCTTTCTGTCGTTAACCCGCTATGAACACAGACGTAGTTATTTATTTACTGACTATGTTATCACTTTCTATGGCGAGGTAAATAAAGATCAGAGCACACATAGTTATTCACCGAATTGCGATGATGGTCAAATCAATCAATTCATTAATCACTCAATGTCGAGTTTTTACATTTCAGTGTTAGTTCGTGGTAATTTCGATGGTGTTATGATCAGGAAGGCACATATTGAACTTTGAGGGTGGAACAGAGAGTGAGTGAGTGAGTGAGTGATTGAGTGAGAGAGATCAATCAATCAATCAATCAATCGATGTCGAGTTTTTACATTTCAGAGTTAGTGCGAAGTAATGTCGATGAAGTAATGCCAATGAAGTAATGGCAATGCTGTTGTGATCAGGGAGGTACATATTGAACTTTGAGAAAAGAGGGAGAGAGAGAGAGAGAGAGAGAGAGAGAGAGAGAGAGAAAGAATAATGTTAAAGCTAGACACTGTTTGTTTATTTGTTCTTGTTTTGTTTACCGTACGTTCTTGACAAGCAGTTTAATCACTTTTTGTGATATGTTTGGCCTTAGCCAAGAACCACTATACAGTGCACCTCGGTTCGTAGGCTCCTACAAATGTATGGCAGGGCATATAAATTCACCACAAATGAAACCACAAGATAGTATGGAAAGAGAACTGAAACTACAGCTAAACAAGCTCCCAGAACACAACCCAAATTATTCTCCCACTGGATACCAGTCAATTGTGATGTACAATGAAATGAGAGAGCAGACATGCTGCAAATCAAGATACATATCACGCGAAAATACAAAGAGTTATGGAGGCAACAAAGCCACAGAAAACACCCACAAGATCCCATCAGCAAACTAAACAGAAAACAGCACACAACAATCTTTTGTCTAAGAACATGTCACTGCAGGCTCAACAACCCCATGGACAGAATAAAGCCTGCTCAGACTGCACAGTGTGCATACCAGACAGAAACACAGACTCCAGAGCACATCCTGCAGTCATGTCCATCATACATACACCAACGAAACGAAACATGGCCTCATGAACGAAGATTACAGAGCACGCTATGGGAAACTATCAAACAACTCCAACTGACATGCAGCTTCATAGAGGCAACCCATCTCATGGCTTAGACGAGCATACGAAGCCGAACGCAAAGAAGAAGAAAAAGAACGAAGCTTACAGAGCATGCTATGGGGAACTCTCGAGGAACTCCAACTGACATGGCATCTCACGGTTTAGACGAACATACGAAACCGAACGCAAAGAAGAAGAAGAAGACAGTTTTAAAACGGTTCATTTAGTGCAGGTTCTCATGTTATGTAAGCTCGCAATGGTCACGGTTTCTGCCCATGCTAATCCTCAATTTCCTATCATGTTATATTGGATGGCCCACCTACATGTTTTCTCTTTCACAGTCTATTGCGTGCCGCCACGGTTACTTAATTATTCCTTGTTCCGTTGATGGTTCGTTCATGTTTTTAATATTATAAATAAATAAAATTTCCGTAGACTTTTCCAATCTTAGGGATTGAAGTGCATGTCACATCATACTTCTCTAGACCATAGTGTGCAGGAGGTAGGTGGACCAGTTCCTTTCCTCGCGTGTGGAAGGTAGAGTGTGGGATTGATTGATTGATAGACCAACATCATTGCAATTCGGTGACTAACCATGTATACTCCGATCTCTTTCTTACGCAGAAAGATCTCAGCGGCAGTGCACGAACTTCGTAGCACCAGCGAAGGTCCCTTTTTCTGGGGGTCTCTGTTACTAAGTGCTTACGCCCTTGCCTTGCGAGTCGAAGGTCGTGGGTTCGACTCCGGACCGCGCCGTCCTGTTCACGAATTCATTTTTTTCCAGAGACCCTAGGATTGTTGCTGGAGCTACGGAGTTTGTGCTTTGAGCAATACTCTCGGCAGATGGCGTCCCATTTCTGTGGAGAGGGACCGACGCATATGGGGTAAAACCCGGTGCAATGAAGTCAATCCTTCAACTTTAAAACTCCTTTATTTTCTTCTTGATTACTACAATCGAGGTTTTAAAAAACACAACAGAGCGATGTGCTATTTTTAGATGACTTACGTTTGCGCATGACATTTTGCTTTAAATTGTATCATAAATATAGTGGGGAAAGGGGGTATTCAGAAAGCTATGTAACAAGTTTGGTGGGTGGGTGTGTTCAGAAATAACTGCTGTGTTTACGGTTGTGAGGCGCGTGATTATGAGTAGACTATATTTCAATGATGGAATTTGCAGATGATACGATTCAAGATGTCGGTTAGGAGGAGGAGGGTGCACATCTGAAACAACGTGGATGTGTGGAAGGAGGTGATGAAATTATCTAATAATAAGGTCTTAAGCGCAGTTGATAACACGCTGAGGTAGTGACGACGTGCTGTAGAAATTCCCGGGGTTCGATGTCAGCTTGGTTCAAATATTCGTAGTATGCACATGGCATGCGGTTTGACTTCATGACAAACTGATTCTTTATTTGGGGAGGAAGGGGGAGGGGGATCTAAATTACAAGTACCTCTGAAGTCGGAGTAATACTCGCCGGAATGGGGATATACACTGGGGATTAGGAAAACAAGTTTTCCCGCAAAAATTAGTCAGCGGTGTCAGATTGGAAACCCTGATACCTCTGAAGTTGTAGCAGGCCCGCCTATATGACGAGGGACACTGATAACAAGTAAATCAGGCTTTCACGAAAAAATCATTCCGAAGTGACATACCAAACCTGAATTCCTAGCGGGCGAACGCAAGAAGAAGAAGAAGAAGAAGCTATAACTACGATTGAATTAATAGGACAAAAATAGAAGAATCAGTTCAGTTCTCTCTATCGACGCGCTCGCAAGCTCATGTCTGTTCTGTCCTCCATTACAACTACAATCTCCCTGTTCCTACGCTTACTGTGCCGTGTTATGTTAATTTTTGCATTTCTACTTTCTTTCTCTCCCATACTCGCACATTTTTCTTCTATCCTTCATACACACTATTTCTCTCCCATACTCGCACATTTTCCTTCTATCCTTCATACACACTATTTCTTTATCTCCCATGCTTGCATTCTTCCTTTCTTTTGAACGTACACATTCTTTCTCAAACAAACACTATTCTTTTCTTGCAATCCTAGATGAAAAATCGTGGCATATCCTAAAGGACGTAGCCATCAACCACAGTAAACTAGTCGTTGATTTTCTATGCACCACTTATACGTTCAGTAGTTTGCCATTGCTTTCTTAACGGTGGGGTCTATTTTTACCTTTTTGTAAAAATCCCACGGAAACGAATTTGCTTCCAAACTTGCCCACCGTGGGTTTGAACCAGGTACGCTTGGGCTCGTGATCGAGCTCACTACCGCTTGAGCTAAAGATGCTCACGCAATCCTAGATACCTTTTTTTTTTACTTTCCCAAATGCGCGATATTTATTCCTCTCCCCCCTCACGGTCTCATTTTTTCTCTCAAAAACTTCTTTCGTTTTCACACATTCACACTTTCTCACGCACTATTTACTCCACGCGTCTCGTAACACAAAAACACCCACACACAAATAAATTATCTCGCATATTATCACACAACCGCATATATTATCACACATACACATATCGGTTAGAATCTCAATCCGGCATTTACCAATTTCCATGACAATCGAAGCTAACAACGATAGCACGTCGAAACAATAAGACTTTCATGTTCAACTCGCTTTTATAAATATAATGTAACTGTGTAACGTATAGTTATGTACGTGGGTTGCCGGGACTCTCAGTGCGAGCAAACAATATTAACACTGTGACTTAAAGGATTTTTTTAAAAGGATTGACTTCACTGCACCGGGTTTAAACCCATACGGCTCGGTCCCTCTCTGCAGAAATGGCACGCCACCTGCCGAGAGTATTGCACAAAGTACGAACTCCGTAGCTCCAGCAACAATCCTAGGGTCTAAGGAAAAACTGCACTCGTGAACAGAATGGCGCGGCCCGGAATCGAACCCACGACCTTCGACTCACAAGGCAAAGGGCTTAACCACTTAGCCACAGAGACCCCTACTGCGACACTGCGACTTACAAGGCATGACGTAAGAGGCAACTGAGGTAGGGGCCTAGGGAAGCTACTCTAGTAAATAAAAAAGCGTCGGAGAAATCGTATGTGCTGGCCTACTTGAAGACGCATAACTGGAACAAAGTACAATCACTCTTATGCTCAGATTATATACAAACCACAAAAAAGTGGTTTAACGAGTGTGCGATATGGAGCGTTCAAAGAAGAAGACGAACATATAGTTATGTTTTTGAACATACAGTTAACTTTTGAACATATAGTTATGTTTTTGAACATACAGTTAACTTTTGAACATATAGTTATGTTTTTGAACATACAGTTAACTTTTGAACATATAGTTATGTTTTTGAACATACAGTTAACTTTTGAACATATATTTATGTTTTTGAACATACAGTTAACTTTTGAACATATAGTTATGTTTTTGAACATACAGTTAACTTTTTAACATATAGTTATGTTTTTGAACATACAGTTAACTTTTGAACATATAGTTATGTTTTTGAACATACAGTTAACTTTTGAACATATAGTTATGTTTTTGAACATACAGTTAACTTTTGAACATATAGTTATGTTTTTGAACATACAGTTAACTTTTGAACATATAGTTAGTTTGAACATCAGTTAACTTTCTATAGTTTGTTGAACATACAGTTAACTTTTGAACATATAGTTTTATTACTCACATCAAAGATCAGTGCAAAGTCTCTGTAGGGATAAGGGCTAGAAGATTGCACACAACCTGGAACTGCACTCACCACTACATTAGAACAAGTAATTCTTGACTGACTGATTGATTGATAGGAACATCATAATTGCACTTCGGTTAAAAAAAAGCATGTGTGCTCTGATCTCTTTCTTACACATGAAGATTTCAGCTGCAGTACACGAACTCCGTAGCACCGGTGAGGGTCCAGGTGTCATTTTGAAGATAGTGAAAATATGTTGTAGGAATTTTATTTTAATCTTTACTAATAATTTTCCACAGCAGCGGCTTTCCAGCCTGCTCTTCTCGATTTTGAACTGCCTATGAATCTTTTAAATGCTAAAATTGAACACACGACCTACGTTTTTTTTCGTCCCTCTCCGATATGACTAGAAACTTGATCGCAGGTAAACTGAGATCAGTGATCTCTGGAAAAATATTCCGATAGATATACGAGGGAGCTAAGCCTTTAGCACAAGAGGCGATCATCTAATTTTTCGCCACAGAGACTCCTGCAATTCTTAGAGAGTTAAAGAGATAACTCTGAAAATTTACATCGTGAGAAAGGAGTCGGAAAGATAAATACAGATAAAAATATACAAACGATAAACACAGTCAAAATTACAAATTCCGTTACCAGATAGAGGAACAAGGGTGCTAACTGGTACAGCATCGGGGATTGTAACAGTTACAGTAATGTTACTTCCCCTTACAAAGTGTAATCCTTAACCCCCACGAGGTTAACAAAATAATTTGTCGAGAACACACCTGTCTAAATCTCTCTTCTCGTATTTTACAAGCACTCACTTTCGTATATCACGTCCCGCTCAACAAAGATAACAGGAACACACGGTTTCGTTAAGGTTAAGGAAACTGTTCTTATCCTTATCTACTCTAGTCAATCCTCCGTTTCTCCATCCGCATTCTCATTTCAAAACAGAGCACAAACAATGAGATTCTCACCTGATAACTCGAGCAAAGCCGGGTATTTCTGGTAATGGTACTAAGGATAGTGATTTTAATACAAGTGTGAACAGAAAAGAATTTAAAAAGTCTTTATTAATATTTCTCTTTCAATGTGGGTAGGGAGGGTAAAGCCGAATGATTGACTTCATTGCACCAGGTTTTACCCCATATGGCACGCCACATGCCGAGAGTATTGCACAAAGAACTCCGTAGCTCCAGCAAGTCATAAGGGTGTCTGGGAAAAAATGAATTCGTGGACAGAACGTCGCGGCCCGGATTCGAACCCACGACCTGCGACTCGTAAAGCAAGGGCGTAACCACTTAGCTACAGAGACCACTTAAAAATTATCTTTCATTCAAGATCCCTTGCGGAACGTCGCTTTCATCACAGCAGGTCTTTATAAACTCTCTATCTCTAGCAAGTTCTCCCGCCTCCTCCAGCGGCATGTTCAAAGTTTCTTTGATGTCCTGCTGCCACCTTCGTCTTGGTCGTCCCCATTGATCGGTGAGGGTCCCCGATGTAATTTTAGAATATGAAATGATGTTCTACGAATTTCATTGTTTAATCATTTTAACGAATTTTGCCCAGACAGCGGCTTTCCAGCCTGCTCTTCTCGATTTTGAACTGCCAAGAGTTCTTTTACGTTCATAACTTGAACAAGGAACCTACGTTTTAATCACCCGTCTCTGATAGGACTAGGAACTCGATCTCATCTACACAGATCAGATCTCTGGAAAAATACCCCGATGCCTGCATAAGCTATCGAACCGAGTCCCTTCAGAATGAGATGCGAGTACCTAACATCTACGCCACAGAGACTCACAACAAAAGAATATCCATTCAATAAAAACACAACTTTTGTTCTGTTTGCTTCTTGTCTTGTTTACACCATCTCCATGGCAACACTAACATTCCTTCCTTCCTTGTCTTTTTCAATAAATCTATTACACACAAACAAACACAAAATTAGACAAGCTATTTCTCTGAAAGAGAATCTAATACTGTTATTTTATCTTGGAACAGTGGTTCTCAAAGGGTGTGCCCAGGTGCACCAGTGTGCCGGGCGACATTCCTATGTGCGCCCTAGGAAATCCCAGATCAGGGGTTGGCAACACGGGGCCAGCGGGCACCAGGGTAAAAAAAATCGCCAATACACATCAGGTCAATACTTCTCATAGACAGAAATTAAATGATAAATAAGGTACATAGCATTTTCCAATTATTTCTGTATTTCTTTGCATCTTATTTATTAAGTTTGTGTGTGAATAGTGTGCCTACAATTTTTTGTTGGACTTCAAATGTGCCCCGACTCCAAAATGTTTGAGAACCACCGTCTATGATAAAAAAAAAATTTTACGCAGTTCTTCAGATAAAAGTTCTGACAAGTAGGGATAATAATTCTTATCTTTAGAAGTAACTCATTGGCTTTTGCCAAAATAATGTGTTTTCTATGCCAGAGAAAGTGATGCTGAATATGACAAACATAAACATGGGATAGAAATTATGGGATAAATTAGCACGGCAGTCAGCAATAATGTTCTATATTTTATTTCTATGTCGGTTGTGAAAAAAAGCTTTAAAGAGTCTCTGAAATGCTTCGATATAGGCACCACGTGCTGGGAATCCCTTGCGCAAGAGATCGCCAAATGTGACGCTGTAATAACACACGAGGATCATAGCTGAGAATCATTGTGCCGTTGAGGCACAGAGAAAACGAGCTGCGCGAAAAGACAGAACACATACCAACCACGTGTCTAGCCTTGATCATGTATGCCCAACCTGTGGTAGGGGATTGTGTTCTAGGATTGGACTCTACATATACCCCGGCACAAATAGAGTGGTGCAGCAGCACACGTCTGACGCTATTGTCCTCATCGATGGCGAGCGACGTCTATTATTATTTTATGTCGCCTTATGTTGCCGGAGCTGCAAGGGAGCAAAGAATAGTAATACTGAGACCTACAAGGCATGTCGAAAGTAGCGGTTGAGGTAGGGGCCTAGGGAAGCTACCTTAGTAAGTAAAAAACGACGCACAAATCGGCTGTGCTGGCCTACTTGTAGGTGCATAACTGGCACAACGTACAGTCGCTATTAAGCTCAGATCACATACACATCACAAAGATTGGTTTAACACGCGGTCTATATGGAGCATTCGAATAAGTTTCTGAGTAACTACAGATATTAACGCTAGTCATATCGGAGACGGACGATAAAATGTAGATCCGTTCAATTGAGCGTGTAACCTTAAATCTGAGTGTCAGACCTCATGAGTAGATCGGAAAACCATGAGCTGGTAATCTGAGTAAATGTTCAAATTTGGTGCTCAAATTGTCCACTAATTTGGACAAGGACATGTGCATCTAGTATTTCATAACCAAGACGAAAATGAATAATAAAATAATAATATCTTCGTGGAGCATAGGGCTTCAACAGTTGTTAACCTCTTTTTCTCGGTTTCTGGCCGTTTTCTGTATGGTTTCCACGATAGTCAACACCCTTCAGTTCCATGTCTATTTAGAACGTCCTCTTTTCTGTTTTCCTTGCGGGTTCCACTTAAGCTCTTGTCTTGTGACACTCTACTGTATCTTCCGTAGGGTATGCCCGACCAAACTCCATTTTTTCCTCTTAACCTTGGTCATCATGGGTTCCTGTCATGTTCTTATCCACAGGTCTGTGTTTGCAACTCCGTCATTCCATCTCAGTCTGAGAATATTCCGAAGACATCGGTGACAAAGGTCTGGATCTTATTTGTATTGAACTTGGTGACTCACCACGTTTCTGAGCCTTACAGCAAACATAGAATACACATTTGAGCTGAATATGCTGAGCTTTGTTTGCTTGTTTTTGTATTCTTTGATTATTTCTTCTCAAGGTATGCCCAACATATTTCCATCTTCTCCTCCTTATAACAGTTGTTGCCCGTCTGCCCAGCGTGTTCGTGGCGCGTTGGACGACGGGTGACAAGTTCCCTGTGAGTGCGGCTCAACTCCGCGGGCTGGCAGAAAAGCCGCAGGTTCTCCAGATTTACGGTGTTCGTGGCACCGAACCGAAGGGTTACGATGTTCATGTCATCGAGCAGAAGAGCTGAAAGCTCAAGTGCTTCTGGATCGAGAAAAGAAATAACAGTTGTTACTAGTGGTTGACCAAACATTTCTCTGACTTCATCAATTCTCCTGAATTTGTTCCATTTTGGTTCATTATTTTTCGCAGAGATCTATTTTCAAATGCATTCAACTTACTTAAGATATGGACTATAATATTGTGGAAACCTCGTAAAGGCAATCATTAATTCCAATATCAGATCAGTTAGGTTTTTTAAAAAAATCTCTCGTTGACATTATAAAAGAACCTAAACTATCCAACGATGACTACCACACACTTCACAGACATGGGAGGGGTAGGCGTGTCTCAATAGCAAAGTGGTTAAGTCATTTGAATGTCATACTGAAGCTTGTGCGTTCGAGTACGAACCGAGACATATGTGCGATTTTTTCATGAAATCCCTAGAATTGTTGACGGAGATACGGAGTTCATGATTTGTGCAATACTCTCGGTATATGACATGCCATCTCTGCCGACAGGGACTGAGTCATAAAGTGGAAACCCGGTGCAATGAAGTCAATCCTTCGCCTTTGGACCCTTTTTGACAGACATGGACAGACCATCATCTTCCGACTAAGGACAGGGCATAACATCTAAAGTCAGGGCATAACAGCTACGGCCAGGGCATAACATCTAAGGTCAGGGCATAACAGCTAGGGTCAGGGCATAACAGCTACGACCAGGGCATAACAGTTAGTCAGGTACAGCTACGTCAAGGTATAACAGCTAGGTCAGGGCATACAGCTAAGGACAGGCATAACATCTACGGTCAGGGCATAACAGCTGGGTCAAGCCAGCTAAGGACAGGGCATACCAGCTACGGTCAGGGCATAACAGCTAAGGTCAGGGCATAACAGCTAAGGTCAGGGCATAACAGCTAAGGTCAGGGCATAACATCTACGGTCAGGGCATAACGGCTACGGTCAGGGCGTAACAGCTAAGGACAGGGCATAACAGCTACGGTCAGGGCATAACAGCTAGGTCAGGCTACAGCTCGGTCAGACATAACAGACTGAGCAAAATACTAACACAGGCTACGATTGTCTCCTCCTCTGTGCCCCTGTTGCATCTGATTAAACCACAGAAAATGTCCTGCAAGACTGTCCCCTGTATGTCCTTCCTAGAAAGGGATGATGACCTTACAACCCAACACTACATTCAAAACTGCATGGCACCAAATATAAGCTTCAGACAACAGTCGACTTCATCATGCAAGAATGTCCCCAGTATGTCCTCCATAGAAAGGAATGCTGGCCCTACAACACAACACTCAAAACTGCATGGCACCAAATGAGCTTCAGACAACAGTCGACTTCATCATGAAGAATGTCTCAGTATGTCCTCCATAGAAAGGAATTGCTACAACAAACTCAAAACTGCATGGCACAATATGAGCTTCAGACAACAGTCGACTCTCTCAAAATGTCTTCAGTATTCCTCCTGAAGGAATGCTGGCCCTACAACACTACATTCAAAACTGCATGGCACCAAATATGAGCTTCAGACAACAGTCGACTTCATCATGCAAGAATGTCCCCAGTGTATGTCCTCCAAGAAAGGTGCTGGCCTACATACACCAATTCAAAACTTCCCAAATGGTTGACAACAGTTGATTTCATCATGTGAGAATGTCTCTGTATGCCCCAAGAAGGAATGCTGGCCTACAGACACTACATTAAAACTGCATGGACAAAATGAGCTCAGACAACAGTCGACTTCATCATGCAAGAATGTCCCAGTTGCCTCCAGAAAGGAATGCTGGCTAAACCTACTTCAAAACTGCATGGCACCAAATATGAGCTTCAGACAACAGTCGACTTCATCATGCAAGAATGTCCCCAGTGTATGTCCTCCATAGAAAGGAATGCTGGCCCTACAACACTACATTCAAAACTGCATGGCACCAAATATGAGCTTCAGACAACAGTCGACTTCATCATGCAAGAATGTCCCCAGTATGTCCTCCATAGAAAGGAATGCTGGCCCTACAACACTACATTCAAAACTGCATGGCACCAAATATGAGCTTCAGACAACAGTCGACTTCATCATGCAAGAATGTCCCCAGTATGTCCTCCATAGAAAGGAATGCTGGCCCTACAACACAACACTCAAAACTGCATGGCACCAGAGATGAGCTCCAGACAACAGTCGACTTCATTATGCAAGAATGTCTCCAGTATATCCTCCATATAAATGAATGCTGGCCCTACAACACAACACTCAAAACTGCATGGCACCAGAGATGAGCTTCAGACAACAGTCGATTTCATCATAAGACTTCAAGACTGTCCCATGTATGTCCTCCCTAGAAAGGGATGGTGGCCCTACAACAGAACACAACATTCAAAACTACATGGCACCAGAGATTAGCTTCAGACAACAGTCCACTTCATCATAAGACTTCAAGACTGTCCCATGTATGTTCTCCCTAGAAAGGGATGGTGGCCCTACAACAGAACACAACATTCAAAACTGCATGGCACCAGAGATGAGCTTCAGACAACAGTCGACTTCATCATAAGAACACATCTGACGGTATAATCATCAAAATAGCGATTACAAAGAAGAAGTAGAAGATGAAGTTAGTTTCGAACTCCAATTCCCTATCTTGAATCCTCTGCTCGAATAATGCAATTTCATTTCTTTGAAGTCTTTTAATAAGTTTCTTTTCTTCTCGTCAGACATGATTCTAAATAGAAAATTCCAGCCAAGTTGATGTTTTTTCTTTTGGCCTGTACACGTTCTAGCTGGTAAGTTCGAATTATCTGTAACAAAAAAGTCAATTAGCCGCCATGTTTATGCAGAAATTGGTGTCTGCCAGGTTTTTCTTGAAGTTACAAGCCAATTTTCTAGAGACTTCAGTTTACATACGGTTTTTGTGTTTATCTGTTGAGTCTTTGTTTCGATCGTTGTATGCTGCTAGAAGACAGGTGATTAGGTGAAGTTAGTAGTAGATGGAGGATTTGAGAGGGAGAGAGAGAGAGAGAGAGAGAGAGGGAGAGTGTGTGTGTGAATGGAAGATCGACAGATTTAGCTGTACAGAAAGTGCACAAGCGGCATTCGGAGAGATGAGAGGGCAATGTGACAGAGAGAGAGAGAGAGAGAGAGAGAGAGAGAGTGTGTGGAGTGAGTGCGTGAGTGCGTGAAAGAAGATTGCTAGAAATAGCAACACAGGGAGCGCACAAGCGGCATTCGGAGAGATGATGGGACGATGAGAGAGAAAGTGAGAGGTGAATGAGCGAAGAGTTGCTAGATTTACAACACATTGAGTACACAAGCGGCATTCGGAGAGATGATGGGACGTGAAAGAGAGACTGAGAGTGACTGAGAGGTGAATGAGCGAAAGAGGATTGCTAGATTTCACAACACATTGAGTACAAGCGGCATTCGGAAGATGATGGGACGTGAAGAAGAGAGGCATGAATGGCGAAGAGGATTGCTAGATTCCACCATTGAGTACAAGCGGGATTCGAGAGATAAGAGACGATGAGAGAAAGAATGAAAGAGTGAATGAAAGAGAAAGATCGCTATATTTAAAACACGGGAATGCACAAGTGGCATTCGGAGTGATTAGAAAACGATGAGAGAGAGAGAGAGAGAGAGAGCTGTGTGTGTGTGAGAGAGAGAGAGAGAGAGAGAGAGAGAATGAAAGATCGACAGATTTAATGGCACAGAAATTGCACGAGCGGCATTCGGAGAGATGAGAAGTAATGAGACAGGGAAGAGAGAAAGAGAGAGAAAAATAACTCGATTTAACGGCACCGAACGTGCACGAGCGGCATTCGAAGAGATGAGAGGGCGATGAGAGAGAGAGAGAGAGAGAGAAGAGAGAGAGAGAGAGAGTGAGTGAAAGAGAGAAAAGATAACTAGATTTAGCAACACAGGAGTGTTCGAGCGCCATTCAAGAAATGAGAGGGCGATGAGAGATAGAAAGAGACCAAGAACTGACCTCGTTGCATTGGGTTATCCCATATCTCTCGGTTCTTTTTTGCATTAACGGCTAACCACCTTTCAAGCGTATTGCACAAAGCGCGAACTCCGTAGCTCCAGCAAACAAAACTCGTAAAATATATACGGGAAAATGCACTCACGGACCAAAAGACGCGGTCCAGATTCTAACCTCCGATTTTCAGAGAAGGTAAATTGCTTAACAACTTCACCACATAAACCCACGAGCGAGAGAGAGAGAGAGAGAGAGAGAGAGAGAGAAAGAAAGAAGAGAAGAAAGAAGAGAAAGAGAAAGAAGAGAGAGAGAAAGAAAGAAAAGAAGAGAGAAGAAAAGAGAGAAGAAGAGAAGAGAAAAGAAAAAGAGAGAGAGAGAGAAGAAAGAAAGAAAGAGAGGAGAAGAAGAAGAGGAGAGAGAGAGAAAAAGAGAGAGAGAGAAAGAGAGAGAAAGAGAGAAAGAGAAAGAGAGAGAGAGAGAGAGAGAAGAGAGAGAGAGAGAAGAGAAGAGAAGAAAGAGAAAGAGAGAGAGGACTGAAGAAACAATAAGGGTTGGTCAAGATAATGAAAGAAGAAAGTGTAAAAGAAAAGACGATGTTGACATAGACATAGAAGTTTTAAAAAGGAGGGACAGAGGTAGCGTGTTAGTCTCAGAATGTTATGAAGTGCCAGTAATTTATGCATAGAACTCTTAACCCTCAGAGAATCTCTGTTTGAGAGATGAAACAGGAAATAAGCACCGTAACGAGCAAACACAACAATTTAAATAACAGTTTCAAAGTGATTAACTCCCTTGATTATATGGTTTGAGATAAGGTACTGAAGCAAGTGTACCTCTGAAGTCATAGAAGGCACATTTGTATGACGTTAGTTGGACACTGATAAGGAAAGCATGCCTTCGAGCAAAAACCAGTCAGAAGCGTCATACTAGACGCACTGACTACGTATGAATTCATAGCGGGCGAATGCAGAAGAAGGTATTGATGCTAGTTTGAATGGTATTGATTGATTGATTGATTAATCTATCCATAGGACAGTTATCATTTCACTTCTGTGGATAACCATGTGTGATTCGATCTTTCTTACACAAGAAGATCTAAGCTGGAGTGTAGATCTAAGTAGCACTGACGTTTATCATGTGTAATGATAATGGTCCTGTCAATGAATAATCACTCATACTGATCAAACAAACATGATAAATGATATTTTATCAACGGAGAGAAAATAGAAAATGTGAACAGTTTTGAATATCTTGGTTCACTGCTTAACAAGAGATGGAAATGGGATGAAGGAAACAAACATAGCCGTACCAAAAAAATATTAACTAAAAACAGAATGGAATAGAACAAATAGGAAAACAAAGCTCAGAATACTTAGAGCATATAAATGTCTCGTGGCAACGTATGTGTGTGAAGCATGGACATTTAACAAGGCAGCGGGTAAATGTATTTGTGCTTTAGAATATAAATAGTTACAGAAGAGTTCTCCGTATATCATAGACAGAAAAGAGAGCAAATAGATCTATTCAGAAAGAACTCAAAATCAAAGAAAACTGACTGATGCTACAAATAAGAATGAGAAAATTGAAGTATTTTGTACATATAAAAAGACACGAAAGGCCGGAGAAGACCATTATGGAAAGAGTTGCAATCACAGATCTGTGGTTAAGAAATGGATACTAACCGGTGATGACCCAGATAAGAGGATAAAATGGCGATGGATTGGGAAAACCCTCCAGAAGACACATTCCAGTGTTACTAGAAAATCACTTGAATGGAACCTGCAAGGAAAAAGGAAAAGAGTGCGTCCTAAACAAACATGGAGACGGAGTCTTCTTGAGGAACGACAGAAGGTTGTACTATCCTGAGAATTCATAACTAAAACAGTTAGAGACCGATAAAAGTAGCGAACAACTGTTGAAACCCTATGCTCCACGAGGAACAGATAGAAATAAGTCAGTAAATAAAGTTACGTTAGCAACAATAATAGCCCCACAAATCTCCAGACAACAAACATTCAAAAACAGAAAAACCATATTTCATTAAAACGCCAAATTATTAAGTATTGTCGCATCTATCCACGGTTTTCTCAGATCTGATCTGATCCGGTCTGCCCACCTCAGATTTGTAGATTTCCGTACATTACATTGTAGTATTTTTAAAAAAATACTTCTGAGTTTTTGCGTAAAAGCTCACGAGATTTTTTTGAGAAGAATATTTCAAATTCTGAATTCTTTAAAATAAAAAAAAAATGTAATTTAAAAAATGCTAGAAACTGTGAAAATGTTCAGACGATGAATTCAGCATCACCAATCATTCTCTCATTGCAGACATTCTGAGGAGTTTGTTTGTTTTTTATGTGGTTCGTATTTTTATGTTCGTTTGTTTTGTTAAACTTACAAGTTCCAGCCAGTAAAATTCGTTGTCGTAATGTTTTACGAAGTCGTATTTAAAATGTTGAATGTGAAACTACAGTTTAGGGATCTAGGTGGCGTAGAAGTTAGTTGCTCATCTCTCGTGCCAAATGTACCAGGTTCGCTCCCTCGTGCAGATATCTGGATAGTTTTTAGAGATCCCTGATCTCAGTGTAGGTGATATCGAGTTCCTTGTCCTATCGAGAAACGTAGGTCCAGTGTTCAATTTAAGCACGTAAAAGAATCCTTAGCAGTTCATAATCAAGAAAATCAGGTTGGAAAGCTGCTGCCCGGGCAAAATTCATTTAAAAAAATATTAAAAATAAAATTACTACAAAAATATAATCACCATCTTTAAAATTTCACCAGGAACCCTCGCACGTGCTACGGAGTTCGTACACAGCAGCTGAGATCTTTCAGTTTAAGAAAGAGATCGGAGCACACATGGTTACTCACCGAAGTGCAATGATGATGGTCCTATTAATCAACATGTTGAAATAAATTCCCCACGAGTTCCCTGTATAAAAAGATTTCGTAATTGAGAATTTACGCCAGCAAGAGTTGAAAAATAACTAAAGATATAGAAAGTAAGTTGAATACATTTGAAAATAGATGTCTGCCAAATATAGTGAATATAACATGGGACGAATTCAGGAGAAGTGATGAAATCAGAGAAATGTCTGGTCAACTACTAGTGACAACTGTTATATAAGGAGAAGATATCAAAGTAGGAATTGAAGTGGAATGCAGAGGGTTCAAGAAAGAGAGGACGACCTAAGGAGACCCTGAAACGAACTTTGATGAGAGAGGCACGAAATATTGGTCTCTGTTTCATTGAGGAGATTGAACGAGTCGCCCAGGATAGAGCGGTATGGAGAAATTACTTGCAAGCCCTATGTAACCTATAACGGTACGAGAGGAATTATTATAATATTATAATTGAAAACTGGAAGATGGATTAGTGGTGTGGGTAGAGCGTTGGATAATCGAATCAGACACAAAATAGTGTGGACTCATTTCACGACTCTCTCTCTCTTTAACCTGTGACGCCCCTGGAGCGTAGGGTAGCAACAAATGCACACTATTATTCTCTGTTCTTGGTACTCTTCTGTATTGTGCTCAGCCAGAGCCAACTATAAACTACTGGGCCTTCGGGCTCAGGTAAGAATTGTGGAAATCAGACCCCAACTACACCACGGGACCTCGCATTCCAGTATTGGTGTATATAGACGAATTCATTTTAAAATCAACACAAAATGCTAACTCGAAGTCATATTTTGCAACAAGTTAAGTTTAACAATAAGGAATATCAATATTATAAATATTTTTCACCAATAAATAACCATAGACTCACCGAATTGAGAAAATTGCAAAAAAGCGTGCAGTGTTCTATCAAACATCTGTAATTTCCAGATCCCTTTTCTTATCTAGGTCAGGGAATACCCGGCCAGTTGTCTGGCCTGTGCTAGAGCCTGGCTGTGGCTCAGCTGTGATTAATTATTTTCAGTTTGTATCTTCCTATTGGTATTCATCAATTTCTAGTTATATGAGTCAACGACTCTTGTTGTCTTTCATGCTCGTGGATATGTAGTGTCTTCATTGTGATTTTTGTAACATGAAGACTGTTTACAGGATGCCATTGCTATTGATGGACACTGACAACAGAACAAGAAAGAGAAATTACTACCTGTAAAATGAGATGCTGGAGGAAAGCAGTAAATAAAACAAGAAGAGATCATATCAGAAATGAGGAAATTAGAAGAACAGTCGGAACAACACCTGCTATTAGATTCATTGAAAAACAGAGACTCAAATGGTTTGACCACTTGGTGAGAATTAGCCCGAATACACCAGTTTGCAAGAGCGTACAACCTGAAAATGGAATCATCAAGAGAAAGGTTCAGACCAAGAAAAAGATGGATTGATGGAGGTACAGACATCTTAAAGCTCCACAATACTACAGCATATCAAGCGACCGAGCATGCACTATCTCGGAAACCGATCATCAGTTAAACCTGCTACGCAAAACGGCCAAAAAAAAAAAAAAAGCAGAGAAGGACAAAGAAAGAAAAGATTACTTGTCCCACCAAGCGAAACCTCCAACTTTTGAACCAGGAAGAAATAATAAATATTCATAACGCGTTAAACGGAATCTTTTTTTTAAAGCACAATAAACAACAAATAAATTAACTAACTTAATAAACTCATCAGATTAAATAAACAGGGATATAACACCACGAGGACGACTCATGTAGCAGTGGAACGTAAATTAAAACTAACACCCCTACGTTTAACTACAAGAGTGGACAACCAACTCCACCAACCACCTAGAGCAGCGGTTCCCAAACTTGGCATTACCACAGACCCCCTATTAAATATATTTTACTGCCACGAACACCCAAAAGTTTCTATATATAAAAATAGACAGGAGTGAATTATCTGTGTGTTACAATAGTTAACAATGTCTGAATTATCTGTGTGTTACAATAGTTAACATTGTCTGAATGATCTGTGTGTTACAATAGTCAACAATGTCTGCAATTATCTGTGTGTTACAATAGTCAACAATGTCTGCAATTATCTGTGTGTTACAATAGTCAACAATGTTTGAATGATCTGTGTGTTACAATAGTAAACATTGTCTTAATTATCTGTGTGTTACAATAGTAAACAATGTCTGAATTATCTGTGTGTTACAATAGTAAACAATGTCTTAATTATCTGTGTGTTACAATAGTTAACAATGTCTGAATTATCTGTGTGTTACAATAGTTAACATTGTCTGAATGATCTGTGTTACAATAGTTAACAATGTCTGAATGATCTGTGTTACAATAGTTAACAATGTCTGAATGATCTGTGTGTTACAATAGTCAACAATGTCTGAATTATCTATGTGTTACAATAGTTAACAATGTCTGAATTATCTATGTGTATTACAATAGCGATTCTGTGGTCATAACAATGTCAATGTCTGTGTTCAATGTAAATGCATACTGTGTGTTACAATAGTTAACAATGTCTGAATGATCTGTGTGTTACAATATAAGTATCAGTTACAATAGTACAATGTCAATTATCTGTGTGTTACAATAGTAAACAATTGTTGTCTGTAAGTTGAATATATTCATGTAATTGTCTAATAGTTACAATATAACATGTCTGAATTATCTGTGTGTTACAATAGTAAACAATGTCTGAATTATCTGTGTGTTACAATAGTAAACAATGTCTGAATTATCTGTGTGTTACAATAGTTAACAATGTCTGAATGATCTATGTGTTACAATAGTAAACATTGTCTGAATTATCTGTGTGTTACAATAGTAAACATTGTCTGAATTATCTGTGTGTTACAATAGTAAACAATGTCTTAATTATCTGTGTGTTACAATAGTAAACAATGTCTGAATTATCTGTGTGTTACAATAGTAACAATGTCTGAATTATCTGTGTGTTACAATAGTAACAATGTCTGAATTATCTGTGTGTTACAATAGTAAACAATGTCTGAATGATCTGTGTGTTACAATAGTAAACATTGTCTGAATTATCTGTGTGTTACAATAGTAAACATTGTCTGAATTATCTGTGTGTTACAATAGTAAACAATGTCTTAATTATCTGTGTGTTACAATAGTAAACAATGTCTTAATTATCTGTGTGTTACAATAGTTAACAATGTATGAATTATCTGTGTGTTACAATAGTAAACATTGTCTGAATTATCTGTGTGTTACAATAGTCAACAATGTCTGAATTATCTGTGTGTTACAATAGTCAACAATGTCTGAATTATCTGTGTGTTACAATAGTTAACATTGTCTGAATGATCTGTGTGTTACAATAGTTAACAATGTCTGAATGATCTGTGTGTTACAATAGTTAACAATGTCTGAATTATCTGTGTAATGTTACAATAGATTAACAATGTCTGAATGATCTGTGTGTTACAATAGTTAACAATGTCTGAATTATCTGTGTGTTACAATAGTCAACAATGTCTGAATTATCTGTGTGTTACAATAGTCAACAATGTCTGAATTATCTGTGTGTTACAATAGTCAACAATGTCTGAATTATCTGTGTGTTACAATAGTCAACAATGTCTGCAATTTAACATTGTAATAAACAACAAAGAAAACAATAGGCCTATAATTTGGCTACAAAAAAAATTTCTGTTTGAAATATCAAAGATCATAACATTTCTTCAAGCGTTTGAGGACTCCCTAGGAGTACCTCTTGGACCTCCGGGGGTCCGCTGACCCCAGTTTGGGAAACGTTGACCTAGAGATAGAATATAGACAACAGATAAAATAGCTTACCTTTATGGAATCAAAACACGCAACTACTCTGCCGTTCTGTATCTCTACATGAGGAGGAGGATGAGCAAACTTGCATTCAAGGTCGGAACGTGAGCATTTACTTCTTTGAAACTCTCTGCAGACTTCCAAAGTGAGCCATCTAGAGTCCTTCATCCCAGGAGTAGCTCCTGCTGGTACGATAACCATTTGTGGGGAACCATGAACTAGTTGAGCCATGGTTGCTGGCGATGGGGATGGCGTCAGCAGCGTTGTATTTGCTGCTGCTGCTCCTGATTGTAGTGGTGGGGGAGTAACAGCAATGAACTGATGCTGGTTCAACCCTCGGTCCCAAGGAGGCGACGGCGAGGGTGTTGGGAAAGCGTGTGCAGAAATACTCGCGGTTTGGTGGGGGACCCTGGAAAAAATAGTAAAAACAAATATACAATCATTCCTAAACATAATTTGTCAAAACAAAATCAAACAAAACCAAGGAATCTAGTAATACTAATTAATAAAAGTGAAACTTATGCGGACATGTATTTAAAGACAAGAAGAAGAAGAAGAAGAAGATAACTGACAAGAAGAAAAAGAAAACTGACACGAAAAAAAAAGAAAGCGGACAAAATGAAATCTGACATGAAGAAGAAAATGAAGAAGAATTGGAAGGAGAAAATTTGAAAAAAAATCTAGAAGACTAAGAAAAAAGAAGATAACAGGTAAGAAGAAGGAAGAAAGTGAAGAAGAACGATTAGAAGGAGAAAGTTAAACAAAAAACTAGCGAAACACGTAAGAACAAAGTACTTTAGTTTTACAAAATTAAAAAAAAACAGTGACAATACACAGCAACGTTTCGACCAAAAGGCCTTTATCAAGCAAACGATACAACAGGAATGACAAATTTCAAAGAACACTACATATGGACTACTACATACGGAAACATTCAAATGTATGTAATGAAAATCTGGGAATAAAAACGAATAACGAAATGAATGCAACACAAAAAAACACACAAAAACTAGAAATGGAAAAAGAAGAGAAACGGTAAAAAAATCAAGTAAATATATAACTTATATAAATGTAGCATATACACATATAGATTACAAGGCATGAAAGGAGACAAAACTAGAAGACTAAGAAGAAGAAGAAGAAGAAAGCGGACAAGAAGAAATCTGACAGAAAGAAGATATCGGACAAGAAGAAGAATAAAACACAAGAAGAACGATTAGAAGAAGAAAGTGAAAGAAAAACATAGAGACATAAGAAGATAAAGAAAAATAAGATGGTAAATAATTGTTAGAGTTATATTTTCTTAATCAAAATATTGACTAAAAAAATAAACACCACAATTAGAAATAAGAAATCTGCAAGTTGTAAATTGACAAAAATAATGCAAGTAAATCAACGAAATATCCCATACATAAACTGCTCGCTTGCACAAACAAACATGTCTGCAAGTGAGGTTGTTGCGTTAAAGATCCGGCGAAGACTAAACAAGGATGGATAAAATGTGTGTGAATAATACAACATATTGGGAGGGGAGGGGGGTGGTTGTAACTTAGAACTGATCAACGGTTCTAAAACTATGTAGCGTTAATGATCTTTGAAGGCATGGTGCTTACATAGCATGAGCGAGACGAGATGAGGAGTTCAGGAGCATGTATATATAGATTATACTTAAAGAGGAGAGATGAGGGTCTTAGGGGCTCGCTGTCTATATAGCATTTTTTAAGGTGAGGGTCCAAGAGCTTGACTACATAATATATACTATGAGGGTAGAAGAGAAGGGGTTCAAGAGCGTGGTTATATGGCACAACCTTTAAGAGGAGAGATGAGGGACTTAGGGGCCTGGTGTCTATATAGCATCAATTATAAGATGAGGGCCCAAGAGCCTGACTACATAATATATACGGTAAGGGAAGAGAGAAGGGCCCAGGGCGTGGTTATATGGCACACACTTTACAATGAGAGATGCGGGACTTATGGGCCTGGTGTCTTTATAGCATAGTCATAAAGATGAGGGCCCAAGAGCCTGGTTATATAGCACATACTTTGAATTGAGAGATCGCCCGTGTGTTGACGGGGCCAACAAGGGGGAGCAAAGAATAGTAACACTGCGACCTAAACGGCATGTCGTAAGAGAAGATTAAGATAAAGGCGTAGGAAGCTACCTAGTAAATAAAAATTGTCGCAGAAATATTATGTGCTGGCCTACTTGTAGGCGCAGAACTGGAATAACATACAATGGCTCTTAAGTTCAGATCACATACAAATCACAAAGAGTGGTTAACAAGTGGTCGATATGGAGCATTCGAAGAAGAAGAATTCAGAGATTAAAACCGAAGGGCCTGGCATCTGTATAGCATATTTTTTAAGACGAGAGCTGAATGACTAAAATGATCAGAGCATTGCGTAAGAGCCCCCGACCTATTTTAAATTTTAGAACCGCTAGTTTTTATATTTTATATTTGTGTTCACTCTCACAGAGCGAATTTTTGTTGAAAACAATGAACCGGATGTGCATTCTAAGTTCAAATTGTCGTCCCGGTATAGTCGATATTGAACAATTTTTACAACCTGGGTCGATGTGCTTGTTTCAAAACTGATGTATATTAGTCAATGAACGAATATGAGCATGAGTCAACGCTAAAATGGATATTGTGCAAGGCTAAAATTGACTTCAGCGCTAAAATGGGTATTGTGCAAGGCTAAAATTGACTTCAGCGCTAAAATGGGTATTGTGCAAGGCTAAAATTGACTTCAGCGCTAAAATGGGTATTGTGCAAGGCTAAAATTGACTTCAGCGCTAAAATGGGTATTGTGCAAGGCTAAAATTGACTTCAGCGCTAAAATGGGCAGTAAAGTTAAAACTGGCACTATCACTAAATGGGCATAAGTCTAAACTAAAAAGGGGCATAAGTCAACGCTAAAATTGGCACCAGCGCTAAAGGTATATGGATCGTAGTAGTAGTATTAGTAATAGTAGCAGTTGTGATAGAAGCAGCAGTATCAGCAGTAATAGTAGTTGTAGTAGTAGCAGTAGTAGTAGTAGTAATAATATAGTAGTGATAGTAGTAAAATATAGGAGTAATATAGTAGTGATAGTAGTAGTAGTAGTAGTAGTAGTAGTAGAGTAGTAGTAGCAGTAGTAGTAGTAGTACAGCAAGTTGTAGCAGATAGTAGTACAGTGCAGTAGTAAGTAGCAGCACAGTAACAGTAGTCGAAGTAGAAGTTGTAGTAGTAGAAGTGACAGTAGTAGTAGAAGTAGTATCCCCAGCAGCAACAGTAGCAGTAGTAGTAGCAACAGCAGTAGTAGCAGTAGCAGTAATAGCAGCAACAGTAGCAGCAGTAGCATCACCAGCAGCAGTAATAGTAGAGCAGTAGTATCCGCAACAGCAGTAGCTAGTAGCAGTAATAGTAGTAAAAGGACATGGACTGAAAAACATTGAGAAAAACAAAATGAAACACAATACAGTAACAGAAATCAAAAAGTCGCTAATCTTGTAATTTCTTAAAAGTGCGCAGTTTTAACAGAAATAATATGACCTCTACTTTGTTCATCTTCTCAGCCCTACACTTGATATGCAAATATGTCCCCCTTGACAACACACTTCCTCTGTCCTTTCAAACACAACTTCCTGCCCGATGTTATATTTTGTATTCACTTGAAATTACATCGAGAATCTTCCTTCCTTTCATTTGTTAACTTGAAATATTGTCTATATATTTAGTTTCTTGCATAAACCTCGTTGTCCTTTGTGGTTCGCACACTGGTCCATGTAGGTTTTCTTTCCAGTGTTGTTTTGCTAGCATGTGCGGTTTGCCTCCTTTTTTGAGACATTCTTAAAGTATGTGCTCTGCAGCCGGACTCCCTGTCCGTATATACACATGACTGCACTGCTAATCTTACATTACATGGATGCGGGGTTAATTTTGTCATGTTTAGCTCCTACAATACGACAAGCCACTTCACCAACCGTTCTTATTGGGTCAATTTTTAACAAGCCTACCCAAGAGTTAAATAAACAAAATCATTTACAAGATACATTCATTATTTGTTTATAATTCAGTAAATAACACACATTATTGTATCTAATTATTATAAATATTTATAAATATTGTATGTATAAATATTTATATTAGTATATAACATAATTATTTGTGTAGAATACAGCCGATAAATTTACATAGCGACGCCCCGCCCCCTTCCCTCTATTAAATGGCGCGTAAAAAATGCCCTTTTCGTGTATGCATGCTAGAAGTTAAATGGACTAAAGCCGAAGGAATGACTTCATTGCCGCGGGTTTTTTCCCATATGGTTCGGTCCCTTTCTGCAGAAATCACACGCCACCTATCGAGAGTATTGCACAAAGCGAGAACTACGTAGCTCCGGCAACATTCCTAGTGGTCTCTAAGAAAAAATGCACTCGTGAACAGAACGGCGAGGTCCGGATTCGAATCAACGATCTTCGGGAAGAAAGGCAACGGCTTAATCACTTAACCACGTAGACCCCTTGTATCCTGGTCCGATGCACAAAATGTCCCCCTTTGTTTGCCTCCCTAAAAGTCATTCGAAATTTCTCTCTCTCTCATAGTCTCAACTGCCATGCTCAAATCATCAGTTACATCCTGAATCCATCCTCTCCGCGGTCTTCCTCTTTTCCCTCTTCCCCGGGATGCACTCTTCCATAATAGTCTTCAACATTTCGTATCTTTTTATATGTCCAAAACACTTTAATTTTCTCAATCTTATTTATAGCATCATCTAATGTTCTCTAATTTTGAGTTCTTTCTGTATAGATCTATTTCTTCTCTGCTATGTCCACGATAAATGGAGAACTCTTCTGTAACACTTATATCAACAAAACTGTGTGGTGCAGGGGCCTGTAAGGGAAACAAAGAATAGTATCACTGCGACAAGGCATGTCGTAAGAGGGGACTGGGGTAGTGGCCTAAGGAAACTACCTTAGTAAAGAAAAAGCGTCGCATAAATGCGGATGTGTTGGCCTACTGGCACATCGTACAATCGCTCTTAGGCTCAGATCACATACAAACCACACAGAGTGGCTAGCGCGTGGTCGGTATGGAGTGTTCGAAGAAGAAGATATTCCAAAAATAAAAATATACTTTCCGGACATAACAAGCGGACAATAAATAAGCACGACCTTTACATTGACCTGGTTTCTTTCGTTAATGTTATATCGATCCTCTAAGTGATCGATATCAACCACTTTGAGAATCCCTGTGTTACCCATTTCTCTATCCCTTCCTACATTCAATTCAATTTCAGATTTAGTACCATTTTTTTCCAGGGAATAAATTTAACTTTCCAAAACGGGCTTAATGTCATTCTATTTTTAACCTCAAGATGTCAGGCTAACCGCCTGCGATGTATGCCTAGGTGTCTGTTATTTTTTTCTTTAAACAAAGAGCCCTGGTGTCTGATGACAAACAGATTGACATTCGCACATTTCCGTTGATACCGGAAAATGCCGAGTTTTAATAAACAGATTTATTCGTCTGTGATGGACAGCTGCTACCCGGACAAAACTCATTAAAACGATTGAAAAGAAAATTCCTATAAAATATTTTCTTCTGTTCTTCTTCTCTGAACCCGTTTTCCTAACTGGAGGTATATTGGGTAATACGGTGTTAGGTGTGTATTTTTCGTTGACCGTCGGCTCACGATGGATGATGTGTTCAACATTCCGCCGAAAACTATCTTCAAAATTAAATAAGGGACAGTCGCCGATGCTAAGCAGTTCGTGCATTGCCGCTGGGATCTTCTTGTCTAAAAAAGAGATCGGAGCACACATGGTTACTCAACAAAGTTTAATGATGGTCCTATCAATCAATTGATCTATCGATCTTTAATCATGTTAGACTTCGTATTCCTTGCGATCAGTTCCGTATTTTCGTCTATAAAAATGAGAATGTTGCCTCTATGAAGATGCATGTCAGTTGGAGTTCCTCATGAGTTCTCTATAGTTTGCTCTGTAAACTACCTTCATTGGGCCATATGTTAAAGTGTTCGCCTATTCGCCTATTCGCCTATCTACTCGGACACAAACGAGTTGTGGGTTCAATCTAACACTCGACGTTGCACAATGAGGAAAGGAATTGGCCCTCCTACCTCCTGTACATTAGAGACTGTGAAGTGTCAGGCACTTTACACCCTAAGATTTGAAAAGGCTAGGGAATATGTTATTTATTATATAATGGACAGGACTGCTGGATGTGATATGGAGTCTTGTGTTTCAATCTGACATGCTTACTGTACAGACTTTATTCTGTGCATGTGATGGTTGAGTCTGTAGTGTCCTTTTTCTGGGTCGGAAAATTGTTGTGTGGGGTCTATTTGGCTAAGTGGTTGCGCCTTGCCTTGCGTTCCGAATGTCGTGGGCTCGAATCTGGACCACGTCGTTCTGTTCACGAGTGTATTTTTTCCATAGACCCATAGAATTATTACAGGAGCTACGGAGTTCGTACTTTGTGCAATATTTTCGGCAGGTGTCGTGTCATTTTTGCTGAGAGGGACCAAGCACAGGATCGTGCCCTGCTATGATACAGAGAGGCGACCGCATCAGGCGGCATAAGCAGAGAAATCAAAATACAATTTGAAACATTTAAGGGGCGGCATTTCGAAGACTTGCATTCTACTGAGAAAATATACCGCACGGACCTGACTAAGCGCCATATGGGGTTAAAACCCAGTGCAATGAAGTCAATCCTTCGGTAACAGCCATGTCAGAGTGTGACGACAAAAGAAGAAGTAGAAGAAGCTCATTTCAACCTAAGGACGAGTCTTGTTTGGTTATATCAGGGCGTGTAGGCCAACAAACACAAACAATAAGAAACTCAGTGCTTCCAGAAATGAGAGCAAAGCGCTGCAAGGGAAATAACTGGTTACTTCTCTAATACAAAGTATTCTTCTTCTTCTTCTCTTCCACTATTTACTTCTTTATAGAAGTGTTGAGGAGAGGGGCGTAGTGATCTTGTGTGTGCTTGTTTTAAGGCATTTTGTAAGCTGATATTCATTTTCGTAAGGCTGTTCTTGATGCCGTCGCTCTATCTTTTGCGTGGTCTTCCTCATGCTTTGTTCTCATTATACTTTTTCTGTGTAGCTCTCTGTGGTAGACGATACCAGTGCATTCTTGTCAGGTATCAAACCGTTTAATCTATTGTTTTTTTATGAATTGTATGACTGGTTTCACATCCAGTCTTCTTCTGATTTCTTCATTTCTAATTTTGTCTCTTATTGTCACACCTGCAGCTCTTCTAAGGCACACCATCTCTGTCGTTATGATTTTCCGCTCATTACTAACTGTTCTTTATTTAGTATGACAACAAGCAGCATGACAATGGAAGTACTGGCTGTGACTAAGACACTACTCTGGCTAGAGTCACAAAACTACACTCATCCGCGCATTCTAAGTGATTCATTAAGTATGATCCGAAAGGTGGAGACTGGTTCGGTGCCCGGGCAATGGACTGAATCACTACAAGCGTCAACACTTATCTTCGTTCCGGTGCACATGGGTGTCGTTGGCAAAGAGATAGCAGACAGGCTGGCTGGCTCTGCCGCTATATCAGAAGGCCAGCCAATGGATAGAGATATTTTGAACGCCCTCGTAGAGTGTGGCAGCAAAGAAGATTTTCATTTCAACCAAACCACGTCAATCTACTAGATTGCAGGACCTGGGATTGGAGTAGCAAGAAAAGAACAGCATAACAGGTAATTGAGTATGCTCATCAATCAAAATCGAACTGGTGCGATCAGTCGCCGGACGCTGTTGGAGATATAGCGAAGTAGATCGGAGCACATATGAACATGTCCGGAGTGCAATGAAAATATTACAAACAGAAACTGAAACTCTTCTATTTTCGGCAGTTGAGAACCTCTACCTTCTGTTTTGTATTTGTGATTGGTTTTTCCACTTCGTAAAGTGGATCGTACTTTTGGTTTCCTCGTAGCTAATCAGGTAATCGTCTTGTGTCTGTTTTACTTCTCCTTTAGTCAGAATATCAACTATTGCATTTCCTTTATTGTTGCGAATCAGTCATGCAATTCATAAAAGAACAACAGATTAAATGGTTTGGACACATGACAAGAATACCCTGGTATCGTTTCCCATAGAGAGTCACACTTAAAAAGTATAACGAGTACAGAACAAGAGGAAGACCACGAAAAAGATGGAACAACGGCATCAAGAACAGCCTTGAGAAAATGGATAATGGCTTGCACAGTGTCTTAGAACAAGTACAATAAAGATCACTACACCCCTTCCCCACCGCCCTCCCTCCCACACACTTCTATTAAGAAGTAAATGGTGGAAGAGAAGAAGAATTGTTGCAATATCGCCCGTGTTGTCAGAGCGCGAAAGGAGCAAAGAATAGTAACACTGTGACCTACACGTCATGTCGTAAGAGGCGATTAACGTAGGGGCCTAGGAAGCTACCCTAGTAAATAAAAAGCGTCAGTGAAATCGGATGTGCTGGCCTTCGTGCAGGCACATAACTGACACAACGTACAATTGCTCTTAGGCTCAGATTTCATGCAAATCACAAAGAGTGGTTAACATGTAGTCGATATGAAGCGTTGGAAGAAGAAAAATAAGGTGCGCACTGATATGTACCAGTAGATGCACAAACTAACACTGAACGGGTGATGTTAGCCTAACATGAAACGGGAGGTATTAGCCTAACATGAAACGGGAGGTGTTAGTCTAACATGAAACAGGAGGTGTTAGTCTAACATGAAACAGGAGGTGTTAGCCTAACATGAAACGGGAGGTGTTAGCCTAACATGAAACAGGAGGTGTTAGCCTAACATGAAACGGGAGGTATTAGCCTAACATGAAAAGGGAGGTGTTAGCCTAACATGAAACGGGAGGTGTTAGCCTAACATGAAACGGGAGGTGTTAGCCTAACATGAAACGGGAGGTATTAGCCTAACATGAAACGGGAGGTATTAGCCTAACATGAAACGGGAGGTGTTAGCCTAACATGAAACGGAGGTGTTAGCCTAACATGAAACAGGAGATATTAGCCTAACATGAAACGGGAGGTATTAGCCTAACATGAAACGGGAGGTGTTAGCCTAACATGAAACGGGAGGTATTAGCCTAACATGAAACGGGAGGTGTTAGCCTAACATGAAACAGGAGGTGTTAGCCTAACATGAAACGGAGGTATTAGCCTAACATGAAACGGAGGTGTTAGCCTAACATGAAACGGAGTGTTAGCCTAACATGAAACGGAGGTATTAGCCTAACATGAAGGGAGAGTATTAGCCTAACATGAAACAGGAGGTGTTAGCCTAACATGAAACGGGAGGTGTTAGCCTAACATGAAACGGGAGGTATTAGCCTAACATGAAACAGGAGGTATTAGCCTAACATGAAACAGGAGGTGTTAGCCTAACATGAAACGGAGGTATTAGCCTAACATGAAACGGAGGTGTTAGCCTAACATGAAACGGAGGTGTTAGCCTAACATGAAACGGAGGTATTAGCCTAACATGAACAGGAGGTGTTAGCCTAACATGAACGGGAGTGTTAGCCTAACATGAAACGGGAGGTGTTAGCCTAACATGAAACAGGAGGTGTTAGCCTAACATGAAAAGGGAGGTGTTAGCCTAACATGAAACGGGAGGTGTCAGCCTAACATGAAACGGGAGGTGTTAGCCTAACATGAAACAGGAGGTGTTAGCCTAACATGAAACGGGAGGTGTTAGCCTAACATGAAAGACTTAAGATCCAAGTTATTATGGACATGTCGGATGTGCGATGAAATGATCCTCAAATGAACAATGAAGAATAGGCCCATATAGCCATGTCGAACATGCACATCCGAATTCTTGATATTATCCAACAGGACTCACATTTTTCAGACGGGAAAGAGTATCGATATAAGGGAAGACTGCAATAAAACTATGTAGCAATTGCGAAACACGTAAAAACAAAGTATTGTAGTTTTACACACAAAAAAACAATACACAACAACGTTTCGACCAAAAAACCTTTATCAAGTAAAGTAACACCAGACTTTATCAGACGGGTAAGGTTAAGATTTTCCAAACAGAAAAACACCACTTTGAAGTACCACATCTGGAGTTACACTCTATGATAGAATCAGATCTGGCTGGTCATAGGGAGCCCGTTGGAGCTGACTCATGCCAATGGCGTGTAATGAACAGCAGGAACAGGTGTTTTCACCTCACATCCAATAAAAATGTTACCTGGAATACAGGTGATAAATATACAGGTGAAAATGGGGAAGGAACTTTAGCTAGAAAGTATATTAAGCTGTAGTCCATCATGCGTTACATGAGAGGGCTTGTATAGACATGAGATTTAATCAAGAATAAAGAGGGATAAGTTAAAAGTGAGACGGAGAAGAGGGATAAGTTAGAAGTGAGACGGAGAAGAGGATAAGTTAGAAGTGAGACGGAGAAGAGGATAGTTAGAGTGAGACGGAGAAGAGGGAACAAATAAACAGAGAAGAGGTGGGAGTCTTTGTGGCCAAGTGGTTAAACATGTTTGCTTTTGGTTCTGAAAGTTGTGAGTTCAAATCCGGACCTCGTTGTTAGTTCACATGATCATTTTTTGTCCCATAGATTTTTAGGATTCTCGCTGAAGCTACGGAGTTCGTGCTTAGTGCAACATCCTTGATAAAAATGAAAAAATTGCACCCGTGAATAGAAAGGCGCGGTCGGATTCGAACTCACTACCAAGACGAAGCCCACAGAGACCCCACTGAGACCCCACTGAGACCCCACAGAGACCCCACTGAGACCCCACTGAATGTTGCAATGAACAAATAAAAGCGGGATGTGCAGCTTAGCACACTGGAATTTAGCCGAGCGAAATGTATCTATGGTTGAATAAGACGTACGTCGATACAAGATCTAAGATAACTAAGGAATGTAGTCACATATGATTGTTGAAGTTTTGACTTGGATGGAAGTTATCAGTTATATTGCAACAAGGAAGTATAATTCAGTTGTTGTTGTTGTTGGTGGTGTTTCCGTTTTGTTATTTAACGAGCATTGTTGTAGCTCAAACACAAGAGAGGAGAGAGAGAAGAAAGAGATGGAGAGAAAAGTAGGATGAAGAGAGATGAGCATGAGAGTGAGGGAGAGGGAGCGAGAGAGCGCAAAGAGAGGGAGGGAGGGAAGAGAATGAATGATAAAGAGTGAGAGAAAAGAGAGAAGGGGGATAGGAAGAGAGAAAATGAAAGAAAGAGAGAGTGAATGAAAGAGGGACAGGGAAAGAGAGCGACAGAGGAAGAATGAGAAAGAGAGATAACGAGCAGGAGAGATGGAAAGTGGAGACAGTGTTAGAGGGGATAGAGAGGGTAGAGATGTAGAGAGAAAGTGGAGACAGTGTTAGAGGGATAGAGGGAGATTGTAGAGATGGAGAAAGTGGAGACAGAGGGATAGAGAGGGAGATGGTAGAGATGGAGAGAGAAAGTGAGAGACAGTGTTAGAGGGAGATAGAGAGGGAGATGGTAGAGATGGAAAAGAGGAAAGAGAAATAGAGAAAAATAGAGAGAGGTGAAATAGAGAGAAGGGTAGGAGAGAGGAATTGATAGAAGAATTAAGAGAGGAAATGTAAGAGAGATGTAAGAGAAACGTTGATATATTCTAACGTGTGTCATAACCACACTTAAGAATGCTAAAAATACAGCAGAAAGTGAAACTTCGGAAGTGTTTATTATACTTCTGGTCATCTTCCAAATGACTGTTGTTTGATCTATAGAAAATCTGTCACAATTCAAGCTTTAACTATCACTCTATTTCAGATTCAATAATTTTCTTATTCTTTGCGTTCGGTTTTGTATGCTCGTCTAAACCATGAGATGAGTTGCCTCTATGAAGCTGCATGTCAGTTGGAGTTCTTCTTTACGTTCGGTTTTGTATGCTCGTCTAAACCATGAGATGGGTTGCCTCTATGAAGCTGTATGTCAGTTGGAGTTCTTCTTTGCGTTCGGTTTTGTATGCTTGTCTAAACCATGAGATGGGTTGCCTCTATGAAGCTGCATGTCAGTTGGAGTTCTTCTTTACGTTCGGTTTTGTATGCTCGTCTAAACCATGAGATGGGTTGCCTCTATGAAGCTGTATGTCAGTTGGAGTTCTTCTTTGCGTTCGGTTTTGTATGCTCGTCTAAACCATGAGATGGGTTGCCTCTATGAAGCTGCATGTCAGTTGGAGTTCTTCAAGAGTTCCCCGTAGCTTGTTCTGTAAGATTCGTTCATGAGACCATGTGTCATTTCGTTGGTGTATGTCCAAATGGTCTAAAAGCGAAGGATTAGCTTCATTGCATCGGGTTTCTACGTATGGCTCCGTCCCTGTCGGTAGAGATTGCATGCCATCTGCCAAAAGCATTGTACAAAGCATGAACTCCGTAGCTCCGGTAACAATTCTAGAGATCTCATGAAAAATTGCGAATGTGTCTCGATCCGAATCTAACACACAACCTTCAGAACAACAGGCAAACGACGACTTAACCACTTGACTATTGAGACTCCCATGTCGTACTACGATGTGCATGACTGCAGGATGTGCTCTGGGGTCTGTGTTTCTGTCTGACATGCATACTGTGCAGTCCGAGCAGACTTTATTCTGTGCGTGTGATGGTTGAGCCTGCAGTGTCCGGTTCTTAGGCGAAAGATTGTTGTGTGCTGTTTTCTGTTTATACTGCTGATGGGATCTTGTTGGTGTTTGATGTGGGTTTGTTGCCTCCACAACTCTTTGTATTTTCACTTGATATGTAAGTTTCAGTGCGCAAAACATAATAGCATTGTACTGAAAAAATCTGGCCAGCAATGGCGGAATGCGAGAGGACCATTCAGAGTAAGAACTGTTCGATTCTGAACAGGACTTTGCTAGCACATTTTCGCCATGTTTGGTCGAGTATTTTCCGGTTTCGTTTGCCGAGCTACTGAGTTAGTGCTTGAGTAACGCTGTGAGCTATGACTGTTACATGGAATGCTTTTTGCTGTGGCAACCGTGCGTTTGTTGTGTGTATTCAGAAAATGGCGGACAGCGGTTATGACGAATAAGCTCAATCTGCCGTATGCAGTTATATTGCGAGTGCAGAAAGCTGGATTTTGTCATGATTGATGTTCCCTTCGACATTGCAATTCAATTGATGAACAGTTTTGTGTTGCTACATTAGCGACGGCCATATGCATTTTATGCGGTGCATGTTGTTTTTGTGGCGGTACGCGGCTGTTTCATTCTGGAATTAGTTCACACCGGAAACATTTCACAGTTGTTAGCATTTCGTGTGATTTTCATTGGCACAGGAACGGAACAATTATGGGGTGACCCGTTGCAGTGAAGTTGGAACCGTACTTATGAACTATGAGCATTGTACTCCGGGAAAACCCATGGATGGAGTATCTTTTCTGCATTGTCTCTCGCGGACTCTGTTGATGAGGACCGTCGCTGTTTTTGACTCTTATCCGATTAGGGGTCTCTATGGCGTAGAAGTTAGGTGCTCGCTTCTCGTTCCAAATGTACTCGGTTTGCTCCTCGGGATCCAACAGGATATTTTTTAGAGATTTTTCTGATCTCAGTGTAGGTGAGATCGAGTTCCTAGTCCTATCGGAGACACGATAAAACCTAGATCCCGTGTTCAAATTGAGCACGTAAAATAACTATTGGCATTTCCAAATCGTGAAGAGCAGTCTGGAAATCAGCTGCCTGGGCAAAATTCACTAGAAAGATTGAAAATAGAATTCCTACAAAATATTTTCATCATCTTCTAAAGTACATCGGGGACCCTCGCTGATACTATGAAGTTTGTGCACTGCCACTGAAATCTTCCTGTGTAAGAAAGAAATCGAAGCACACATGGTTACTCACCGAAGTGCAATGAAGATGATCCTATCAATCAATCAAACAAAAACTCCGCAATTGAACACTACATAGAATAATTAAGCCCCTTTATTATTTCAAATTATTGCCCCTTATCCTAATTTATTTCCCCTTGCCGCTGAACATCAAACATGCACTCATGTTTTCATATACTTCCTTGCGCGTGAATACAGACAAACAGGTAGAGATAATTACCTGTAATTATCGCATGTGCCGACATGTGTATTCGATGAGACAACGCGACCTTTAGTTTCCTGCATATTTCTTAAGTGCATTGTGGCAGTTGTGCGCAGCGTGTTCGATTACATGCAACTTAAACACGTGTATAATTCAGGTGAGGTTTGATGGTATTAATACGCATGCTCCAAACAGGATGTCAGATGCATTATGGGTTTTTAAAAAAAAATGAAAATAAGTCTTCTTCTTCTGTGCGTTCGTTCTTTACCACCAATTGTAATCATTCTTTGTGATATGTTTGATCTTTGACATGAACGCGCATACATTGCACATTGGTTTGGTAGGCCCTAAACGCATAGACTTCTACACGCTTAGGACACATGCATCCGATTTCAGCCAAACCTCCTTTGTCGCCTCTTACGACATGTGTGGCAGGTAACAGTGGTTCTTTTCTTTACACCCCAAATTTGGGCCCCGGTAACCACTCGGTGTGACAATAAGTTATAGCAATGTCGGACAAGTTTAACACAAATATGATTGAGATCTTGATTCGCGTGTGTGGTGCAAAGAATAGTACCACTGCGAACCTACAAGGCATGTCGTAAGAGGCGACTGATGTAGGACCTAGGAAGCTACCCTAGTAAATAACAAACGTCGCAGAAATCGGATGTGCTGGCCTACTTGTAGATGCATAGCTGGCACAACGTACAATCGCTCTTAGGCTCAAATCTCATGCAAATCACAAAGATTGGTTAACAAGTGATCGATATGGAGCGTTCGATGAAGAAAATCTTGATCAATAAACGTCTACGGCGGAGACTCAGACTGAGATGGTATGAAGACCAGGAACCCATGTCAACGCAGATTAGAAGAAGAAAACTATGATGGATCGGTCGCACACTTCGGAAGAAACAATTGTGTGTTATTAGAAGAAGAAAACGATGATGGATCGGTCGCACACTTCGGAAGAAACAATTGCGTGTTATTAGGAGAAGAAAACGATGATGGATCGGTCGCACACTTCGGAAGAAACAATTGCGTGTTATTAGGAAAAAACGATGATGGATCGGTCGCACACTTCGGAAGAAACAATTGCGTGTTATTAGGAGAAGAAAACGATGATGGATCGGTCACACACTTCGGAAGAAACAATTGCCTGTTATTAGAAAAGTCGCCCATGTGTTGCGGGGGTTCGCACGGGGAGCAAAGAATAGTAACACTGCGACATACAAGGCATCAACAGAAAAACCTCCAAAAGAGGTTCGATGTGGATAGACTAAAAGACACGGAAGTAAGGGATAAGTTTATAATGCAGATAAAGAACAGATTCCAAGCCCTAGAAAGTAATGAAACTACGGATGAAACTGACAACATAGATAGAACATGGGACAACATAGCATCTATATATAGCAAGAGCAGTGAAACATGTCTAGGGTACCGCACAAAGAAAAGAATGGATAACACCAACAACATGGAAAATAATAGACAGCCGAAGAATATTAAAAAGAAATTGTTAGAAGCAAAGTCCGAAAGACTGAAAGCAAGATACCAAGAACAGTACAAAGCGCAAGTAAAGAAATCAAACGGGCTGTGAGAGCCGACAAAGAATGTATGTTGAAGACCTGGCAGTACAGGCAGAAGAAGCAGCAAAAAGTGTGATCAGGGAACAGTGTACAAAATTACAAAGCTAATAAGCGGGAAACATTACAGAAGATCAAATACTCTCATAAGGATAAGAATGGAATACTATTGACAACGGAAAAGGAACAAGAAATACGATGGACAGAGCATTTTAAAGAATTGCTAAACAGACCACCTCCAACGGTAGTAGCAGACATACCAGAACCAACAGAGGAGTTAGAAATTGGCATTGAAACACCCAGCCAGGATGAGATCATTACAGCAATTAAATCTCTTAAGAATAACAAGGCACCAGGGAATGATAACTTAAACGCAGAACTATTCAAAATAGACCCAGAACTTGCAGCTAATATATTGCAACCCTTGTTTACTACTATTTGGAATGCCCAAATAATACCTGATGCATGGAACAGAGGAGTCATCATCAAGATACCCAAAAAGGGCTCCTTGCCGATTGTAATAATTGGCGTGGAATAACACTGCTTTCTGTCCCAAGTAAAATGTTAAGCAAAATCATCGTACAACGTATTACTGACGCTGTGGATAAGAAACTGAGAAAGGAACAAGCAGGATTTCGCAGAGGACGGAGCTGTATAGGCCAAATATTTGCTCTTAGAAATATCATAGAACAATGCACAGAATGGCAAAGCAAACTCTATATCAACTTTGTAGATTTTGAAAAGGCTTTTGATAGCATACACCGCGAAAGTCTATGGCGTATCTTAAGATGGTATGGAATCCACTGTGTTTTATAAATATTATAAAAAGCTGCTACAGCAAGTTTGCATGCAGTGTTGAAACTTCAGAACTAAAGTTTGAAGTAAAAACAGGCGTGCGACAAGGATGTGTTATGTCAGCCCTATTATTCAACACTGTCATAGATTGGGTGATGCGTAAAACAACGGAAGATAAGGCAAGAGGTATTAGATGGACGCTCACATCCACGCTGGAAGACCTAGATTTTGCAGATGACATCGCACTCCTATCTCATACACATAGAGATATCCAGGAAAAGACCTGCCGCCTTAACCAATATAGTGAGATGGTTGGGCTGAAAATAAATCAGAAGAAACTGAAGTAATGACTCTGAACATAGCAACCCCAGCACCAGTCAAACTAGAAGGTAAAACCCTCCGAGATACAACTGCATTCACATACCTTGGAAGTGTTATTAGCAATGAAGGAGGCGCTGGATCTGACATTAAAACAGACTGAGTAAAGCACGAAGTGCATTCATGACCCTTCAGACCGCCTGGAAATCTGCCCAATACAGCATCAGAACCAAGACTAGTATCTATAACAGCTGTGTGCTGTCAACTTTGCTGTACGGATCGGAATGCTGGAGAATGACAGAACAGGATATGTCCAGACTCTCCGCCTTTCATACAACTTGTCTGCGAAAAATCTTACGCGTGTACTGGCCGACTACTATCTCGAATCAAGAATTGCTTGCACGATGCCAACAAGAGAATATGGGCACTATCATCCGAAGACGACGCTGGAGATGGATTGGACATGTGATGCGCATGGAGACTGGCTCCGACACGAAAACTGCACTGAGATGGACTCCAGAGGGTAGGCGAAAGCGTGGAAGACCCAAGACGACTTGGAGGAGAACGATAGAGCAAGAGCTGAAGGAAATGAATCATAGCTGGAACACAATACAGAGGAAGGCCATGAACAGGAAGAATGGTGTACGTTTGTTGCTGCCCTAAACGCCAGGGGCGTAACAGGCTAAAGAGATACAAGGCATGTCGTAAGAGACGTCTTGAGACATAAAAATCACAAAGAATGGTTAACATGTGGTCAATACGGAGCGTTCGAATAAGTATGTGATCTGAGCCTAAGAGCAATTGTACGTTGTGCCAGTTATGCATATCCGATTTCTGCGACGATTTTTAAAATTTATTAGTGTAGCTTGCCTAGACCTTTATCTCAATCTCCTCTTGCGACATGACGTGTAGGTCACAGTGTTACTATTCTTTGCTCCATTTGCTAGCCCCGATTTCTACGTCACTTTTTATTTACTATGGTAGCTTCCCTAGGTCCCTACGTCATTCACGTCCTACGAAATGCCTTGCAGGTCACAGTGTTACTATTCTTTGCTCCCATTGCGAGCCTCGCAACACAAAGGCGATTCCTTTATCTAAATTAGGTAATAAAGTTATAAATTAGAAGTTATACGGTGTCAAGACAACAGCTGCGGAAACAGAACTTATGTGTTAATTTTAATCAGGTGCTAAAGTTTGAGTAAACACCGGTTGGTCTGACACAGTTGTTAAGCTTACTAAAGGAAAGATGGTGGAGTAAACGATACAAGATTATAACAGTGAGTCGTCAATGCAGTGTGTTAGATAAAAAAATATATAACTACGGACAAGTGTGTAACAGATAAGACAGATTTAAAAAATAAAGTAAATAAAAACTTGGTCTTCTTACACAAGATGCAAGGCAAACGGAAGTTAGGCGTAGTAGTCACATGATGAGATAATGCAGGTCAATGGTTCTCAAACCAGACTGCATAGACCTGTGATGTCCAACGTGATGTCCGCGTGCGCCATGACGCTCGCGTTGAACATTTCTGGCGCCCAAATTACCCGCCGGCTTTAACGATAATCAGAATGTTAAGTGGCAGAAAGAATTTTCAAGCGAATAGTAGATTATTACATTTTTTTGAGTCACAGCATTCCCGAGAATAACACCGTCAATATTGCTGCAGCACGAAAAGAACGACATACCAAATATGCAAAGAGATTGATTAATCAACATGGAACATGTGTGTTTGGTCGCTAGACGCTGCTGGATTTGTTGAGGCAGAGATCAGAGCACCTATAGATGTGTCCGGAGTGCTATGATGACATTCCTCATAAATGATAACACCATCTTTCCGCTTTGACAATCTTGTTTTCTGTGTGTAATCATTCTACTGTCATTAACTACGCCATTAGCTTTCCGGCTTTTTCATTGAAGAAGCTACATTTCTTCAACTTGTAACTATATATATATATATATATATATATATATATATATATATATATATCATGGACAGAGAAGAGAAGAAATAGATCTACCCAGAAAGAACTCAAAATCAAAGAAAACTGGCTGATGCTACAAATAAGAATGAGAAAATTTGGACATATAAAAAAGACACGAAGGGCGGAAGAAGGCCATCATGGAAGGGGGCATACAGGCAAAGAGGAGAAGAGGAAGACCATCATGAAAGGGGGCATACAGGCAAAGAGGAGAAGAGGAAGACCATGGAAAAGATAGATTCAGGAAGTAACTGATGGTTTGAACATGACGGATACAGATGAGGACATCTGGCCTATGAGAGAGAGAAATTCTGGAGGACTGTTGGGGTGGCAAAGTTCTGCTCAGGATAAATTATTTGATTATGATGATGTAACATATATGCAGTGTCATAGTTCACACTATATTAAATGTAGGTACAATATTTGTTCTGAAATAAACTTTAGGATTATAAATTAGGATTACATTTTCATATGTTATTAATATTACTATTCGTACCATTCGAATACCGCCCACGTGTTTCCGGGGTTTGTAAGAGAAGCAAAGGATAGTAACACTGCGACCTACAAGGCATGTCATAAGAGGCAAATGAGGTACTGCCTAGGGAAGCTACACTAGTAAATAAATAGCGTCTCAGAAATTGGATGTACTGGCCTACTTGTAGGCGCATAACTGGCACAATGTACAATCGCTCTTAGGCACAGATCACATACAAATCTTCTTCTTCGAACGCTCCATATCGACCACTTGTTAACCACTATGTGTGATTTGTAGGAGATCTGAGCCGAGGAGTGATTATACAATGTGCCAGTTATGCGCCTTCAAGTAGGCCAGTTTATCCGATTTCTGCGATGTTTTCTATTTACTAGGGTTGCGTCCCTAGGCCCCTGCCTTAGTCGCCTCTTACAACATGCATTGTAGGTCACAGTGGTACTATTCTTTGCTTTCCTTGCGGACCCTGGCAACACACGGGCGAAGTAGAAAGCACAAAGAGTGGTTAACAAGTGGTCGATATGGTCAGTTTGAAGAAGAAGAAGAAGCTTACACGTCTAACAACAACGCAACAAATAGTACTTACACAGTTCACCTAATGTTGCTTACATAAGTAACAACAACGCAACTAATGTTGCTTACACATGTAACAATAACACAACTAATATTGCTTACACGTGTAACAGCAATGCAACTAATATTGCTTACACATGTAACAGCAATGCAACTAATATTGTTTACACATGTAACAGCAATGCAACTAATATTGTTTACACATGTAACAGCAATGCAACTAATATTGTTTACACATGTAACAGCAATGCAACTAATATTGCTTACACGGTGTGTAGAGAAAACGCTTGCTAGATTATGCTGTATTTCACAATATATTTAATCTGTTCATTGATTGTCCGTCACAATTTCATCGATTGATGGAGCGGCTAGCTAAATGTGGCGAATCACGACACGGAAAATCGATCGATTGAATACAACTATTTGATCATTACCTCTCTCTCGGATTGTATGTATATAAACGTATTCCTACTGCTTGAGACAATTTCAAGGAACGGTTCGGCGATATAAGATATATAACCACCCTTATATTGCTGGGGTTCACAAGAGGAGCAAAGAATAGGGACACTGCGATCTAAAAGGCATATCGTAAGAGGCGACTTGGGTAGAGGACTAGGAAGCTACCCTAGTAAATAAAACGCGTCGCAGAAATCGGATGTACTTGTAGGCGCATAACTGGCACAACGTACATTCGATCTTAGGCTCAGATCGCAAAGAGTGTAAAGAGCGGTCCACAATTTGAGACCGTCTTGCACCCAACAAGAAGAATATTACTCGCTCGACAACACATTCTCAAGAAATTAATGTGGGTGGAATTCATTGTTTGCAGATAAACTATATCCTGTTTGGTTCCCAAATTGGCTCGCCGCTGCTAAATCTGGAGAAATCTAGTGAACAGTCAGGAAGGGAATAAGGAAGGAAGTTATAAACAAATTGGTCATAATTTGATTTCCGTGTCAATTGGTTTGTTTTATTATTTGGTTCTTGCCTTTCGTTCAACAAGTACTCGGTTCGCCCCCTCGTGACGCCATCGAGATATTTTTCCAGAGATCACTGATCTCAGTATATGTGAGATTGAGTTCCTAGTCCTATCGAAGACGGACGATAAAACGTAGGTCCGTCTTCAACTTGAGCACTTAAAAGATGAACCCTTAGCAGTTCAAAACCGAGAAGAGCATGCTGGAAAGCCGTTGCCCAGGTGAGAAGAGCATGCTGGAAAGCCGTTGCCCAGGTGAGAAGAGCATGCTGGAAAGCCGTTGCCCAGGTGGGAAGAGCATGGTGGAAAGCCGTTGCCCAGGTGAGAAGAGCATGCTGGAAAGCCGTTGCCCAGTTGAGAAGAGCATGCTGGAAAGCCGTTGCCCAGGTGAGAAGAGCATGCTGGAAAGCCGTTGCCCAGTTGAGAAGAGCATGCAGGAAAGCCGTTGCCCAAGCAGAATCAATTAGAAAAGTTTAAAATTAAGTTCCTACAAAATAGCTTCATCATCTTCTAAAATACATCGAGGACTCCGATGCTAGGGAGTTCGTGCACTGTCGCTGAGATCTTCCTGTGTGCGAGCACCGGCAACACACGGGTGGCTGAATCATTGAAGAAGAATAAGAAGACGAAGGAAACAGCATGCCCGCACACCCTACCCACGTTACAATCCACTCATGTCTTAAAGAATCTCAGATTTGAACAGACGCTAAGTAACAACCAGGCAGATACACTGCCTACGCTGTGTAAATGCTACCCGTTCAGGACAATAGAACAAAGACGGTGCACCATTTGAATAGCGCACAGTTTCAAAGATCCCTACACTTGAGTGGTAAAACAGGTTCCACCACTTCATGACAAACAAGCATACGATACATATAATACAGGTTACAGTGTCCCAGGATATCAGTTAGGGGCACTGCTGGTAACAAGCAATCTCATATAAAAAAGACTAGTTTGTAGATACGTTTGTAGATATATATGTATTCTCTAGATGGTGGGCGGCTGTATCTTACGTGGTACGGAGACATAATACGTTGTAAAAATCTGACCTGTGGATAAGGACTGGGCAAGAACCCATGACGACCCAGGTCAGGAGGAGAAAACTGAGATGGGTCAGGCTGTGGCCTTCGATAACATAAGGCCGGCGGGCTCAGGTAAAAATTCTAGGAAATAAGGCCACAACCGTCGCGTGATCCTTGCATTCCAGTGTTGTGTAAAGATGAGTTCATTTTTAAAACAATACAACATGCTGAATCAAAGCTGTATTATGTTACAAATTAAGTTTTAAGCTAAGGAATATCAGTATTATTAACATTTTTATGCAATTATCAGTCATGAACACATAGAATTGAGTAAAATTGCATAAAAGCGTAGGGTGTTTTATCAAACATATACAAAAAATCAGCCCCCATTATGAAGGAATTTTCGATTTCCCGTCTGAGCTAGTCGGCCTTCAATTACCGTGGATACGATCAGGCGTACGCTGCGGACTTCTTTATTCTTGAAGTTATTCTAATATATATTACGACATATTTTCCCTGTTCATGTAGGAGTCAGAGTAATGAATGAGTTGATTGAACATATGGCATGGCTAGGAGGTCGGAGGGCACTGCAATGGACCAAAATGACATTCTTGCCGCGTTGAGAGTCTTTCCGTACAAGGGCCTGCAAGGGAAGCAAAGAATAGTATCACTGTGACCTACAATGCATGTCATAAGAGGCGACTAATGTAGACCTAGGGAAGCTACCCAAATCAATAAAAAGCGTCGCAGAAAATTAAATGTGCTGGCCTACGTGTAGGTGTATGACTGACACAACGTACAATCGCTCTTAGACTCAGATCACATACAAATCACACAGAGTGGTTAACAAATGGTTGATGTGGAGCGTTCGAAGAAGAAGAAGAAGAAGAAAAAGAAGAAGAAGAAGATTTGAATTGAACATCCTGATCTGAAAGCAACACGATCACTACTTAATGATAAGATCAACTTCGTGTCATACACACATGACTAACACACCAAACACACACAGATAAACACAACTTACAAGTGCTACTTAATTCAAGTTACTCCAAACTAACTGATTGTCATTTACAGGATCTACAAACAATAGGACCCAATTAAACTAAAAGAGAATACAAACAGGCTTAAGTACTTGAACAAATATCGAATTGGAACTTGGAGTCCCTAGATAATGGGAAGACAATCTGTGAGCTCAGACTCCGAGATTCTGATGTTATAAGTCATTGTATAGTGTCGTCTATTCTGCGCAGACACCAGTTGATGAATAGATGGTATGATAGTGTCATAAATGAGGAACTTATGGAGAGAACAAGACAGATTCCAGTGAATCAGGAGCCTAAAAAAGACGCTGATGCTGGATAGGACACACTTTGCGAAAAACGAGGGAATATAACAAGAAGGGTCCTTCCTGGAACCCGCAGGGACAGCGAAAGAAGGGAGCCGAGAAATGACCGAATTTGGAGGCAGAGATCAACAATATAAAGAAGATCTGAAGGGAGTTGCAGGAGATAGCTAGAGATATGAAGACTTGGCATGAGCTGGTTGAGGGCATATGTCCCAATCCGGGTTTAAAAAAGGGCAGAGAGAGAGAGTCCATCACGACCTGCTGTAACAAAACTCCGTTAAACTCAGTCGGGAAATCGGAAATTCCCGTTTAAGTGTGAAGACTTCTAACATGTGTTTCTTCTTTCTGCCATCATTTGCTTCTTTATAGAAGTGTTGGTAAAAGGGAAGGGGGAGTAGTGCTCTTGCGCTTGTTCTAATGCACTTTATAAGCTGGTATTCATTTTCTTAAGGCTGTTCTTGATGTTTTCACTTCATCATTTGCGGGTATGCCTCTCGTTCTGTACTCGTTATATTTTGTCAGTGTGGCTCTTTGTGGTAGCCGATACTAGGACATAATTGTCAGATTACATATCTTTGATAGAAGATTACATCACTTCACAGGGGCGCAGACCGTGAAACTTTGATTTCGATATCCAAGACTAACGTTGATCCGACTCACCAAGAGAGGATATAATCCTACAATACTGGAAAGCGAAGGTCACGTGATGTAACAATTATGCTACGAATTGTCAAAGCATCATCAGCTTTTAAAAGTTTATATCAAATATGGAACTGCAAGTTATATCGTTTTGAAACTAAATTACGGAATTTTCAATTCAAATGTTGTATCAATTCTAACCTATGTCAGCGAGAGTTGGAAAATGACTAAAGATATAAAAAGTAATTTGAATGCATTTGAAAATGGATGTCTGCGAAATGTAATGATAATAAAATGGGAAGAATTCAGGAGAAGTGATGAAATCAGATTAAAATGTCTGGTCAACCACTAGTAATAACTGTTATAAGAAGAAGATAGAGATATGTTGGGCATACCTTGAGAAGAAATGTCTGGTCAACCACTAGTAATAACTGTTATAAGAAGGTGAAGATGGTGATATATTGGACATACCTTGAGAAAAAATGATCAAAGAATATCAAATCAGACATTAAAGTGGTATACAAAACGTTCAAGAAAGAGAGAACCCTGAAAAGAACTTTGCTGAAAGAGGCAAGAAATATCGGACTCAATTCCATAGATGAAATTGGGCGAGTTGCCCAGAACAAAGAGGTATGGAGAAATTGCTTGCATGCCCTATGTAACGTATAACGGTACGAGAGTAGTATATATATTTGGTCTTATGTTATCGGGGAGGGGAGGGCGCGTACAAGTCAGACATTCTAACATGAATTTATGATTTCTCGACTGATCTGATCGACTGGGCATCTTACATCATCATCATCATCAAGTAGCTTGTCCCTCCGGGACTCGGCTCACATTACAGCAGTCCTGAAAAACTCTCTGTTCTGGGAAAGTTGACCGGCGTCAGCAGCAGTCATTCTCAGATCATCAATGACATCTTGTACCCATCGTCTTCTAGGTTTTCCTCTCATTCTTCTTCCAGGCACCATTCCATCCAAAATTATCTTCTCTAGGCACTCATGTCTTTTGATGTTTTCGAAATATTTAATTTTTCTTGATTTTTATGCTCTCTAATAGCCAACTCTATTTAATATCAAGCTGTTGCAGAACAGAAGCATTTGTTCATTTCTCTGTCCATGATATTCTAAGTACTCTTCTGTAGCATTTGTATTCAAAGACATTAATGATATTCTCCGCCTCTTGTCAATAGTCCACGTCTCACAACCATATGTTGCCATGGACAAAACGCAGGCTCTTAAACACTTAATTATTGTTCTTATGTTAGTTCTCTTCCATAGGTTAGTTAGTTCTCTTCCATGGGTTAGTTAGTTCTCTTCCATAGGTTAGTTAGTTCACTTCATGGGTTAGTTAGTTCCTTCCATAGGTTAGTTAGTTCTCTTCCATAGGTTAGTTAGTTCTCTTCCATAGGTTAGTTAGTTCTCTTCCATAGGTTAGTTAGTTCTCTTCCATAGGTTAGTTAGTTCTCTTCCATAGGTTAGTTAGTTAGTTCTCTTCCATAGGTTAGTTAGTTCTCTTCCATAGGTTAGTTAGTTCTCTTCCATAGGTTAGTTAGTTCTCTTCCATAGGTTAGTTAGTTCTCTTCCATAGGTTAGTTAGTTCTCTTCCATAGGTTAGTTAGTTCTCTCCATGGTTAGTTAGTTCTCTTCCATAGGTTAGTCTTCCAGGTTGCTTCTTCCATGGGTTAGTTAGTTCTCTTCCATAGGTTAGTTAGTTCTCTCCAGGTTAGTAGTTCTCTTCCATAGGTTAGTTAGTTCTCTTCCATAGGTTAGTTAGTTCTCTTCCATAGGTTAGTTAGTTCTCTTCCATGGGTTAGTTAGTTCTCTTCCATAGGTTAGTTAGTTCTCTTCCATGGTTAGGTTAGTTAGTTCTCTTCCATAGGTTAGTTAGTTCTCTTCCATTGGTTAGTTAGTTCTCTTCCATAGGTTAGTTAGTTCTCTTCCATAGGTTAGTTAGTTCTCTTCCATGGTTAGTTCGGAGTTCTCTTCCATAGGTTAGTTAGTTCTCTTCCATAGGTTAGTTAGTTCTCTTCCATAGGTTAGTTAGTTAGCTCTTCCAAGGTTAGTTAGTCTCTCCATAGGTTAGTTAGTTCTCTTCCAGGTTAGTTAGTTCTCTCCATAGTTAGTTAGTTCTCTTCCATAGGTTAGTTAGTTCTCTTCCATAGGTTAGTTAGTTCTCTTCCATGGGTTAGTTAGTTCTCTTCCATAGGTTAGTTAGTTCTCTCCATTAGTGTTATAGTTAGTCTCTTCCAGGTTAGTTAGTCTCTTCCATAGGTTAGTTAGTTCTCTTCCATGGGTTAGTTAGTTCTCTTCCATAGGTTAGTTAGTTCTCTTCCATAGGTTAGTTAGTTCTCTTCCAGTAGGTTAGTTAGTTCTTCCAGGTTAGTTAGTTCTCTTCCATAGGTTAGTTAGTTCTCTTCCATAGGTTAGTTAGTTCTCTTCCATTGGTTAGTTAGTTCTCTTCCATGGGTTAGTTAGTTCTCTTCCATAGGTTAGTTAGTTCTTTTAGTTCTCTTCCATAGGTTAGTTAGTTCTCTTCCATAGGTTAGTTAGTTCTCTTCCATAGTTGTTAGTTTCTTCATAGGTTAGTTAGTTCTCTTCCATAGGTTAGTTAGTCTCTTCATGTTAGTTAGTTCTCTTCCATAGGTTAGTTAGTTCTCTTCCAGGTTAGTTAGTTCCTTCCATAGGTTAGTCTAGTTCTCTTCCAGGTTAGTTAGTTCTCTTCCATAGGTTAAGTTGAGTTCTCTTCCATAGGTTAGTTAGTTCTTTTAGTTCTTGCAAAGCAATGATTAACCATCTTTTTAATTTCTTTTATAGCATTCCTGTCATTTTTCAGCAATGCCCCAAGATATTCAAAGTTGTCGACTCTGTCAATATGTTACAGCAGTCTGTAAATAAGAGAACAAGTGCTTACCAAGACCCTCATTCATGGTCGGTGTACTTGGTAGTAGGCTGATTAAGAAACACCCACTAGTATGGTTCTCCGCCTTTGACGCTGAATAAATTATCTCACCTCATTTCACCTGGAACAGAGATTGAGTCGCTACAAAGTTTGTTCCACTTTTCATCTGTAAAACTAATTAGTATTGCCAGGGCTCACAAAGGAGCAAAGAATAGTAACACTGTGACCTACAAGCATGTCGTAAGAGGCGACTGAGGTAGGGGCCTAGGGAATCTACCCTAGAAATAAAAAGCATCGCAGAAATCGGATGTGCTGGCCTACTTGTAGGCGCATAACTAGCACAACGTACAATCGCTCTTAGGCTCAGATCACATATAAATCACAAGAGTGGTTAACAAGTGGTCGATATGGAGCGTTCGAAGAAGATTTGTAGATTTAGTAAACCAAATCTGCGCGCTGGGGAGCCCGACAGTCAGCGCAAGCGACACGTAAACACTAGCATAATCGAACCTCGAACCACAGGATCCCTCCTCCTCCTCCAACTTCAAATTATGATCATATTCTGTTTTCAATTGTAACAAAATCTGATGACGTCGACATACTCTGCCGTTTGCTACACGAGAAGTTGTGGGTGTGATATCGGAGCAACAGACGCACAGACCGAGAACACGGCGAGGGTAAACAAAACTTACATACCATGACATGCATGAGCTGATCTGGATGTTTAAATAAAGGTAATAATAACATTTTCTTTCAAGAAGAGAGAAAAATCAGAACAAGATCAAGTTAGATCCAAAGTGCGTGTAAAAACTGCAAACAGAATTCGCGCAGAAGCAACAAATGAAATGGTCACAGGAGCTACAATTGACCGAAATGACATTCTCATCACGAAATACATTTCAACGATGAGAGAAGTCTTTTGAGCGAAGGTTTCATGGTTGGGAGTCACTCGGTGACAGACTGAGAGTGATGTCCAAACAGATACCAGTTTGGGAGTTATCGCATCCGTGCAACGACTGGCAGATCTCATTGGGCCTTCTGTAATGAGTGTTGGAGATTAGAACCCAGCACAGAATACAACCTACCACCACTAAGAGCATACAATAAAAGAGATCGGGTACTAGAGCCAAGGAAAGACCAAGAAAAAGATGGATAGACATCAAGATCAAACTAAATAAACTTGAATATAACACAACAAAGGCGACTCACCTGGCCCTAGAACGCAAATTAAAGCTCCCACCCTACGCTAACGGCATGAGTAGACAACCAATACCATCTTCCACCTGGTGATAGACAATAGACGCTTGGAAGCTTTGCTATTATGGTGACTTCGGTATCTGAAGTTTTGTCTTGCCAGTTTAGTCAAATACACTTATAATTTTCCAACTACTTTCTTCAATACGGAGAACTCTTCTGTAACACTTATATTCAAATACACTTATAACTTTCTCAACTACTTTCTTCAATAAGGATAACTCTTCTGTAACACTTATATTCAAATACACTTATAACTTTCCCTACTACTTTCTTTAATAAGGAGAACTCTTCTGTAACACTTATATTCAAATACACTTATAACTTTCCCAACTACTTTCTTCAATACAGAGAACTCTTCTGTAACACTTATATTCAAATACACTTATAACTTTCCCTACTTTCTTCAATAAGGAGAACTCTTCTGTAACACTTATATTCAAATACACTTATAACTTTCCCTACTTTCTTAATAAGAGAACTCTTCTGTAACACTTATATTCAAATGTACTTATAACTTTCCCAACTACTTTCTTCAATAAGGAGAACTCTTCTGTAACACTTATATTCAAATACACTTATAACTTTCCCTACTTTCTTCAATAAGGAGAACTCTTCTGTAACACTTATATTCAAATACACTTATAACTTTCCCTACTTTCTTCAATAAGGAGAACTCTTCTGTAACACTTATATTCAAATACACTTATAACTTTCCCAACTACTTTCTTCAATACAGAGAACTCTTCTGTAACACTTATATTCAAATGTACTTATAACTTTCCCAACTACTTTCTTCAATAAGGAGAACTCTTCTGTAACACTTATATTCAAATACACTTATAACTTTCCCAACTACTTTCTTCAATACAGAGAACTCTTCTGTAACACTTATATTCAAATACACTTATAACTTTCCCAACTACTTTCTTCAATACAGAGAACTCTTCTGTAACACTTATATTCAAATGTACTTATAACTTTTCCAACTACTTTCTTTAATACGGAGAACTCTTCTGTAACACTTATATTCAAATACACTTATAACTTTCCCAACTACTTTCTTCAATACAGAGAACTCTTCTGTAACACTTATATTCAAATACACTTATAACTTTCCCTACTTTCTTCAATAAGGAGAACTCTTCTGTAACACTTATATTCAAATACACTTATAACTTTCCCAACTACTTTCTTCAATACAGAGAACTCTTCTGTAACACTTATATTCAAATGTACTTATAACTTTCCCAACTACTTTCTTCAATAAGGAGAACTCTTCTGTAACACTTATATTCAAATACACTTATAACTTTCCCAACTACTTTCTTCAATACAGAGAACTCTTCTGTAACACTTATATTCAAATACACTTATAACTTTCCCAACTACTTTCTTCAATACAGAGAACTCTTCTGTAACACTTATATTCAAATGTACTTATAACTTTTCCAACTACTTTCTTTAATACGGAGAACTCTTCTGTAACACTTATATTCAAATACACTTATAACTTTCCCAACTACTTTCTTCAATACAGAGAACTCTTCTGTAACACTTATATTCAAATGTACTTATAACTTTCCCAACTACTTTCTTCAATAAGGTGTAAAACTTTCCAACTACTTTCTTCAATACAGAGAACTCTTCTGTAACACTTATATTCAAATGTACTTATAACTTTCCCAACTACTTTCTTCAATAAGGAGAACTCTTCTGTAACACTTATATTCAAATACACTTATAACTTTCCCAACTACTTTCTTCAATACGGAGAACTCTTCTGTAACACTTATATTCAAATACACTTATAACTTTCCCAACTACTTTCTTCAATACAGAGAACTCTTCTGTAACACTTATATTCAAATACACTTATAACTTTCCCAACTACTTTCTTCAATACGGAGAACTCTTCTGTAACACTTATATTCAAATACACTTATAACTTTCCCTACTTTCTTTAATACGGAGAACTCTTCTGTAACACTTATATTCAAATACACTTATATAACTTTTCCAACTACTTTCTTAACTACAAAACCGACAGTATCGATCTCAACCAAAATTTAACTACACAACCCGTTTTTATAGCATGCGATATTGATTGATTGATTAATAGGACCATCATTAATGCTTTCCGTCAATAACCATGTGTAGTCCGATCTCTTTCTGACACAGGAAGATCTCAGCGGTAGTGCACGATCTCTGTAGTAACGATGATGTTCACCCGATGTAACTTTGAGGATGGGGAAAATGTATACGCTTATATATGATTGGTTACTAAACCAACGGCGTAGTACTTTAGGCAGACCCATAGGTGCTCAGTTTTCAATTTAAAAAATGGTTAAATCGTATGCACACATATAGTCGAATTGGTCTTCTTTGTGTGTCTCTGTGGGGTAGAGTTTATGTGCTGGTCTCTAGTGCCAAATGTACCAGGTTCGCCCCCTTGTGCAGCCAACGAGATGTTTTTTAAGAGATTCCTAATCTCATTGTAGGTGAGATCGAGTTTCTAGTCCTATCGGAGACGGACGATAAAACGTAGGTCGCGTGTTCAATTTGAGCACGTAAAAGAACCCTTGGCAGTTTAAAATGGAGAAGAGCAGACTAGAAAGCCGCTGCCCGGGCAAAATTCATTAGAAAAGATTAAAAAATAAAATGTCGACAAAAAATTTCCCCATCTTCAAAATTACCTCGCGGACCCTCGCCGGTGCTAAGAAGTTCGTGCACTTCCGCTGAGATCTTCCTGTGTAAGAAAGAGATCGGAGCACACATGGTTATTCACCGAAGTACAATGATGATGGTCCTATCAATATAAACCGACGGCGTTGCACTTTGGGCAGACCTATAGGTGCTGAGTCTTCCCTAACAGTTGTTGAAAGGTACGTATACTTATAGTCTCCTTGGCTCGCTGAACCATGTGGAACCAGGATCCAGGAATTGTATTTAAATATTTGTTCATGAATTTTATACGAACAGTAGCTTTTTAGTGGGACGGATTAGCGTAATCTTCTTCTTCTTCTTTGCGTTTGTTCTTTATGATCAATTTTAATCATTCTTTGTGATATGTTTGAACTTTGTCAAGAACGTGTATACGTTGCACATTGGTTGGTAGGCCCCTAAACGTACAGACTTCTACATGTTTAGGACACGTGCATTCGATTTTAGCCAAATGTCCTTAGTCGCCTCTTATGACATGCATGGCAGGTAACAGTGGTTCTATCCTTTACATCCCACATTTGGACCCCGGTAACCACTCGGGCGATTAGCGTAATGAACTAGTCTTTGTCTATCGACTCGGACACAAGAGATTTGTTTGTTCAATCCAACAGTCAACCTGCTGCCTTGCAGATCTAGGCTGGGGACAACCAAAGGATGACGGAGAGAGAACCCAGTAAACGCTGGCAACCTGCTGCCTTGCAGTTCTAGGCTGGGGACAACCAAAGGCTGACGGAGAGAGAACCCAGTAAACGCTGGCAACCTGCTGCCTTGCAGTTCTAGGCTGGGGACAACCAAAGGATGACGGAGAGAGAACCCAGTAAACGCTGGCAACCTGCTGCCTTGCAGTTCTAGGCTGGGGACAACCAAAGGATGACGGAGAGAGAACCCAGTAAACGCTGGCAACCTGCTGCCTTGCAGTTCTAGGCTGGGGACAACCAAAGGATGACGGAGAGAGAACCCAGTAAACGCTGGCAACCTGCTGCCTTGCAGTTCTAGGCTGGGGACAACCAAAGGCTGACGGAGAGAGAACCCAGTAAACGCTGGCAACCTGCTGCCTTGCAGATCTAGGCTGGGGACAACCAAAGGCTGACGGAGAGAGAACCCAGTAAACGCTGGCAACCTGCTGCCTTGCAGTTAGGCTGGGGACAACCAAAGGCTGACGGAGAGAGAACCCAGTAAACGCTGGCAACCTGCTGCCTTGCAGTTAGGCTGGGGACAACCAAAGGATGACGGAGAGCGAACCCAGTAAACGCTGGCAACCTGCTGCCTTGCAGTTAGGCTGGGGACAACCAAAGGATGACGGAGAGCGAACCCAGTAAACGCTGGTTGAAATCGGACACATCGCCGAAGGACAAGCACCAGAGCTCCAAATGGTACTGAAGATTATGACGTAAAACAAACGTTCTTGGTAAAGGCTGTTTATATTTCACAATAAGAATTATCAAAATGGCCAAAAAGAGCGATCGCGAGAGAGAGAGAATCCCATATTCGACGTTCCACGTGTGAGGAAAGAAATTGGCCCTCCTGCACACTAGGTTCTATAAATGTGAAGTGATAGGTACTTCATACCCTAAGGTATGAAACTACTACGGGAAATGTTATTTAGTTTAGTGCTCTGTCAACCAACACTTATAGAATTTCAACTAAACAATCCGGGGATCGCGAGAGAGCGAGAGCGAGAGAGAGAGAGAGAGAGAGAGAGAGAGAGAGAGAACTAAACAATCCAGAAAAAATGTCGAGAAAAACAAAGGGAGGATACAACCCAGAGTAGGACAGTATAAATACACTAAACAGAAAAGCGCAGACCATAGTCTTCAGACTTAGAACGGGACACTGCGGTCTTAGAGTCTTGGCTGCCTGCAGCTATGGAGCACCAAAGCAGTCTCCAGGGTACATTCTGTCCCAGTCTCTCTCTCTCTCTCTCGATCCCCGCCTAGACTGATGAACCAAATCTTATGAATTTTACTGTTGCTTTTAGGGACCTCCGTACAGCTTCTCGCGAAGCTCTGTGTTATCGAGCCAGGTTTATTTTCTCAGGGTTGCTAACAGCTGGCAGTCTTGCAGTATGTGCTCTGCCGTCATGTCCGCCTGTTCACAGTGGCACAGGCTAGTTGTGCCAATCTTAAATTTGTTAAACATGTGGACCCGGAGAGTCCCAGCCTGAGCAGTGTGAGAATGGAAATCTGACCAACAGAGACAAATTTAAAATAAAAACAATCTATGGGGAAACCGGTGAAGACCTCAAGCACACCGCCCTGTTTATAACACATACCGGTGCAGTTGCATAGCTGAAGTTCATCGCAGAAGAAGCAGAATTTCCCCTGCCAAGAGCTCTTTGTTAACGTTCTGAACTGGAACACGGGACCTATTTTCATTCTTCGTCTCCGATAAGATTAGGAACTAGACACAAAAGACTTATCATCATCATCATCTTTCAACAGATTGTTTTGAGCAGAACATTGTCACCCTAACAATCCTATGAAAATTCTATATTGTCCTACAGGCCCTATATCCATTGCAACCTCCGTTGCAACAACGTTCAAATCATCAGTTACACCAGGATACCATCTTCTCTGTGGTCTTTCTCTTTTCTTTGCAGAACTACCTCCCTTTATCTTCTTTCTTTTTTAACACTCCACATCGACCACTTGTTAGCCACTCTGTGTCATTTGTATATGATCTGAGCTTTAGAGCGATTGTACGTTGTGCCAGTTATGCGCCTACAAGTAGGCCTGCACATCTGATTCCTGCGCTGCTTTTTATTTACTAGGGTAGCATCCCTAGGGCTTACATCAGTCGCCTCTTACTACATGCATTGTAGGTCGGAGTAGTACTATTCTTTGCTTCCCTTGCGGGCCCCGACACCACACGGGCTCCGACACCACACGGGCTCCGACACCACACGGGCTCCGACACCACACGGGCTCCGACACCACACGGGCTCCGACACCACACGGGCCCCGACACCACACGGGCTCCGACACCACACGGGCCCCGACACCACACGGGCTCCGACACCACACGGGCGTCAGACTTCCAATATGGCAGACAGAACATTTACAATCGGACAATAAATCTCTAACCAAGGTTACATAGTTTGACGTGGTGGCAGTAGTAATAGTGGAATTTGTAGCAGTAGTAGTGATAGTAGTAATAGTAGCAGCAGTAATCTTGAGTAGTATTTGTAGTAGTGGAAAAGCTTTAGATCCTATGTCACACAGGAATATATAAGGTTTAGAAGTAGTAATAGTGACAGTAGTAGTTGCAGCAGTTGTAGTAGTAGCAGCTGTAGTAGTAACAGTAGTGGCAGCAGGAATAGTAACAGTAGTAATTGCAGCAGTTGTAGTAACAGTAGAAGCAGCAGTAGTAGTAATAGTAACAATAGCAGTTGCAGCAGTTGTAATAGTAGTAGTAGCAGCAGCAGTAGTAACACCAATAGTGGAGATGGAAAGAGTGGGGGGAGTACAAGCACTGAGAGAACGCAGAGACACAAAAGTAATGAAGCAGGCAGAAAAGTTTCTGAGTATGCCAAGCCACCCAATGGAAAACAGATTCCAAAATCTAGCATTGGGGCGGCTGAAAAGAAGCAGCTTTATTCACCAGGCCAAAAGACTGAATAGGCAAACCTCAGACCTACCAAAAGTTGGCATTCCCTTAAAGTCTGTGCCAGAGCAAACCCCTTGGAGAGAGGAGACTGAACCAGAAGTATGTATCCAGACAGAAGTGAAAGGAATATTCGACAAGGATGAGCAGAACAGCATACAACGCAAGACAGTCACTCTCAGTTTACTTGATGAAGAATACCCACATGACCTCTGGGTCCGGGTATACACGGATGGGTCAGCAGAAAATGCAGTGAAGAATGGAGGAGCAGGAGTGTACATAGAATACCTAAACAATGCTAGAGATGCCATTAAAGTACCAACGGGAAATTCTGTCACAACTATGATGCAGAAATTCAGGCAATCAAGGTGGCAACTGAAAAACTGTTGAATACCAGACCCGATCCTCAACCTGTTGTATTTTTGACTGATGCAAAATCAGCACTCAAAGCACTTCAGTCCAGAAAATTGTCAGGTCTACAGACCCTACTGTCTAAATTGTCCAAGCATCGCAGGGTCGTCTTGCAGTGGATACCCTCTCACTGTGGAATACCAGGAAATGAAACAGCAGACCAATTGGCCAAGGAAGGTGCTGCAGGACAGCAGCCGGATGTGCCAGTTACCTACCACCAAAAGAAAAGGATGATTAAATCAATGAGAAAGCCACAAATACCAACACAAGACGACTACTATAATATGAGCAGATTGGAACAAGTTGTGATTCTGCGCCTTAGAACAGGACACAATCGGCTCCGCAGCCACATGTATACAAAATTCAAGATTGGCAATTCAGCCATGTGTACATGTGGACAGGCAAACCAGACTGCAGAGCACATACTCCAAGACTGCCCCAAATATGATAACGAAACAACACTCGACATAAAACTACACGGACCTCTGTGTGAGCTACAAAAGACAGTGAAGTTCATACAAGAGACAACATTGAATATATAGACATATTTCAAGCGAACGAAAGGAAGGAAGGAAGGAAGCAGCAGCAGTAGTAATAGTTACAGTAGTAGTTTCAGCAGTTGTAGTAGTAGCAGCAGTAGTAGTAACAGTAGCAGCAGTAGTAGTTGCAGCAGTAGTAGCAGCAGTAGTAGTAGTAGTAATAATAACAGTAGTAGCAGTTGTAGTAGTATCAGCAGCAACAGCAGTAGTAGTAACAGTAGTAATAGTAAAAGTAGTAGTTGCAGCAGTTGTAATAGTAGTAGTAGTAGCAGTTGTAATAGTAGTAGCAGCAGCAGTAACAGTGGCAGCAGTAACAGTGGCAGCAGTATTGTGTTTCCCATGAATCAAAGTTTAGTTGTAGAATCACTGTACTAGTTGCTTTATGCTCCACAGGAGCCAAGAGGGTTTAGTCTTATGGTTCACAGTAAGCAAGAATCGAACTGAATTTTATCGTTATATAAACTGGTACTTAGTTGCTTCTCCCCACAAACTACCAACCTGCCACAATATTTGGTACTTCATTTTTAAACTAGAATATTTGTTTAGAAGAGAGAACTTTGAAACAACAAGTCAAAATAATGATTGGACAGTGTGTTTACCGAAGATTAGAATTAACCAAGAAAACAACAATCCGATCTCCCTTGGTGAAATCCCACTTCAAGAGGTAGAATCAAACATATACCTGGGCAGCAATGTAGACAAAGAGGAAGGAACAGATAGAGATGTCAAAATAAGAATACAGACAGCAAGAGGAGCTTTCATCGCATTAAGAAATCTATGGAGATCTAAAGAAATCAAATCTAGAACAAAAATGTGGATATTTAACTCTAATGTTAAAGCAGTTCTACTGTATGGGTCAGAAACATGGAGAACGACTAAAACAATAACGCATGAATTGCAAGCATTCATCAACTGGTGTCTGCACAGAATAGAGGAGCTGAGATGGTATGATAGGGTCACAAATGAGGAACTTATAGAGAGAAGAACAAGACCGATTCCAGTGGACCAAGAGGTTAAATAAAAAAAAGATGCTGACGCTGGATAGGACACACTTTGAGAATATCCGAGAGCAATATAACAAGAAGGGTCCTTTCCTGGAACCCACAGGGAAGACGGAAGAAAAGAAGGCCTAGAAATACATGGAGACAAGATTCTGAGACAAAAGATTTTGTTTAAATATACAGAAGAGCTGGAGGGAGCTGCAGGAGATAGGAAGACTTGGCTTAAGTTAGTTGAGGGCATATACCCCAATCGGGGTTTAACGGCATCATGGCATGAGAGAGAGAGATACAGAGAAAGACATAATAATACACATAAAACTACTTACGCAATTATAACTAGGGTTGGTGTGCACTGTCCAGCGTTTTTATAAACGTCCTGGGTTACTTGTTCACAGAAGATTTAACACAACACACACCAGAATAATAATGTTCTAACGTAGGTCCATTTGTGGGTGGTTAAACCCTTATAGCTGGGGGTTTAAACCATTATAGCTGGGGTTTAAACCCTTATAACTGGGGTTAAACCCTATAGGTGGGGTTTAAACCCTTATAGGTGGGGGTTTAAACCATTATAGCTGGGGTTTAAACCCTTATAGCTGGGGGTTAAACCCTTATAGCTGGGTGTTAAACCCTTATAGCTGGGGTTTTTAATCCTTATAGATTGGGGTTAAACCCTTATAGCTGCTGTGTTAAACCTTTATAGCTGCTGGGTTAAACCCTTATTACGAAAACTAAAAGAAACCAAACAATCAAAAAACTGGAAACCGCACAAGATATAAATAACAAGTTACACGACACATTATTAACACGTTTTCGGATTGCCGTCAAAATTTCTCAAGATTAGAATTGTCGTTCTTCTTTCAGCTAGGAAGATTTAATCAGCACCGATTTATTTATCGTGTCTATTCAATGAAACACTTCTAGCAAAACATGCAATTAAATGAATAATAAAACAAACAGAAACCAATATATGAAGATGTTCCCCCAGATAAAAAATTGTTAAATATCAAAGATGGTTTGGTAGTATTACTCATAAACTCACTTAGAATAGCTGGCGGTGACAAAGCAGAAGTCAGCACAGATGCCGGTGTCACGTCAAAATATCAACTACCACAAAATTAATCCCCTGCTGGTGACGTTAAAATTGTAGTTGAAGATGATACAACGATTTGAAAAGCACACAAACTTAACACTGTTAAATTAATTTAATAATATTACCACATGTTATTGAAGTTCGCACTCGTTGTTTACGAATAAAATATACAGTCCTTCAGAACAGGAAACCAGGCTTCAATGGCGTAATTAAAATTATGAAATGTTTTAGATCTTTAAGAAAAAAATAATTCTACGCGTTAACTGTTAAAACGTTTACTTGAGGCTCAGAGTTCAAACTTCCAACTGTAGTTGTGTCACGTGTGTAGTTGACGATGGTGTGTAGCACAGATGTGTAGTTGATCTAATCTAAAACTGGAACCTATCCCACGCCGTGTTAACACCGTGTCATTGTGTTCAACGATCAACGAACTAATCAAACACAGTCGTATGTGTACATACACAGCACAGTTAAGAAATAGCTTCCACAACCAAGCGAAACAGATTGACTGACGAACGGTTGACGAGAAGTCGGGCTATGGAACAGAAGCACAAAGAAGCAGTCCCCCGTCTCTTTTCCCTTATCTTCCCTTATCCGGCTATTTTTGAACTCGTCTGTGTGAGTTGGAACAACGCAGACTTTCGAAGCGAGGGCAGACCAGGCCACAGAGAAGCGAGGGAGAGAATGTGTTTTGCGGCGTTTGCTGTCTGAAGCAAAGTGACAACAGAACGCGGGAAACTAGACCTCGCGAGTAGTCTAAGGTCCACGTAGTGACGCTTTCATACAAAACATAACATATTTCGTAAAGACGAAAGGTAGTACTTAAGTTGGCAGCGGCGTTACACTTTAAAGGGATTAATTTCATTATCATTTTCAGCATCAGTTTAAGTAGTCTCCGTATCAAAGGTTTGTTGCAATACAGTTTTGATACGAGTGGGGAAGTTGGAATGTAGACCAAGTTTGGGATCTTTGTGGCGTAGAGGTTAGGTGCTCACCTTTCGGGTCAAAGGTACTCGGTTCGATCCCTCGTAGAGCCATCGATATATTTTTCCAGAGATCCCTGATCTCAGTGTAGTGTGGAACCCTAGTAGACCGGAAAGCCTCTGCCCTGACAAAATTCTTTAGAAAAAAAGATAAAAAAGACCATGGTTGTAAGACCATGGCAGGTAAAAATGACTAAAGATATAGAAAGTAAGTTGAATGCATTTGAAAATAGATGTCTGTGAAATATAATGAATATAAAATGGAACGAATTCAGGAGAAGTGATGAAATCAGAGACATGTCTGGTCAACCACTGGTGACAACTGTTATAAGAAAGAGAAGATGGAGATATGTTGGACACACCTTGAGAAGAAATTATCAACGAATATCAAAGCAGGCATTGAAGTGGGATGCAAAGGGTTCAAGAAAGAGAGGTCGACCTAAGGAGACCCTGAAGCGAACTTTGCTGAGAGAGGCAGGAAATATCGGTCTCAATTCCAATGGAGGAGATTGAGCGAGTTGCCCAGGATAGAGCGGTATGGAGAAATTACTTGCAGGCCCTATGTAACGTATAACGGTACGAGAGGAATTATTATTATGGTTTTAAGAGTTCCATCCTTCTACGCGGATATACGGGTTCACTACACATTTTTAAGAAGATGCAAAGACAAATGTTGTATCAGTTCTAATATATGCCAGGAGAGTTGGAAAATGTTGTATCAATTCTAAACACATGACCATTCCCAGGAGTTGGAAAATGTATCAATCTAACATATGCCAGCGAGAGTTGGAAAATGTTGTATCAATTCTTACATATGCCAGCGAGAGTTGGAAAATGTTGTATCAATTCTAACATATGCCAGCGAGAGTTGGAAAATGTTGTATCAATTCTAACATATGCCAGCGAGAGTTGGAAAATGTTGTATCAATTCTAACATATGCCAGCGAGAGTTGGAAAATGTTGTATCAATTCTTACATATGCCAGCGAGAGTTGGAAAATCACTAAACATATAGAAAGAAAGTTGAATGCATTTGAAAATAGATGTTGGCTAAAAATAATGAACATAAAATGGGACGAATTCAGAAGTGATGAAATCGTAGAAATGTGGTCTACCATTAGTAACAACTGTTATACTTCTTCTTCTTCTTCTTCTTTACGACCAATTGTAATCACCCTTTGTGATATGTTTGATCTTTACCAAGAACGTGTATACGTTGCACATTGGTTTGGTAGCAATTTCAACCAAACCCTCCTTAGTCGCCTCTTACGACATGCATGGCAGGTAACAGTGGTTCTATTCTTTACACTCCAAAGTTGGGCCCTGGTAACCACTCGGGCGGCAACTGTTATAAAAAGGAAAAGATAGAGATACGTTGGACACACAGTGAGAAGAAATTAGCATTGAATCACAAAGCATGCATTGAAGTGGGATGCAAATGGTTCAAGAAAGAGAGGATTCCTTAGGAAAACACTGAAACGAACTTTGCTGAGAGAAGCAAAAAATATCGGTCTCATTTCCACAGACGAAATATAGCGAGATGCCCAGGACAAGAGAGGAGTGGAAAAATTACTTGCAGACCCTGTATAAAGTATAAGGTACGAGAGAAATTATTATTATTATTATATAAGCCCACTTACTGGCTAGTATGAATACAATATGTGAATAAACATCGACAAAACCGAAGTAATGACATTCGCTAGTGAGGAAAACACTACCAATATCTCCACCGACAATCACCCATTAAAACAAGTCAAAGACTGTACATACATAGCCATCATTTTTTCAGCAAACGGAAGAACTAAACGAAATACAACATAAATTCAACAAAGCAAATCAAATGATAGGACAAATGGCGCCAATTTTGAAATGCAAATATGTCACCATGAACACTAAAAAAGCATTGTTCAACACAATCTTTCTCCCAACACTATGCTATCAGTGCTAAACCTGGACGCTGACATCAAATGATAGAAAAAAACAAGTCACGACAGAGATGAGTGTCTACGCAAAATACTGGAGGTAAAAGAAGAGACAGTTTAGAAATGCAGACATCAGGAAAAAAGTGGGTACAACATCAGTACATAACTTCATCAAGAAACAACAAATTAAATGGTTCGGCCACATTAGCAGATTACCAACAGATAGTGCGCTTCAAAGAGCAATGTTGCTCCGATACAATGGATATAAAGCAAATGGTCGACCATGCAAAAGGTGGACCTCAGAGAAAACAGAAGCGACGAAAGACACTGTTTATGAAGCGTACACAAGGGCTCGTTCTAGAAATCTCTTCTTATCATGACGCTGTGAGGTAAAACAGGGTTAGAGAAAAGAAAGTAAAGAAAGAAAAAAACGACAGGCTAATTCAGTATATATTGCAAATATAAATACATCGTCACCTGGTGGTAGCAAGAAGTTTACGGAGTGAAAGGGTTAATATATGATAGTACTGAGAAGGGGCGTGTGCGTTCATATGTTGGATGATAATACAGGGAAGGGGCGTGTGCGTTCATATGTTGGATGATAATACAGGGAAGGGGCGTGTGCGTTCATATGTTGGATGATATACAGGAAGGGGCGTGTGCATTCATATGTTGGATGATAACACAGGAAGGACGTGTGCGTTCATATGTTGGATGATAATACAGGAAGGGCGTGTGCGTTCATATGTTGGATGATAATACAGAGAAGGAACGTGTGCGTTCATATGTTGGATGATAATACAGAGAAGGAACGTGTGCGTTCATATGTTGGATGATAATACAGAGAAGGAACGTGTGCGTTCATATGTTGGATGATAATACAGAGAAGAAGCGTGTGCGTTCATATGTTGGATGATAATACAGAGAAGGAACGTGTGCGTTCATATGTTGGATGATAATACAGAGAAGAAGCGTGTGCGTTCATATGTTGGATGATAATACAGAGAAGAAGCGTGTGCGTTCATATGTTGGATAATAATACAGAGAAGAAGCGTGTTCATATCATATGTTGGAGGAGCAGCCCCACCCACCCCCATCCCTCGTCCTGGAAATATGATTGACTTTTTGCTAAAACAGATTTTACCCATCAGAGAAGCGATTCTGATCGCGCTCGCTCTCCCTGTGACAACTTGCACAATGGAGAGGTCTTTTAGTATCTTAGAAGAGAAATACCTGGTGCTAAGTAGTTATGAAATACCTGGAGCTAAGTAGTTATGAAATACCTGGTGCTAAGTAGTTATGAAATACCTGGTGCTAAGTAGTTATGAAATACCTGGTGCTAAGTAGTTATGAAATACCTGGGGCTAAGTAGTTATGAAATACCTGGGGCTAAGTAGTTATGAAATACCTGGAGCTAAGTAGTTATGAAATACCTGGGGCTAAGTAGTTATGAAATACCTGGTGCTAAGTAGTTATGAAATACCTGGTGCTAAGTAGTTATGAAATACCTGGTGCTAAGTAGTTATGAAATACCTGGGGCTAAGTAGTTATGAAATACCTGGTGCTAAGTAGTTATGAAATACCTGGGGCTAAGTAGTTATGAAATACCTGGGGCTAAGTAGTTATGAAATACCTGGGGCTAATAGTTATGAAATACCTGGAGCTAAGTAGTATGAAATACCTGGGCTAAGTAGTTATGAAATACCTGGGGCTAAGTAGTTATGAAATACCTGGTGCTAAGTAGTTATGAAATACCTGGTGCTAAGTAGTTATGAAATACCTGGGGCTAAGTAGTTATGAAATACCTGGAGCTAAGTAGTTATGAAATACCTGGTGCTAAGTAGTTATGAAATACCTGGGGCTAAGTAGTTATGAAATACCTGGGGCTAAGTAGTTATGAAATACCTGGGGCTAAGTAGTTATGAAATACCTGGTGCTAAGTAGTTATGAAATACCTGGTGCTAAGTAGTTATGAAATACCTGGTGCTAAGTAGTTATGAAATACCTGGGGCTAAGTAGTTATGAAATACCTGGAGCTAAGTAGTTAGGAAATACCTGGGGCTAAGTAGTTATGAAATACCTGGGGCTAAGTAGTTATGAAATACCTGGGGCTAAGTAGTTATGAAATACCTGGAGCTAAGTAGTTAGGAAATACCTGGTGCTAAGTAGTTATGAAATACCTGGGGCTAAGTAGTTATGAAATACCTGGGGCTAAGTAGTTATGAAATACCTGGAGCTAAGTAGTTAGGAAATACCTGGGGCTAAGTAGTTATGAAATACCTGGGGCTAAGTAGTTATGAAATACCTGGAGCTAAGTAGTTAGGAAATACCTGGTGCTAAGTAGTTATGAACTACCTGGGGCTAAGTAGTTATGAACTACCTGGGGCTAAGTAGTTATGAAATACCTGGAGCTAAGTAGTTATGAAATACCTGGGGCTAAGTAGTTATGAAATACCTGGGGCTAAGTAGTTATGAAATACCTGGGGCTAAGTAGTTATGAAATACCTGGGGCTAAGTAGTTATGAAATACCTGGGGCTAAGTAGTTATGAACTTGTCTTGATCAAAATGGATTGGATCAATTAACACTTTAAGAAATGGGTACTTCTTCTTCTTCTTCGAACGCTCCATATCGACCACTTGTTAACCCACTCTTTGTGATGTGTATGTGATATGAGCCCGAGAGCGATTGTACGTTGTGTCAGTTATGCGCCTACAAGTAGGCCAGCCCATCCGATTTCTGCGACGATTTTTATTTACTAGGGTCGCTTCCCTAGGCAGCTACCTCAGTCGTCTCTTACGACATCTGTTGTAGGTCGCAGTTTTACTATTCTTGCTCCTTGCGAGCCCCGGCAACTAAGGCGGAAATGGGTACAGAAATAATAGTAGTCTTCTGTCGACGCTATGAATTCGGGTGTAGTCAGAGCGCCTGGTATGTCGCTTCTGGCTGATTTTTGCGTGAACTCATGCTTTCCGATTCCGCCGAAGGTCGTGGGTTCGTATCCGCATTATTTATGTGGTCAAATTGAACACGGGATCTACGTTTTATCGTCCATCTCCGATAGGACTGGATCTCACCTACACTGAGATCAGAGATCTCTAAAAAAATGTATATCGAAATAGCTCCACGAGGAAGCGAACCGGGTACCCTTGACATGAGAAACGAGCAGCACCTAACTACTACACCACATAGACTCTCATAAAAGAAATGAGAAAATGTAGAAACAAAATAACAGAGATTTCGAAAATTGGATCAAGACAAAGAGGCCCATACCAGATCCGTGTTTGTCTTCTTAAGAACACAGTCTGAACACATGTGACACATATTACCACCTCGCGAGCTAACACACTAGCTTAAACTTTTTGCTTCACCGATTTCCTAAAAAAAAAGATGGAAAAAAACCGCCAAGAATCCAATCCAGGCATAGCAAGGCTAAATAGGTCAACTGTCTTTCATAAGTGGCGGGAAATAAATGATTTACCAGGTACTTAACATCCTAGAGAACAGATACAACCACTTAAATCTGAAATTACGAACACGTCCTGGTTCTGTCGTCATTTGCATCTTTCTTTTTGTCATCGAATTTTAGATTTTCACATTTATGACTATTCTTCTTCTTGGGGAGTTTCTGTGGCGTAGAGGTTTGCGCTTGTCTCTCGTGCCAAATGTACCAGGTTCGCTTCCTCGTAGAGCCATCTGGATATCTTTCCAGAGCTCCCTGATCTCAGTGTAGGTGAGATCGAGTTCCTAGTCTATCGGAGACGGACGATAAAACGTAGCTCCTGTGTTCAATTTTAGTACATAAACGAACCCTTGGCAGTTGAAAATCGAAAAGAGCAGGTCGGAAAGACGCTGACCAAGCCAAATTAATTAGAAAAAAGATTCAAAATAAAATTCCTACAAAAATATCTTCCACATCTTCAAAATTACATCGCGGATTCCTCGCCGGTGCTACGAAGCTCGTGCACTGCAGCTGATATCTCCTTGGAAGAAAGAGAACGGAGCATACTTGGTTACTCACCGAAGTGCAATGATGATCGTCCTATCAATCAATCTAATATGTAGTGGTATGTTTCGTATCTCTCTCGCCTTGCAAGCCCCAGTTGGAGCATAGGCCATCAACCAACTCATGCTAGTTTTTTCCACACACGACTCACTATTACTACTACCTCTACTACTACTACTACTACTACTACTACTGCTACTACTTACTACTACTACTACTACTACTACTACTACTACTACTTCTACGCACTCTACTACTACTACTACTACTCACTCTACTACTACTACTCTGCCTCTACTACTACACTCTACTATTCACTACTACTACTGTACTACCACTACTACACTACTCTACACACTACCTTAATTACTACTACTATTGCTACTTCTACTACTACTACTACTACATTTACTACTACTACTATTACTACTACTACTACTACTACTATTGCTACTTCTACTAATAAAACTACACGGACCTCTGTATGAGCTAAAACAAAAAGACAGTGAAGTTTATCTAAGAGGCAACGTTAAATATATAGACAATATTACAAGCGAACGAAAGAAAGGACGGACAACTACTACTGTCGCTACTAACACTACTACTATTACTACTACTACTACCTATGAAGTCGGAGAAGACACGCTTGTATGGCGGGGGACACAGATAGTATGGAAAGCATGAGTTCACGCAAAAATCAGCCAGAAACGACATACCAGGCGCTCTGACTACACCCGAATTCATAGCGTCGACAGAAGACTACTATTATTTCTGTACCCATTTCCGCCTTAGTTGCCGGGGCTCGCAAGGGGAGCAAAGAATAGTAACACTGCGACCTACAACAGATGTCGTAGGAGGCGACTGAGGTAGGGCCTAGGGAAGCGACCTAGTAAATAAAAACGTCGCAGAAATCGGATGAGCTGGCCTACTTGTAGGCGCATAACTGACACAACGTACAATCGCTCTCGGGCTCATATCACATACACATCACAAAGAGTGTTAACAAGTGGTCGATATGGAGCGTTCGAAGAAGAAGAAGAAGTACCCATTTCTTAAAGTGTTAATTGATCCAATCCATTTTTATCAACCCACGCCACCTTCATACATTCATCCACAGTACTAATGCAGTGCTCAGCGACCACTTCTCAGGTAAGTCCTGTTTAATAGAGTCATGGTGACCTTAGACCATCATAAAACACCAGGGATCAGGACATGGGGTCTTACCTGTGTGACTTACCTGAAATGAAACACGCACCTGTGTTTGCAAACTAAAACAAAAGTGGGTCGAAGGTATGCGGTTTAAAATCCATACTGAACAAGGGACGTAATCAGTTATCCTTCGGTATTCTTTGTTTTAAAGCGTGTTATACTAATAACCGTCCAACGCAAGCGATTATGACAGCAGCCTCAGACGTGTGCTGCTGCACCTCCCTGACTGTAGGACCCAATCCTTGAACACAACCATCTACCACAGGTAGGGCATAAATGATCAAGGTTAGAATTATCCATGCATGTTTTCTCAGTGACTCAATGAGATGCTCAGGAAGATTGAAACAGTATGGGCTCGGAGACAATGGATAGAGTCGCTGAGGAGGTCTAAGCTGACAAAAATCAGTTTTATTTTTGTGCCAGAACTTGCAGGTGTAAGGGGAAATGAACGCGTCGATAGTCTTGCAGGTATGGCTGCTGGGGAAAGCGGGCGAGCAATGGACCAGGCTGATATTATAAATTCCCTAAGGGAGAGAGGTCGTGTACACGATTCAAGTAATAGTGGTGAATCTACAACCCTAACCAGACTGCAAGAATTCCAAGTCAAGTGCGGTGTAGCTAGACAAGAACACTATGCTGGTAGCCATAGAAGAATTGTAAACTAAAACAGAACCGAGGTCGTTAGTCGCCACACGCTGAGAGACATACGGAGGGGAGATCGGAGCACTTATGGGCTAAATAGTTCGACGTGCAGTGATGCTTCCGACGACTAAACTAAAACTAACTTTAGAATTGTGGGTGTTGTGTGTTTTATCTGTTGGCGCAGCTCGCTTTATCTGTGCACATGTCAGTGTGATGTCGGAGCTCGCAAGGGAGCAAAGAATTGTAACACTGCGACCTACAAGGCATGTTGTAAGAGGCAACTGAGGTAGGGGCTCAGGAAGCTATCTTAGTAAATAAAAATGTCGCAGAAATTGGATGCTGGCTACTTGTAGGCGTATAACTGGCACAAAGTACAATCGCTCTTAGGATCGGATCACATACAAATCATAAAGAGATGTTTAACATGTGTTTATATGGAGCGTTCAAAGAAGAAGAAGATTAACAACACGATGATTCTCAGCTATAAGATTAACAACGTGATGATTCTCAGCTATAAGATTAACAACGGATGATTCTCAGCTTAAGATTAACAACGATGATTCTCAGCTATAAGATTAACAACGTGATGATTCTCAGCTATAAGATTAACAACGCGATGATTCTCAGCTATAAGATTAACAACGCGATGATTCTCAGCTATAAGATTAACAACGCGATGATTCTCAGCTATAAGATTAACAACGCGTTGATTCTCAGCTATAAGATTAACAACGTGATGATTCTCAGCTATAAGATTAACAACGTGATGATTCTCAGCTATAAGATTAACAACGTGATGATTCTCAGCTATAAGATTAACAACGTGATGATTCTCAGCTATAAGATTAACAACGGATGATTCTCAGCTATAAATTAAAACGGATGATTCTCAGCTATAAGATTAACAACGTGATGATTCTCAGCTATAAGATTAACAACGCGATGATTCTCAGCTATAAGATTAACAACGCGATGATTCTCAGCTATAAGATTAACAACGCGATGATTCTCAGCTATAAGATTAACAACGCGATGATTCTCAGCTATAAGATTAACAACGTGATGATTCTCAGCTATAAGATTAACAACGTGATGATTCTCAGCTATAAGATTAACAACGCGATGATTCTCAGCTATAAGATTAACAACGCGATGATTCTCAGCTATAAGATTAACAACGCGATGATTCTCAGCTATAAGATTAACAACGCGATGATTCTCAGCTATAAGATTAACAACGTGATGATTCTCAGCTATAAGATTAACAACGGATGATTCTCAGCTATAAGATTAACAACGGACTGATTCTCAGCTATAAGATTAACAACGCGATGATTCTCAGCTATAAGATTAACAACGTGATGATTCTCAGCTATTCGTAAAGCAGAAGGGTTGACTTCATTGCACTGGGTTTCACCTCATTTGGCCCGGTCCTTCTCTGCAAAAATGACACGCCACTTGCCGAAAATATTGTACAAAGCATGAACTACGTAGCTCCTGTAACAATTCTAGGGGTCTCTGGATAAAATGCACCCCTGAACAGAACGGTGCGGCCCGATCCGAACTCACGACCAATGGAACACAGGCGAAGGCTTAAGGGGGCGGGGCTAGCAGGGATACCGGAAAAATGTGATTCTTAAATTCCACGACGTACTTGGATGGAACATGACCATCGACGAAGTGGGTGAACTGCAAGAGACAGAGTGAATTTCAGATGTGGTGCAAAGAGAGCAACGTCCTATAAAGGATACGCATCTTGATGATGATGACTTGGTATCTAATTAAAGGTTAACGAATTATGGACACATTTCTGTTACAATTTTTAGAATTGGTTAAATAGTTTCCAAGTTATGATGACTCAAAGATCATAAAATCTTCTTCGCATGGGTGATTTTCGATTCTGTTCGAAAATTAACAATTCATGATAATTTTTACATAATAACTTTGTCAAATATTAACCAATCAGCATGTAGTTTTGCATGTGTGTTTACATTAGAACTGTCTATAGCGTATACTAAGGGCATTTCAATATCTTAATTACATTAATTTGTATGTTTTTTCACACTAGACAATTTTAAAACTATAAAAAGATCATTTTTAGGTGGCCAAAAATAAAAGACTATTAAAGATATACTATTTTACATAGTACTTGCCAGACTTACACAATCTGTGTGTATGCTGTTTAATTTTGAATGAATTTGACTGCATCATTAAACAAAAATGGTAAAAAGTGAGACCATTATTTTGTCCATGTCTAAATAATTTTTCATGTTAAAATTCTCATTTACTTTCTCGTATATACTGAACCCCAGATACAATTACTTTATTACATAGCTTAATGGTTTGTTAATTAAATCTGAAAATATGAGATCAAAATCTTTACTAAAATTGAAATTTAATTATTTTTTTTACTAGCGGCACCCAATCTCTGCTAGTACTGCCCCCTTAACCACTTAACCACATAGGCTCCAAGCGTTCTTAGTATTTTGGGGGAGTGGGAGGAAGGGGTGATCGATGTGTCGTAGAGGCAGCGTGTTAGCCTCTCGTTCGCAAGTTACTTGGTTCGTTCCCCATGTGAAGCGATTGTGATGTTTTTCCAAAGATTTCTGATCTTAATGTAGGTGAGATAGAGTTTCTAGTCCTATTGAACATGGCTGATAATACAGAGGTCCCGTGTTCAAGTTGAGCACGTACAAGAGCCCTTGCAGTTTAACTCGATAATTTCAGTTGAGCACGTACAAGAGCCCTTGCAGTTTAACTTCGATAAAAGTAGGCACTGCACTGAGATGGACACACCACGTGTTCAAGTTGAGCACGTACAAGAGCCCTTGCAGTTTAACTTCGATAAAAGTAGCCACTGCCCCTGAGATGGACACACCACGTGTTCAAGTTGAGCACGTACAAGAGCCCTTGCAGTTTAACTTCGATAAGTAGCCACTGCACTGAGATGGACACCAGTGTCAAGTTGAGCACGTACAAGAGCCCTTGCAGTTTAACTTCGATAAAGTAGCCACTGCCTGAGATGGACACACCAGTGTTCAAGTTGAGCACGTACAAGAGCCCTTGCAGTTCTCGAAAAAGTAGCCACTGCACTGAGATGGACACACCACGTGTTCAAGTTGAGCACGTACAAGAGCCCTTGCAGTTTAACTTCGATAAAAGTAGCCACTGCACTGAGATGGACACACCACGTGTTCAAGTTGAGCACGTACAAGAGACCTTGCAGTTTAACTTCGATAAAAGTAGGCACTGCACTGAGATGGACACCAGAGGGTGCACGAAATCGTAGAAGACCCAAAAAGACATCGAGGAGAACAGTAGAAGAAGAACTGAAAGAACTCAGATCACATAGAAGTTACACAGAGTGGTTAACAAGTGGTTGATACGGAGAGTTCGAAGGAAAATAAGAAGAAGTATGTGATCTGAGTCTAAAAGCGATTGTACATTGTGCCAGTTATGTTCCTACAAGTATGCCAGCATACCCAATTTCTGCATTGCTTTTTAGGGTAGCTTCCCTAGGTACTACATCAGTCGTCTCTTACGACATGCCTTGTAGGTCGCAGTGATACTATTCTTTGCTCCACTTTCGCGCCTCGGCACCACACGGGCGGCTGGAACACAATACAGACGATGGCTAAGGATAAAGAAGAATGTTGTGCATTTGTCGCTGCCCTTACCGCCTGAGACGTCACAGGCTAGAGAGAGGTAGAGAGAGAGAGAGAGGCAGAGAGAGAGAGGCAGAGAGAGAGAGGCAGAGAGAGAGGCAGAGAGAGAAAGAGAGACATTTGCTCTTATGCTAACGCAAACATAAAATGAAAATTATACATTAGTCAGAGGCAGTAAGAAACAAGGTCTCGAATCAGGATTTCCTGAGTGGGCGTGGCATTAAATGTTAGTTTGGGACGACCTGGTACTGTTAATAAAAGTCAATAGGCGAAAAATTGACTTCATTGCACTGATATTTCTCATAACGCTCAATCACTTTCCACAATCGAACATAAAGAGATACCGCTAACAATTAAATCAAATCTTATAAGAACGATCTTGTGGCCTACACTATGTTACCAGTGTCAAACATGGTCAATAACAGCAGCTAATGAGCGGAAAATCATAACGACGGAGATTATGTGTCTTAGAAGAGCTGCAGGTGTGACAATAAGAGACATAATTAGAAATGAAGAAATCAGAAGAAGACTGGATGTGAAAACAGTCATGTAATTCATAACAGAACAGCAGATTAAATGGTGTGAACACTTGACAAGAATACCCTGGTATCGTCTACTACTGATAGCCACACAGAAAAGTATAACGAGTACAGAGCAAGAGGAAGACCACGTAACAGATGGAGCGACGGCATCAATAACAGCCTTACGAAAATGAATAACAACTTACAAAGTGCATTAGAACAAGCACACACAAGATCACTACGCCCCCACTTCAATAAAGAAGTAAATGGTGGAAGAGAAGAAGACTATCCGCAAAAATGTAACTTCTTCTTTTTCGAACGCTCCATAACGAACACTTGTTAAACCACTCTTTGTAATCTGTATGTGATCCAAGACAAGAGCGATTACATGTTGTGACAGTTATGCGACTACAAGTACGACAGCACATCCGATTTCTGCGATGCTTTTTTATTTATTAGGTAGCTTCCTAGCTCCTACACCAGTCGTCTCAACGACATGCCTGTGGCGATGGTACTATTCTTTGCTTCCTTACGACAATACATAGCACCAGTCGTCTCTAACGACATGCCTTGTAGGTCGCAGTGGTACTATTCTTTGCTTCCTTACGGACAATACATTTAGCACCAGTCGTCTCTAACGACATCTTGTAGGTCGCAGTGGTACTATTCTTCTTCCTTACGACAATACTAGCGACACTACCAACACCTCTGTAACTCCGTAGCAACGTCAACAATCCTGAAGGATCTCCTAGAAACAAAATCGCTTACAAAGAGAATGATGCTGATTCGAACACGCGACCTACAGAACGTAAGGCTGGCTGTTTAACAACTTCACAAAAGACCCCTCCCCCACACACACACATGTACATTACCTTATTATATGTCTGTTTTGTTATTCTTTGATCATTTCTTATCAAAGTATGTCCAACATATCTCCATCTTCTCTTTCTTATAACAGTTGGTATTAGTGGCTGACCAGACATTTCTTATCAAAGTATACCCAACATATCTCCATCTTCTCTTTCTTATAACAGTTGGTATTAGTGGTTGACCAGACATTTCTTATCAAAGTATGCCCAACATATCTCCATCTTCTCTTTCTTATAACAGTTGGTATTAGTGGTTGACCAGACATTTCTTATCAAAGTATACCCAACATATCTCCATCTTCTCTTCTTATAACAGTTGGTATTAGTGGTTGGCAGACATTTCTTATCAAAGTATGCCCAACATACTCCATCTTCCTTTCTTATAACAGTTGGTATCAGTTGCTGAGCAGACATTTCTTATCAAAGTATGTCCAACATATCTCCATCTTCTCTTTCTTATAACAGTTGGTATTAGTGGTTGGCCAGACATTCTATCAAAGTATAGCCAACATCACCTCCATCTTCGCTTTCTTATAACAGTTGGTATCAGTTGCTGAGCAGACATTTCTTATCAAAGTATGCCTAACATACTCCATCTTCTCTTCTTATAACAGTTGGTATAGTGGTGATAGAATTTCTTATCAAAGATGCTCAACATATCTCCATCTTCTTTTCTATAACAGTTGGTATTAGTGGTTGGCCAGACATTTCTTATCAAAGTATGCCCAACATACCTCCATCTTCGCTTTCTTATAACAGTTGGTATCAGTTGCTGAGCAGACATTTCTTATCAAAGTATGTCCAACATATCTCCATCTTCTCTTTCTTATAACAGTTGGTATCAGTTGCTGAGCAGACATTTCTTATCAAAGTATGTCCAACATATCTCCATCTTCTCTTTCTTATAACAGTTGGTATCAGTGGCTGACCAAACATTTCTCTGAAATTTCATCACTTCTGAATTCATTCAATTTATATTCATTATTTTTCGCAGACATCTATTTTCAAAAACGTTCAACTTACTTTCTTTATATTTAGTCATTTTCCCGCAGTGTGGTGCCTGAGTCCGTCTAGGAAGCAAAGAATAGTACCACTGCGACCTACAAGGTATGTCGTTAGAGGCGACTGATGTAGGACCTAGGGAAGCTACCCTAATAAATAAAAAACATCGCAGAAATCGGATGTGCTGTTTTACTTGTAGACGCATAACTGGCACAACGTACAACCGATCTTAGGCTCAGATTACATAAAATCACACAGAGTGGTTGACAAGTGGTCGATATGAAGCGTTGGAAGAAAACAAAGATCTGTGGCTGAAAGATCTGACAAGATGGTACATAATATATCCATTAATCATATAATTGATACCAAACATGGATACTGTTCCTGGATTATATGGATCGATTTAGTTATCATCTAACGAGGTCAGAACAAGTTCAATGACTTCTTGAGTGCAACTTAATTTTTTGCTCTTACTTTTCGTCTCTGTGGCGTAGAGATCAGATGCTCGTCTCTCGTGCCAAAGGTACCAGGTTCGCTCCCTCGTGGAGCCATCTATATATTTTTCCAGAGATCCCTAATCTCAGTGCTCAGAGTTCCTAGTCCTATCGGAGACAAACGATAAAAAGTAAGTCCCGTATTCAATTTGAGCACGTAAAAGAACCCTTGGCACTTCAAAATCGAGACGAGCAGGCTGGAAAGCCGTTGCCCGGGAAAAATTCATTAGCAAAAATCAAAAATAAAATTTCTACATAAATATCTTCACCATCTTCCAAATTTCATGGGGACCCTCGCCGGTGTTACGTAGTTCGTGCACCGCAGCTGAGATCTCCCTGTGTAAGAAAGAGATTGAACGTAACTCGCCGAAGTACAATGATGATGGTCCTAATCAATAAATCAGTTTAAAATGAAGTTTAACAATGGATATAGCTTAAGTTTAAGAAAATGAAGTTTAACAATGGATATAGCTGTTACGAAAGTGTTAAGAAAATGAAGTTTAACAATGGGTATAGCTGTTACGAAAGTGTTAAAAAAGTTTAACAATGGGTATAGCTGTTACGAAAGTGTTAAAATGAAGTTTAACAATGGATAGCTGTTAGTGTTAAGAAATGAAGTTTAACAATGGATATAGCTGTTACGAAAGTGTTAAGAAAATGAAGTTTAACAATGGATATAGCTGTTACGAAAGTGTTAAAAAATGAAGTTTAACAATGGATATAGCTGTTACGAAAGTGTTAAGAAAATGAAGTTTAACAATGGGTATAGCTGTTACGAAAGTGTTAAGAAAATGAAGTTTAACAATGGGTATAGCTGTTACGAAAGTGTTAAGAAAATGAAGTTTAACAATGGATATAGCTGTTACGAAAGTGTTAAGAAATGAAGTTTAACAATGGATAACTTACGAAGTGTTCAGAAAATGAAGTTAACAATGGGTATAGCTGTTACGAAAGTGTTCAGAAATGGTTTAACAATGGGTATAGCTGTTACGAAAGTGTTAAAATGAAGTTAACAATGGGTATAGCTACGAAGTGTTAAGAAAATGAAGTTTAACAATGGATATAGCTGTTACGAAAGTGTAGAAATGAAGTTTAACAATGGATATAGCTGTTACGAAAGTGTTCAGAAAATGAAGTTTAACAATGGATATAGCTGTTACGAAAGTGTTAAGAAAATGAAGTTTAACAATGGATATAGCTGTTACGAAAGTGTTAAGAAAATGAAGTTTAACAATGGATATAGCTGTTACGAAAGTGTTCAGAAAATGAAGTTTAACAATGGATATAGCTGTTACGAAAGTGTTAAGAAAATGAAGTTTAACAATGGATATAGCTGTTACGAAAGTGTTAAGAAAATGAAGTTTAACAATGGATATAGCTGTTACGAAAGTGTTAAGAAAATGAAGTTTAACAATGGGTATAGCTGTTACGAAAGTGTTAAGAAAATGAAGTTTAATAATGGATATAGCTGTTACGAAAGTGTTAAGAAAATGAAGTTTAACAATGGATATAGCTGTTACGAAAGTGTTAAGAAAATGAAGTTTAATAATGGATATAGCTGTTACGAAAGTGTTAAGAAAATGAAGTTTAACAATGGATATAGCTGTTACGAAAGTGTTAAGAAAATGAAGTTTAACAATGGGTATAGCTGTTACGAAAGTGTTAAGAAAATGAAGTTTAACAATGGATATAGCTGTTACGAAAGTGTTAAGAAAATGAAGTTTAACAATGGATATAGCTGTTACGAAAGTGTTAAGAAAATGAAGTTTAATAATGGATATAGCTGTTACGAAAGTGTTAAGAAAATGAAGTTTAATAATGGATATAGCTGTTACGAAAGTGTTAAGAAAATGAAGTTTAATAATGGATATAACTGTTACGAAAGTGTTAAGCCGCTGCCTTGCTTTCCCAAAGGTAGTGGGTTCGAATCCGTACCGTTCTGTTCTGTTCACATGTACATTTTGTTCAGAAATCTTTATAATTTTATCCGGCGCTATGGAGTTCGTGCTTTGTGTATTAATCTCTGCAGGAGGCGTACTATTTTTACAGGAAAGAGACTAAGTCATATAGGCTAAAACCTGGAGCAATGAAATCAATCCGTCAGCGTTAGACGATTCAGCTGTTTTTTCTATGTTCCTTTCATATCTCCTTTGATATATATAAGGCATCCAATAAGGCATTTCCATTGTTGTACATCTGCCGCCTATCTACCAATAGTTTGCCGCTTCAGGCAACTCTTCTTTTTCGGAACTGAAAATTGTAATTTAATTTTCAAACTATATAACTTGCAGTTCCATATTCTATTTAGACGCTTAAAATCTGATGTTGCTTTGACAATAAGTTAGTTGCATATAGTAACAATCTTATTATTTGTAACATTTTTAACAGTTTAACATTTTTAACATTTTTAACAGTTTAACAGTTTAACAGTTTAATAGTTTAAACATTTTTAACATTTTACTTTTTCTGCGCCTTTCGCCTCTAGAGAGACATAGGTCCACAACCGAGGACTTCCAAGCCCGCCTATCCAAGATCATCTTTTCCAGATATCTCCACTCTCTCCCTATTTTCTTGCATTCCGTCTCTAACTCCCGTCTTCTGGTGTTTCTGGGTCTTCCTACCTCTTTGCCCTGGGGTTCCATGGGAAAGCCTGTCTCGTGGTGCTGTCAGGGGTTTCTTCAGTGTGTATTCTATCCATCGTCACTTTCTGCTTCTTTTTCTTGTTCCCCTGCCGTTGTCCTGCTCTATCCCACAGTTCCTTGTTTGTGGTCCTGTCATCTATCACAGATGGATTATCCTGCTCAGGCATCTATTAATGAATGTCTGCAACTTCTTGGAGTTCCCTTAGTTGTTCTCCTTGTCTCCGTTCCCCATAGAAGAACAGCCTTGACATTTGAATTAAATATCATTATCATTTTCAACATTTTAAATAGTTTAAATTTTTTTAACAGATTGTCTATGCCCATCGAGCCCACTTTACCAGTGTCCAGTGCCCCACTTGCCACCATGGAAGCAGATAATCTTGGCCCGTCCGCATCTTATTCAATTCTAATGAAAAATATATTAATCTGCAGCTTATATGAGAATTTAGTGTTTGTTAAAAAATGCATTCCAATGTTCACAATACCTACAGATATCTCACCTGTTCACAGGTGTGATCGCCAGGTGTTGGTAGCATGATATCAGGTCATTTCTCTTTCAGGTATACGGAGAAGCGGAAGTTTATGAATGTAGTTTGTGTGTTCTTCTGCACATCAACGTGTGTTGGTGAGTCTGTTTCACAGTGGAAAGTAATGTAGGAAAAGTTTGGTACATGACTATAATGTTGGAATGCATGTTTACTCTGGGAACTGCAGTAGTGTAGCTGTTAATGAACTCACTTCTTAGGATACTGGTCGGAGTTCAATTCCACAGTGGGCGTCGAATATTTTTCCCACCGTAACGGCTCTCAGGTCGACCCAGTCTCCGCCCGTGTGGTGCCGGGACCCGCAAGGAAAGCAAAGAATAATACCACTGCGACCTACAAGGCAGGCATGTCGGAAGAGGCGACTGATGTAGTACCTAGGGAAGCTACCCTGGTAAGTAAAAAGTGTCATAGAATTCGGATAGGCTGTTCTACTTGTAGGGCCATAACTGGCAGAACGTACAATCACTCTTAGGCTCAGATCACATGCAAATCATACAGAGTGGTTAACAAGTGCTCGATATGAAGCGTTTGAAGAAGATCTCTCGCTGTGCAACGGAGTTCATGCACTGCCGATGAGATCTCCTTGTGAAAGAAAGAGATCGAAGCACACACGGTTGGTCCCAGAAGTGCAATGATGATAGTCTGTAAATCAATGAATATGATAATATTTAGAGTGGGTAAATATTGTTTTCACGCACTTTCAATGCGCGTATTGGTCATAAGGTCATCGACAAGATTCTAAGAAACACCTGACCTACATATGAAAACAACGCATGAAACAGTGACGTATAATGGATATTACCAAACTATTTAGGGGTGGTAAGGTTGGTTCAGTCCCATGTTACTTGTGAAAATGTATGTAGTTGCTGAGGGGTGGCAGGTTGATTGATCGCACGCATCGTTGGTAGACGGTTTGTATGCAGAAACGGAGCTCGACCCTGCATGCAAGAAGAATTTGGAAGTAATAGAGAGAGAGAGAGAGTGTGTGTGTGTTTGTGTGTGTGTGTGTGTGAGATAGAGAGAGAGAGACATACATACACTTAGATGAGCAGCGACACTGAGTTATACAGACAAACAGACACAGCGGTCGATAAACAGACAGACCGATAAGATAGATAAGATATATTGGATGGATAGATGGATATATTGTTAGACGAATAGAGAAATCGATAGATAGATGGATAGATGGATAGACGGATAGACGAATGGACGGGCAGACGAATATACGGATAGATGGATAGATGGAAAGATGGATATATGGATGCATGGATGGGTAGATGGATGAATGGATAGATGGATGGATAGATGGATAGATAATGGATGGATGGATGGATAGATGGATGGATAGATGGATAGATGGATAGATGGACAGATGGATAGATGGATAGATGGATGGATAGATAGATAGATATATGAATGGGTGGATGGGGGGTGGATGGATGGATGGATGGATGGATAGATAGATAGTTAGATATATAGACAGATAGATAGATAGACAGATAGATAGACAGATAGACAGACATATAGACAGACAGAGAAACAGATAGACATATAGACAGACAGAGAAACAGATAGATAGACAGACAAATAGACAGATAGATAGATAGATAGAGATACAATGAATCGGAAAGCATTCTTTTTTTAAAAATGACGAAACGCGGGGTCAGTGTGACAGACAAAGGTGAAGGTTGATTGAGACATTCCGAGTGAGTAGTCACGTGGACAGGAAGAACACTAAGGGATGAGTAAACAAATGAGTAATTCTCTATCATACTCACCACTTGCTTCGCGCCACTCCCTCAATCCCTCTCTCTCTCTCTTCTGTTTTTAATCTCTTTGTCTTTCTACCCTGTCATTTTGTTTCCTCTTTCATTCTTTAGTACTCGCTCGCCTCCCTCCCTCTCTCTCTCCTGTCCTATCAATCGGTACATCTCTTTTCCAAAACATTTTTGTCCTCTTATGCTCTTTATTTTCTTCCATCGCTCTTCTATTTTCTTTCTCTCTTTTCATCTTTCTTCCCGAGTTTTCCCCTCTCTTCTCTAACTTTTCCTCTTTTTTTTATCTTCTTGATATTTCTTTCTTTTCTCACTTGATTTGACTTATTCCTCTCGGCTCCTCACGGAGCATAGGGTTTCAACAGTTGTTCACCACTTTTCCCGATCTCTGGCTGTTTTATTTATGGTCTCCCAGGATAGTCGAGCATCGTTCAACTCCTTAAGAAGACTTCGTCTCCAGGTTTGTCTAGGACGCCCTCTTTTCCGTTTTCCTTGCGGGTTTCATTCAAGTGCTTGTCTAGTGACACTCGACTGTGACAAACATATTTTCACCATCTACAAAGTTACAACGGGGATCCTCGCCGGTACTACGGAGTTCGTGACTGCAGTTGAGATCTTCCTGTATAAGAAAGAGATCGGAACACAAGTTGTTACTTACCGAAGTGCAATGATGATGATCATTCAATCTTTCTTTCTCTCTATTTATCTCTTTCTCCTTTTTTTTTGTGTCCATCCGCTATGAGTTCAGGCGTAGTCAGGGTGCCTCGGACTGATTTTTGCGTGAAGATATGCTTTCCTTGCTACCAGTGTCTCCTGCCATACAGGCGTGCCTTCTCCAACCTAAGATGCATTTTCTCTGTTTAGTTTCTTTTCTCTTTTTATCCTCTCTCGTTTCTTGTTCTGTTTTTCCCGATCCCTTTTCTTTCGATCTCTCTATCCGCCTATCTTTCTCTTTCTCTCTTTGTTTCTGTCTGTCTCTTTCATTCTCTCAACCCTTTCTATCTACACTTCTCAATCTTCTCCTCAGCTGGTCTCACTATTCCTCTCTACCTCTCTCTTTCTTTCTTTCTTTATTTCTTATTATATATCTTTCTATCCCTTTCTTCCTGACTCTTCTTATCTCACTATCTTTCTTTCCCTCCTTCTCTCGCTCTCTTTCTCTATATCTTTCACTTCCTCTCCGTCACTCCCTATCTTCTTCTTCTTCTTTGCATTCGTTCTTTACGACCAATTTTAATCACTCTTTGTGAAATGTTTGATCTTTGCCACGAACGTGTATACGTTGTACATTGGTTTGGTAGGCCCCTAGCTCACTATCTCACTATCACTCTTTGTCTCCTCTCTATCTTCCTTTCTCTTTATATCTTTCACTCCTTCCTCACCTCTCCTTATCTAACTACCACTCTCTCATTATATTTAAATCTCTCTCTCTTTCCCAACTCTCTGCATTCTTCCTCTTATCTCTCTTTCTCCTTTTTTTTTCTGCGTTCACCCGCTGTAAATTCAGGTGTTCACTTGTACGCATGGCGCTTCTGACTGATTTTTGCGTGAAGACCTACTTCAATCATTTGACTGGTGTTCCCCGCAATGCAGACGGACTGTCGCCGACTTCAGTCTCTCTCCTCCAACTCTCTGCATTCCTCTTCTTATCTCTCTCACCTCTCTCTCTCTCTCTCTCTCTCTCTCCCCGTATCTCTCCACCCTCCACCACTATTAAGAATCTTGCGTAAAAGAGTTGCTGGGTAGTTCCCGGAGGAGGGTGCACGCGCTCGATGAGGTGGTTGTATACAGACCACGCGTGAGTGATTGCTTGCGCCTGTGGGTGAGTACAGACACATCAAGTCTTAACGTGCCTGTCTAGCCAGACAGGGGTGGGGCGTCGGGATGCAGCGGGTGAAACAGCAGACCCAATCGATAAATGTAACTGGGTCTAACTTCAACGCGACCCGAGAACAAAGGATTATTTCAAACTATCCTCCATCTTGGAATATGATTTTGTTGTACTCTTTATTTCTTGTTAGATTACGTGAGGAGTTCCAACTTTTGTGTGTACATTCCAGGCAGTGTGTGTGTGTGTGTGTGTGTGTGTGTGTGTGTGTGTGTGTGTGTGTGAGTGTGGTAGTGTGTGTGTGTGGTGAGTAGGAGGTGTGTGAGAAGGGGTGTGTGTGAGTGTGGGAGGTGTGTGTGAGTGTGTGTGTGTGATATTGTGGAGGTGTGTGTGAGAGAGTGTGGTGTGTGTGGTGTGTGTGAGTGTGGGAGAGTTGTTGTGAGTATGAGTTGATGTGTGGATGTGTGTGTGTGATGTGTGTGTGAGATGTGTGTATGTGTGTAGTGTGTTGTGTGTGTCGTGTGTGAGATTGTGTTTGTGTGATGTGTGTTGACTTGTGTGTGTGAGTGTGTGTGTGTGTGAGAGATGTGTGTGTGTGTGTTGTATTGTGTGTGTGAAGTGTGTGTGTTGTGTAGAGAGTTGTGTGTGATGATGGTGTGTGAGTGTGTGTGTGTGAGAGAGAGGCATGTGTAGGAGAGAGAGAGGAGTATAACGTGGTATAGAGAGTTAGAGGGTGAGAAATATAAAGTATATGACACACAGAGATAGCGAGAGAGAGAGAGAGAGAGAGAGAGAGAGAGAGAAAGAACGAAGAAAGGATAATATGTTCGTAAAAAAGATGGCAAAGAAAAAGACGTGCATAGGCAGGAAGATAAAGATACGGCGACACAAAATTGAGGTAAGGAGGACGAAGAAAGAGAGGGAGTACAAAGAGGAACAAAGACGTAGCAAGGAGAGTCAATAAAGACGTACGCAAAGAGAGGGAGATATGGGTATATAAAGAGATGAAGATACAGACATATAAAGAGATGAAGATACAGACATATAAAGAGATGAAGATACAGACATATAAAGAGATGAAGATACAGACATACAAAGAGATGAAGATACAGACATATAAAGAGATGAAGATACAGACATATAAAGAGATGAAGATACAGACATATAAAGAGATGAAGATACAGACATATAAAGAGATGAAGATACAGACATATAAAGAGATAGAGATACATACATATAAAGAGATGGAGATACAGACATATAAAGAGATGAAGATACAGACATATAAAGAGATGGAGATACAGACATATAAAGAGATGAAGATACAGACATATAAAGAGATGGAGATACAGACATATAAAGAGATGAAGATACAGACATATAAAGAGAGAGATACAGACATATAAGAGATAAGATACAGACTATAAAGAAATGGAGATACAGACATACAAAGAGAGGGAGATACAGACATACAAAGAGGGAGATACAGACATACAAAGAGAGAGTACAGATACACAAAGAGAGGGAGATACAGATACACAAAGAGAGGGAGATACAGATACACAAAGAGAGGGAGATACAGATGCACAAAGAGAGGGAGATACAGATGCACAAAGAGAAGGAGATACAGATGCACAAAGAGAGAGATACAGATACACAAAGAGAGGAGATACAGATACACAAGAGAGGGAGATACAATACACAAGAGAGGGAGATACAGACATACAAAGAGAGGGAGATACAGATACACAAAGAGAGGGAGATACAGATACACAAAGAGAGGGAGATACAGATACACAAAGAGAGTGAGATACAGATACACAAAGAGAGGGAGATACAGATACACAAAGAGATGGAGATACAGATACACAAAGAGAGGGAGATACAGATACACAAAGAGAGGGAGATACAGATACACAAAGAGAGGGAGATACAGATACACAAAGAGAGTGAGATACAGATACACAAAGAGAGGGAGATACAGATACACAAAGAGAGGGAGATACAGATACACAAAGAGAGGGAGATACAGATACACAAAGAGATGGAGATACAGATACACAAAGAGAGGGAGATACAGATACACAAAGAGAGGGAGATACAGAGCGACACATAAACGTAGATGCCATGTTCAAGTTGAGCACGTAAAAGAACAATTGGCAGCTTAAAATCGAGAAAAGCAGGCTGGAATGTCGCTGTCCGGGCGAAATTCATTGGAAAAATTAATACAATACTATTTCTAACATTTTGTAAAATTAAAAACGGGGACTCTCGTCGGTGCTACGGAGTTCGCGAACTGTCGCTGAGATTTTCATGTGGAATAAAAAGCCTTATCACACATGGTTATTCACCGAAGTGCAATAATAATGGTCATATCAATCAATCAATCAATCACTCATAAGAAAATGATTGCAGAAGAAAAAGAACCTGCATGGGAAACGGAACAGAGACGCAGTCTTCTTGGTGAACGGTTAACTTGATTGATTGATGATAGGACCATCGTCATTGCACTTCGGTGAGTAACCATGTTTGCTCCAATCTCTTTCTTACACAGGAAGAGCTCAGCTGCAGTGCACGAACTCCATAGCTCCGGCAAGGGTCCCCGAGTTAATTTGGAAGATTTTTTGCAGAAATTTAAATTTCAATCCTTTTTTATGAATTTTGCCTAGGCACCGGCTTGTCAGCCTGTTCTTCTCAATATTGAACTACTAATGGTTCTTTTACGTGCTCACATTGAACACGCGACCTATATTTTATCGTCCGTCTCCGATAGGACTAGAAACTCGATCTCGCCTACACTGAGATCAGGGACCTCTTGAAAAATATCCAGATGGCTCCACTCGGGAGCGAACCTGGTACGTTTGACACGAGAGACTAGAACCTAACCTCTACGCCACAGAGGCGCCTGGATTAACCTGGAAAACTATAAAGAAACGGTCATAGACCGGGGAAAGTGGAGAACAACTGTTGATGCCCTGTGCTCTACGAGGAGCGGAGAGGAATATACAAGCACATATACTGCTACCACCGGGGACTGCCTAGAGTAGTTGATAGTAGCTCGGCCTGCTAGCTGTGAGACGCCTCATAGCTCGGGTTCGAACCTACTGTCCGGCATTTGTTCGAGTCCCCTGGTTTTACTCAGGACGATAACGTGAGTACCTCTGAAGTCGGAGAAAATCTGCCTGTATGGCAGAACAATTTATTATTTTCTCTGTCAATGATATTCTAGATACTATACTGTAGCATTTGCATTCAAAGACATTAATGATCTTCTCCGTGACTTTGTCAAGGATCCATGTCTCACGACCGTATGTTGCCAAGGAAAAAAACGCAAGCTCTTAAACATTTAATTTGTGTTCTGATGTCTGTTTCCTTCTATAGGTTTATTAGTTCTTTTAGTTTTTTTTGCATAACAATGTTCAGCCTTCTTTTAATTTGTTTTATAGCATTCCTGTCATTTGTCAGCAATGTCCCAAGGTCTTCAAAGTTGTCGACTCTTTCTATTTTGGAACCGTTGACACATATATTAGCCATCAATTCTGTTTTGTCAGTCGTAACTATCTTCGTTTTCATTGTATTGAGTGAGATAAAGGTTTTGATCTTCGATGTTTCTTTTTTGTTGTTTGGAAGTGACCGTATCAAGTTGTCTATGCTATTTTGTGACGTAGATAAAAGCACTGTATCATCAGCATATCTTAATTCTGTTAACTAGTTTGGTCCGACCACCATCTTCAGTGAAATCTTTACTGATGACTGTACATATTTGGTCCGATCACCATCTTCAGTGAAATCTTTACTGATGACTGTACATATTTGGTCCGACCACCATCTTCAGTGAAATCTTTACTGATGACTAGTACATATTTGGTCCGACCACTATCTTCAGTGAAATCTTTACTGATGGCTGGTACATATTTGGTCTGACCACCATCTTCAGTGAAATCTTTACTGATGGCTTGGACATATTTGGTCCGACCATAATCTTCAGTGAAATCTTGCTGATGGCTGGTACATATTTGGTCCGACCACCATCTTCAGTGAAATCTTTACTGATGGCTGGTACATATTTGGTCCGACCACCATCTTCAGTGAAATCTTTACTGATGACTGTACATATTTGGTCCGACCACTATCTTCAGTGAAATCTTTACTGATGGCTTGGGCATATTTGGTCTGACCACCATCTTCAGTGAAATCTTGACTGATGGCTGGTACATATTTGGTCCGACCACTATCTTCAGTGAAATCTTTACTGATGACTGTACATATTTAGTCCGACCACCATCTTCAGTGAAATCTTTACTGATGACTGTACATATTTGGTCCGACCACCATCTTCAGTGAAATCTTTACTGATGACTGTACATATTTAGTCCGACCACCATCTTCAGTGAAATCTTTACTGATGACTGTACATATTTAGTCCGACCACCATCTTCAGTGAAATCTTTACTGATGACTGTACATATTTAGTCCGACCACCATCTTCAGTGAAATCTTTACTGATGACTGTACATATTTGGTCTGACCACCATCTTCAGTGAAATCTTTACTGATGGCTTGGACATATTTGGTCTGACCACCATCTTCAGTGAAATCTTTACTGATGACTGTACATATTTGGTCTGACCACCATCTTCAGTGAAATCTTTACTGATGGCTTGGACATATTTGGTCTGACCACCATCTTCAGTGAAATCTTTACTGATGGCTTGGACATATTTGGTCTGACCACCATCTTCAGTGAAATCTTTACTGATGGCTTGGACATATTTGGTCTGACCACCATCTTCAGTGAAATCTTTACTGATGGCTTGGGCATATTTGGTCTGACCTCCATCTTCAGTGAAATCTTTACTGATGGCTTGGGCATATTTGGTCTGACCACCATCTTCAGTGAAATCTTTACTGATGGCTGGTACATATTTGGTCTGACCACCATCTTCAGTGAAATCTTTACTGATGACTGTACATATTTGGTCTGACCACCATCTTCAGTGAAATCTTTACTGATGGCTTGGGCATATTTGGTCTGACCTCCATCTTCAGTGAAATCTTTACTGATGGCTTGGGCATATTTGGTCTGACCACCATCTTCAGTGAAATCTTTACTGATGGCTTGGGCATATTTGGTCTGACCTCCATCTTCAGTGAAATCTTTACTGATGGCTTGGACATATTTGGTCTGACCACCATCTTCAGTGAAATCTTTACTGATGGCTGGTACATATTTGGTCTGACCACCATCTTCAGTGAAATCTTTACTGATGGCTTGGACATATTTGGTCTGACCACCATCTTCAGTGAAATCTTTACTGATGGCTTGGACATATTTGGTCTGACCACCATCTTCAGTGAAATCTTTACTGATGGCTTGGACATATTTGGTCTGACCACCATCTTCAGTGAAATCTTTACTGATGACTGTACATATTTGGTCCGACCACCATCTTCAGTGAAATCTTTACTGATGGCTTGGGCATATTTGGTCTGACCACCATCTTCAGTGAAATCTTTACTGATGGCTTGGGCATATTTGGTCTGACCACCATCTTCAGTGAAATCTTTACTGATGGCTGTGCATATTTAGTTAGTATTTTTCTTCTTCGAATGCTCCATATAGACCACATCTTAACCACTCTGTGTGATTTGTATGTGATCGGAGCCTAAGAGCGATTGTACGTTGTGCCAGTTATGCGTCTACAAGTAGGCCAGCACATCCTATTTCTGTGACGCTTTGTTTTTTACTAGGGTAGCTTCTCTATGCCCCTACATTGGACACCTCTTACGACATGCCTTGTAGGTCGCAGTGGTACTATTCTTTGCTCCCATTGCTGACCCCGGCAACACACGGGCAACCTTTAGACTGAAAGTTATAATATGTATATTACTCCACAGACCACAAACAATGATTAAACAAATGGTTGATATATATATAAAGAGCGAGTTTTGTCATCTGGACTTGGATTCAACTTAAATCTCACACCGCTACGCTTAACGACAAGACTGGACAACCAATTCCATCATCCACCTAGGAAATGACAACAGACAATAGCTAACAAAAAACAACATCAATATACGAACATTATTTTTAAATTTTACAGTAAATTGAAATACCAATACTTACATGTCGCTGTACATTGCAAGCAGTTAGAAATATTGTAAAACCTCTAATATTCTCCTGCTTCTAATGCGAATTATTTGAGCAAGCGTGCAAACACACAACAGATGTCTCGTGGAGCGGCTACCAAAAGTCAAGCTAACTTTCCTGCCTAGCTTTATTCTTATTTAACGTTAATTTTTAACAAGATTAATAATTCTGCTACAGAATTAATTAACACAAAATGTTTCAGTCTGTTTATCGTTATTTTTTTGTTACGGAAAGCGGTAGACGTATATTTTATCAAAGTAAGCGAAAATTTATACCAAGTAAAAATTTATTAGAATTGTATCGTTTAGCAATCACAAAAATGGACTCACACTTTGAGAAAACAAATTAAAGATGTGATATCTAATCTTATAATGATGCCATTTTCTTGTCCAAGTGGAAGGTTTTGAACATTTGTAATGATGAGTCAAGCCGCTATCTGGATGGTGGTGATGCACGCGTATCGAATGTGTGAGCGTGTGAGCGAATACCAGCAGATCGCGTGGTGGATATTCTGTTACTCACGGGGAGATCGGTGCACGTATCGGTTCAGTATCGATTCCATTATCGCTGAGTAATGTTTATACGAAGGAGTAAATATTCTAAGAAGGAGAAGATAGAGATATGTTAGACCATGGCCTCCGATAACATGTCCGGCGGGCTTGGGTAAAAATTATCGGAAATTAGACCACAACCATCGTGTGATCTCGTATTCCAATATTGTTACATCTTCTTCTTCTTTGCGTTCGTTCTTTACGACCAATTTTAATCAATCTTTGTGATATGTTTGATCTTTGCCAAGAACGTGTATACTTTGCACATTGATTTGGTAGGCCCCTAAACGCTTAGACTTCTACACGTTTAGGACATGTGCATCCGATTTCAGCCAAACATCCTTAGTCGCCTCTTACGACATGCATGGCAGGTAACAGTGGTTGTATTCTTTACACTCCAAATTTGGGCCCTGACAACCACTCTGGCGATATATAGTGTTAGATAAAGAGAAATTTATTTAAAAAATAAACAACATGATAAATCAAGGTTATATTGTGTTACAAATTCAGTTTAACAATAAGGTATGTCAGTATTATTAACATTTTTCATCAATAAATAACCATGGGCTCTTAGAATTGTGTAAAATTGCAGACAACCTTACAGTGCTCTATCAAACACTTATAAAAACCAGCCAACATTAAACAGGAATTTTGATTTTCCTGTCTGAGCTAGTCGGCCTTATGTTGCCGGGGACCACGGTTGGGCATACCTCCTCATCTCACATGCTGCGAGTCAGTGACAATCATATTCTACTTATCATGACTGTTTTTATTGTTCTTTTACTCTTATTCCTCCACGCTCCTCGTGGAGTATAGGGTCTCAACAGTTGTTTGCCACTTTTCCCGGTCTCTGGCTGTTCTATTTATAACTTCTCAGGGTAGTCCAGCATCTCTCATTTCCTCAAGAAGTCTCCGTCTCCAAGCCTGTCTCTTTTTCCCTTGTACATGTAGGTTAAACTCAAGTGCTTGTCTAGTGAGTCTTCATCGCCATTTTGCCTCTTAATCTGCGTCCTCATTTGTTCCTGACCTGTTCTTATCCATAAATCTGTGTTTGCAGCTTGCTCATACCATCTCAATCTGAGAATACGCCGATGGCATCTGTGTTTGCAACTTGCTCATACCATCTCAATCTGAGAATACGCCGATGACATCTGTTGACAAAGGTCTGTTCCTTATTTTTGTCTAACTTTGTGACTCGCCACGTTCTCGAGCGATACAGTAACCCAGATTTCGCATTTGAGCTGAATATCCTGAGCTTTGTTTTCGTGGAGATGGCAGTAAATTTCCATATTGTGTGCAGGAGAGCAAATATGTGTTTTTAATTGTTAGAGAAAATATTTCTATACAAAAATCTCGGTTTTATTTACACCGAATCTATTTTAGTTTTGAAAATGAAAATCCTGGTATATCCTTTACAGGGCGTCGCTATCAACCACAGTAAACGAGTCGTCGATTTTTAGGCACCATTTATAAGTTCAGTAGTTTGCCATTGCTTTCTGAACGGTGAGGTCTACTTTACCGTTCGTAAAATTGACATACACGAATTTGTTTCCCAAACTACCCGCCGCGGAATTTGAACCAGGTACGTTGGGTTGTGATCGAGCTTACTACTGCTTAAGCTACAGAAGCCTATTTTAGTTTTAAGCTTTGAGTTCTAAATATGTCTGACAATTTTGATTCCTTTTTAAAACGACATGTAAAGCGTGATTTATGTGAGAGACTGAACGAATGTTTTATACAGGTAAATAGCGAGGGGACTGAGTCTACGTGTGTTGTTGAGAATGTTGAGAATAAGGAAGACAGATGAACACCTGGTAGGGAGGGCGTGGGAGGGTGGGATGGTGGGGGGTTTGGTGACGGAGTGCAAGTAAATGGGGAGAGAGTCGAGAGATCTGGAAAAAAAGGTCTTAGACATGAGGGCTTGGAACACCTTGGCTGCGGACCTCTGCCTCCCTATTGGTGAAGGGTGCAGGTGACGAAGAAGAAACAGCGAGTTGCCTGAGTCTGCGCGTATTGTTGAAAAGTTGAGAATAAAGGAAGACCTGTAGACAAGAGTTGGAGACAGAATGCAAGAAAATGGGTAGAGAGTGGAGAGATCTGGATAGTCGGACTTGGAACACCTTGGTTGCGGACCTATGTTTCCCTAGGAGGGAAGCGTGAAGATGAAAAAGAAGAAATAGAGAGTTGCACGAGTCTGCGCGTATTGCTGGTATATTGAAACAGCTAATGGAATATCAGAGGAGCGGATAGTGAAAACGATAACAGGCTTCGCTAGTAACCCTGTGCTGTGATAACTCCAGGGTTCGAGCTCATTTGGGCCCAAAAATAATTGGATGTACACACGGTAAGCGGTTGGGTTACAAGCCTCCAGATCCTTTATTATGGGATTTAAATTACATGCACCTCTGAAACCGGAGTAAGACTTGCCTGAATAACGAGGGAAACTGATTAGAGAAAAACAAGTCTTCACGTAAAAACCAGTCAGGTTCCATAGTAGGAGCCTTGACTACGCCTGAATTCCAAATGGGCGAGCCAAAAAAATTGAACATGTACAGAAATAAAAAAAACGTGATTAAGTTAGATATCAAAGGAAATTTAAAAAAAACATTCAAATATAAAACACGAGAGGAATGAAACACGCAAAATAACGAAACAAGATGTGACATGTTTAAAAATGAAAGAATTGAAGAAATGAAAAACGTACCAAACAAAAAAGATATGATGTGAAGAAATGAAACGCTTACAGATTTGAAACAAAAAAATACTCAGAACAGATCAAGCAATTTAAACATAAATAGAAACTAAAACAGACAAAACTTAAAGCATAAAGAAAATAAAACAAAGAAAATAAAATGTAAAGAAATTAAAACATGAAAAGAAATTTAAATGTAAAAAAATATTAAAACAAAGAAATTAAAATATGAAAGGAAATTAAAACAAAGAAATTTAAAAAGAAATTAAAATATAACGAAACTAAAACATGATAAGAAATTAAAACATTTTTTTTAAATATTAGGAAATAAAAACATAAAAAAGAAAGAAAAAGAAAGTAAAGATAAAGAGAAATGAGACTAGTAAAGAAATGACATTATTTTAAAAAATGGACACTAGTAAACAAATGACACTAGTAAAGAAATGACACTCGTAAAGAAATGACACTAGTAAAGAAATGACACTCGTAAAGAAATGACACTAGTAAAGAAATGACACAGTAAAAAATGACACTAGTAAAGAAATGACACTAGTAAAGAAATGACACTAGTAAAGAAATGACACTAGTAAAGAAATGACACTAGTAAAGAAATGACACAAGTAAAGAAATGACACTAGTAAAGAAATGACACTAGTAAATAAATGACACATGTAAAGAAATGACACTAGTAAAGAAATGACACTAGTAAAGAAATGACACATGTAAAGAAATGACACTAGTAAAGAAATGACACTAGTAAAGAAATGACACTTGTAAAGAAATGACACTAGTAAAGAAATGACACTAGTAAAGAAATGACACTCGTAAAGAAATGACACTAGTAAAGAAATGACACTAGTAAAGAAATGACACTTGTAAAGAAATGACACTAGTAAAGAAATGACACTAGTAAAGAAATGACACTAGTAAAGAAATGACACTAGTAAAGAAATGACACTAGTAAAGAAATGACACTAGTAAAGAAATGACACTAGTAAAGAAATGACACTAGTAAAGAAATGACACTAGTAAAGAAATGACACTAGTAAAGAAATGACACTAGTAAAGAAATGACACTAGTAAAGAAATGACACTAGTAAAGAAATGACACTAGTAAGGAAATGACACTCGTAAAGAAATGACACTAGTAAAGAAATGACACTGTAAACAAATGACACTGTAAAGAAATGACACTAGTAAAGAAATGACACTAGTAAAGAAATGACACTAGTAAAGAAATGACACTAGTAAAGAAATGACACATGTAAAGAAATGACACTAGTAAAGAAATGACACTAGTAAAGAAATGACACATGTAAAGAAATGACACTAGTAAAGAAATGACACTAGTAAAGAAATGACACTAGTAAAGAAATAACACTAGTAAAGAAATGACACTAGTAAAGAAATGACACTTGTAAAGAAATGACACTAGTAAAGAAATGACACTAGTAAAGAAATGACACTAGTAAAGAAATGACACTAGTAAAGAAATGACACTAGTAAAGAAATGACACTAGTAAAGAAATGACACTAGTAAAGAAATGACACAAGTAAAGAAATGACACTAGTAAAGAAATGACACTAGTAAAGAAATGACACTAGTAAAGAAATGACACTAGTAAAGAAATGACACTAGTAAAGAAATGACACTAGTAAAGAAATGACACTAGTAAAAAGAAAATGACACTAGTAAAGAAATGACACTAGTAAGGAAATGACACTCGTAAAGAAATGACACTAGTAAAGAAATGACACATGTAAAGAAATGACACTAGTAAATAATTGACACTAGTAAAGAAATGACACTAGTAAAGAAATGACACTAGTAAAGAAATGACACTAGTAAAGAAATGACACTCGTAAAGAAATAACACTCGTAAAGAAATGACACTCGTAAAGAAATGACACTAGTAAAGAAATGACACTAGTAAAGAAATGACACTAGTAAAGAAATGACACATGTAAAGAAATGACACTAGTAAAGAAATGACACTAGTAAACAAATGACACTAGTAAAGAATTGACACTAGTAAAGAAATGACACTCGTATAAAAATCTTGCACATTTGTTCAGCTAACCAGCCCCGATGACTTGAGCAAGTTTGATAAGCAACTTAATGTGTGACCCGGCATGCACTCCTGGGGTTAAAAATAGCGATGACGGCATTGATAAAATCGTTACTCCCGTTGTGTTGCCGGGACAGGCCTGGCTGGTAACAGCTGTACGCATTAATTAGCATATCAAAAATATGTATGGAATGCAAGCGGATTCATCTCAAGCCTGGGTTTTTTGTTAGGCATTAAGCTCACCTTGATCGTGTTAAGCTGATGAGGAAGAATATGTCACTACACGATTGATTGATTGATTAATTGATAGAACCGTCATCATTGCACTTTGGTGAGTTACTATGTGTGCACCGATCTCTTTCTTACACAGAAAGATCTCTCGGGCAGTGTACAAACTCTGTAGCACCGGCGAGTGTCCCGATGTAATATAGAAGATGGTGAATGTATTTTGTAGAAATTTTCGTTTTAAACTTTTCTAATGAATTTAGCTCGGATAGCGACCTTCCAGCCTGCTTCTCTCGATTTTGAACTGTTACGGGTTCTTTTACGTGCTCAAATTGAATATTGGACCTACTTTTTACCGTCTATCACCGATAGGACTAGGAACTCGATCTCATTTACAATGAGATCAGGATCTCTAAAAAATGTCCTGATGGCTCCACGAGGAAGCAAACCGAACTCCTTTGGAACGAGAGACGAGTACCTAGCCTCTACGTCACAAAGACCACTACTTCCCAATTTGTTGTTTGAAATGTAGATTATCAGCTTAACATATTTGCTCTTCTAAGTCAATATAATGGTTCGTTGTAATGTTTTCTCACCCGTGCGTTGTCAGAGTTCGCAGGGAGAGCAAAGTATAATAACACTGTGACATACAGGGTATGTCGTAAGAGGTGTCTAAGGTAGGGACCTAGGAAGCTACCCTAGTAAATAAAAATCGTCGCAGAAATCGGATGTGTTGGCCTTCTTGTAGGCGCATAACTGGCTCAACGTACATTCGCTCTTAGGCTCAGATCACATAAAAATCACAAATATCGGTGTAACAAGTGGTTAATATGGAGCGTTCGAAGAAGAAGAAAAGAAGAGAAGAAGAAGAAGAAGAAGAAAGAGAAGAAGGATGTCTGAGGAGCCTTTGTGTGCGTAAAGAAGTGGTGATTGTGTCCGCTTGGTAGTGATAAGGTCGCCGAGGCTTGCAGAGGAGTATGAAAGTTACACTGCGGACGTACCAAGCATGGGGTAAGTCACTGGGTACCAACCTCTGCGGACTAACAGGGTAAGTCACTGGGTACCACCTCTGCGGCACTAAAGGGTAATCACTGGGTACCCCCCTCTGCGCACTAAAGGGTAAATCACTGGGTACCACCCTCTGCGCCACTAAAGGGTAAGTCACTGGGTACCACCCTCTGCGGCACTAAAGGGTAAGTCACTGGGTACCACCCTCTGCGGCACTAAAGGGTAAGTCACTGGGTATCACCCTCTGCGCCACTAAAGGGTAAGTCACTGGGTATCACCTCTGCGCACTAAAGGGTAAGTCACTGGGTACCACCCTCTGCGGCACTAAAGGGTAAGTCACTGGGTACCACCCTCTGCGGCACTAAAGGGTAAGTCACTGGGTATCACCCTCTGCGCCACTAAAGGGTAAGTCACTGGGTACACCTCTGCGCCACTAAAGGGTAAGTCACTGGGTATCACCCTCTGCGGCACTAAAGGGTAAGTCACTGGGTATCACCTCTGCGGCACTAAAGGGTAAGTCACTGGGTACACCCTCTGCGGCACTAAAGTAAGTCATGGGTACCACCTCTGCGGCACTAAAGGGTAAGTCACTGGCATCACCTCTGCGCACTAAGGGTAAGTCACTGCATCACTCTGCGCCACTAAAGGGTAAGTACTGTATCACCTCTGCGGCCTAGGGTAAGTCATGGTACCACCTCTGCGGCACTAAGGGTAAGCTCATCTGGTATGACCTCTTCGCACTAAGGTGTCACTGAGTATCACAATCTGCACTGGTAAGTCACTGATCACCCGACAAAGGGTAAGTCACTGGATCACCTCTGGCACTAAAGGGTAAGGGTCCACACTGGTATAATACAAATTGTAATTTCACAAAAGTTGTCAGTATTACAATTATCAATATATTTGAGTGCATGAGTATGTTAGTATGTGACAATTATCAATATATTTGAGGGCATGAGTATGTTAGATTGACCCAATTATCAATATATTTGAGGCATGAGTATGTTAGTATGTGACCTAAAACATTAGGCGGATTCAGTCAAATTTAGGAAATAAGACTACAATTTGATGATCCGGCATTCCAGTGTTGTTGATATATAGACTAATTCATTTAAAAACAATACAAAAGGTAAATATTCATCATCATCGTCATCAGCCGTGCCGGCTGGTGTGGGGATCATGGATCTCCACAAATCTTTGGTGTTTGCTATCATCTCAGATGTTGACGCTCTTCCGTGCTATGCTGTCCTGTACTGTAGCCATCAAAATTGACTGTCTTCCTCTGTCTCGTCTTCCCTCGATTTTACCGATTGTTACAGTGTGTTCTAAACCTCTCTTCCTCATCACATGTCTGAAAAGTTATATTATGTTAAAAATTAGATTAACATTAAGGGATATCCGTATTATTAACATTTTTCGTTAATAAATAACCATGAACGCGTGGAATTGAATAAAATTGCAAAAAAACTTACAGTGTTCTATCAAACATATACAAAAATCAGCCCTCATTAAACAGGTATTTTTTATTTCCCGTCTGAGCTATTCGGCCTTATTTTGCCGGGGGCTACGGTTAATATAAGGGAACGAAGAAAAAAGTATGCAAAAATAATAATAAAAGGCGTGTTTGCTACAATCGTCAATATATTTCTGAGGGTATGAGCATTTTAGTAGAAGGGACAGAAGAAACCACCCCCACCACCCACCAAAAAAACCAACTCCATTGTAGTAAAAGAAAAGAGTTTGTAAATTTTGTTGCACAGCAAATAGTAAAAAAAGATATTAAGATATTGATAAACAGCGCAGACAGAAAGCTATCATTAAGGGAAAACCTTTCATCCCCTTATCATTTATCTTTTTACCCTCTTCGACTTTTATTCTTTTATCATTCTCAACAATATCTCACCTGCACGCGCGTAAACCTCTCAGGTAAATTGTCGCTATACTATCCTTTCACCTGCTCCGTGAGTCTTGGCACCAGTCTGCATTCTTCTGTTAGTTATCTCTTTTCAGCGTTCCAAACATACTCTAAATTGAGTTCTTGGGACAAACATACAGCTAATGTTTAGCCAATTCTTCGTTTAAATTGGTGATATATTCTATGAACGATCACAAGACAAGAAGAAGAAGAAGACGAAGGAGAAGAAAAAATACGGTATTGACTCACTCCGCAAGAATTCCGAATTCAAACGAAATATTTCCTTTGGCACGTACGCCAGAAGAAAAGGAAGGTTAGAAAAGAAGGAGGTAGATGAAGAAATAAGATTCCTTAAATGTTTTGAGATTGGTATGCCTGGCCTTGGAAACAAACCATTTCAGCGAGTTTTGTTTGAGAGTATAGGATCTTTGTCTATTATTAGTTTCTCTCCATATCTCTCTTTCTTCTCATTTCTCCATCTTCTCTCCTCTCTCTCCTCTCTCCATCTCTCTCTCCATCTCTCTCACTTCCTCTCTCTCTCCATCTCTCTCTCTCTCTCTCTCTCTCTCTCTCCATCTCTCTCTCTCTCTCTCTCTCCATCTCTCTCTCCTTCTCTCTCTCCATTTCTCTCTCCATCTCTCTCTCCATCACTCTCTCCATCTCTCTCTCCATCTCTCTCTCTCCATCTCTCTCTCTCTCTCTCCATCTCTCTCCATCTCTCTCTCCATCTCTCCATCTCTCTCCATCTCTCTCTCCATCTCTCTCCATCTCTCTCACTCTCTCTCTCCATCTCTCTCTCCATCTCTCTCTCCATCTCTTCTCTCTACCATCTCTCTCTCCATCTCTCTCTCCATCTCTCTCTCCATCTCTCCATCCATCTCTCCATCTCTCTCTCCATCTCTCTCTCCATCTCTCTCCATCTCTCTCCATCTCTCTCCTCTCTCTCTCCATCTCTCTCTCCATCTCTCTCTCCATCTCTCTCTCCATCTCTCTCTCTCCTCTCTCTCCATTCTCTCTCCATCTCTCTCCATCTCTCCCATCTCTCCTCCATCTCTCTCTCTCTCTCCATCTCTCTCCATCTCTCCATCTCTCTCTCATCTCTCTCATCTCTCTCTCTCTCCATCTCTCTCCATCTCTCTCCATCTCTCCCTCCATCTCTCTCCATCTCTCTCCATCTCTCTCCATCTCTCTCCATCTCTCTCTCCATTTCTCTCTCCATCTCTCTCTCCATCTCTCTCCATCTCTCTCCATTCTCTCTCCATCTCTCTCTCTCCATCTCTCTCTCTCCATCTCTCTCTCCATCTTTCTCTCCATCTCTCTCTCCATCTCTCTCCATCTCTCTCCATCTCTCTCCTCTCTCTCTCCATTCTCTCTCTCCATCTCTCTCTCCATCCTCTCTCCATCTCTCTCCATCTCTCCATCTCTCTCCATCTCTCTCCATCTCTCTCCATCTCTCCATCTCTCTCTCCATCTCTCTCCTCTCTCCATTCTATCTCTCCATCTCTCTCCCATCTCTCTCCATCTCTTCTCCATCTATCTCATCTCTCATCTCATCTCTCATCTCATCTCCTCACATCTACATCTCTCTCCACTCTCCATCTCTCTCCATCCGTCTCTCTCCATCTCTTCTCATCCATCTCTCTCACTCTCTCCAATCTCTTCCATCTCATTCCTCCATCTATCTCTCCATACTTCCACTATCTTCGACTTCATTCCTATCTTCCACATTACCCATATTTCCATATACGTTCATAAATTCTATCTCTTCGAAACATTATAAACAACAATACTTCATTCTTCCACAACTACTCATTAACAACACTTTCACTCTCTCATTCTATCCAATCATGATACAGACATAATCTCACTTCTTACCGACACTATTATAAGCAACAATAAATTCACTTCTTACATGACAGACTTATTAAGCAGACACCTGATGTCACACGACAGACTATATAAAGAACAGACAATAAATTCACTTTAATCGAAGACATTAAAACAGACAATAAATTATTTTACGACAGAATACAAAAGCAGACAAAATCATACTTTCGACAGACTATAAGAAGCAGCAATAAATCATATTACAGACAGACTATATAGAAGCAATAAATTCACTTCTTACGACAGACTATATATAGAAGCAGACAATAAATCACTTCTTACGACAGACTATATGAAAGACAATAAATTCATATCTTACATGACAGACTATATATAGAAGCAGACAATAAATTCATATCTTACATGACAGACTATATATAGAAGCAGACAATAAATTCATACTTTACAGACAGACTATATATAGAAGCAGACAATAATTCATTACTGACAGACTATATATAGAAGCAGACAATAAATTCATATCTTACACGACAGACTATATATAGAAGCAGACAATAAATTCATATCTTACACGACAGACTATATATAGAAGCAGACAATAAATTCATATCTTACACGACAGACTATATATAGAAGCAGACAATAAATTCATATCTTACATGACAGACTATATATAGAAGCAGACAATAAATTCACTTCTTACACGACAGACTATATATAGAAGCAGACAATAAATTCATATCTTGCATGACAGACTATATATAGAAGCAGACAATAAATTCATATCTTACATGACAGACTATATATAGAAGCAGACAATAAATTCATATCTTACACGACAGACTATATATAGAAGCAGACAATAAATTCATATATTACATGACAGACTATATATAGAAGCAGACAATAAATTCATATCTTACACGACAGACTATATATAGAAGCAGACAATAAATTCATATCTTACATGACAGACTATATATAGAAGCAGACAATAAATTCATATCGGCCCTAACATGAAAATCTGTCACTAAAACAAATAACGAAATAAATGCAAAAATATCTAGAATTGGAAAAAAGAACACATTGTAACAACTGGTAAAATCGAGGGAGACGAGACAGAGAAAGACAAAGAGAGAACATTTTGGATAGTCTAACGTCATAGCACGGAAGAGCGTTAACATCTGAGATGTTAGCAAACATCAGAGACAGAGATTTGTGGAGATCTATGATAGCCTGCGCCAGCCTGCACGGCACCTGATGATGATGATATATATATATATATATATATATATAACATATAGTTTTAACATACACACATATATAATGTGGAGAATGAGAAGATGAAGTGATGAGAAGCATAGGAATGTAGGGCGTTGAGTTCATGAGGTCGCAAGGTACCATATAAAGATATGAAACGGTTTTAAAACGATTCTCTAGAGAATCTGGAGGTAAGGGAAGAAAGAAATGCATATTCTTCTTCTTTATTCTTGACAGTTTTCTGTATTGTGTTTCAGCTGTGATTCATTTCTTTCAGTTCTACTGTTCTCCTTCTTGTCGTTTTGGATTTTTCACGTTTTCGTTTACCTTTTGGTATCCATCTCAGTGCAGTTTTTATGACAGAATTAGACTTAAGCATATCACATGTTTGATACATTTCCAGAGTCTATTTTAAGATGATGGTGCTCATATTCTTTTGTTGGCATGGTGTAAGCAGTTCTTGTACATATGTCTAAGTATTCGTCTGTTAATTTTATTTTGTTGAAATTTATGCTAAGGTTTTCGAACATGCTGGGATTTTCAGCTTGATCCCTTTTCTTGGCCAACGCCGCCAAAGATAATTTGAATACCTTTGCATGATACCTAATTATGTCACGGACTTAGAATTTGCATCTGGGATAGATTTGCAGGATGAAGAATGGATCTTTTCTTCCTTTCGTTTGCTTGAAATATTGTCTATATATTCAATGTTGTCTCTTGTATAAACTTCACTGTCTTTGTAGCTCACACAGAGGTCAGTTTTATATCGAGTGTTGTTTCGTTAGGCCAGTGAGTTTTCCTCAGTGTATCATATTCAGGGCAGTTTTGAAGTATGTGCTCTGCAGTCCGATGTGCCTGTTCACATGTACACATGGCTGAATTGCCAATCTTGAATTTTGTATACATGTGGCTGCGGAGTAGATTGTGTCCTGTCCATCGGAGATCTGTCCATGTTTCTATGTGTATTTGTGTCTGTTTTTATATGCTTCTATGTGTTTATTTGTCAATGTGTTCATGCTCAGTGTCTATGTTTAGTGTCCATAAAAGAAAAACCACAAAAATCAACAACACAAAACATCAAGAAACAAACCATGAGAAAACAAACAAAAAACCACCATAATCTAAAAAAAAACACATTAAAAAGTACAAAAAAGTCATTAAAAAAAACAACCATAAAGTAAAATAAATCCCAACAAAATCAACAAAAAAAAAACCAAAAAGAAAATAAACCATAAATAAAAACAAACTAAAAACCATACAGAAAAAACAAGAAAAAACTATTCCATTAAAAAAAAACATAAAGAACAAAAGGAAAACCCTTAATACATAACAGACAAAGCTAAGAAAACCAAGAAGAAATAACAAAGAAAAACCATAAAGAAATAAAGAAAAAGGTTTTTAAATAAAAAAGTTTAGAAAAACAAGCAAATAACAATAAAGTTAAAAAAACAATAAAGAAAAACAAAGAAAAAAACCATAAAGTAAAAACATCACAAAACCATTTTAAAAAAGAAAAAATCTCAAAGTAAAAACAAGAAAAGACAATCAAGTAAAAAAAGGCATAAAGAAAACAAACAAAAAAACAAAGAAAAAACCTACAGAAAAACACCCAAAAACTAATAAAGTAAAAAACAAAGAAAATGACACAAAGAAAAATCAATTTAAAAACAAAAAACACTAAAAACTTTTTTTTTAAAAGCCCCTAAAAAATACAAAGCACAGAAAGCATAAAGAAACAAATAGGCAAACAAAATCTTTAAAAGTCATAAAGAAAAAAATACGAAAATATAGATAAAGAAAACAAAACCACAAATAAACCCCAAAAACTAAACCATAAAAAACCAAAATAAACTACATATATTTCTATGATCAATTTCTCTGTAATACAAATTCTATTTATACCAGGGAGCAGAAATAAAAGAAGAACAGTGATAAACAAAAATATTTCAGTCTTGATATTTCAAGACATTTACTGCTTGACTTCCATTACTTTTGTTAGTATCGTATTATGTACGTGTGAGCTATGATTTCCCTTTGAAGGTGATTGGTTCATGTTTTTTTTAGTTACTAGATGTACCGGCACAGATCAACTACGAGAGGAGAGTGCGAGACGTTTCATTTTGAGTTAGAAATCTTGTCTATTTCTTGGTGTTGCATTATTTTTGTTGCATTATTTTTGTTGTACTATTTTTTATTGTATTATTTTCGTAGGAGCGTCTGTAGCTTAAGCGGTAGTGAGCTCGATCACAATCCAAGAGCACATGGTTGAAACTCCGCGGCGGGCAAATTTGGAAGCAAATTTGTTCCCTTTGATGTCTTCATCATTATCAAATAGCTTGTCTTGAGCAGAACTTTGCCACCCCAACAGTTCTCCAGAACTTCTCTCTCTCTCTCTCATAGGCCAGATGTCCTCCCTTTGCAGCGCCATTTTCAGACCATCAGTTACATTCTGAATCCATCTTCTCCGTGGTCTTCCTCTTCTTCTCTTTGCAGGTATGCCTTCTTCCATGATGGTCTTCTCAGCCCTTCATGTCTTTTTATATGTCCAAAATATCTCAATTTTCTCTTTCTTATTTGTATCATCAGCCAGGTTTTCTTTGATTTTGAGTTCTTTCTGGCTAGATCTATTTGTTCTCTTCTCTGTTCAAGATATACGGAGGACTCTTCTATAACACTTATATTCGAAAGCATATATATGTTTTCCACTGCTTTATTAAATGTCCATGCTTCACACCCATATGTTGCCACTGGGAATATGCATGCTCTTAGTATTCTGATATGCAGCGAGCAAAGAAAAAAAAAAGTACTGCTGTAATAAATGTAATAGGCACTTCTATGTTGAAATGTAAGGGATCTACATGGCGAAGTGATTAAAACGTTTGCTTTCATTCTGATGGCTGTGAGTTCGAATCCGGACCGAGTCACATGTGTAATTTGTTAATGAGACTTTCAGGATTGTTGTTGGAGTTACGGAATTCGTAGTTTATGTAACAGTCTAGGCAGATGGCATGCCTTTTCTGTTGAAGGGACAGTGCCATATGAGGAACACCCGGTACAATGCAATCATTTTATCGCTTTTGATACTTTTGTTTTAGAATGTTTAGCTTCATAGAGACAAGCCATCTGAGGGTTTAGACGTACATACGAAAGCCATTTGAAATAGGAAGAAAATGATCAGTGGCGGCTCATGATCCTTTGTATTGGTGGGGCCAGACTGAAATTTTCGGGGAAAATCATGGTTTTGGGTTAGGTTATATTTTCATTTATTAACTAATAAATACACGTTACATATTATTGTTGGTGTGGCCCGGCCCCACTGGCCCATAATGACGAGCCGCCACTGAAAATTATGTTCTTCTTCGTCTTCAAGCGCACCACATCGACCACTTGTTAACCACTCTGTGTGATTTGTATGTGATATGGGCCTAAGAGCGATTGTACGTTGTGCCAGATACACGCCTCAAGTAGGCCAGCCATCCGATTTCTGCGATCCTTTTTATTTACTAGGGTAGCTTTCCTAGGTCCTACATCAGTCTCCTCTTACAACATGCCTTGTAGGTCGCAGTGGTACTATGCTTTGCTTCCTTGCGGCCCTGCACAATCACGGCGAAATTATGTTCAAACCCTTAGCGGAATCAAATAGTTGAGAAACACTGTCTCACGATTAAAATAAAATCCCTCCCAACTGATGCCACCATTGGACAGTCCCATCATTTTCCTTGTCCGAGATAAACTACATTTTAGCCGGTTATTTCCCCTTTGGCTGGTTTTTCGCGACATGTCCATGTTGTCTGACGGAAGTAAAACGTTGTCCGGAAGTGAGTCCACAAGGTCCGGCAATCAGTGACCAGGACTTCCGGCGTGTTTAACGACGCTTGCTCAAACAAGAAACCAGTGCTTTTTTGGGATGTCAGTCTTCGTTTATTGATGAGTCTGTTAAACATTTATTGATGAATTTTGATCAGTTTATTCGTGAGTTTGGTTTATTTACTGAGTTTGAGTGATTTTAAATGGTTTTGAGTGATTTTTAATGAGTTTTGTGATTTAATGAGTTTTGAGTGGTTTAATGAGTTTGAGTGATTTTAATGAGTTTTGAGTGTTTAAATGAGTTTTGAGTGATTTTTAAATGAGTTTGGTGGTTTTTAATGAGTTTGAGTTATTTTAATGAGTTTGAGTGATTTAAATAGTTTTGAGTGATTTTAATGAGTTTTGAGTTATTTAATGAGTTTTGAGTGATTTTAAATGAGTTTGAGTGATTTAATGAGTTTGAGTGGTTTATTAAAGGAGGTTTAAAGCAGAAGAATTGAATTCATTGTCGCCTATGTGGTGCCAGGGCCCGCTAGGAAGCAAAGAATAGTACCACTGCGACCTACAAGGCATGTCGTAAGAGGCGACTGAGGTAGGACCTAAGGAAGCAACGCTAGTAAAAAAAGTGTAGCAGAAATCGGATGTGCTGGTATACTTGTAGACACATAACTGACACAATGTATAATCGCTCTTATGTTAAGATCACATACAAATCGCACAGATTGGTTATCATGTGGTCGATATGGAAAGTTCGAAAAAGAAGAAGATTTATTGTATCGAATTTTACCCCATATGGCTCGGTCACAATCATGCCACCTGCCGAGAGTATTGCACAAATCATGAAATCTGAAGCTCCAGCAATAATCCTAGGTATTTCTGAAAAAAATGAATCCGTGAACAGAACGGCGCTGTGCGGATTCGAACCTTCGGCTCGCAAAGCACGGGCTTGGCCACAGAGATCACATTTTAATGTTTACTGATGAGTTTGCTTGTTTATTGATGAGTTTATGAGTGTTTATTGATGAGTTTATGAGTGTTTATTGATGAGTTTACGTTTATTGATGAGTTTATGAGTGTTTATTGATGTTTATGAGTGTTCATTGATGAGTTTATTGATGAGTTTATGAGTGTTTATTGATGAGTTTATTGATGAGTTTATGAGTGTTTATTGATGAGTTTATGAGTGTTTATTGATGAGTTTATGAGTGTTTATTGATGAGTTTATGAGTGTTCATTGATGAGTTTATGAGTGTTTAATGATGAGTTTATGAGTGTTTATTGATGATTTTATTGATAAGTTTATGAGTGTTTATTGATGAGTTTATTGATGAGTTTATGAGTGTTTATTGATGAGTTTATGAGTGTTCATCGATGAGTTTATGAGTGTTTATTGATGAGTTTATGAGTGTTTATTGATGTTTATTAGTGTTTATTGATGAGTTTATTGATGAGTTTATGAGTGTTTATTGATGAGTTTATTGATGAGTTTATGAGTGTTTATTGATGCGTTTATGAGAGTTTATTGATGTTTATGAGTGTTTATTAATGAGTTTATTAGTGTTTATTGATTAGTTTATGAGTGTTTATTGATTAGTTTATTGATGACTTTATTGATGTTTATGAGTGTTTATTGATGAGTTCCTGAGAGTTTATTGATAAGTTTATGAGTGTTTATTGATGAGTTTATTGATGAGTTTATTAGTGTTTATTGATGATTTTATTAGTGTTTATTGATGAGTTCATGAGTGTTTATTGATAAGTTCATGAGTGTTTATTGATGAGTTTATTAGTGTTTATTGATGAGTTTATTGATGAGGTTATGAGAGTTTATTGATGAGTTTATGAGAGTTTATTGATGAGGTTATGAGAGTTTATTGATAAGTTTATGAGAGTTTATTGATGAGTTTTAAATGTGAATGACTCCAATGTTACAAGTGAAACACATAATTTAAGCTGCCGCTCTAATGCTGCTACTACTGCTGCTGGTCCTGAGGCTCGTCCATCATGGGTGATGATGACCACCATTTTTCATCCAAGAGAATGTAGTTGCATTATGTTTGTCTGTTTGTGTGTACGTAGATGACTAGTGAGCACGACGCGCTCTTGAAATGTTCTTTCACAATGTGGGCAAGGAATATTTGCACTTGTGGGGAGTTTTACTGCCTTTCTAGTTTGACGTTTCTGTTCCATCCGTACATTGCTACCAGCCTCGCAGGCCGAAGAACCGTGTCGAAGAAGTGTGCGCCAGGCTGATCTGTCTTGAGCAACATTCTCCTAGTTGTCGACATCTATGTTAAAGGATTTCATCGTGTTCTTGAGTGTGTCTTTGAATAACTTTTTTTCGACCACTTTGTGAGCGTTTACCGCTACGCAGTTCACCACACAAGAGTTTTGTGGGCATTCTGCAATCTAGCTATCGAGCCACATGTCCTGCCCATCGTGTCTGGGACTGCATCAAGATTGTGTAGACTACTACTACTGCTACTGTCACTACTGTAACTGCTACTACTGCTGCTGCTACTACTACTACTACTACTGTATCTACCACTACTACTACTACTGTGTCTACTACTACTAGTACTACTACTACTGTGTCTACTACTACTACTACTGTGTCTACTACTACTACTACTACTACTGTGTCTACTACTACTAGTAGTACTACTACTACTATTACTACTACTACTGTGTCTTCTACTACAACTACTATTACTACCACTACTGTAACTGCTACTACTGCTGCTGCTACTACTACCACTACTGCGTCTACTACTACTACTACTACTACTACTACTACTACTACTACTACTACTGTGTCTACTACTACTACTACTAGGAGACTCCTAGGATTGTTACTAGAGTTATATGCTTCATACAACATTCTCAGTAGGTGTCGCTTGCCATTTTTGCTTAGATGGTTGGAGTTATATAGGAAAACACGGGTGGGGGCAATGAACTCAATCCTTCATCTTTAAACTCTATATATACATCTCTCTGCCTTTTTAACCTGGATTTGGAGATATGCCCTCAACCAACTCATGCCACGTCTTCCTATCTCTAGCTATCTCTTGCAACTCCCTCCAGTTCTTCTTAACATTGTTGAGCTCTGCCTTAAAATCCCGTCTCTGTGTATTTCTATACCTCCCTTTCTTTCGCTATCCCTGTGGATTTAAGGAAAGGACCTATCTTGTTATATTCATCTTTAAACTACTTCGTGGTTATTGTGAGAACTCCTGACAATCAAGGGTTCGCATAGATCATCGTGAGAACCACTGACAATGAAATAGAGAAGAGATGAACTGACAAAAACCAAACAAAATCTGTTGTTGAAGATGCCACAATAAGTATGGCTACCATATGCACATGCGTGTCACGCGTATGGAGGCCCTTAGATAGTGCGCCTGTTATACTTCTTGTTCGCCAGGTACGTTTTTGTTAGACTTAGACACAGGTACCCCTACTTACCTGTCTGTATGCGTGTGTGGTCCCCGGTGGCATGTCTCACCTGTGATGATATTATCTGAGGTAGATAAGGATGTTTCACGCGAGGTCTGAAAGTGAGAATGTACCCTAAGGATAAGATGAACTACTTAGCATAGAAGAGATCTCAATTACAATATGTCGTTATATGATACAAATCTTGCTCTCTGTTGTTGAGGAAAAGAGGGTTCGTCGCCGCGGAAACTGAGAATCAGATAATTAAACAGGCAGTTTATGGTTCTCTTTCTTCATGTATTATGTTCTTTTGCAGAAAGTAGCTTTTCTCATGTTCTTTGCAGATATTGTTCCGAGCACATCCTCTGTAGAACGTCGCTCATGCGCCCTTTGCCGAGAGTTGTCACTATCATTCGCCCTTTGCAGAACGTTGCTTTAATAACGTTCTTTGTGAAACGTTGCTTTAATAACGTTCTTTGCAGAACGTTGCTTTAATAACGTCTTTTGTGGAACGTTGCTTTAATAACGTCTTTTGTGAAACGTTGCTTTAATAACGTCTTTTGTGGAACGTTGCTTTAATAACGTCTTTTGTGGAGCGTTGCTTTAATAACGTTCTTTGTGGAACGTTGCTTTAATAACGTCTTTTGTGGAACGTTGCTTTAATAACGTTCTTTGTGGAACGTTGCTTTAATAACGTCTTTTGTGGAACGTTGCTATAATAACGTTCTTTGTGGAACGTTGCTTTAATAACGTCTTTTGTGGAACGTTGCTTTAATAACGTTCTTTGTGGAACGTTGCTTTAATAACGTTCTTTGTGGAACGTTGCTTTAATAACGTTCTTTGTGGAACGTTGCTTTAATAACGTCTTTTGTGGAACGCTGCTTTAATAACGTCTTTTGTGGAACGTTGCTTTAATAACGTCGTTTGTGGAACGTTGCTTTAATAACGTTCTTTGTGGAACGTTGCTTTAATAACGTCTTTTGTGGAACGTTGCTTTAATAACGTTCTTTGCAGAACGTTGCTTTAATAACGTTCTTTGCAGAACGTTGCTTTAATAACGTCTTTTGCGGAACGTTGCTTTAATAACGTCTTTTGTGGAACGTTGCTTTAATAACGTCTTTTGTGGAACGTTGCTTTAATAACGTCTTTTGCAGAACGTTGCTTTAATAACGTTCTTTGTGGAACGTTGCTTTAATAACGTCTTTTGTGGAACGTTGCTTTAATAACGTTCTTTGTGGAACGTTGCTTTAATAACGTCTTTTGTGGAACGTTGCTGTAATAACGTTCTTTGCCGAACGTTGCTTTAATAACGTTCTTTGTGAAACGTTGCTTTAATAACGTCTTTTGTGGAACGTTGCTTTATAACGTCTTTGTGGAACGTTGCTTTAATAACGTCTTTTGTGGAACGTTGCTTTAATAACGTCTTTTGTGGAACGTTGCTTTAATAACGTTCTTTGCAGAACGTTGCTTTAATAACGTTCTTTGCAGAACGTTGCTTTAATAACGTCTTTTGCGGAACGTTGCTTTAATAACGTCTTTTGTGGAACGTTGCTTTAATAACGTCTTTTGTGGAACGTTGCTTTAATAACGTCTTTTGCAGAACGTTGCTTTAATAACGTTCTTTGTGGAACGTTGCTTTAATAACGTCTTTTGTGGAACGTTGCTTTAATAACGTCTTTTGTGGAACGTTGCTTTAATAACGTCTTTTGTGGAACGTTGCTGTAATAACGTTCTTTGCCGAACGTTGCTTTAATAACGTTCTTTGTGAAACGTTGCTTTAATAACGTCTTTTGTGGAACGTTGCTTTATAACGTCTTTTGTGGAACGTTGCTTTAATAACGTCTTTTGCAGAACGTTGCTTTAATAACGTTCTTTGTGGAACGTTGCTTTAATAACGTCTTTTGTGGAACGTTGCTTTAATAACGTCTTTTGTGGAACGTTGCTTTAATAACGTCTTTTGTGGAACGTTGCTGTAATAACGTTCTTTGCCGAACGTTGCTTTAATAACGTTCTTTGTGAAACGTTGCTTTAATAACGTCTTTTGTGGAACGTTGCTTTATAACGTCTTTGTGGAACGTTGCTTTAATAACGTCTTTTGTGGAACGTTGCTTTAATAACGTTCTTTGTGGAACGTTGCTTTAATAACGTTCTTTGTGGAACGTTGCTTTAATAACGTCTTTTGTGGAACATTGCTTTAATAACGTCTTTTGTGGAACGTTGCTTTAATAACGTCTTTTGTGGAACGTTGCTTTAATAACGTCTTTTGTGGAACGTTGCTTTAATAACGTTCTTTGTGGAACGTTGCTTTAATAACGTCTTTTGTGGAACGTTGCTTTAATAACGTTCTTTGTGGAACGTTGCTTTAATAACGTTCTTTGTGGAACGTTGCTTTAATAACGTCTTTTGTGGAACGCTGCTTTAATAACGTCTTTTGTGGAACGTTGCTTTAATAACGTCTTTTGTGGAACGTTGCTTTAATAACGTTCGTTGCAGAACGTTGCTTTAATAACGTTCTTTGTGGAACGTTGCTTTAATAACGTTCTTTGTGGAACGTTGCTTTAATATCGTCTTTTGTGGAACGTTGTTTTCATAACGTCTTTTGTGGAACGTTGCTTTAATAACGTCTTTTGTGGAACGTTGCTTTAATAACGTCTTTGGCAGAACGTTGCTTTAATAACGTCTTTTGGGGAACGTTGCTTTAATAACGTCTTTTGTGGAACGTTGCTTTAATAACGTCTTTTGTGGAACGTTGCTTTAATAACGTTCTTTGCAGAACGTTGCTTTAATAACGTTCTTTGCAGAACGTTGCTTTAATAACGTCTTTTGTGGAACGTTGCTTTAATAACGTTCTTTGTGGAACGTTGCTTTAATAACGTCTTTTGTGGAACGTTGCTTTAATAACGTTCTTTGTGGAACGTTGCTTTAATAACGTCTTTTGTGGAACGTTACTTTAATAACGTCTTTTGTGGAACGTTGCTTTAATAACGTCTTTTGTGGAACGTTGCTTTAATAACGTCTTTTGTGGAACGTTGTTTTAATAACGTTCTTTGTGGAACGTTGCTTTAATAACGTCTTTTGTGGAACGTTGTTTTAATAACGTCTTTTGTGGAACGTTGCTTTAATAACGTTCTTTGTGGAACGTTGCTTTAATAACGTCTTTTGTGGAACGTTGCTTTAATAACGTCTTTTGTGGAACGTTGCTTTCATCGCGCCAATGTTTCGCCTTTACAAACTACTCTTTATTAGTGTCAGCAGGCGGAACAGACACAGCAGCATGTCCTGCAAGACTATCCTCTCCTGGATGAGCTGAGAAGCAACAGCTACCCACACCCAGTTGACCTAAAAACTAATCTTTGGAGAATCCTGTCTGACCTGAAGCTGACTACACAGTTTGTGGTCCACAGTAAACTAAGTGTATGACCAGTGATCGCTAAAGAAGAAGAAGAAGAAGACTTTTGTTTGGACTCTCTTTTCAACCTAAGAACTAGTTTTATTTTGGTTATGTTGGTATTTTCATTGACCGTCGGCACACGATGGGTGATGTGGTCAGCATCACGCCGGCCGCCTTTACTTTCCCAGAGCATGTCTGGTACCCAGTTGAGGCTAGGTCGACCTGAGAGCCGTCGCGGTCGGGAAAATTCCACGCGCACTGCGGGAGTTGAACCCAGACCACCAGCCTTGAGAAGCGAGTTCACTAACAACTACGCTACCGCGGCTCTTCAACAAACATTTAACAAGTAAGAATTAAGTCCATGCCAAGTATTGTTTATTTGTTATGTTCGGGGTTTACTTTACTTTTCCAATCCAGCAGTCATCTGAGCATTTGCCCTTCGACTTGAGGCCAAGTGAATTTTACAGATCTGTCTGAATTGTGGTGTGTTAGCATAGAGAGTGTTTTCAACATCTTGGTATGGAGGTAGGTACTTGTGGCGTAGGTCACTGAGTGCAGGGCACTAGAAGAGATGGTGTGCGGCAGTTTCTTCTGAATAGTCACACAGTTGACATTGTGGGACAATTTTTGGTTGGATGCGATGTAGGTGAGCATTCAGGGGCACATGTTGTGTTCTAAGGCGGAAAATAATGACTTGTTCTTGTCGTGTGAGGTGATTTATGGCATCTTTTGAATTTTGAGTGGTCGTGTGTTTAAAGAGGGTTCTGCCTGTTTTACCCATTGCCCATTCATTCAGCCACTTCTCCTTTAAGCCAAGGTACGCTCCTTTCCACCTCAAGACGACATTTTGTTGGTTATATCAGAACGAGTAGGCCAACAAGCGTACAAAATAAGAATTAACTACTTACAGAGAATTCAAGAATCAATTTGTCTATGTTGTCTTGATTGCCAGGACAAAACAGTTTTTAACTTGGGTCATTTCTTTTAACATGCGACTGAGAAGACTGAGAGCCTATGGGTCGATTTGTAGTATACTTCTTCTTCTTCTTCAGCGATCTATGGTCATGAGTTTAGTTTACTGTGGAACACAAACTGGGCAGTCAGCTTCAGGTTCAGCCCTGGCAAAATTCATTAGAAAAGATTAAAAATTTAAAAAAATTCCTACTAAAATATCTTCACCATCTTCAAAATTACATCAGGGATCCTCGCCGATGCTACATAGTTCGTTCACTGTAGCTGAGATCTTCCTGTATAAGAAAGAAATCGGAGCACACATGGTTACTTACCGAAGTGCACTGTAGCTGAGATCTTCCTGTATAAGAAAGAAATCGGAGCACACATGGTTACTCACCGAAGTGCACTGTAGCTGAGATCTTCCTGTATAAGAAAGAAATCGGAGCACACATGGTTACTCACCGAAGTGCAATGTTGATGGTCTTATCAATCAATCAGCATCAGGTCTGTCAGGTTTCCCCAAAGCTTAGTTTTTAGGTCGACTGGGTTAGACCACATGCTGCTTCTCAGTTTACACAGGAGAGGACAGTCTTGTATGACATGCTCCTGCGTCTGTTCCACCTGTTGACACTGGCAGATAGCTCGTTGACTTATTCCTAGTCTATGTAATTGTTTGTTGAGTTTGAAGTGTCCCGGGACATAAGCCAAATATAAGGTCTGTTTTACTTAGATCTTTGAGGAAGCCTTTTCCATAATCATATCCAGTGTTTATTTTCCAATTTACTGCATATTTTCTCTGTAAGAGGGTTTTGACTTCCTTAAAAGACAATGGTTGCTAAATTTTCTCTTTGGCACTGCCTTTCTTAGCCAAGATATAGACGCTGTGATTGCCTGCAATGCCCCAGTGGTAGTATACTTGATTGATTAATAGTACCACCATCATTGCACTTTTTAGTAACCCTGTGGGCTTCTACCTTTTTCTCACAAGCCGATCTCAGCGGCAGTACGCGAACTCTGTATCACCGGCGAGTGTCCCCGATGTAAGTTAAAAGATGGTTAAATATTATGTAGAATTTTATTAAAGAATTTGTCTCATGAATTTTGCCTTTCCAGCGGCTTTCCGGCCTGATATTCTCGATTTTGAACTGCAAATAGTTCTCTTACATGCTCAAATTGAACATGGGACCAACTTTTTATCGTCCGTCTCCGATAGGACTAGGAACTCGATCTCACCTACACTTAAATCATGGATCTATGGAAAAATATCTCTATGGCTCCAAGAGGGGAGCGAACCGAGTACCTTTGTAACTAAAGGCGAGCACCTAACTTCTACGCCACAGATTCTGAGTATACTGAGATCATTTACGTTAAGTAAAAACACTCTCGACATCGCCGTGTGTTGTCTGGACCTACATTAGGAGCAAAGAATAGTAACACTGAAACCTACAAGGGATGTCATAAGAGACGACTGAGGTAGGGGCGTAGGAAGCTACCTAATAAATAAAATCGTCACATAAACCGTATGTGCTGGCTTACTTGTGAGAATACAGTTGAAATAAAAATGTGGAAAGTAACGTATAAAATGCAAACAAAGAACACAAAGAACACAATGAACAAAGGCGCACAACTGGCACAATGTACACTCGTTCTTAGGCTCAGATCACATCGAGAAAAAATCGTGGACATATCCTTTACGGGACGTAGCCATCAACAACAGTAAACAAGTCGTCGATTTTTTATGCACCACTTATACATTCAGTAGTTTGCCATTGTTTTATGAACTGTGTCGTCTACTTTTACCGTTTAGTTCCCTTAGATTTTTATAATTTGCTTCCAAACCCCGTTCTTAGGCTCAGATGACATACAGATCACAAAGAGTGATTTAATAAGTGGTCGCTATATAGAGCGTTCGAAGAAGACGAATTTACCGTAAAACACTTCCGAAGTTAGTTTCAGAAACTGTTAAATGATGAGAAGGAATGGGAAGTTAGCACAGAGAATTGACGAAGCATTGAAAAACAGAGATAAGGGAGATAATTAAAAGTCTACATGGGAGACAAATACATGTCATGTATTTCTTATTCAGGGGAAGTAATTAAATATATCTCGGCAAAAATCGAGTCAGTGTCTATAATTAAACAAGCTCAAAGAAATGCCATAATGAGAGTAATCTAAAGCTAACAAAATACATCTGCTCAAGATGTCAGACAATTGCAAATCATCTACCTGGATAGAAGGAAAGAAGCGATATCACCGTGGTTTACGCACTTAGTTCGTTCATGGCTGTTCCATGTTCCAATTCCTCAATTGTAATGGGAGTCTCTTTGTCTACATTATCAGTAGTCAGGTCGACCTTAATTATAATAATAATAATTTCTCTCGTTTCGTGATACGTTACAGAGGGCATGCAAACAATTTCTCCATACCGTTCTATCCTAGGTAACTCGTCCAATCTCGTCCATGGAACTGAGACCGATATTTCTTCCTCTTTCAGCAAAGTTCGTTTCAGGTCTCCTTAGGTCGACCTCTCTTTCTTGAACCCTTTGTATCCCACTTCAATGCTGCTTTGATATTCGTTGATCATTTCTCCTCAAGGTGTGCCCAACATATCTCCATCTTCTCCTTCTTATAACAGTTGCCACTAGTGGTTGACCAGACATGTCTCTGATTTCATCACTTCTCCTGAATTCGTTCCATTTTATGTTCATTATTTTTCTCAGACATCTATTTTCAAATGCATTCAACTTGCTTTCTATATCTTTAGTCATTTTCCAACTCTCGCTGGCATATGTTAGGATTGATACAACATTTGAATTGAAAATTCGTAATTTAGTTTTAATACTATATAACTTGCAGTCCATATTTTATTTAGACTTTTAAAAGCTGATGTTGCTTTGACAATTCGTAGCATAATTTCTTTTTAACATTTCCTGTGCAATCAAAATTGCTACCTAAATAGGCGAACTGCTCTGTTATTTTTATCATTTTAGATTCATGGATGGAAGAAGAAAGCCCAATGATCGACTTCACTGAACTTGGTTTTCCCATATGGCTCAGAATTATCTATCCCCCTGCCTAGAGTATTGCACAGAGCACGAGTTCCGTAACTTCAACAACAAGCCGAGAGAAATCTCTGAGAACAAAAATATCACACGTGAGCTTGACGCATTCTGGACTCGAACCCACATATTTCAGAACGCAAGGCAAACGTGTTAACTATTTCGCCACATATTTTCAAAATGACAATTCAACAATGTGTGAATGTGAATGTCTAACAAGCCTAAACGGCAGAGCACATACTTCTCGAATGAGCCAAATATGATATCATTATTATCATACGATTATCATATTAGATTCGATGAATATGCTTCAAATGATTGAATCTGGAAGTCTGCGCGTGGAATTGGTGGACATCATTCGGAGATCACATCGCAAGAAAATGACTTGGCTGTACACACCTGGACATGCTGGAGTGCAGGGTAATGAATATGCTGACTTTCTTGCAAACAATGCCCTGACTCAAACGGGCAGAGGTGTGAACGGTACCGATGTCATATATGCGGAACGCTCTCATTTATATGACATGAGTGAGTCTCAGACACTGGAATGAGTACGAGAATTAGGAGCCCACAGAGTTACTAAACGTTTAAACATGCCAGACAGTGTCGCCTTCGTGGTAGAGAGATAAGATATACTAACCAACTTCTCATGGGTACGGTGAGCAAGTGGACTTTAGGATGACTGCTGCAGCGGAGGAAAGAACACGCATGGGAATACCCAATGTGCCACGACGTCGATCGCATAACATAACTCATCTTCATCAAGTTTCAGTTTCGGAATTTAATATCATCATTGCACTTCGGACATGTCCATATTTGTTCCGATCTTCGTTGTCATATTTCCAATAGCGTCCAGCAACTGACCACATCAGTTCGATGTCCATTAATGAGCCTACTCATATACCTGTTGTGATGCTCTTTTCTGGACACTTCAATCTTCATTCCAAGCTCTTACAATCCACCAGTTGACGTGGATTGCTTTAAATCCTCTTTGCGATCACAGTCTACAGTTGGACTACAGGTTTCCTGATCCTTAACGTGAAGATCTAAATTACAAGTACCACTGAAGTTAGATTAAGCCTCGCCTGAATGGTAATAGACACTGCTGATATGGAAATCAAGCCATCACGTAAAATTCAGTCAGAGTTGCAGCCTGACTACACCTGAACTCATAACGAAAAATAAAATGTCACCATGACATCAATTACTTAAGAATATGAATCTGAAAGTAGGGACGTTGGAGCATATCAAAAACTACTCACGCATAAAGAGATTCGACCCACGGACCATTCCTATTCTCCATCGAGAATACAGTTGAAATAAAAATGTGGAAAGTAACGTATAAAATACAAACAAAGAACACAAAGAACACAATGAACAAAAGTCTGCAGAAGAGAACATAAGAACATAGGATTTAACATTAGCTGAGGATTAAATAAAAGGGGATCAATTGATGAATATTAATTAAGCAGTGACACGAAGAAGTGACATATTGAATCAATGTCAGTCAAGTCTGAGAGGTAGAAAGAAAGAATGACAAAGGAGCACAGAGCGTTTCGAGTTTTATTATTATTTTTCCTTGTTTTTTCTTTTCTTTCTCGTCCACTATGAATTTGGGCGCAGCTATGTCGCATAATCTTTAAGACGAATCTCAAATGTTGTGTGTTGTGCGAGAAGTGAAATTCTTCACCTCTCTTGTATCCTTTGCTCGATAAAGGCCTTTTGGTCGAAACGTTGCTGTGTATTGTTATTGTTTTTGTATTTTGTAAAACTACAGTACTTTGTTTTTAAGTGTTTCGCCATTGTTACATAGTTTTATTGCAGTCTTCCCTTATATTGATAAGACTAATCTTGCAAATGTTCTGGCTGAATACCATAACAAATGAGGAGGTTTTGAAACGAACGGACTGTGCATTTTTGGATACTATCATTAAAAGATGAATATGGCTGTGGATTGAAAATGTATGTCGTATGTCAGTAGGAGCATTCATGGCAAGGTCAATGAGGTTTTTTTCTGTCGGGGATATAAAGAAGAATCATAACCCGAACAGTTTCATGGCAACTGCACTAGCTCTGCGGCTTTTAAATTCCAAAGGCACGTGTACCACGTGTTCTATAGCGCCATAAAAAGCGGTATTACAGAAGACATCAGGAAAAAAAAGTGGGTACATCGGTACTGAACTTCATCAAGAAACAACAAATTAAATGGTTCGGTCACATAAGCAGACTACCAACAGACAGTGCACATCAAAGAATAATGTTACTCCGATACATCGGATACAAAGCAAAATGCAGACTACACGAAATGTGGACCTCAGAGATAACAGAGGCGACGAGAGACACTGTTTATGAAGCACACACAAAAGCCCGTGCTATAAATCTTTTTTATCCTGAAGCTATGAGGCAAATCGGGACTGGAGAAAAGAAAGAAAGACAAGGTGCATAGAGAGGATCGCTTCAAGTGTCTTCCTTTTCGACCTGACGCTGAAAGGCAAAACAGGATTAGAGAATAGATAGATAAACAACAGTTTTTTCTTTTCTTTCTCTCCCTATTTCGACGAGACTTCTGTTCTTCTACTCTCTCCCCTTTCTAGTACCTTGTTTACAGCCAAAGTCTCAGACACTGGAACAAACCCAAGAACTAGGAGTTAAGTTTGTACGTGCCAGACTGTGCCGTCTTTGTGGTAGAGGACCGGGTATACTAATCAACTTCTCATGGGTCATCATCATCAGGTGCCATACCGGCTGGGACAGGTGATCATAGATCTTCTCAAATCTCTCTCCCCTGGTGTTTGCTATCATCTCAGATGTTGACGCTCTTCCGTGCCATGAAGTCAGGCTATCCAAAATGTTTAATCTATGTCTTCCTCTGTATCGTCTACCCTCGATTTTACCAGTTGTTACAATGTATTCTAAACCTCATGTTCTCATCAAATGTCCGAAAAATGATGATTGCCTCTTTCTTATATTGATGATAAGCTTTTCTCTGTGTCTTGACCTCATTCAGCACCTCAACATTATCATTTTAGTAGTCCATGAGATTATCATCATTCTTCTGTAAAACCATATCTCTGTAGCCCCCAAGACGTTTTTCGATATGTGTGTTTGGCTGCTGAGCGGAGAACAGAGCACACATAGGAATGCCCGATATGACATGACGTCGATCGCATAACATAACATAACATGTTTACAGCCAAACACAATTTACAGCTTTCCTTTTTTCGTAATTGCTTCACCTGGCCCTCGCGGCCTTTTACCTCCAGACGTTTATTGCTTTTCCAAAATTGAATGGTTTGCTTCATAACAACCGACCCGAGCATCATTTTTCCCTAGACCAATTTCATCAAACTTCACTTTCAAAGCTGTATGTAATATGCCAGGATCGCATTGTTTGAAATCAATTGTGACGCTTCGTGACGCTGTTGTCATGACAACTAGGATTTAGTAACTATTACCGTGCTGAGGTTATCAATAAGTAATGGTTAATGGGGAGACATTAAAATATAACAATGCCTGGGGGAGTTGGTTAGGATGTTGGAAGGAAGGGGGAGATGTGGGAGGAGAAGGTGGAGGAGTAGGGTGGGAGGTGGAGGTATGGGAGTTGAGGGTGGGTAGAGGAATAGAAGGAGTAGAGGTGCACAGTTTTGCTCCTGACAATCTATTGGATGATGAATCTAGCAATTGTTATTTTTCATCGTCATATTCTTCTTTATCTTCTTTTCATCTTCCTTTTCCTCATCTTCTACTCGCAGAAATTGGATGTACTCTGGGTGCATAACTGGCACAACGTGCAATCGCTCTTAGGCTCAGATCACAAACAAATGACACAGAGTGGTTAACAAGTGGTCGATATGGAGCGTTCACAGAAGAAGAAGAAGAATCATCTTCTACTCCTTTTTGTTCATTATTAATTTTCTACTTTTTCTGCTTCTTCTTCATTTTCCTCGGCATCTAAGTATTCTATTTGTACTTCAGTTACTTCTACTACGACTTCTACTCGTTCTTATTCTACTTGTACTTCAGTTACTTCTACTCGTTCTTATTCTACTTGTACTTCAGTTACTTCTACTCGTTCTTATTCTACTTGTACTTCAGTTACTTCTACTAGTTCTTATTCTACTTGTACTTCAGTTACTTCTACTCGTTCTTATTCTAATTGTACTTCAGTTACTTCTACTCGTTCTTATTCTACTTGTACTTTAGTTACTTATACTAGTTCTTATTCTACTTGTACTTCAGTTACTTCTACTCGTTCTTATTCTACTTGTACTTCAGTTACTTCTACTCGTTCTTATTCTACTTGTACTTCAGTTACTTCTACTCGTTCTTATTCTACTTGTACTTCAGTTACTTCTACTCGTTCTTATTCTACTTGTACTTCAGTTACTTCTACTCGTTCTTATTCTACTTGTACTTCAGTTACTTCTACTCGTTCTTATTCTACTTGTACTTCAGTTACTTCTACTCGTTCTTATTCTACTTGTACTTCAGTTACTTCTACTAGTTCTTATTCTACTTGTACTTCAGTTACTTCTACTAGTTCTTATTCTACTTGTACTTCAGTTACTTCTACTCGTTCTTATTCTACTTGTACTTCAGTTACTTCTACTCGTTCTTATTCTACTTGTACTTCAGTTACTTCTACTCGTTCTTATTCTACTTGTACTTCAGTTACCGTTTTCGAAATCTCTTCATAATTCTACGAGCACAAATTAGATTATACCACTGTCGGCTTGCTAGGCCTGTCCCAGAAATCAAATGATAGGGCAAATGGCGCCAATTTTAAGATGCAAACACGTCACCATGAACACAAAAAGAGCAATGTTCAACACAATCTTTCTCCCCACATTATGTTACCAGTGCCAAACCTGGACGCTGACAACAAACGATAGAAGAAAACTAGTCACAACAGAGATGAAGTGTCTACGCAGAATGCTGGGTGTAACAAGAAGAGACCGGTTGAGAAATGAAGACATCAGGAAAAAAGTGGGTACAACATCAGTACTAGACTTCATCAAGAAACAACAAATTAAATGGTTCGGTCACGTAAGCAGATTACCATCAGACAGTGCACCCCAAAGAGCAATGCTGCTCCGATACAATGGGTACAAAGCAAAAGGCCGGCCACGCAAAGATGGACCTCAGAGATAACAGAGGCGACGAAAGAGACTATCTACGAAGCGCATACTAGGGCCCGTTTTGAAATCTCTTCCTGACCTGACGCTGTGAGGCATACAGGATTCGAGAAAGAAAGAAAGAACTTCAGTTACTTCTACTCGTTCTTATTCTACTTGTACTTCAGTTACTTCTACTCGTTCTTATTCTACTTGTACTTCAGTTACTTCTACTAGTTCTTATTCTACTTGTACTTCAGTTACTTCTACTCGTTCTTATTCTACTTGTACTTCAGTTACTTCTACTCGTTCTTATTCTATTTGTACTTCAGTTACTTCTACTCGTTCTTATTCTACTTGTACTTCAGTTACTTCTACTCGTTCTTATTCTATTTGTACTTCAGTTACTTCTACTCGTTCTTATTCTACTTGTACTTCAGTTACTTCTACTCGTTCTTATTCTACTTGTACTTCAGTTACTTCTACTCGTTCTTATTCTACTTGTACTTCAGTTACTTCTACTCGTTCTTATTCTACTTGTACTTCAGTTACTTCTACTAGTTCTTATTCTACTTGTACTTCAGTTACTTCTACTCGTTCTTATTCTACTTGTACTTCAGTTACTTCTACTCGTTCTTATTCTACTTGTACTTCAGTTACTTCTACTCGTTCTTATTCTACTTGTACTTCAGTTACTTCTACTAGTTCTTATTCTACTTGTACTTCAGTTACTTCTACTCGTTCTTATTCTACTTGTACTTCAGTTACTTCTACTCGTTCTTATTCTACTTTTACTTCAGTTACTTCTACTCGTTCTTATTCTACTTGTACTTCAGTTACTTCTACTCGTTCTTATTCTACTTGTACTTCAGTTACTTCTACTCGTTCTTATTCTACTTGTACTTCAGTTACTTCTACTCGTTCTTATTCTACTTGTACTTCAGTTACTTCTACTCGTTCTTATTCTATTTGTACTTCAGTTACTTCTACTCGTTCTTATTCTACTTGTACTTCAGTTACTTCTACTAGTTCTTATTCTACTTGTACTTCAGTTACTTCTACTCGTTCTTATTCTACTTGTACTTCAGTTACTTCTACTCGTTCTTATTCTACTTGTACTTCAGTTACTTCTACTCGTTCTTATTCTATTTGTACATCAGTTACTTCTACTCGTTCTTATTCTACTTGTACTTCAGTTACTTCTACTAGTTCTTATTCTACTTGTACTTCAGTTACTTCTACTCGTTCTTATTCTACTTGTACTTCAGTTACTTCTACTCGTTCTTATTCTACTTGTACTTCAGTTACTTCTACTCGTTCTTATTCTACTTGTACTTCAGTTACTTCTACTCGTTCTTATTCTACTTGTACTTCAGTTACTTCTACTCGTTCTTATTCTATTTGTACTTCAGTTACTTCTACTCGTTCTTATTCTACTTGTACTTCAGTTACTTCTACTAGTTCTTATTCTACTTGTACTTCAGTTACTTCTACTCGTTCTTATTCTACTTGTACTTCAGTTACTTCTACTCGTTCTTATTCTACTTGTACTTCAGTTACTTCTACTCGTTCTTATTCTACTTGTACTTCAGTTATTTCTACTCGTTCTTATTCTACTTGTACTTCAGTTACTTCTACTAGTTCTTATTCTACTTGTACTTCAGTTACTTCTACTCGTTCTTATTCTACTTTTACTTCAGTTACTTCTACTCGTTCTTATTCTACTTGTACTTCAGTTACTTCTACTCGTTCTTATTCTACTTGTACTTCAGTTACTTCTACTCGTTCTTATTCTACTTGTACTTCAGTTACTTCTACTCGTTCTTATTCTACTTGTACTTCAGTTACTTCTACTCGTTCTTATTCTACTTGTACTTCAGTTACTTCTACTCGTTCTTATTCTACTTGTACTTCAGTTACTTCTACTAGTTCTTATTCTACTTGTACTTCAGTTACTTCTACTCGCTCTTATTCTACTTGTACTTCAGTTACTTCTACTCGTTCTTATTCTACTTGTACTTCAGTTACTTCTACTCGTTCTTATTCTACTTGTACTTCAGTTACTTCTACTCGTTCTTATTCTACTTGTACTTCAGTTACTTCTACTCGTTCTTATTCTACTTGTACTTCAGTTACTTCTACTCGTTCTTATTCTACTTGTACTTCAGTTACTTCTACTCGTTCTTATTCTACTTGTACTTCAGTTACTTCTATTCGTTCTTATTCTACTTGTACTTCAGTTACTTCTACTCGTTCTTATTCTACTTGTACTTCAGTTATTTCTACTACAACTTCTACTCGTTCTTCTTCAGTCTGCTACTATTACTTTTTTCTACTATTCTATAGTATTTAAGTGCTCTACCTGACACTCTTAGCTATATAAAAGAGACTGAGCACTTATGAATCTGTCTGGGTGTGCAAGTGTTGCACTATCATCAAAAAGCTTATCCTGAGCAGAACTGTGTCACACTAACAGTTTTTCGGATTTTCTCTCTCCCTCATAGGCTAGATGTCCCGCCTCTGCAGTCATGATGCTCAAACCATCAGTTATATCCTGAATCCATCTTTTCCGTGGTCTTCCTCTTCTCCTTTTTGCCGGGATGCCTCCTTCCAAAATGGTGTTCTCCAGCTCTTCGTGTCTCTTTGTATGTCCAAAATACTTCAATTTTCTGAAGCTTATTTGTAGCATCCACCAGTTTTCTTTGATTTTGAGTTCTTTCTGGATAGATCTATTTGTTCTCTTCTCTGTCCATGATATACGGAGGACTCTTCTGTAACACTTATATCCAAAAGCAGATATATTTTGTTCCACATCCTTGTTAAATGTCCTTACTTCACACCCATATGTTGCCACTGGGAAAATGCATTCTCTTGGTATTCTTACCTTTGTTATTCTATCAGTTTCATTCCATACTTGGTTTTTTTTTTAGTTGTTTAATTTTGTTTACAAGGCAAAATTCATTAGAAAAGATTAAATAATAATTTTCCCTAAAAATATTTACATCTTCTAAACTATATCCGGGACCCTCGTCAATGCTACGGAGTTTGTGTACTACTTTGAGATCTTCCTGTGTAAGAAACATGGTTACTCACTAAAGTGTAATGACGATGGTCCTATCAACCAGTCTCTAAACCTCCAGCCTACCCACACACACAAAATCTTCTGGCTAAAACTTTTATCTTATGCCAAAAAAAATGGATATAACAGAATGCATAAGAGAAGGCATGCACGTCCTCTAATGTATTTTTTCCCATTTTTATTTTTAGCGCGGAACAATTTCTTCCGGTAGTTGTGAGGTCCCAATGTCGTCTTGACATTCTAAGACCTGGTGTGTACCAAAGGGATGAGCTAGTGCCGTGGTTCTCAAGCGGTTCACAGCTTCGGGTTGTCTTAATGGTTGTTCGGGTTGTCGGGATGGTAGATCATAGACATCTGAAAATTGAATGTTGGATGCAATAGAAATATGATATTGTCTGCCTCTTATAGTGATCGACTTACATCACCAGTCTATTGTCTATTGTCAATTCCCAGGTTGAAGATGGAGTTGGCTGTCCACTCTTGCCGTTAAGGGTAGGGATTGGAGCATTAATTTGCGTTCTAAGGCCAAATGAGTCGCCCTTGTTGTGTTGTATCCGTGTTTATGTAGTGTGTCTTGATATTGTCTATCCATCTTTTTCTTGGTCTTCCCTTAGCTCTAGTACCCGATCTCTTTTTGTTGTATGCTGTTATTGGAGGTTGGTTGTATTTCATTCTCATTTAATATCCAAACCACTGCATTTGTTCTCTTTCGATGTATTCGGTGCTTGAAGTTATGCATACTTTGCTTCTAGTGTCCTCATTTCGTAGTCTGTCTTTCCTGGTGACCCACACTGCCTTCTTCTAGCATTTCATTTCACACTTGGTGAGCTTTCTGTGGTGTGTTGCTGTAAGAGACCAAGTTTGGCTCTGGTAACAAAATGTTTGTAGGAAAATACTTTTTATCATCTGTCTTTTCACTTTCATCTTGATCTTTGGATGTTGTAGTAGTAATGGTGCCAGCTGATAGGTCACTGCATTTTTGACGCCTTGTCTTTATTTCTCTATCGAGTTTTCCGTCCTGTGTGAAAATGCTGCCAAAATATTTGAATTCAGAAACTTGCCTTACTCTGGTGTTGTCTATTTGTATGTTTGCTTGGCTTGGTGTTCTGCTGATTTTCATGGTTTCGGTCTTTTGTGTGTTGATTTTCATGTTGTACTTCCTACATGCTATTAACAATGAATTAATGTGATGTTGTAGCTGATCTTCATCTTCATAGATTAGACTTTGATCGTCCGCGTAAAGCAATTTGTTGATTTGGTTATTTAATTGGTCGTAGTAATCATTGTCTATGTCAATAAGGTCTTTTCAGCACTGTGCCTCTTTCACTATTCTGTCTATATATATATGTGTGTGTGTGTTGAAGAGAAGAGGTGAGAGCACACAACCCTGCAAAGTTACATCTTGAATCTATCAACTCCTCCTCTTTGCCGGGATGTCTCCCACCGTGATGGTCCTCTCTGACCCTTCCTATCTCTATATGTGTTCAAAATACGAGACACTTCAATTTCTCAATCTTATTTGTAGCATCCATCAGCCAGTTTTCTTTGATTTTGAGTTCTTTCTGGATAGATCTATTTGTTCTCTTCTCTGTCCATGATATACGGAGGACTCTTCTGTAACACTAATATTCAAAAGCACATATATGTTTTCCACTGCCTTGTTAAGTATCCATTTTTCACACCCATACGTTGTCGCTGAGAATATTCATTCTCTTAGTATTCTGATCTTTGTTTTTCTATCAGTTTCATTCTATACTTTTTTTGGTAGTTGTTGAAAGTGTCTAAAACAGAAGGATTGACTTCAGTGCATCGTGTTTTACCCCATAAACCTCATCTAAAACAGAAGGATTGACTTCAGTGCATCGTGTTTTACCCCATAAACCTCATGTAAAACAGAAGGATTGACTTCAGCGCATCGTGTTTTACCCCATAAACCTCATGTAAAACCGAAGGATTGACTTCAGTGCATCCTGTTTTACCCCATAAACCTCATGTAAAACCGAAGGATTTACTTCAGTGCATCGTGTTTTACCTAATAAACCTCATCTAAAACCGAAGGATTGTCTTCAGTGCATCGTGTTTTACCCCATAAACCTCATCATAGAATTATCTGGGAAAATGCCCCCGTGAACAGACATCGTGGTCTGGATTCGAACCTACGACCTTCAGAAAGCAAGAAAAAGGATGGACCACTTAGTAATTTTTTGTACTGCCATGTTTGTTCATTTTTAATTTTCTCATTCATATTATTAAAAAAAAAGGCAAAGTTGAGTAGTTACATCTCTGACCTACTTCAAAAGACATGACACTATGATGATACATGGTTCTCAAAATATCAAATCAATAGTATTTAAAGATCGAGAGCTTCTTCAGTTATAATTTAACTTTCGGTGGTTAGCTCAACCTATTGGACGCGGTCACGGTGACCTTTGATTGTCACGTGATTGTAAGACCAGGAATCATCTTAGTACATCACGCGATATCATCCGTCACTTTGATTATTCACCCTGTTTCAACTTACTTCCCCTGAAAAGTAAGGGGAGATAAATATAAATACGTATTCAGTAGTTATCACCGATAGATTTTGTTTATTGATTTCATTGCACCGGGTTTTACCTGATATGACTCGGTCCGTCTCCGCAGAAATGGCACGCCACCTGCCGAGAGTACTGCATAAATCACGAACTCCATAGCTACGGCAGCAATCCTAGGGGTCTGAGGAAATAAATGTACTTTGGAACAGATTAAATTTATTATTGTCGAGACCAGTGTGTTGCGGGGCCAGCGGGGATCAAAGAATAGTAACACTGTGACCCACATGACATGTAGTAAGATGCGGCTGAGGTAGGGCCTAGTGAAACTACCCTAGTAGATAAAAAGCGTTGCAAGAATCGGGTGTGCTGGCCTACTTGTAGGCGCATTACTGTCACAACGTACAATCGCTCTTAGAATCCGATCACATACAAATCACAAACAGTGGTTTAACTAATGGCCAATATGGAGCGTTCAAAGAGGAAGAAGTAGGCGCATAACTGGTACAATGTATAATCGCTCTTAGGCTCAGATCACATACAAATCACAAAGTGTGGTTTAACAAGTGGTTGATATAGAGCGTTGGAATAAGAAGTAGGCGCATAACTGGCACATCGTACAATTGCACTTAGACTCAGATCACGGACAATCGCTCTTAGACTCAGATCACATAAAGATCACAAAGAGTGGTTTAACAAGTGGCCAATATGAAGCTTTCGAAGAAGAAAAGGAATAACAACCTACGCCGTGCACACCTCCACCGTTGCTCACCGCTTCCCTTTCTAACAACTCAATAATGACATATATTTTCTTGTCTCCGACCTCATTCTGTGTTTATGTTCATGTCTCGTATTACTCACAGGTATGTGTCACAGGTGAGTCATACCTGACGTGTCATTACGGCATGACAGAAAGGAGACCACGTGCTTGAAATCACTGCCACAGACAGGCAGGTAGATATGATGTATTTGTTTATGCGTGTAAGCGAGAGAGAATGGAACAAAGAGGGAGAGAGGGGAATAGAGAGAGAGAGGGCAGGGTAAATTGTCTCCAGTTTGTAAGAAGATTGGTTGCGAGTAAGTATGGGATGTTTTTGTTAGGAGGTGGGTGGTGGTTAAGGCGTTTAGAGGAACAAAAGAGGGTGTGGTGGAAGAGGGAATATAAGAAAGAAATAGTTGGTTGGAGAGAAAAAGAGAGAGAGAGAGAGAGTAGATAAAAAGTGGTTGATTGATTGATTGATTGATAGAACCATAATCATTGCACTTCGGTGAGTAACCATCTGTGCTCCGATCTCTTTCTTTATACAGGAAGATCTCAGCGGCAGTGCACAAACTCCGTAGCACCGGCGAGGGTCACCGATGTAATTTTGAAGATATTTTTATAGGAATCTTATTTTTGATCTTGTCTAATGAGTTTAGCTCCGGAGCTTACTTTCCAGGAAGCTCTTCGCGATTTTTAACTGCCAATGGTTCTTTTACATCCTTAAATTGAACGTTTTATCGTCCGTCTTCGATAGGACTAATACTCGATCTCATATACACTGAGATCTGGGATCTCTGGAAAAATATTCCGATGGCTCCACGTGGGAGCGATTGTGCAACACTATCAGCAATTAGTGTGCTATTTCGGTCGAGAGGACAGGGCCATATGGGCAACGCGGGGTGCAATGGAGTCAATCCTCCTCATTTAGACCCTTTTTGTTCTAAGAAAGAGAATTAGAGACATCTGGTTGTTGCTGCAGGAAGGAACTATCAGGTATGACACAAAAGACTCGGCATGACACGCCAGCAGGGGGCAGGATCGATACGTCAGAATCGTAACCGTACAAACATTAATTTATTTAGAGCAATGGTTCTCAAAAGGTGTGCACAGGTGCACCATTGTGCCCCGTGACAATCCTAGGTGCACCATAGGAAATACCAGATCAAGGATCGACAACGCTGTGTCAGCGGGAACCAGGTTGCCCGCGAAGCACATGTTAGCAAATAGTGAAAATTTTACACTTTTTCTACGTTTTTGACGAAATATATATCTTTTTAATCTTGTCGCTGCTAACGACGCGTTTACTCGTCTATTATTATTTCTCTTTTTTGGGCTAAAGACGTGTTAGCACGTTATTATAATAGCCGTCCATCTAAATCGATGATGACAACATTCTCAGACGTGTGCTGCCGCACCTCTCTAGTGTGTACGAAGGTGACTGTAGAGTCGAATCTTCGAACATTTCCCCTACCACCGGAGGTGCATACATGATGAAGCTTAGACATGTGGGTGTTGTGTGTTCTGTATTTTTTGCGCAGTTCGTTTTCTCTGTGTCTTAACGGCATGACGAATCTTAGCTATGCGAGCTCCTCTTGTGTTGTTACAGCACCACATTTGACGATCTTGCGCCAGGGACTCGAAACACGTGTTGTCTATATCGATGCATTTCAGAGACACTTTAAGAGAATCTTTAAAGCGTATTTTCTGTCCACCAGCTGAACGTCTGCCTCCTTCAAGCTAGCCATACATCAACTATTTTGGGATGCGTTTATCAGGCATCCGAGCAACGTAACCGACCCACCTCTCTTGGCCCTTCTCAACATGTTATACATTTCTACTGACGCCTACGATTTTGTTGTAGGGCTACAAGCGTGTCCCATAAAAAAAATGTTTGAGATCCACTGATTTAACGTTTCTTATCTAGAATGATACGCGCAGTATCGTCGTTAAATATGGATTATTGATTTCGCACGGTTTCAAAAACGTATACCCAATCACGTGACATAGATAATATCATCTGTCAGTGTCGTCACAATCGTCTGATGTGTTGCTTTGTTTATGCTTGCATATGTTTTGGGTTTCTTTTGCCCCAAAGGAAATTGGGCAGAGACTTAATCGATTCAGCATGGAGTAGATGAGATAGGGTTGAAGATATTCAACTGATGTCACGTGGGTTTTTTTTTTTTTTGGGGGAGTTGTGGTGGAGGTGGTAGGGGAATGTGGAAGTGAGGAAGTCGAGGGAGGTAGGGATTGAGAAAAGGTGAGTAATGGTATATACAACAAGTGGAGGTGCTGTAAGAGGATTGAATAAGACAAAGAGAGGGTGATAGTACTGGGAATATTTACATGGACGAGGTGGAGAAAAGATGGATACAAGGTTTTTGTTTCAATGTTAGAGTTAGGTAGTGGTAGGGAGGTTATGGTTGTCTCCAAGAAACAGGAAACACCAATATGTAATATCAACATAAATAACACAACACTGAAACAAGTCCAACTATTCAAGTATCTGGGAACACTCCTGACATCAGATGGCAGGTGTAAAACAGAGATTAGAAGTAAAATACCTCAAGCGAAAGCAGCATCTTTTATGGAAAACACACTATGCGTGAATTCACTACTAATGGCACTGCGAAAACGAATACTCCAGTGCTATATTGATCCAATACTTCTGTATGGCAGCGAATCATGGACAATGAACAAACAATCAATACGATCATTGGAAGCCACGACCATTGGAAGATGTGGTTTTACAGAAGAATGTTGAAAATTCCATGGACAACTAAGAAAACAAATGTGGAGGTTTTAAATCAGGCCTGCACACAAAGAAACCTTATCAAAGAAATAAGGATCCAACAATCAAGGTTCTTCGGGCATATAATGCAAAGAGGCTTAGAACATTTGTTGACAACAGGCAAAATTCAGGGACGGAGAGATCGAGGAAGACAGAGGGAGAAGGTGCTATAAGGCCTGACATCATGGCTCGACACAAGATAGACGTCAGGAGATTACATGCACCAAGGAGAGAGAGAGAGAGTTGTGGAGAGACATGATCGCCTACACGACATAGACTTAATTTATTGATTGAGTGGTAGGAGAGGAATTATGAAAAGATAGGAGATGGTGGGAGATGTGTAGAGAATGAGTAAGGACTAGTTAGAGAGATGGTATAGTGAGGAGCTAACTAGATGAAGGTAGGTAAGAGATAGAGAGAAGGTATAGTGAGGAGTTAACCAGATGAAGGTAGGTAAGAGATAGAGAGATGGTATAGTAAGGAGTTAACTAGATGAAGGTAGTAGAAGAGATAGGTATAGTGAGAGTTAACTAGATGAGTAGGTAGAGATAGAGAGAAGGTATAGTGAGGAGTTAACTAGATGAAGTAGGTAAGAGATAGAGAGAAGGTATAGTGAGGAGTTAACTAGATGAAGGTAGGTAAGAGATAGAGAGAAGGTATAGTGAGGAGTTAACTAGATGAAGGTAGGTAAGAGATAGAGAGAGAAGGTATAGTGAGGAGTTAACTAGATGAAGGTAGGTAAGAGATAGAGAGAAGGTATAGTGAGGAGTTAACTAGATGAAGGTAGGTAAGAGATAGAGAGAAGGTATAGTGAGGAGTTAACTAGATGAAGGTAGGTAAGAGATAGAGAGAAGGTATAGTGAGGAGTTAACTAGATGAAGGTAGGTAAGAGATAGAGAGAAGGTATAGTGAGGAGTTAACTAGATGAAGGTAGGTAAGAGATAGAGAGAAGGTATAGTGAGGAGTTAACTAGATGAAGGTAGGTAAGAGATAGAGAGATGGTATAGTGAGGAGTTAACTAGATGAAGTAGGTAAGAGATAGAGAGGTATAGTGAGAGTTAACTAATGAAGGTAGGTGAGATAAGAGATGGTATAGACTAACAGATGAAGGTAGGTAAGAGAAAGAGAGAAGGTATAGTGAGGAGCTAACTAGATGAAGGTAGGTAAGAGAGAGAGAGAAGGTATAGTGAGGAGTTAACTAGATGAAGGTAGGTAAGAGATAGAGAGATGGTATAGTGAGGAGCTAGCTAGATGAAGGTAGGTAAGAGAGAGAGAGAATGTATAGTGAGGAGTTAACTAGATGAAGGTTGGTAAGAGATAGAGAGATGATACAGATATGAGTTGTGAAGATTTTGAGATCCGATTTCTGTGACGATGTTTATTTACTAGACTAGCTTTCCTAAGCCTCCCCTACCTCAGTCACCTTTTACGACATGCCTTGTTTTACGACATGCCTTGTTTTACGACATGTCTTGTTTTACGACATGCCTTGTAGGTGGCAGTGTTACTATTCTTTGCTTTCGTCGTAGGCCCGGCGGAGATCTCTACGACTGTTGATGAAGTTATGAAGACTAGAAGATGTCTAGGACTGGTGTTGCTGAAATTATGGAGATTAGAAGATGTCTAGTACTGTTGCTGAAATTATGGAGATTTCTAGATGTCTAGTACTGTTGCTGAAATTATGGAGATTAGAAGATGTCTAGGATTGTTGCTGAAATTATGGAGATTAGAAGATGTCTAGTACTGTTGCTGAAATTATGTAGATTATGAGATGTCTAGGACTGTTGCTGAAATTATGGAGATTAGAAGATGTCTAGTACTGGTGTTGCTGAAATTATGGAGATTAGAAGATGTCTAGGACTGTTGTTGCTGAAATTATGGAGATTAGAAGATGTCTAGTACTGTTGCTGAAATTATGGAGATTATGAGATGTCTAGGACTGTTGTTGCTGAAATTATGGAGATTTCTAGATGTCTAGGACTGTTGTTGCTGAAATTATGTAGATTATGAGATGTCTAGGACTGTTGCTGAAATTATGGAGATTTCTAGATGTCTAGTACTGTTGCTGAAATTATGGAGATTAGAAGATGTCTAGGATTGTTGCTGAAATTATGGAGATTAGAAGATGTCTAGTACTGTTGCTGAAATTATGGAGATTAGAAGATGTCTAGGACTGTTGTTGCTGAAATTATGGAGATTTCTAGATGTCTAGGACTGTTGTTGCTGAAATTATGGAGATTATGAGACGTCTAGGACTGTTGTTGCTGAAATTATGGAGATTAGAAGATGTCTAGTACTGTTGCTGAAATTATGGAGATTTCTAGATGTCTAGTACTGTTGCTGAAATTATGGAGATTAGAAGATGTCTAGGATTGTTGCTGAAATTATGGAGATTTCTAGATGTCTAGGACTGTTGCTGAAATTATGGAGCTTTCTAGATGTCTAGTACTGTTGCTGAAATTATGAAGCTTTCTTTAATTGTTTCTGAAGTTCTAGAAGTATCTTGCCGTGTAATACTCTCTGTAATAGAAGAAATAGATGTAACTGAAATGGTATGACAGAGTTGCAAGCACAGAACTGTAGATAAGTACAGATAGGAACTCACGATGACCCAGATTTAGGTAGTAGCATGTCTCTCGCGGAACATCGCTTCACCACAGCCCGCCTGAAAAGCACAGTCTCTTGCAGTTCTCATGCCTCTTCCAGCGTTATGTTCAAGGTTTCTTTGATGTCCTGCTGCCACCTTCATCTTTGTTGTCACCTGCCTCGTTTTCTAGGAACCATGCCTTCCATTACCTTTCTCTCCATACCACTGGGCGGTTAATGTGGCCAAAATATTTTATCTTCCGGGACATGATGTTATTTATGAGCCAATGCTCCTTGATATTCAGGTCTTGTAAGATGTCTTTGTTTCTTCTCTTCTCTGTCCAGGTTGTTCTAAGAACTTTTTTATAGCACCTTGTTTCTAAACCTTCAATTTTGTTTTTATTGTTTGTGTTCTGATCCGATTTGCATGAATGTTGCAGAATATGCATTTCTTATAAGTCTTACTTGTTTCTTGCTTGTATCCTGCCATAGTTTCTTCACGCTGATCACCCATCTAGAAGTCTTACTTGTTTCTTTGCTTGTCCTGCCATAGTTTCTTCCTGATCACCCATCTAAGTCTTACTTTTGTTTCTTTGCTGTATCCTGCATAGTTTTCCCTGATACCATCTGAAGTCTTACTTGTTTCTTTCTTGTATCCGCCATAGTTCTTACCCCACCCATCTGAAAGCCATGGCTAGTCTTCTTCTAACTTTGTTCGTACAATCTCCCTTGTTGCTAGTTATAGAGCCAAGATATTCCAAATATGTGACGTTTTCAATGTCTTCATTATTGATGGTAATTTTGGGTTGAGATTTTGCTTTGTCGGTGGACATAATTTTGGTTTTATTTTAATATTCAGAAAAAGGTTACGACCTTCTCTGCGCTTCTTGACAGACCGAACTAGATGTTCCAAGTAGGTGGCACTATTTGAGAGTAGTACTGTGTCGTCTGGTGACGTCTGTGCTTAGGGGATAGTGACTCGATCTATTAACCCGACGTTTGAGTTCGAATCACGGTGGCAATTTGTTTGCAAATTGTTTCCGTGGATTTTACAAAGGACGATGGCACCACCCGTTCAGAAAGCAAAGCAAACTACTGAACGTAATAATGCCTAGAAAAATCACAAACAGAGTTTAAAAGCTGGGGTTGATTCGCAAAGTCCTGTAAAGGATATGCAATTAATTAACTGTGTCGTCTGTGTACCTTAGTTCTGGAATCTTATTTCCCCCGGTTGTAAATGGGTCAAAACATTTACAGTTTTCATCCTTCTCAACATTTGGTATTATATGTTTTGCTTAGATATTGAATAAATATGGGGAGAGTATGCATTCTTGTCTTACTTCATTTGGCACTGCGAAACATTCTGCTGCTTCTTCTCCCACTATTCTGACTACGGTTTGTTGTTGTTCGTAATAAAGTGTCTCTATTAGATGTATCAAATGTGACTACGGGTTGTTGTTGTTCGTAATAAAGTGTCTCTATTAGATGTATCAAATGTGACTACGGGTTGTTGTTGTTCGTAATAAAGTGTCTCTATTAGATGTATCAAATGTGACTACGGCTTGTTGTTGTTCGTTATAAAGTGTATCTATTAGATGTATCAAATGTGACTACGGATTGTTGTTGTTCGTAATAAGTGTCTCATTAGATGTATCAAATGGGACTACGGCTTGTTGTTGTTCGTAATAAAGTGTCTCTATTAGATGTATCAAATGTGACTACGGGTTGTTGTTGTTCGTAATAAAGTGTCTCTATTAGATGTATCAAATGTGACTACGGATTGTTGTTGTTCGTAATAAAGTGTCTCTATTAGATGTATCAAATGTGATTACGGGTTGTTGTTCGTAATAAAGTGTCTCTATTAGATGTATCAAATGTGACTACGGCTTGTTGTTCGTAATAAAGTGTCTCTATTAGATGTATCAAATGTGACTACGGGTTGTTGTTCGTAATAAAGTGTCTCTATTAGATGTATCAAATGTGACTACGGGTTGTTCTTCGTAATAAAGTGCCTCTATTAGATGTATCAAATCTTTCATATTGTTTCCATAATTTCTGATGTTGCATATAGTCAAACGATTTGGTGTAATCTAGGAAACAGGTATGGAGATTCACATTATAATCTCTACATTTTTCAATAATGTTTCTCATGTTAAAAATGTGGTCTCTAGTGTCTCTACCATGTCTGAAACCTGCCTGAACTTCATGGATTTTGTGTTCCAGCTTTCGTTCTATCCTTTTCACGATGATCCGCAGTAGGATTTTGCTGGCATGGCTGATTAATGCGATGGTACGGTAGTTATTACACACGTTTCCTTTCTTTGGGATGGGGATGTATATTGACCTTTTCCACGTCTTTGACCAGGCTGCACTATTCCAGATCTTCACGCATATTGTATGGTGAATTTGTACACTAGCCTCCCCTCCTACCTGGATTAGTTCAGTTGGTATATCGGCGCATCCTGGTGTCTTCCCCTTCTTCAAACTTTTTATAGCTGAACGTACTTCCTCTATCATATGTTCTGGCACTTTCTCTTCAGTTTCCATAATTATGTCTGGATTTTTTGTTTTATCTTCATATATTTCCCTACAATATTCATTTCATCTTTCTAATATTGCCTTGGTTTCCATCAGCTTGTTTCCATTTTGGTCATCTATCGTATGCAATGATGGTTTGAATTCAGCTGTTATGTCTTTAATTTCTTTGAACATGACCCAAGCTATGAGAACAAAATGGTGGTGTGTCGGGCATACTCTGTAGAAGGCACAGTCGTGTGTCACTAGACAAGAACTAGAGTGGAACCCGCAAGGAAAACGGGAAAAGGAGTCGTAATAAACAGACCTGGTGACAGAGTCTTCTTGAGGAACTTAAGGAGGCTGGACTATCATTGGAAGCTAGTGCACATCCTCATGAAACCGTTCACTAACACCTCTTCAGGTGTCAAGCTCTAGATGACGTCAGGAAGATCCTCCTTCCTCCAAGGCCAGATAAATGGAACGCATTATAAGGAACAAAAGAACAACTTACAAACACAAACAGATACAACTACATAGCATTGAACCGAAGGGCACTGTCCAGAAGGGACCAGACAGCTATACTTCGCCTCCGGACGGATCACAACAGAATGAGACACCACCTGTACACCAAATTCAAGATAGGCACCAACGACCTGTGCCCTGTGGCTTAGCAAGTATGACAACAGAACATATCCTACAGAACTGCCCCCAGTATGCAGACCTGAGAAGAAAGAGGTGGCCCATTTACACCAGCGTCCAAGACAAACTGTATGGCGTGGCTGATGATCTGAGGCAGACGGCTGCCTTTGTTAGAGAATCCGAAATCCCAATCTAGTGAGAACGCAGAAGAAGAAGAAGAAGAACCGAAGGGCAAGAGCTCAAGTGCCGCTAGATCATTGAAGAAGAAGAAGATGCCATATAGAAAAAAAACCTGACACAGGGAAAAGTGACTAACAACGGTTGATGCTCCACAAGAAGCGGAAAGGAAAAAACGATACTAACGATGAGTAATAGAAGAAGAAGAAGATGCAGACGAACAAGTGATACATTCAGATCAATAAAAGAATGCAGGAGATCGTTTTGGCTCTCAATTGTTCATAAAATGATAAACAGCAGCCCCATGTTTACTCGATTGCCTCCCATGTCCAGACAGAAATTGACACTTTTATGGCCGTTTTGATTACACAATTTTCCCGGCTACCTTCATTTTCTCTTGCTCCTTCTTGATTTTTTCCAATTTCTTTACTTTCCAAATTTTTGTTTATTTATTTGTAACGTGAATGTTTAGTGTTAGATCAGATAATTGTGAAAAATTGTTTTGTAATGTTTAGATTTGTGGTAGTGGTTTTGTTTGGGAAATGAGGATAAATGTTTATGGACAATAGAACACATTCTATAATCATGTTTTGTCTCACAGCGTTAGGGTAAGAAGAGATTTCTAGAACGGACTGCCTTGTCCGCTTCATAAATAGTGTTTTTCATTGCCTCTGTTATTTCTGTGGTCCACTTTCTACGTGGACGGCATTTTATTTAGTATCCACTGTATCGTATTAACATTGGAGTCAAAGGCGCAAGGAAGCGGCGCGCCAGGATTAGGGAGGTGGCTCTAATCCCGTGCTCTCACCTCCAAGTGGTGACCCTGGTAACAGACGGTAGTTCCGGTCTGGCTAAGAGGGCAGGTGCCGTGGGAGAGCTACTCTGGGGCAAGTAGAGATGTAAAGGTAGTCATGCTTGATGGGATCCGCTCGCAACACAGACGAGCGAACTCCCAGAGTGACTATTAATGATCGCCTCTCACAGACGATGGGAAAAGCTAGAACAATGATACACGTGGAACCTTGCTGGGTGGAGCTCGGAGCCCGCGCATTCTCTCTCTTGATGCACGTCTCTTGAGCCGATGAGCATGCCGGGTGATGAGTTCCGCCTACGTGTCCGCAAGAGGGTCTACTTAGGTCAAAAGTCTAGCACTATCAAAAACGATTATAAAAAACCATCGAAGGGGCGTTGACCCGCTTGTGCGAAATTTGGAGCCCAAGCATGCTCTCTCTTGAACCGCCTCTCTAGAGCCGATGAGTATGCTGGGAGCCGAGGTGAGTTGCACGTGGGCATCATGGACGAAACTCTGATTTTGCCACCTCGAAGTCGGACAGCCCAGAGGGAATTGACGGAAACGGTGAGGTAAGCACCAGGACAGAGCGAGCGTGCATACGGACGTTGCAGGGGTGGCGCCCCATGGGACGAAACCAGTGACCCCATCTCATGGGTGGGGACCAGGTTGAGTCACAGAAGGTGACAGCCCAGGCAAATGTGTGCACGACATGGAAGGAACGAAAAATGTGAGCACGGAAAAAGTCGATGGTGACAGGGCATCAGGGCAGAGCTACGCTGGCAAAGTCATAGTTGGCCCCATCGAGGGGCAGGTCGGCACGGCAAGAGGGTGTGCGTCCCACCCACATGAGTAGAACTGGAAAGCCCAGCAGAGACAAAAACAGTGCAAGCGCGGCAGCGGCTAGCAGGGTGTGCGTCCCACCCAAATGTACAGACTAACTGGAAAGCCCAGCAGAGGTAAGGCCAGTGCGCGTTTCCGCTCGCAGGAACTACTGCTGCCTTGTAGTTTTGATTGGGGACAATCAAAGGCTAGCGGAGCAAACCGCAAACAAACCTGAACGGACGGCAAACCAAGGTGTTCATTAAAACGACCGGTTTTGCTGGGCAGATGACGTTCATAAGCCTGGGAGGGCAGGTCGTATAAGGGTCGCTGCTCTGAAAGAAAATGGCAACCCACTGCCTTGTGGGTTACGGTTAGGGACAGTCAAAGGCTAGCGGAGAGCGAACCGCACACAATATCTGGCTGAAATCCAACACCCCACCCAAGGATAAGCAACTGTGCTCCAATAGGTGCTGAAGGTTGGTGCACGTACATTACTTTCTGATGTTTTCGCTATTTATATATCACAATAGAATGATAAAAATGGGCATTACAGCGATCGCGAGAAGAGAGAGAGAGAGAGAGAGAGAGAGAGAGAGAGAGAGAGAGAGAGATCAGATAATTGTGAAAATTTGTTTTGTAATGTTTAGATTTGTGGTAGTGGTTTTGTTTAGGAAATGAGGATAGATTTTTATGGACAATAGAACACATTCTATAATCATGTTTTGTCTCACAGCGTTAGGGTAAGAAGAGATTTCTAGAACGGACTGCCTTGTCCGCTTCATAAATAGTGTTTTTCATTGCCTCTGTTATTTCTGTGGTCCACTTTCTACGTGGACGGCATTTTACTTATTATCCACTGTATCGTATTAACATTGCTCTTTGATGAGCACTATCTTTTGGTAATCTGCTTATGTGACCGAACCATTTAATTTGTTGTGTCCTGATGAAGTTCAGTATTGATGTTGTACCTACTTTTTTCCTGATGAATTCATTTCTCAACCGTTCTCTTCTTGATACTCCTTGCATTCTGCGTAGACACCTCATCTCTGTCGTGACTAGTTTTCTTCTATCATTTTATGTCAGTGTCCATGTTTGACACTGATAGTATTATGCTAGGAGAAGAAAGATTGTGTTGAACAATGTTCTTTTCGTGTTCAAGGTGACATGTTTGCATTTCAAAATTGATGTCATTTGTCCTATGATTTCTCTCTCTCTCTATCTCTCTCTCTCTCTTCTCTCTCATCTATCTCTCCGATCATTCTTATTGTGATATATAAAGAGCTATTAAAAGAACGTTTTTTTACGTCACATCATTCAGTGCCATTTGGAGCTCTGGTGATTATCCTTCGGCGATGTGTCCGGTTTCAGTCAACGTTTACTGAGTTCGCTCTCCGTCAGCCTTTGACTGTCCCCAGCCTACCTGCAAGACAGCAGGTTGTCCTATGATTTGATTGTATTTCGTGCATTTAAGTTGAACTTTGTTAGTAATTCTTCCATTTGAGGAAGAAATGCTCAAATCTAGGTATATAAAGTCTTAAACTTGTTTTAATGAATGTTTGTCGATGAAGATATTGGTAGTGTTTTCCTCTCTAGTGAATGTCATTACTTCAGTTATGTCGATGGAGATATTGATTGTGTTTTCCTCTCTAGTGAATGTCATTACTTCAGTTTTGTCGATGGAGATATTGGTTGTGTTTTCCTCTCTAGTGAATATCATTACTTCAGTTTTGTCGATGGAGATATTGGTAGTGTTTTCCTCTCTAGTGAATATCATTACTTCAGTTTTGTCGATGGAGATATTGGTAGTGTTTTCCTCTCTAGTGAATGTCATTACTTCAGTTTTGTCGATGGAGATATTGATTGTGTTTTCTTCTCTAGTGAATGTCATTACTTCAGTTTTGTCGATGTCAATAGAACACCAACACAGAAAAAATCCGAAGTAATGACATTCGCTAGAGAGGAACGAACAGAAGAAGAAGGAAGCAGAAATAAACGGAGAAGAAAAGGAAGACGTAAAGGTGAAGGTAAAATAAGAAGAGAAATAGTTGAACAATTAAGAAACCGAGAAGAAGTAGGGAAAAGACAGCGAAGAAACCGAAGAAGAAAAAGAAAAAGTGGTAAAGGAACTGAGAAAAAAATTGTGAGAAAAAGAAGCAGAATTAGATGAAAAATGAAAAGAAAAAGAGAAAAAATGGAGGAAAATAAGAAAAATAAAGATAGAGGAGAAGAAGAAAAATAAAAGGGAGGGGCAGGAATTGAAACAAAATGTGGAGGAAAAATTGAGAGGAAGGAGAAGAAGAGTCAGAAAAAGTAAAACGAGGAAAAAAAGAAGAGGAAAATGATGAAGAAAAAGTGGAAGAGAAGTAATATAAAGAATAACGTGGAAATGAAAACGAAGAAGAAGAAGAAGAAGAAGAGAAGACAAAAATAATATTTTAAAGAAGATATGAAGAAGAGATAGAAAAACAAGAGAAAAACAAACCAATAAAAATAACAAGACGGGAAGTAGAAGAATACAACAACAAAACACGTCAGAAAGAATGAGACGAAGTATCTGGATCCTAAAGTGGGTTTAATGTGGAGATTAAGACAGAATTATGATGAATGGACATTGATTAAGTGCCTTCATTTGATCTTCCCAGGTCTGAATACTGGCATTGCTATGCTCATTTTAATGCCCGGATGTAATCGAATGTAGCTCAGACAGAGGCCGAATCCAGTATTCGATTACTATATATGATATTTAGGTCATGATGGATCCAGTGAGGATGGGGGATAACAGAGGAAATATATGGTGTCTGAAGGTGGTGTGGTGATGTGTTGATTGATTGATTGATTGATTAATAGGACCATCATCATTGCACGTCGGTGAGTAACCATGTGTGCTCCTATCTCTTTCTTACACGGGAAGATCTCAGCGGCAGTGCACGAACTCCGTAGCGCCGGCGAGTATTATTATAAAACATTTTTGGAAAACGATGAGAATATTTCGTAGGAAATCTTTCTAATAAATTTTGCCAGAGCAGCAGCTTTCCAGCCTGCTCTTCTTGATTTGGAACTGCCAAGGGTTCTTTTACGTGCTCATATTAAACACAGGACCTGCGTTTTATCATCCGTCTCCGATAGGACTAGGAACTCGATCTCACTTACACTGAATTCAGTGATCTCTGGAAAAATATCCAGATGGCACCACGAGGAAGCAAACCTGGTACCTTTGGAACGAAAGACGGGCACCTAACCTCTACACCACATTTCAACTGTTGAGACCCTATGCTCCACAAGGAGCATAATAAGTCAGTTAGTCATGTCTATTGTTTAACAAGAATCTGAGAATGTTATTTCGGTATACTCGCAGACTACAAAGGAGACTAGAAACATATTCAGAGACAGGAAAACGGAGATGAAGAACACACGAGTGAGTGCATCTGTAAACGAAACTTGGGTCGAGGGCGAGAAGAAAAGAGCGCACGTGCACCGATGAGGCACAAGGGAGAGACTCGTGCATGTTGAGACAAGACGTAGAAAGGAAGTATTTTATTAGCGGAGATGCAGATGTCGGGGAAGGTTAACGGGTGTAAGGTCCTCTCGGGACTGTGCAGTGAGGAATGCGCAAATATTGTGGACTTTGAAGGTAGCGTCAACTTTGGTTGAAGATATTGCTACAGCGGATGAAATATGGAGGGTGTAACATATGTGGGTATATTTGAGGTATGGGTAGTGTGGGAGATGTGGGTAGGCTGTGTGGTGTTGGTAGGGAGGAAGATGTGGGTGCATTGGAGGTGTGGGTAGTGTTGGAGATGTGGGTAGGGTAGGTGGTGTTGGTAGGGAGGAAGATGTGGGTGCATTGGAGGTGTGGGTAGTGTGAGAGATGTGGGTAGTGTTGGTAGCGTAGGAGGTGTTGGTAAGGTGGAAGATGTGAGGGGATTGGAGGTGTGGGTAGTGTAGGAGGAGGGAGTAGTGTTGAAGATGTGGGTAGTGTGTCAGATGTGATTAATGTAGAAGATGTGGGTAGCATTGGATGTGTTGGTAGTGTGGAAGATGTGGGTGCATTGGAGGTGTGGGTAGTGTGGGCAATTTGGGAAGTGTTGACGAAGATTTTTGGTAGTGTGAAAGAAGTGGCTAGTGTTTACAAAGATGTGGGTAGTGTGGAAGATGTGGGTGGTGTGGGAGATGGCGTTAGTTTAGAAGATATTAGAAGTTATGGGAAATTGTATACGGAAGATTGCATATATGGATGGTAGAGGTGGTAGAGGATTGCATACATGGATGGTAGAGGTAGTAGAGGATTGCATATATGGATGGTAGAGGTGGTAGAGGATTGCATATATGGATGGTAGAGGTGGTAGAGGACAAGGCATAAATAGACCCGGAGAAGAGAGCTGGAGGCTGATAAAAACATGGAAAGAATTGGAAATTATTGCAGGAGAGAGGAAGAGTTGGAAGAAGTTTGTTGAAGACCTGTGCTGGGGAGTTGAAAGGTGAAGAAGAAGACGAAGAGGTATATTGAAGACGGTAAAGGAAGATAGATGGTAGTATAGAGAAGAAAGTATACAGAAGATGGAAGTATACAGAAAATGGTAGTATACAGAAGATGGAAGTATACAGAAGATGGAAGTATACAGAAGATGGAAGTATACAGAAGATGGTAGTATACAGAAAAAGTATACAGAAGATGGAAGTATACAGAAGATGGAAGTATACAGAAGATGGAAGTATACAGAAGATGGTAGTATACAGAAGATGAAAGTATACAGAAGATGGAAGTATACAGAAGATGGAAGTATACAGAAGATGGAAGTATACAGAAAAAGTATACAGAAGATGGAAGTATACAGAAGATGGAACTATACAGAAGATGGTAGTATACAGAAGATGGAAGTATACAGAAGATGGAAGTATACAGAAGATGGAAGTATACAGAAGATGGAAGTATACAGAAGATGGAAGTATACAGAAGATGGAAGTATACAGAAGATGGAAGTATACAGAAGATGGAACTATACAGAAGATGGTAGTATACAGAAGATAGAAGTATACAGAAGATGGAACTATACAGAAGATGGTAGTATACAGAAGATAGAAGTATACAGAAGATGGAAGTATACAGAAGATGGAAGTATACAGAAGATGGAAGTATACAGAAAAAGTATACAGAAGATGGAACTATACAGAAGATGGTAGTATACAGAAGATGGAAGTATACAGAAGATGGAAGTATACAGAAGACAGAAGATGGAAGTATACAGAAGATGGAAGTATACAGAAGATGGAAGTATACAGAAGATGGTAGTATACAGAAGATGGTAGTATACAGAAGATGGTAGTATACAGAAGATGGAAGTATACAGAAGATGGTAGTATACAGAAAAAGTATACAGAAGATGGTAGTATACAGAAAAAGTATACAGAAGATGGAAGTATACAGAAGATGGAAGTATACAGAAAAAGTATACAGAAGATGGTAGTATACAGAAGATGGAAGTATACAGAAGATGGAAGTATACAGAAGATGGAAGTATACAGAAGATGGAAGTATACAGAAAAAGTATACAGAAGATGGTAGTATACAGAAGATGGAAGTATACAGAAGATGGTAGTATACAGAAGATGGAAGTATACAGAAGATGGTAGTATACAGAAAAAGTATACAGGTGATATTTTATTATAAGATCCCTAGGCTTATTGCTGGAGTTACGAATTTCCTCCTTTGTGTAACACTATCAAAGAGAACTTGCTCAGAATTCAGAAAAGGCAGAAATTCACTTGCAGTGGATTCCATCTCACTTTGACATTGCAGACCTGAAGCTGACTGCCCAGTTTGTGGTCCACAGTAAATTAAGCACATGACCAGATGTAACAGTGTGCCACTGTTACTTAGGGTGAAGGGTCGTAGGTCCACCCAAAACCCCATTATTGCTCTTAGCGTCCTTGAACAAGTTAGTGTTAAATTACTTGTTTACCAGTCCACGGTTGCTGACCGGTAGAGTATTCAAACTCGAGCAAGTGATTTATCCCGGGGTATTCGAGGACTCCCGTTAAGTATCTCGAGACCAGGGTAGGTGGCAGCTGGGCTTTTGGTTGAAGATATGATAGTTTTGGGCAGTCACTTTTGGACATATGCTATATAAAAGAATGGTTGATGTTTAGACTGAGTGGAATAACTTTATGGAGTTTCGGTTTCGGAAATGAGAGAGAGAGTAATAGTCGGAAGAGAAGAATACAGAGGAACAGTTATAAAGAAATTGATGTGCCTATCAGGAGATACTTACTTTTGGAAATTTTAGAAGAACGATCCTATATAGCTGATAGATAAATAACTGTGTGATTCAACAAAGAATAACGTGTGCGTAATATTTTGACCAGTGCTTTATATGTGACAATATGCATTTGGTATTCTGTATATTGTTGCACAATATTTGATATATAATTATACTTTACTTTTGGAGCAGTACCTATTGTGTCTATCTTGATCACATACTCCGTAGCAGTAGAAGCTGGTATTATCAACAATAACTCAGGAGAACGGTCCTATATAGTTAATTGACGGTGCATTAACCCTTTCGCTGCTACTTACTTTCTGAAGGTTGAGCTAAAAATAGCTACTCTTTGTTTCTAAATCACAAACGTGAATGTACACCTATAACAGTGACAGTAGCAATATATAACGTGTTAACACGTCTTTATCCCACAGAGAAGAGATAATAACAGATGTATTAATGCGTCTTTAGAAGTGAATGGGGAAAACGTATATATACGTCGTTAGCAGCTAAAGGGTTAAGACGTTTAAAATTGTGTATTTCACTTCGATTGAGAAAAGCGTCTGACAATAGTGTCGGATTTGTGCATTAAATTGGACAGGATGGTTTCGTAACTAAACGTACTAGACCTTGACCAGTTTCAGACCAGACCAGGAGCCAGGGCGAAGAGCGAAGCCTGTGATCCCCTCTTCTGGAGGACGTGACCATTTCTTGTCCAGACCCAGGAACTAGAGACTTTGTGGGGATACCTCGCTGTGTAGCCTGATCGCCTTTCTTCAGCAGCGACGGAGGTGTGCCATGGATCTCATTTGTTTTCATCAGCAGCAGTATTTAGGATGAGCTTGTCAGATTATTTTGTGAATTAATCCTTGTGTTTCCTTGGGCAGGACATTAGACTACAGGAGTTTATGTATTGGTTGTTCTTTTATTAAGTTCTTGTGTGACGTTGGTGTTGTATTAGTTACAGCTGTGAGCTATTCATGATTTTGTTTGTGTGTGCAGGCAGGATCAGTTAGACAGGCAGGGGGAGTTGTATGTATGTGGGATTGTTGGTGTTGTATTAAGTTCCTTAAGACGTGCCTTGGGGAACTATGTTACCTTTCTAGTTCCTAGGCTAGTGAGCTCATTCATGATTTTTGTTAGTGTAATCCATTAATCTTAATAAAGTTCTTCATAGTTGAGTATATAGGAACTATGACTCTATGTAAATGAATGTATCTGTGTTGAGTGTGAGTTAGTACAGACTATAACTTCTTATGTAAATGAATAGTATCTTGTGTTGAGTGTGAGATAGTGCAGACTATATCTTGTGTTGAGTGTGAGTTAGTGCAGACTATAACTTCTTATATAAATGAATAGTATCTTGTGTTGAGTGTGAGATAGTACAGACTATAACTTCTTATGTAAATGAATAGTATCTTGTGTTGAGTGTGAGTTAGTGCAGACTATAACTTCTTATGTAAATGAATGATTGTTGAGGTGATATCGCTATAACTTTATGTAATGAATGTATCTTGTGTTGAGTAGTAGCAGACTATAACTTCTTATGTAAATGAATAGTATCTTGTGTTGAGTGTGAGATAGTGCAGACTATAACTTCTTATGTAAATGAATAGTATCTTGTGTTGAGTGTGAGTTAGTACAGACTATAACTTCTTATGTAAATGAATAGTATCTTGTGTTGAGTGTGAGTTAGTGCAGACTATAACTTCTTATATAAATGAATAGTATCTTGTGTTGAGTGTGAGTTAGTGCAGACTATAACTTCTTATGTAAATGAATAGTATCTTGTGTTGAGTGTGAGATAGTGCAGACTATAACTTCTTATGTAAATGAATAGTATCTTGTGTTGAGTGTGAGTTAGTGCAGACTATAACTTCTTATGTAAATGAATAGTATCTTGTGTTGAGTGTGAGATAGTGCAGACTATAACTTCTTATGTAAATGAATAGTATCTTGTGTTGAGTGTGAGTTAGTACAGACTATAACTTCTTATGTAAATGAATTGTATCTTGTGTTGAGTGTGAGATAGTGCAGACTATAACTTCTTATGTAAATGAATAGTATCTTGTGTTGAGTGTGAGATAGTACAGACTATAACTTCTTATGTAAATGAATAGTATCTTGTGTTGAGTGTGAGTTAGTGCAGACTATAACTTCTTATGTAAATGAATAGTATCTTGTGTTGAGTGTGAGTTAGTACAGACTATAACTTCTTATGTAAATGAATAGTATCTTGTGTTGAGTGTGAGATAGTGCAGACTATAACTTCTTATGTAAATGAATAGTATCTTGTGTTGAGTGTGAGATAGTACAGACTATAACTTCTTATGTAAATGAATAGTATCTTGTGTTGAGTGTGAGATAGTACAGACTATAACTTCTTATGTAAATGAATAGTATCTTGTGTTGAGTGTGAGTTAGTGCAGACTATAACTTCTTATGTAAATGAATGGTATCTTGTGTTGAGTGTGAGATAGTGCAGACTATAACTTCTTATGTAAATGAATAGTATCTTGTGTTGAGTGTGAGATAGTGCAGACTATAACTTCTTATGTAAATGAATTGTATCTTGTGTTGAGTGTGAGTTAGTGCAGACTATAACTTCTTATGTAAATGAATAGTATCTTGTGTTGAGTGTGAGATAGTGCAGACTATAACTTCTTATGTAAATGAATAGTATCTTGTGTTGAGTGTGAGATAGTGCAGACTATAACTTCTTATGTAAATGAATAGTATCTTGTGTTGAGTGTGAGATAGTACAGACTATAACTTCTTATGTAAATGAATAGTATCTTGTGTTGAGTGTGAGTAGTCAGACTATAACTTCTTATGTAAATGAATAGTATCTTGTGTTGAGTGTGAGATAGTGCAGACTATAACTTCTTATGTAAATGAATAGTATCTTGTGTTGAGTGTGAGTTAGTGCAGACTATAACTTCTTATGTAAATGAATAGTATCTTGTGTTGAGTGTGAGTTAGTGCAGACTATAACTTCTTATGTAAATGAATAGTATCTTGTGTTGAGTGTGAGATAGTGCAGACTATAACTTCTTATGTAAATGAATAGTATCTTGTGTTGAGTGTGAGTTAGTACAGACTATAACTTCTTATGTAAATGAATAGTATCTTGTGTTGAGTGTGAGATAGTGCAGACTATAACTTCTTATGTAAATGAATTGTATCTTGTGTTGAGTGTGAGTTAGTGCAGACTATAACTTCTTATGTAAATGAATAGTATCTTGTGTTGAGTGTGAGATAGTTCAGACTATAACTTCTTATGTAAATGAATAGTATCTTGTGTTGAGTGTGAGTTAGTTCAGACTATAACTTCTTATGTAAATGAATAGTATCTTGTGTTGAGTGTGAGTTAGTGCAGACTATAACTTCTTATGTAAATGAATAGTATCTTGTGTTGAGTGTGAGTTAGTGCAGACTATAACTTCTTATGTAAATGAATAGTATCTTGTGTTGAGTGTGAGTTAGTGCAGACTATAACTTCTTATGTAAATGAATAGTATCTTGTGTTGAGTGTGAGTTAGTGCAGACTATAACTTCTTATGTAAATGAATAGTATCTTGTGTTGAGTGTGAGTTAGTGCAGACTATAACTTCTTATGTAAATGAATAGTATCTTGTGTTGAGTGTGAGATAGTGCAGACTATAACTTCTTATGTAAATGAATAGTATCTTGTGTTGAGTGTGAGTTAGTGCAGACTATAACTTTTATGTAAATGAATAGTATCTTGTGTGAGGAGTAATAGACTATAACTTCTTATGTAAATGAATAGTATCTTGTGTTGAGTGTGAGTTAGTGCAGACTATAACTTCTTATGTAAATGTATAGTATCTTGTGTTGAGTGTGAGATAGTGCAGACTATAACTTCTTATGTAAATGAATAGTATCTTGTGTTGAGTGTGAGTTAGTGCAGACTATAATCTCATAAATGAATAGATCTGTTTGAGTTGAGTTATAGACTATAACCTTATGTAAATGAATAGTATCTTGTGTTGAGTGTGAGTTAGTGCAGACTATATCTTGTGTTGAGTGTGAGATAGTGCAGACTATATCTTGTGTTGAGTGTGAGTTAGTAGCAGACTATAAGTTCTCATAAAATAATAGTATCTTGTGTTGAGTGTGAGTTATAGACTATACGGCTCTATGTAAATGAATGGTATCTTGTGTTGAGTGTGAGATAGTGCAGACTATAATTCTATATAAATGATAGTATCTTGTGTTGTGATGAGTTAGTTGCAGACTATAGAGACGTTCTTCATTAAATAATGTATCTTGTGTTGAGTTGATTGTGCAGACTATATCCTTCTGTAAAGTGATAGTATACCAGTTTAGGACGATTCCTATGCTTCTTATCATCAAATGAATGTATCTGTTGAGTGTAGATGAGAAGTAACACTATCGGTAGATGGCATGTCATTTCTGTCGTGAGGGACGGGGCCATATGGAGAAACCCGGTGCAATGAAGTTAACCTTTCACCTTTAGAACCTTTACTTTACATACAGATGTAAAACAACAACAAATCACCATCACCATGTGTCATGTCGATAAGAGTAAACGATCATTGTTCGCTATCTTACACCATCCCCAGAATCACTGATCTTGTCTGAGGGATTTGCCAGTGGGGCGCCGGGGCCCGCAAGGAAAGCAAAGAATAGTACCCCTGCGACCTTTAAGGCATGTAAGAGGCGACTGATATAGAAACTAGGAATACCCTAGTAAATAAAAAGCATCGCAGAAATCGGATGTGCTGGCCTACTTACAGGCGTATAACTGGTACACCTTATAATGGCTCTTAGGCTCAGATCACATAGAAATCATACAAAGTGTTTAACAAGTGATCAATATGGAGCGTTCGAAGAAGAAGAAAAAGTTTGTGGGATTGTCTCGACTCTGTCACGTGACCAAGCATCATGTGACTAAGCAATATTGGTTATTGGTTACTAAACTGACGTAACTGCACTCCGGGCAGACCCATTGGTGCTGAGTCTCCGGCAACAGATATGGAAGAGTATGTATACTTATGGTTGCTGTGGCTCGCTGGTTTCACACACTCCTCAATGCGCCCCTAAAGCGCCCAGTTTTATTTGTACAACGGATAACCCCTCCCCCGGTTAAATAGGTTGATCGATTCAACCAGTGGCGGCTCGTCATTAAGGGCCAGTGGGGCCGGGCCCCACCGAAAATAATGTCTAACGTGTACTTATTATTTTATAAATTAAAATATAGCAACCAAAACCATGATTTCTCCGGAAAAAATGTCTGGCCCCACCAACAAAACTGAGCACGAGCCGCCACTGGATTGAACATCTATTTTAGTGTCTTCATTCAATAGTCAGTCTCGAAGAGACCGAAGAACATCCCCCTTATCCATCTTCAACCAAGCAGTATAGTCCCAAACTATAAGAGATAAGAGAAGTTAAAATTAAGGGATTGTGGATTGAGAATGAGAAAATCAATCAATCAATCCTTTTTTGTTTGTTTTGTAATTCGGTTTGTATTTCTCTGTTGGTGAAGGAGGGGGATGACCTAACAAAGTATTGAGTTTCAAGGACAAATTATGAAGGTCAAAGTGCCCGATGTAATGACAGAGGGTTCATTGTTATGGGGGAGGGAAACAGGAGATATTGAAGGAGAGGGAAATAGAGAACATGTAAGGAGAGGGAAGTAGAGAACATGTAAGGATGGGGAAGTAGAGAACATGTAAGGATGGGGAAGTAGAGAACATGTAAGGATGGGGAAGTAGAGAACATGTAAGGATGGGGAAGTAGAGAACATGTAAGGATGGGGAAGTAGAGAACATGTAAGGATTGGGAAGTAGAGAACATGTAAGGAGAGGGAAGTAGAGAACATGTAAGGATGGGGAAGTAGAGAACATGTAAGGATGGGGAAATAGAGAACATGTAAGGAGAGGGAAATAGAGAACATGTAAGGAGTGGGAAATAGAGAACATGTAAGGATGGGGAAGTAGAGAACATGTAAGGATGGGGAAGTAGAGAACATGTAAGGAGAGGGAAGTAGAGAACATGTAAGGATGGGGAAGTAGAGAACATGTAAGGAGAGGGAAGTAGAGAACATGTAAGGAGAGGGAAATAGAGAACATGTAAGGAGAGGAAATAGAGAACATGTAAGGAGAGGAAATAGAGAACATGTAAGGAGAGGAATAGAGAACATGTAAGGATGGGGAAGTAGAGAAGAGGAATGAAGAGACGGAATTTAGAGGAGATGAGAGAGGACAGAGAGAAAGACAGGAGTGGAAAAGAACATGTAAGGACAGCCTGGAACTGCAGAGAAGGACATAGCGGAAAGAAACATAACAGACATAAGCAGAACAGCAAAAACAGAACAGAAATAAACAGACCATGCAGAAAAAGAAGAGAAAGAAGCAGAACAGACAGAAATAGAACAGATAAACAGAATAGACAGAAAGGACAAAAAGAACAGAACAAGGACCAAAAAAATAAGACAGACAGAACACAGACATAGAGTAGAAACATGCAGGCAGAATTGACAGACAGACTAATAGAGCAGGCATAAAGAGAGAACAAATAGACAGAAAACCAAACATACAGACAAAAGAACAGACGGAAAAGGGGGAGGGGGAATGAGTGAGGAAAATAGAATAAAATGAGAAATATGAGAGAAAGAGAGAGAAAGAAATGTAGAGAGTTACATAACACAGAAAACAATGAAAGACTGGGAGACAGAAAGAAAAAGCTTAAGCGATATTAAGAAAAACAGAAATAGATCGAAAGAAATGGAGAGCGAGAGAGAGAGGGAAAGCAAAGAGTTCCGACGAAGAAGCAAAAATGTGATCGATAGAAATTGTTTATATAGCTACCTGCATGAACAACTTACCCCCCTAAACAAATTGTTGATGTAGTAGATTCCAGGAAATTAACTGTTAGATAAATTGTTTACATCTCAGCCCACAGGAAGTTTACTTTTAAACAAAAGAGTCAACGCTAACCTGGCAAAAAATTTAAGTTCCAACGAATTATCTCCCATTAAAACAGGGGAAATAATTGCGACTTCACTACAAACAAAGCTAATTTGTAAGATGTTTTCAAATACACATTTACAAATAAGAAATGTACGTCTTTGTGATACATACACTGACATATGAAAGTCACTGGAGCGACTTGGAATGTGTTATCTCTGCCGGCTTCCCTATGACAAATTATAGCTGATACCCTTAGGTACCGTGCCGGCTGGAGAAGGGGCTATCGTGGATCTCCAAAAACTCTGTCCATGGTATTTTCTATCATCTCCGATGTTGACACTCTGCCGTGTCATGAAGTCAGGCTATCTAATATATTCTCTCTCTGTCTCGTCTCCTTTCGATTTTACTCGTTGATACAATAAAACAATATATAGGTTCGGGTAGCACTTTTCCAGCCTATTTCTAATAATTTAAATACTAAGTATTCTATTACGTACTTACATTGGACACATAATTCATGTTTTATCATCAGTCTCCGATAGGATTAGGCGACGATTTTACCTAACATGATATCAAAGTCACTACAAAATAACCAGATAGTTCCAAGTGGGAAACGAACTAATTACCATTGAAGCGTAGGACGAGTTCCATTTGACAAACTGCGTTACCTGGTTTTAGTAGATAGTATTATTGTTCTTCTTCTTTGAACGCTCCATATCAACCACTCTTTGTTAAACCACTCTATGTTAAACCACTCTTGTTAAACCACTCTTTGTTAAACCACTCTTGTTAAACCACTCTTTGTTAAACCACTCTTTGTTAAACCACTCTATGTTAAACCACTCTTTGTTAAACCACTCTATGTGTAACAGGGTAACCTCCTGATAAGCTATTAATATTATTCTACACGTATTTACAACTACTATCAACACCATCCACAACTACGTACATAGACTACAAATAAAAGAAATGGCCGTCAAGTACATCGTACATCTATGTGAGAATCAAACCCGATTCTCAACTTTTATTTCTTTATATTTACTTAATTAAATATCTCATCTATGTTCAAAATAATAGCCCATACATCAAATTATCAAAATAAAGAAAATCCTGAAAAGAAAATCAACAATTCAAAACACATACCAATGCACATAGCTGAAAAAATATACCTACTAACTAATATTGATTGTTTTCCCTAAGTGATATCTAATACCCTGACATACTATCTCTAAAAATGTTCACAGTTCAACTCTACCTTGCTTGCGATGTCCTTAGAATAAAATACTTGTTCGGTCACAATACGTTATACCGCTTCTAGCTAGAGTTGCTGTCCTAATAGTATACACAAAATGTCTCTGCTACTGGTTAAAATAATGCATCCTGAAAAATGGCTGACATCTCTCTCTCTCTCATATACTGTTATAGCCTCTCCGTCGAGTCTGGCCCTACTCCTTTAGTTTAGCTCTACCGCCTAGTTTTCCAACTCTGACAACTAGTCCTCCGGTTCTAATGTAACCGGTTCACCAATTTCTGAACAGGAACTCTCTCTGATTTGGACAAAAATCTCCGTGGAGTTCTACATCTACTTCTTAGTTGGGCTCTCTCCCTGTCTGCAACTCAGTTCAATTCTACTGTCCCTCTGTCTCTATCCGAATGCGTGTGAAGATGTTTCGATGAAGTGTCTAAAGGTCTGTTCTTGAAGTTGTCTGTTGTCTTCACTCTTTCTGTCTGTAACTGTCTCAGACTCAGACTACCTACTCTCTGTCCCTCTGTATGAATGAGAATTTGACTACCCTCACTGCCTGTCCCTGGGTACCTCTCTGCTCCTCTGTTTCTATCCGAATGCCTATCTAAAGTTGTGTCTTCACTCTTTTCTAACTGGCCAATATTAACTGTTGAAGTCTGTCTCGGGACTACATACACTGACTGTTCCTGGGTACCTCTCTGTCCCTCTGTTTTCTATCCGAATGCCTATCTAAAGTTTCTGCCAACTGTCCCTCTGCCAAGTGTGTGCGAAGATGATGTGTTTCGAATCTACAATGTGTATTCTATTTATCCACTGGCAATTTTCTTTGTTTCTAAATCAGTCATTGTCCTTTTTGTAAAATTCTCACGGTCAAATCTGTTTAGTTGGCCTGGAAAACCCAGCTAATTTGACAATCGTGACCGGACAATCACCCAGACGTTCAAAAAAAAGAATACAATTAACCTCTCTGGCTCCAGGAAAGAAAAAACAGGGCATAAATTTTCTTCTAGTTAAGAAGAAGTCTCCTTACTAACATATCTGGTCTGTAATTATATGTTCCACAGCCCAGGTATATTGTTACCCCTTTGGTTAATTGAAAATACGTGCTTAGTTGCAGCTTGGGACTACGAATAAAGCAAGGGGAAAACCAGGTGTCATATTCCCTGCTACATATGTTAAACCCTCTATGTTAAACCACTCTTGTTAAACCACTCTTTGTTAAACCACTCTTTGTTAAACCACTCTTTCTATGTTAAACTCACTCTATGTTAAACCACTCTTTGTTAAACCCCCTTAAAATGTTAAACCACTCTTTGTTAAACCACTCTTTGTTAAACCACTCTTTGTTAAACCACTCTTTGTTAAACTCACTTTGTTAAACCCTTTTGTTAAACCAGCTATCGTTAAACCGACTATGTTAAACCATTTCTATGCTACCTGTCGTCTCTGATTGTTGTAGGTCATAGGCGACTGTCGCTGTGTCAGTTAGGTCTAAAGGTAAGCCAGCATTCCCGATTTCTCTGGACGTTTTTTATTTCCTAGGGTAGTCTTCCTATGCTCCTTACCTTAGTCGGTTTCTTGCGTAGCCTGTAGGTCGAGTGTAGGTCGCAGTGTAGGTCGCTAGGTATTTGATCCCCTGTGAGCCCCGGAAACACACGGGCGTAGTTGTATTTTTGTGAATGTTTGGGTTCGAATCCCGGCCGAGCCAAATGTGCACTTTTTTAATGACATCCCTATGGTTGTTGCTGGAGCTACGGAGTTCGTGTTTTCTGCAGCAGTGTCGACACTTTTACCGACAAGGGCGAATCTATATTTGGAAACCCAGGGAAATGAAGTAAATCCGTATATAACACAACAAGGGTGGCTCATCTGGCACTAGAACACAAATTAAAGCTTCCTCCCCTACGCTTAAGACCAAGAGTGGACAATCAATTCCATCATCCACATTAGGAAAGACAATAGACAATATCAAGACCACACTAAATAAACACGGATACAACATAACAAGGACGACTCATCTGACCCTGGAGCGCAAATTAAAGCTCCCACCTCAATACTTAACGGGGAGAGTGGGCAACCAATTCCATCATCCCCCTTTATTTATTTACCATCTTTATTGGGTCCGTTGCTTCTCCTGGGGCTCTGAAAACTCCTTATTCATCTTGACCACTTGGTCACAGATACCCTTCCCCAATCCCTTCCAGTTATAAAACTACCATGGCAACCATTGTCTCTTTCCTTCATATTTTTGTTAGTATATCATTTTCCTTTGTAATGATTAGCATGCATAATGTGTAAGCGTTTGTCTATCGACTGCGGCTCAAGAGAGTTGTGGGTTCAATCCCATACTTGACGTTCCATACTTGAGGAAAGGAATTGACTCTCCTACCTCCCGCACACTAAAGTCTAGAAATATATGACTTACAAGAACTTTATACCTTAAATTCAGTAAAGACTACGTCCTTCTATTCTGATTTCTGATTGTTTGATTGTCTGATTGTCTGATTGTCTGATTGAATATGTTATGTCTGCTGTATAAGAAGTCAGAATGTCTTCGCTTCTGGTGTATCATTTTGCTTGATAAAGATTTGTTGGTCGAAACCGTCGCTGTATATTGTTTGCTGTATATTTTTGTTGTACTTGTAACCTAGCCCTATTGTTAAGGAACCTACTAATCTCACTGACCGCTAAACAACAGTGGATCAACAGCATTTTAATACCTACTTTGTGTTACCAGAGTCAAACATGGACAATGAGCAAAATACAGTCGCAAAAAATAACTACATATGAAATGCAATGCCTGCGAAAAGTTATCAACACCAGAAAATACAGTCATCAACATCAGCATAAGAAAGAATATTGTCACAGAACATTGATTGAATTACATTGAGAAACAAAGAATGAAGTGGTTTGGTCACTTAATAAGAATGCATCCAAACTCCACAGTATACAATCTTCTACAACAGAACATCAGAAAAGAAGGTGAGAGGAAGACCATGAAAAAGATGGTTAGATGGCATAGTAGAATCCTATCAAAGGGCAAAAATAATAATCTCCCAAGCCACCAGAACAGCGCAAGGCAAAACAGAAAACCACGACACTGGGCAACAACCCAGTAGCAGTGGGACGACACTGGGCAACAACCCAGTAGCAGTGGGACGACACTGGGCAATAACCCGGTAGCAGTGGGACGACAAAAGAAGAAGAACTATATAAAACGTCAGTACTTTGTTGTCCACTGTTTGACTATTGAAAAGATTACGAGAAATCTGATTTATGTATACCATTCCCCCCACAAGAGAGATCATTGAGCCAACTTTCAGTAGTTCAGAGCGACCGATAGTCTTTGATTGTGCTAGGTCCTACCAGGATCAGACACACTTAATGGTATTCAGTTGTCTGAAGATAGGGTCAATGCAACAGACGACCTGATAAATATCGATACCTTGTCAAGAAATAGAGTATATGGCCTCAGACAGTCATTTACATATCGATTCTGGCGTTGGAATCGTTCGTCTGTACCCAAGTGTATCGTTTATGTTTATTACGATAGTTAAATATAATGTAAGGAGAACAAGGAGAGAGAGAGAGAGAGAGAGAGAGAGAGAGAAGAGAGAGAGAGAGAGAGAAGAGAGAGAGAGAGAGAGAGAAAACAATGATAAGATGTAGAAAAAAACGGAAAATGAAAGAGAAAGATGAGATTCTTCTTCTTCTGTTTTTGTCCGCTATGACGCTCGTGTGTTGTCGGAGTCCTCATAGGGAGCAAAGAATAGTAACACTGCGACCTATAAAGCATGTTGTATGAGGCGACCAAGGAAGGAGCCTAGGAAGCTACTCTAGTAAATAAAAAGCGTTGCAGAAATCAGATGTGCTGGCCTACTTGTAGACGCATAACTGGCACAACGTACAATCGCTCTTAGGCTCAGATCATATACAAATCACACAAGTGGTTAACAAGTGGTCGATATGGAGCGTTCGAAGAAGAAGAAGATAAGTCGCCTTAAGGAAAACAAAGATCAGAATACCAAGAGCATGCATATTCCCAGCGGCAACGTATGGGTGTGAAGCATGGACACTTAATAAGGCAGTGCAAAAATATATATGTGCTTTTGAATATAAGTGTTACAGAAGAGTCCTCCGTGTATCATGGACAGAGAAGAGAACAAATAGATCTATCCAGAAAGATCTCGAAGGGCAGTATATCCACGTGAGTCTCTGGAGGCTGGAAACCTCTATAGACGACATCCTTACATACCCCAACCAGCCATTCTGGATCTTCCGAAGCATCGACTGAGAGTCAGAAACTCAAACTAAGACTCTGCGGCAGATCTTCTAATTATACCAAGTTGTATTTTGATGAAGAAAGCTCAAGAGTTAAAGACCATGTGCACAGATCTCTAACTTTGTACTACAACAACTTTGGGAGTCTTTGTGGCTAAATGGTTACGCCCTTTGCCTTGTGAGTCGAAGGTCGTGGGTTCGAGTCCGGACCGCGCCATTCTGTTCACGAGTGCAGTTTTTAAAGAGACCCTAGATTGTTGCCGGAGCTACGGAGTTGGCGCTTTGTGCAGTACTCTCGGCAGGTGGCTTGCCATTTCTGCGGAGAGGATCGAGCCGTATAGCGTAAAACCCGGTGCAATGAAGTCAATCCTTCGGCTTTTAAGCCCTTTTAAACTACAACAAATAAATAACTTCAGTTGAACAGATTGACATGAGAGACATGGGAAGAGAGGTTTACAGATACATGGTCAACCGTAACCCCAAATGACAACATCAACCACCCAGAAGGAGAGATCACAGCACCATTTTTAGACTTCAAACCCAACACATAACACTTATTAATCATCATCATCAAGTAGCTTGTCCCTTCCGGAACTTGGCTCCCATGACAGCAATTCTGAGTGTGATCCGAAAGGTGGAGCCCGTTTGGTGTGCAGGCAATGGACTGAATCACTGCAGGCGTCAACAATTTGCAGAGTTACTCTTGTCATTGTTATGGGGCACATGGGTGTCGTTGGTAATGAGAGAGCAGACAGCTGGCTGGCTCTGCCGCCATATCAGAGGGCCAGCCAATGGACAGAGCTGACATCTTGAACGCCCTCATAGAGCGTGACCGCAGACAAGACCTTCATCTAAACCAATCCACGTCAACTACTAGATTGCGAGAGCTGGGTCTGAAGATTGGTATGGCAAGAAAAGAAAAGAACAACAGGTATACGAGTAGGCAATCAAAATAGAACTGGTACGGTCAGTCGCTGGACGTTGTTGGAAATATTGCGAAGGAGATCGGAGCACTTATGGACATGTCCGGAGTGTAATGAAGATATTCCAAACTCAAACTGAAACTAAAACTGAGACAGCAGTTCTGAAAAACTCTATATTCTGTGCAAGTTGACCGGCGTCAGCAGCAGTCATTCTCAGATCATCATTGACATCTTGCACCCATCGTCGTCTAGGCCTTCCTCTCATTCTTCTTCCATGCACCATTCCCTCCAAAATTATCTTCTCTATGCACTCATGTCTTTTGATGTGCCCGAAATATTTAATTGTCCTTATGTTATACTCTTTAATAGCCAACTTATTAATCGCATGAACAGAATTCAACCACAACAAACTTCAGAGTGCCAGCTGTGTCCACATCAACATGAAATCGTTCACCATCACATCTTCAGGTGCCACGCGCTGGATGACGTCAAGAAGATCTTTCTTCCTCTAAGCCCAGATATATGACACACATTATACGGAACCAAAAAACAGCTTACAAACACATGCAGATACCACTACATAGCATTGAGCAGTAGGGCAAGAATTCAAGTGCCGCTGGATCATTGAAGAAGAAGAAGAATCTCTAACGTTATCACTGCTCGTGTGTTGCCAGGGCCCGCAAGGGAAGTAAAGAATAGTACCACTGCGACCTACAAGACATGTCGTAAGAGGCGACTGATGTAGGACGTAGGAAGCTACCCTAGTAAATAAAGAGCATAGCAGAAATCGGGTGTGCTGGCCTACTTGTAGGCGCATTACTGGCACAACGTACAATCGCTCTTAGGGTTAGATCACATACAAATTACAAAGAGTGGTTAACAAGTGATCGATATGGAGCGTTCGAAGAAAAACAAATAAGATAACGTTGTCACTATAAGCAAACTGAAAGGGACTATGCATCTTTGGGTACGCCCTTTAACGTAACGACGTCTTTATCATTTTTGTTTAATCATCCTCTCGTTATGACGTCATTTCTCAAGTCGACTTGCCTCAATGAATCATGATCTCAAACTTCAAAGACTGTATCGAACCAGGTCTCTTAACACGGTCAATGACTTAATAAAATATAGGTTATTGATTTGAAATAGTGCAGTCTAGATCGATGGTAATATAACAAACAATTTCAATTTCAGTGAGAAAGACGTCAATCTGGTGCCGGACCCGCAAGGAAGCAAAGAATATTACCACTGCGACCTACAAGACATGTCGTAAGAGGTGACTGAGGTAGGATCTAGGAAGCTACCTAGTAAATAAAATGTCCCACCTCTGCAGTCATCATGCTCAAACCATCAGTTACATCTTGAATCCATCCTCTCCGTGGTCTTCCTCTTTTCCTATTTGCCGGGATGTCTCCTCCCATGATGGTCTTCTCCAACCCTTCGTCCTTTTTTGTATGTCCAAAATACTTCATAAATGTAGTAATAGATAGGTATATATTTATTGAAAAACATTGATATTTTAGAAAGGTAGACAGACAGAGAAAGAAATAAGAAAAGACAGATAGACATAGAGAGAGGGAGAGGGGGGAGACCAATAGACAGACAGAGAAAGAAAAAATACAGATAGACAGAGAGAGAGAGAGCAATAGACAGATAGAGAAAGATAAAGAGACAGATAGACAGAGAGAGAAATACCAATAGACAGACAGAGAAAGAAAAAGAGACAGATAGCACACACACACACACACACACACAGAGAGAGAGAGAGAGATCAATAGAGGGACAGAGAAAGATAAAGAGGCAGATAGACAGAGAGAGACAGAGAGAGACTAATAGAGAGACAGCGAAAGATAAAGAGACAGATAGACAGAGAGAATAAGACAAATAGAGAAGAAGACGCACAAAGAAAGACAGATAGAAAGAGAACATCTATATGCAAGGAGGCAAGTATGTAGGTAAATAAATAGAAACAACAAAAATAAACCATTGTATGTATTCATAAAACTAGAAATACATAGAACACATATAGCCACATATGTTCACCATATATCGATCTCGATAAATCACTAGTAATATCGCTTCTGTTGTATGGATGTACGATCTGGACAATAAATAGAGATACCAAGAGAATAAGTCAATGCTTTTTGTTTATCTTCTTCTTCTTCTTCGAGCGCTCTATCTTCTTCTTCTCTTCCACCATTTACTTCTTTATAGAAGTGTTGGGGTGAAACGTAGTGATCTTGTGTGTGTTTGTTCTTCTTCTCTTCCACCATTGACTTCTTTATAGAAGTTTCAGTTTCAGTATCAGTTTGGAATATCTTCATTGCACTCCGGACATGTCCATAGGTGCTCCGATCTCCTTCGCAATATCTCCAACAGCGTCCAGCGACTGACCGTACCAGTTCTATCTTGATTGATGAGCCGACTCGTATACCTGTTGTTCTTTTCTTGCCACACTAATCTTCAAGCCCAGTTCTCGCAATCTAGTAGTTGCCGTGGATTGGTTTAGATGAAGATCTTCTCTGCAGCCACGCTCTATGAGGGCGCTCCCGATGTCAGCTCTGTCCATTGGCTGGCCCTCTGATATAGCGGCAGAGCCAGCCAGTCTGTCTGCTCTCTCGTTGCCAACGACACCCATGTGCCCCGGAACAAAGACAAGTGTAATTCTACAAATTGTTAACGCCTGCAGTGATTCAGTCCATTGCCTGCGCACCGAACCGGCCTCCACCTTTCGGATCATACTCAATGAGTCACTCAGAATGCACGCATGAGTGTAGTTCTGTGACTCTAGCCAGAGTAGTGCATTGGTCACCGCCAGTACTTCCATTGTCATGCTGCTTGTTGTCATACTAAATGCACTACTGGCTTCCTTGACCATTCTGCCACATGAGCTTGCAGAGAAGGCCCTTGCAGACTTTTCGTGAGTCTTTATAGAAGTGTTGGGGTGAAACGTAGTGATCTTGTGTGTTTTTTTCTTCTTACCATTGTTCTTTATAGAAGTTTAGGTAAACTGTGATCTTCGTGTCTTGTTTTCTCTTACCATTTACTTCTTTATAGAAGTGTTGGGGTGAAACGTAGTGATCTTGTGTGTGCTTTTTTAAGGCACTTTGTAAGCTGATATTCATGTTCGTAAGGCTGTTCTTGATGCCGTCGCTCCATCTTTGCGTGGTCTTCCTCTTGCCTTGTACTCATTATACTTTTTCTGTGCATTACACGTGATCTCTATATCTACCACTTATTTAAACGACTCCGTGTGATTTATTAGGATCCGATCATAAGACCGATTGTACATTGTGCCAGTTATGCGTCCACAAGTAGGCGAGCACATCCGATTTCTGCGACGCTTTTTATTGAATAGGGTAACTTCCTAGACCCTACATTATTCTCGTCTTACGACATGCCTAATAGGTTGCAGTGGTACTATTCTTTGATTCCATTGCGGGTCCCGGCACCACACGAGCGGTTGTATGGATGTGAATGCTGGATAATAAATAGAGATATGAAGAGAAGAATTAGTGTTTTATGTATATAAATGTTCTAGAAGGGATTGATTGAAAGGCCCATTATCTTTGCACTTCGGTGTGTAACCATGTGTGCTCCAATCTCTTTCTTACACAGGAAGATCTCAGCGATAATGCTCGAACTCCGTATCACCGGAGAGGATCTCTGTATGTAGTTTAGAAGGTGGTGAAAATATTTTGTAGGAATTTCATTTTTTTCTAATGAATTTGACCCGGGCAGTGTCTTCCTATCCTGCTCTTTTCGATTTCCAACTGCCATCGGTTCTTTTAAGTGTTCAACTGTAACAAGAAACATCCGTTTTATCGTCCGTCTCCGATAATGTTATAAACTCGATCTCACACACATTTCAATAAGATATCTCTGGGACAATATCTCTATTTCTTTACTCGAGAGTCGAACCTAGTACCTTTGAAACAAGAGTCGAGCACCTTATCTCTATGCCACATAGACTACCAATTTCCAGAAGAATGATTGCTCTAGTATTTAATTGTTCTATCACCTACGACAGGTGGTAACGACATCAAAAGTACTGAGTACCTATCGGTCTGTACGGGATGTAATAATGTCATTTCTTAAATACCAAATACTGAACTGATGTGAGAAAAGATTAAGCGTAAAAAAATCAACAACAGAATGCCGACTGTGTAACAGGACGAGATGGAAACATCTGCTGACATCATACCTCATCAAAATAGCTCTGTTCTGTCTATCATTCTGTCACTTAGACCTGGGAATCTCATTAAAGGGGGAACCCCTATCGTCTCTCACGCGCATTGATAACATAAACAGAAGATATCAAGAAATGGGGAGGTACAAAAAGAAGCGGAGAACTATTGAGCATACTAATGTGGAAGATATAGAAAGTAAGTTGAATGCATTTGAAAATAGATTTCGCTCGTGTGGTGCCGGGCCCGCAAGGGAAGCAGAGAATAGTACCACTGCCACCTACAAGGCATATCGTTAGAGGCGACTGATGTAGGAACTAGGAAAGCTACCCTAGTCAATTAAAAGCATCGCAGAAATCGGATGTGCTGGCATACTTGTAGGCGCATAACTTTCACAACGTACAATTGCTCTTATGCTCAGATCACATACAAATCACACATGGGTTGATAAGGGTCGATATTGAGCATTCGAAGAAGAAGAAGAAATAGATGTCTACGAAAAATAATAAACATAAAATGGGACAATTCAGAAGTGATGAAATCAGAGAAATGTCTGGTCAACCACTAGTAACAACTGTTATAACAATGAGAAGATGGAGATATGTTGGACATACTTTGAGAAGAAATGATCAAAGAATATCAAAGCAGGCATTGAAGTGGGATACAAAGGGTTCAAAAGAAACTTTGGCTCGAGTAGGGACACCCTGAAACGAGAGTTGATGATGAAGAGTGAGAGAGGCAAGAAATATCGGACTAGATTCCATGAAAGAGATTAAACGAGCTGCCAAGTATAGAGCGGTATGGAGAAAATTCTTCCAGGCCCTATGTAACCCTGGTTGTGTTCGTAAGAACGCTTGTATTGCTATACTAAGCAATGGTAAGTGGTTCGAATCCTGTGTTTGGTAATTTGTTTTTTCGTAAACTCCTAATACTTGTAAACTGTCTATTTATTGATCATATTCATTGCTTCCTCTGCTTCCCGTGGCATTCTTACCCAAAAAAACCTCATTGTTCTCATCCAGGCCATATGTAACGTATAACAGTATGAGTTGTCCATGATAGAGCGGTATGGTGAAATTGCTTATCGACCCTGTGTAACGTGTAATACCCCGACTCAAGCGGGCAGAAGTATGGACAGAACCGATGTCATCAGTTCAGTAGGCTCTCATTTATGTGATACGGCTGAGTCTCAGAAACACGGGAACGAGTGCGAGAATTATGAGTTAAGTTTGGACATGCCAGACAGTGTCGTCTTCGTGGTAGAGAGAAGATATGCTAATCAACTCTCATGGGTACGTGAGCAAATGTACTTTGGGATGGCTCCTGCAGCGGAGGACGGAGCACTCATGGGAATGCCAAATGGGCCATGACGTCGATCGAATAACATAACATGAAAAGTGTAACGGAGCGAGAGAAATATAACAATAATTATAACACAGTCTAGGTTACAGGAAGACAGAGAGAACATTTTAGACAGCCTGACTTCATGGCACGGAAGAGCGTCAACATCTGAGATAATAGATTCTTCTTCTTCGAGTGCTCCATATCGAACACTTGCTAACCACCTGTATGATTTGTATGTGATCTAAGCCTAAGAGCGATTGCATGTTTTGCCAGTTATCGTCTACCAGTAGACCAGCGCATCCGATTTTTTCGACGCTTTTTATTTACTAGGGTAGCTTCCCTTGGCCCCCACCTCAGTCGCTTCTTTCGACATGCTTTGTAGGTCCCAGTTCTACTATTCTTAGCTTTCCTTGCGAGCCCCAGCGGGCGTAAGATGATAGCAAACACCAGAGACAACGATTTATGGAGATTCATGAACGCCTACGCCAGCTGACGCGGCACCTGATGATGATGATGAAATCATACGGTTACAGAATTATGTTACCAGTGCCAAACCTGGACGCTGACAACAAACGATAGAAGAAAACTAGTCACAACAGAGATGAAGTGTCTACGCAGAATGCTGGGTGTAACAAGAGGAGACTGTTGAGAAATGAAGACATCAGGAAAAAGTGGGTACAACATCAGTACTAGACTTCATCAAGAAACAACAAATTAAATGGTTCGGCCACGTAAGCAGATTACCATCAGACAGGACCCCAAAGAGCAATGCTGCTCCGATACAATGGGTACAAAGCAAAAGGCCGGCCACGCAAAAGATGGACCTCGGAGATAACAGAGGCCACGAAAGAGACTATCTACGAAGCGCATACTAGGGCCCGTTTTAGAAATCTCTTCCTAACCTGACGCTGTGAGGCATACAGTTTTAGAAATCTCTTCCTAACCTGACGCTGTGAGGCATACAGTTTTAGAAATCTCTTCCTAACCTGACGCTGTGAGGCATACAGTTTTAGAAATCTCTTCCTAACCTGACGCTGTGAGGCATACAGTTTTAGAAATCTCTTCCAACCTGACGCTGTGAGCATACAGTTTTAAAATCTCTTCCAACCTGACGCTGTAGGCATACAGTTTTAGAAATCTCTTCTAACCTGACTTGAGGCATACGTTTTAGAAATCTCTTCCTAACCTGACTTGAGGCACAGTTTTAGAAATCTCTTCCTAACCTGACGCTGTGAGGCATACAGGATTCGAGAAAGAAGAAGAAGACAGAACGAGTTCTTAATTTAGCGAAACATTTTTTTAACTGCAAGTTTCAAATATTATCTCAGAGCAGAACGAACAACTTCAAATTACATATCTGTTGGAGATTTTTTTAAAAATCAAAAAAGTAAAATTATCCAGAAGTTATGTTTATGCTATCAACAACAGCAGGAAGAAAAAACTGCACAATAACAGTTTCTTTGTCAGCATTTTTCTTTAATCTTTTGTTTTGTTTTCTTCCTTCAAGAAGATTGTTCAAGAGCTCAGATTAACATCAAACGATTCCAAGTCATCACGTGATGTCTATTTTTAGCTTCAGTTTTAAAAACAAAATGCCAGGTTGTCTTTAGTTACAGTTCTGGCATTGCTGGTAAATCATCATTGTGATGTGCTGTGCCGATTGATGTATATGTTTATGTATCTTTATGAAAGTTGTTACAGAACACTTATTAACAAAGTGAAGGTTTATATTTGTTCAGTGCCATGAGGTATCAGTGAATGAAGTTTCATGCTTGCTGGTGTAGGTGATCATGTCTCTTTACAACTGTCTCTCTCTCTCTCTCTCCATGGTGCAGCTTATAAGTTCTAACGCGGCAACAGTCAGTTCTCCTCAAAGAGGAATGCTACTCCGATACAGTAGATACAAAGCAAAAAGCCGTACACGTAAAAGGTGGACCTCAGAGATAACAGAGACGGTGATAAACTCTGTTTATGAAGCGCACACAAAAGCCCGTTCTAGAAATCTCATCTTATCATCACAACAGGAGGTCCAACTGGATTAGAGTAAATAAAGATTCGCATCTCTCATCGATTCACGTTTTCATACCATCCCATTTTGTTTTGCTCTGCTTTCAACGACCTCTTCTTCCCTGTATTTTGCCCGCTGTCACAGAATGTTCAAAACTTCCTCTTCGATTTCTGTGATTGATAAACATTAATTGTCGAATTTTGTGTGTGTGTGTGGATAGGTTTCGTTGTGTCTTCTTCTTCTTCGACTGCTCCATATCGACCACTTGTTAACCACTCAATCTAATTTGTATATGATCTGAGCCTAAGAGCTATTGTACGTTGTGCCAGTCCTACAAGTAGGCCAGCATATCCGATTTCTGCGATGATTTTTATTTACTAGGTAGCTTCCTGGTCCACATCAGTCGCTTCTTACGATATGCCTTTAGGTCACAGTGGTACTATTCTTTGCTTCTCTTGGTGCTACATCAGTCGCTTCTTACGATATGCCTTTAGGTCACAGTGGTACTATTCTTTGCTTCTCTTGGTGCTACATCAGTCGCTTCTTACGATATGCCTTTAGGTCACAGTGGTACTATTCTTTGCTTCTCTTGGTGCTACATCAGTCGCTTCTTACGATATGCCTTGTAAGGTCACAGTGGTACTATTCTTTGCTTCCTAGGTTCTACATCAGTCGCCTCTTACGATATGCCTTGTAAGGTCACAGTGGTACTATTCTTTGCTTCTCTAGCGGGCCCCGGCACCACATGGACGAAGAGTTTCGTTATGTAAAAAACTCTTTTAAAATCTCATTTATTTCACTGTCCATATGATTTTCTTCTGTTCAAACTGCAACAACTTTGCTTACTTTCAGTGATGATATTGCTTTTTTTTTTTTATTGTCCATGACGGTAAACTACCACCAATAGTTTTCTTTGTTTCTCAATGTTCTCCTTTCTCTTTATTTCTCCCTCTCTCGCTCTTCTTCTTCTTCTTTCTTTCGTGCGCTCTCTCTCTCTCTCTTTCTCTCTGTTTCTTTCTCTCTCCTTCTCTCTCTTTCTCTTTCTCATACTCTCTTTTCTCCTTTCTCCTATATCTCTCTCTCTCTTAATCTTTAGTTTTTGCATTCTCCTTCTTTGCCTCTGGATGTTTCTTTCTCTCTCCCTCCCCCCCCTCTCTCTCTCTTCTCATACTCTCTTTCTCCTCTCTCTCTCTCTCTCTCTCTTAATCTTTAGTTTTTGCATTCTCCTTCATTGCCTCTGGATGTTTCTTTCTCTCTCCCCCTCCCCTCTCTCTCTTTCTCTTTCTCTTTCTCTTCTCCTCTCTTTCTCTCTCTCTTAATCTGTAGTTTTTGCTCTCTCCTTCTCTCTCTTTCTCGCTAGCTCTTCCCTATCTCTCGTTCTCTCACTTCTACTCTTTTTCATCTTTCCCTTTCCCTCTTCTTCACATTTTCTCTGTCTCTCTCTATCTTCTCTCTCTCTCTTCCACTGTCTCTTCATCTCCCTCTCTTTCATCTCTTTTCGTCTTTTGTCTCTCTCTCTCTCTCTCTCTCTCTCTCTCTCTCTTCCTCTCTATCTATATCTCTGGCACGTCTCCTTTCTATATTTCTCTCTCATACCGTCTCTTTTTCACTCTCTCTTTTTTATTTCTCTCATTTCTCTCTCGTTTTCTGACTACCTCTCTCTCTTTCTCTCTCTCGCTTTGTCTCTGTCTCTCTCCCTTTCTTTCTTTCTCTCTCGCACTTTGTCTCTGTCTCTGTCTCTCTCTCTCTGTTGTCCACTGCCACACCCACTCCAATCTCTCCAGCTAACACACCATACATTAAACCTCATTTTCTCATGAAATTTTCTACCAAATTTAGCCAGACACCTTTATTTCAAAACTGGGACTACTACCTTCCACATCCACACTACTCACCCACAGCCTAGCCCCGCACATCAACAAATATAAACCCCTTTCCTCCGTCAGCAACCCAACATCGTCATCAATTCTATTGCCTTAACTGTGGACTTTATATCCCAGCCTAACAACCGCACGATCGCAAACAAGTTACCAGACGACAACGGCTGCCATATTTGTCTGAAGTGGACTTTTCAAGTGCCTATAAATCTGACGGAGAGCTCTCTATTCATTTTTTCAACAGACCTGGTGTTGTTTTTTCCCGTCTACGCCTTTTTTTGTGTCTTTATCAACACATGCCATCGGCGGATTCTCAAACTGAGATTGTATGAAAAAGGGTTCTAAAGATGAAAGATTGACTTCATTGTACCGGGTACCTCCATATGGCTCCGCCCCTGTAGGTAGAAATTGCATGATATCTGCTGAGCGTGTTGAACACAGCACGAACTCCGTAGCTCCAGCAACAATCCTAGAGATTTCATGAAAAAGTTGTACGTGTGATTCGGTCCGGATTTGAACTCACAATCTTCAGAACGACAGGTAAACGTTTTAACTACTTCGCAACAGACACACCCATATATGGTATGACAGAATTGCAAACACAGAACTGGGGCTAAGGACAGAAACCTATAATGACCCCTGTTCAGTAACTTCTTCTTCTTGGAAAGCTTCATATCGACCACTTGTTAAGCCACTCTTTGTGATTTGTATGTGATCTGAACCTAAGAGCGATTGTAATTTGTAAATAATGAACATAAAATGGGACGAATTCAGGAGAAGTGATAAAATCAGAGAAATGTCTGGTCAACCACTAGTAACACTGTTTTAAGAAAGGAAGATGGGATATGTTGGGCACACCTTGAGAAGAAATGTTCAAAGAATATCAAAGCAGGCATTGAAGTGGGATGCAAAGGGTTGAAGAAACAGAGGATCACCTGAAACGAACTTTGCTAAGAGAGGCAAGAAAAATCAGACTCAGTTCCACGGAAGAGATTGCGCGAGTTGCCCATGACAGAGAAGTATGGAGAAATTATTTGCAACCCTTATGTAACGTATAACGGTACGAGATATATATATATAATCACAGGATTCGAACGTCACCATTACCTCTTACTGCACCCATTGCCTAGCCATGGAGACGTGCATTTTTCAGCGCACAGCTAGCTCTCCTAACGAGAGTTTTTCTAAAGGGTTATAATGAAAGCAGCGTTCTACCTATGAAGTTTATAAAGGTACGTATGTATGGCGGAGGAAAACTGCTAATAAGGAAAGCAAGCTTTCATGCAAAATCTGTCAGAAGCACCATACCAGGCTCTCTGACTACGCTTGAATTCATAGCGGACGGACGCAAGAAGAGGAAGAAGAAGAGCATCGTTCTGCTAAGGACATGCTACATAGTGGCTCATCTATCCCACAACGTCTCACAAGATGGCGTTTCAGTTTCAGTTTGGATTATCTTTTTGCATTCCGGACATGTCCATAGGTGCTCCGATCTCCTTCGCAACATCTCCAACAGCGTCCGGTTACTGGCCGTACCTGTTCGATGTTGATTGATGAGCCTGCCTACATACTTGTTGTGCTGTTCTATCTGGTCTCACACGATATAACGCAACAATTCCGTAAAATGCTGAAAGACTGGCTAAAGAGGGAGCAGAAATGCCACAAGATGACAACATGGTAAGCTATGAAGAAGTAAAAATACAACATGGTCAGTATGAAGAAGTAAAATACAACATGGTCAGCTATGAAGAAGTAAAAATACAACATGGTCAGCTATGAAGAAGTAAAAATACAACATGGTCAGCTATGAAGAAGTAAAAATACAACATGGTAAGCTATGAAGAAGTAAAAATACAACATGGTCAGCTATGAAGAAGTAAAAATACAACATGGTCAGCTATGAAGAAGTAAAAATACAACATGGTAAGCTATGAAGAAGTAAAAATACAACATGGTAAGCTATGAAGAAGTAAAAATACAACATGGTCAGCTATGAAGAAGTAAAAATACAACATGGTCAGCTATGAAGAAGTAAAAATACAACATGGTCAGCTATGAAGAAGTAAAAATACAACATGGTAAGCTATGAAGAAGTAAAAATACAACATGGTCAGCTGTGAAGAAGTAAAAATACAACATGGTCAGCTATGAAGAAGTAAAAATACAACATGGTCAGCTATGAAGAAGTAAAAATACAACATGGTCCGCTATGAAGAAGTAAAAATACAACATGGTCAGCTATGAAGAAGTAAAAATACAACATGGTCAGCTATGAAGAAGTAAAAATACAACATGGTCAGCTATGAAGAAGTAAAAATACAACATGGTAAGTTATGAAGAAGTAAAAATACAACATGGTCAGCTGTGAAGAAGTAAAAATACAACATGGTCAGCTATGAAGAAGTAAAAATACAACATGGTCAGCTATGAAGAAGTAAAAATACAACATGGTAAGCTATGAAGAAGTAAAAATACAACATGGTCAGCTATGAAGAAGTAAAAATACAGCATGGTCAGCTATGAAGAAGTAAAAATACAACATGGTCAGCTATGAAGAAGTAAAAATACAACATGGTCAGCTATGAAGAAGTAAAAATACAACATGGTCAGCTATGAAGAAGTAAAAATACAACATGGTAAGCTATGAAGAAGTAAAAATACAACATGGTCAGCTATGAAGAAGTAAAAATACAACATGGTCAGCTATGAAGAAGTAAAAATACAACATGGTCAGTTATGAAGAAGTAAAAATACAACATGGTCCGCTATGAAGAAGTAAAAATACAACATGGTCAGCTATGAAGAAGTAAAAATACAACATGGTCAGCTATGAAGAAGTAAAAATACAACATGGTCAGCTATGAAGAAGTAAAAACCATCGCCAGAGTTCACTATAAAGCAAAGTGGGAGAAAGAACACACAAAACACAACAAGAATTATGAATATTATTAACTGTCCAGAAGGGACCAGACTTTTATACTTCGCCTCCGGACGGGTCACAAAAGAATGTAACCCCACCTGTATATTAAATTCAAGATAGTTACCAACGACCTGTGCCCCTGTGACTTGGCGAGAATGACGACAGAGCATATCCTACAGAACTGCCTCTAGTATACAGACCTGAGAAGAAAGGGGTGGACAACTTACACCATCGTCGAAGACAAACCGTATGACGTGTCTGACAATCTGAATCAGACGGTGGCCTTTATTAGAGAATCCGGAATCACAATCTAGTGAGAACGAATAAGAATCCTAACTTAAAGCTCCCCATGACTCATCTCAATCAAATTGTACATAAACAAAATAAATAAAAGTACAATTGAACGAGAGGGCAAATAATGGAAAGATGGACTCCCCTTTGCCCTTAGAAAAAAAAAACCAAACATAAAAGCAAAGACGAAATGAAAAATAAAACCAAATCAAAGATTATATAAAACTACACAAAAACATAAACAAAGAAAAAATAAAATATCATTTGGAATATTAAGATGAGAAGAAAATAAGGAGGCAAAAAAAGAAAGATTACAAAAAAACGATGTTGGAGTTCTATATGGAGATGAGGTTGAGATGACGTGTACAGGTTTGGAGGTAAATTGAGGAGGAAGGAGTAGTTCAGAACAGCGTTTCCGAAACTGGGGTCCGAGAGGTACTCACTAGGGGTCCTCAAGCGCCTGAGCAGAAAAATAAGTTCTAAGCCTCATTATAGGTCTAATGTTTTTGTGGTTTTTTCCCTCTAAAATGTTAAATTGCAGACATTGTTTACTATTGACACACATAGATAACTAATTCCTGTCCATTTTCATATATAGAAACTTTTGGGGGTCCACGGTAGCAAAATGTATTTAAAAGTGGCTCCGTGATAATGTAAAGTTTGGGAACCGCTGGTTCAGAAGAATCAGAGAGAGGAAATTTGATCGAAAGTTATCAGGCGAAAGTGCTTTAAGATGTATTCTATGGGAAATCAGGAAGATTTCAATGTAATTTGTGCATATTGATGAGCGTTGGTTTGTGCGTGCTTTGTGTTCCGATCTGTGGGAGTTTTGGGTGATTTCAAATTACGTATGGGGCTATAAAAATACATGGCGGACGCAGTGGTTGTATGCATGTGAGAAAGTTAATTTGTTTTTTGTTTGTGTGGGGTGTGCATGTGGTTGTGTGGTGTTTGTGTGGATGTGTGGTGTTTGTGGGGATTGGGTGTGTGTGGATGTGTGTATTCTGTGTGTTCGGACGTACGTGGGATAAGTTTATGTGTGGATGGGAGTGTGTGTGGTTGTGTTCTTGTGTGGATATGCTGTGTGGTGTGTTCTGTGTGTGGATATGAGTGTGTGGCTGTGTTCTGTGTGTGTTCGTGTTCTGTGTGTGTGAATATGCGTATGGATGTGTTCTGTCTGTGGATTGCAAGTGTGGATATGTTCTCTCTTCGTATTGTGCGATAGTGTGTTGTCTTGTGTGTCATGTTCTGTGTGGATATGCGTGTGTGTGTCGTGATGCGTGTGTGTTTTTCTTTGTGTGTTCATTGTTCTGTGTGAATATGCTGTGTGATTGTGTGTGTCTTCTCTCTGTGAATATGCGTGTGTAGTTGTCTTCTCTCTATGGATGTGCGTGTGTAGTTGTCTTCTCTCTGTGAATATGCGTTAGTGTGTAGTTGTACTTCTCTCTTGGATGTGCGTAGTTTAAGTGCGAGCGTTGATGTATTTGTAGTTGCTTTCCACTAATAATATATGTTCCCCTTGTTATCTGGAAGTGAGTTGGAACTTTTCTTTTCTTCATTCCTGTTTTGCCTAACAGCGCCAGGATAAGAAGAGATTTCTGGAATGTGTTTTGTGTGCGCTTCATATATAGTGTCTTTCGTCGCCTCTATTATCTCTGAGATCCACCTTTTGCATGGCCAGCCTTTTGCTTTGTACCCACTGTATCGGAGTAACACTGCTCTTTGAGGTGCACTGTCTGTTGGTAATCTGCTTATGTGTCAGAAACATTTAATTTAATTTTTTTTTTTAATGAAGTTCAGCACTGATGTTGTACCCACTCTTTTCCTGATGTCTTCATTTCTCAACCGCTCTCTTCTTAATACCCCAGAATTCTCGTAGACACTTCATCTCTGTCTTGACTAGTTTTCTTCTATCATTTATTGTCAGTGTCCACGTTTGGCACTGGTAGCATAATTTAGGGAGAAAGATTGTGTTGAACATTGCTCTTTTTGTGTTCATGGTGACATGTTTACATTTTTAAATTGGCGCCATTTATTCTATCATTTGATTTGCTTTGTTGCATATATGATGACATTCGTTAGTGAATTCTTCCATTTGTTGAAAAATGCTCCTAGATATGTCAAGTGTTTGACTTGTTTTAAGTGATAATTATCGATGGAGGTATTGATATGGTGTTTTCTCTCTAGCGAATGTCATTATTTCGGTTTTGCCGATGTTTATTCTCGTATTGTATTCGTTGCATGTTAACTGGAGTCTGTTAATGTGTTGCTGTAGCTGTTCCTCTGTTGTTGATAAGATTGCCTGATCGTCGGCAAAAAGCAATTCGTTTAAGAGTTTCATACGACTGTTCTCTTCACTGGAGTCTCCTACAAATTTTCATTCAAAATTACATCAGTGACCCTACCAGTGCTACGGAGTCCGTGTACTATCGCTGTGGTCTTTATGTGTAAGAAAGAGTTCGCAGCACATAAAGTGTATCCAAAGGGCGATTATGATAATCCTCTCAATCAATCAATCAAACAATTCACCATCAAAACACAATCATAAATTCACCCTGAATACCCCACAGACACCTATTAACACCCTGAAGCATAGGAACTACATTTATCAACGTAATGTTTCCATACGTGATCTTCCTCCGCTGGGGGCGGAAACAAAAGGTCAGGGCACGATACGGATCTCTATGACACGCGCAGAAAATAGCATTTTTAATTAGCAAAGGAAGATAACTCAAGTAAAATGTGTCTAGTTGGCTTAAGCAGGGGACATCAACCTGTAATTTTTTTGTGATGTTTGGAATTCAGTGTGGGTGGATGTTCAGTGTGGGTTAGATTGTGGATTAACATTTTGTTGTTACTTCTTCTTCTTCGAACGCTCCATTTCGACCACTTGTTAAACCAAGCTTTGTGATTTGTATGTGATCTGAGCCACAGCCAACTCAGAGCCAACTATAAACTTATGGGCCTTCGGACTCAGGTAATAATTATGGGAAATCAGACCCCAACTACACCACGTGACCTTGCATTCCAGTATTGGTGTATATAGACGAATTCATTTTAAAATCAACACAAAATGCTTGATCGAAGTTATATTATGCAACAAGTTAAGTTTAACAATAATGAATGTCAATATTATGAATATTTTTCACCCAATAAATAACCATAGACTCACAGAATTGAGTAAAATTGCAGAAAAGCTTGCAGTGCTCTATCAAACATCTATATTTTTCGGCCCCCATTTTTGATCTAGGTCAGGGAACCCCTTGACAGTTGTCTGGCCTAGTTATCTAGAGTTGACTGTGGCCAACAATATTGATATTCATTATTGTTAAACTTACTTGTTGCATAATATAACTTCAATTTAGCATTTTGTGTTGATTTTAAAATGAATTCGTCTATATACACCAATACTGGAATGCGAGGTCACGTGGTGTAGTTGGAGTCTGATTTTCCATAATATTATCTGAGTCCGAAGGCCCATAAGTTTATAGTTGGCTCTGTTTAAGCCTAAGAGCGACTGTACGTTGTGCCAGTTATTCGTCCCCAAGTAGGCCAGCACATCCTATTTCTGCGACCTTTTATTTACTAATAGCTTCCTAGCCCTACCTTATCGCCTTTTACGATATGCTTTGTAGGTCGCAGGGGTACTATTATTTTCTTCCCTTGCTGGCCCCAGTACCAGACGAGCGATTTTGTTGTTTGAAATGAAATGAAATGGAATGAGATAGAACAGAAAGAAAAAAACAAAGATCAAAATACTAAGAGCATGTCTATACTCCCAGTGTCAACGTATGGGTGTGTGGAGTATTGTGAACGTTTAACAAGGCTGTGGGAAAACATATATGTACACTATTGAATATAAGTGTTACAGATGAGTCCTCTGTTTATCATGGACAGAGAAGAGAACAAATAGATCTTTCCAGAAATAACTCAAAATCAAAGAAAATTAAATGATACAAATAAGAATGAGAACATTGAAGTATTTTGGACACATAAAAAAATTAATTGGTTAGAGAAGACCATCATGGAAGGAGACATTCCAGCAAATAGGAGAAGAGACAGCCCATGGAGAAAATGGATTCAGTGTCTAACTGATGATTTGAGCATGATGGCTGCAGAGACGGGACATTTGGCCTATGATTTGAGCATGATGGCTGCAGAGACGGGACATTTGGCCTATGAGAGAGAAATAAAAGAAGGACTGTTGGGATGGCAAAGCTCTGCTCAGGACAAGCAACTTGATGATGATGGTGATGATACTCATCATTTATAAGCGTGAGATGTGTGATATTGTGGTTTGTGGTGCCACTTCTGGTCTAGTATAGCCGACTTCAGAGGGAGAGAGAGCTCATATCATTGAGCCGACTTATTCAAGCTAAAGTGAACACGACATGTCAGCAGTGGTCAGCGGTGAAACGTCGGACGTCATTAAACTCTATCAAGTACATCTAACTCCATCATGTCTATCTAACTCCATCATGTCTATCTAACTCCAGCATGTCTAACTCCAGCATGTTTATCTAACTCCATCATGTCCATCTAACTCCAGCATGCCCATCCAACTCTAGCATGCCCATCCAATAATAGCCGTCCATCGCAAGCGACGATGATAACAATCTCAGACGTGTACTGTTGCACCTCTCTGGTGTGTGCGGAGGTGACTGTAGAGTCCAATCCTAGAACAGAATCCCCGACCACAGGTGGGGCATACATGATCAAGGTTAGACATGTGCGTGTTGTGTGCTCTGTCTTTTCGCGCTGCTCGTTTTCTCTGTGACTCAACAATACGATGATTCTCAGCTATTCGGGTTCCTCTTTGTTGTTACAGCGCCACATTTGGCGATCTTGCGCAAGGGATTCCCAGCACGTATTGTCTATATCGAAGCATTTCAGAGACACTTTAAGAGTGTCTTTAAAGCGTTTTTCTGTCCACCAGCTAAACGTCTGCCCCTTCAAGCTCGCCATACATCAACTGTTTTGGGATGCGTTTATCAGGCATTCGAGCAACGTGACCGACCCATCTCAGTTGGGCCTTCTGCAACAGGGTGTTGACGCTTGGGATCTTTGCTCTTGTGAGGACTTCGCTGTCTGGAATTTTGTCCTGCCAGTGTATTTTTAGTATTCTGCGTAGACAGCTTGTGTGGAAATGGTTTAATTTTCTTGCGTGTCTGCTATACACTGTCCATGTCTCGCTTGCGTACAGCAGCGTTGTTAGCACTATGGCCTGGTAAACTTTCAGCTTTGTGACTATGCTTATCCCCTTCCGTTTCCACACAGTGACACGTAACCTTCCGAACGCAGCACTGGCTTTGGATATCCTATTGTGGGCCTCAGAATCTATGTTTGCCGATCTGGATAGGAGGCTGCCAAGATAAGCAAAGTTGTCCGTTGACTGGAGACGCTGGTGTTTAATGTTGATGACTGGATCGTAAAACTCCAGTATGTCCATCTAACTCCAGCATGTCCATCTAACTCCAGCATGTCCATCTAACTCCAGCATGTCCATCTAACTCCAGCATGTCCATCTAACTCCAGCATGTCCATCTAACTCCAGCATGTCCATCTAACTCCAGCATGTCTATCTAACTCCATCATGTCCATCTAACTCCAGCATGTCCATCTAACTCCAGCATGTCCATCTAACTCCAGCATGTCCATCTAACTCCAGCATGTCCATCTAACTCCAGCATGTACATCTAACTCCAGCATGTTCATCCAATTCCAACGTGTTCCACAATCGGAAACAAAATTCTCACGATCAACAAAGATACCCCACGTGCACAATTGGAAAACATTTTTTTATATTACTGTTATAGGGCTCTGCCTGGCAGTGTTGCAACAAATGGATCCATTGCGACTGAGCATGTAAACTCCGAGTGTCTCAACCTTTCGAGCTAGAGCTGATGTGAGTTTCTTTAGTGTGTTTTGTGGTGTTTATGAAAACTCGCGACCTCTGGCCGCGATCAACCGTTGGGCTTAGTCAAACACATATTAGGCTTAGCCAAAAGGCGAGAAGCGAGAATTTGAAGAAAAAAATGAACTAAAACACAACAAAAGGACGGTATAATTCAATTTCACAGTCTAAACACAGCCGCTCGCCACCATCTTGAAACCGGAACAAGAGATAGGAGTTAAAAAGTTATTTTACTGACCTCGTGCTAGACACACCCATCGGAAGACACAAAGGAGTGTTACTAGACATGCACTTGAGTGGAACCCACAAGGAAAACGGACAAAGGGGCGTACTAAGCAGACCTGGAGGCGAATTATTTTTGAGGAACTAACCGGGTGCTGGACTATCCTGGGCCACAAAGAAAACAGTCAGAGATTGGAAAAAGTGGCAAACAACTGTTGATCCCTATGCTCCACGAGGAGCGGAGAGGAATAAGAAGACTTGTTAGACATATATTCTTAGTCTTTCTTCCTTATGTTGCCACACTGCTACCGGTTGTACATCAGGGGCATCGTCTTCTGTATTTGTCGTGATCCTCTCGGAAGGTTTGAATGATGGATTTCTGCATCTTTTGGCCTGACATAAACACTTCATCTATCCACCTTTTCCTTACAACAACAACAACACTACTACTACTACTACTGCTACTACTACTGCTACTACTACTAACACTACCACTAGATACTTGCTCCTTGCCACTACCACTACCATTGCTCCTGCTGTTGCTGATACTACTATTACTACTACTACTACAACTTCTTCTGCTACTACTACCGCTACCGCTACCGCTATTGCTACTGCTACTACTACTACTACTACTACTACTACTACTACTACTACTACTACTACTACTGTTGCTCATTGTCAGCCTCTTTGTCTCAAGAGACAGTAGGTTCTGAGTAACGTAGTTTATTCTGTGCTGAATCACACCGTCTGTTGTGGCTGTAATAAAACTACTATATACTACTACTACCGCCTCTACTACAATCACCACTGTAATCTCTTCTTTTACCACTGCTATCTCTACTACTTCTACTACCACTACTGCTACTACCACTACTACAATCACCACTGTAATCTCTTCTTTTACAACTGCTGTCTCTACTACTACTACCACCACTACTGCTACCACTACCACTACTACAACTACTACCACAACTACTACTACTATCACTACTACCACTACTATCATTACTACCATCACCACTGTAATCTCTTCCTTTACAACTGCTATCTCTACTACTACTACTACTACTACTACTACTACCTCTACTATCTCTACCTCTACTGCTACCACCCCTACTACTACCACCACTACGACCGCCACCACAACCACATCACAACTGTAACCCCCACTACCTCAACATCTTCCTCTTCATCTTTCCCCACATCTTCTACTAGTGCCTACCATTCTAGAAATGACAGTTGAAAAAAAAACCGAACCAAGAATCGAAACAAAGAAGACAAAGTAACTATCAGTTGAAAGCAATGCATTTTCTAACTTGGACAACAACAACAATAAAAAACCATCAAAGTTGAAATCGGAAACACAGACAAATGCAAAGGAAATTGCGTTCTTAGCTATCAGGATAGGAAACGGGAGTTAGGGAAAAATGGTCGTATTCTGGATGAGCGGGCAATACCGATCAATAAATATGTCTGTGGTCTAGCAGAAAAACAGTTCAGTTTGACCCGGTGTTCATGTACGTTGTTATCGCCATGGTATTAATGGGCCTCAAAGGAATACTAAGTGGCTTCTGTCTATATCTTTCTCTCTATTTTTCTCTTTCTCTCTTTCTCTCTCTTTCTCTCTCTATCTCCAACTATTTTTGTCTCAACTCTTTCAACGTCATCAATGTTACTGAGCAATATTTTTGTCTCAACTCTTTCAACGTCATCAATGATCAATGTTACATTGAGCAATATTTTTGTCTCAACTCTTTCAACGTCATCAATGTTACTGAGGCAGATCTCACCGGTAGGTTGTCGGGGCTCATAAGGGCAGCAAAGAATAGTAACACTGCGACATACAAGGCATGTCGTAAGAGGCATCTGAGGTAGTAGCCTAGGGAAGTTACCCTAGTAAAAAAAAAGCGTCGCAGAAATCGGATGTACTTGTAGGCGCATAATTGGCCAAACGTTCAATGGCTCTTATGCTTAGATCACATACAAATCTCACAGAGTGGTTTAACAAATAGTTGATATGGAGCGCTCGAAGAAGAAGAAGTGGACTGTGTAAGATGGAGGTAGACAAGTCTTTTGTGTCGTATGTCAGCAGGGACATTTGCTAGGACGGCTCTTATTCTATGAGAGAGTGAATGTCGTCTAGTGAAGTTTCTAACCTCCAGAAGCTTACATGAATCTATTGTCCTGGGCATGCAGGTGTTTGTAGCAATGAGAGAGTGGATGTCGTCTAGTGAAGTTTATAACCTCCAGAAGCTTACATGCACCTACTGTCCTGGGCATGCAGGTGTTTGTAGCAATGAGAGAGTGGATATCGTCTATTAAAGTTTCTAACCTCCAGAAGCTTACATGGATCTCGTGGTTGGCATCTCGTGACTTCTCTCCTGTTTTTATACTCGGTGACTCCATGAGTATGATTCGTAAAGTTGAAACAGGAATGGTGTAACGAAACTGAGCGAGGGTAACTGGTACAGATAGGGATCAGATAAATTTTTGTCGCTGAGCACGCAAGAGTCAGAGATAATGAACTAGCTGATAGGTTGGCTGGCATGACTACGATATCAGAGGTAGCTACAATGTACCGAAATGACATTCTTAACTCATTGAGAGAATCTTTCCGAATAGAGGAGTTTCAGGGTTGTGAATTCCATTTGCTGACCAGATTGAGAGAGATGGGTGTCAATATTAGTACAACCGAAAAGAACGACATACAAAAATATAAAAGATTGATTAATCAACATGGACCTGGCATGTTGGGTCGCTGAACGCTACTGGATTTGTTCAGGCGGGGATCGGAGCACATATGGACATGTCCTATCATGATAGTCCTCATATAACTGATGGCGCCCGGGTGATCACCGGGGCCCAAATTTGGCGTGTATAGAATAGAACCACTGTTACCTGCCACGCATGTCGTAAGAGGCGACTAAGGAGGTTTGGCTGAAATTGGATGCATTTGTACTAAATGTGTAGAAGTCTATGCGTTTAGGGGCCTACCAAACCAATGTGCAACGTATACACGTTCTTGGCAAAGATCAAACCTATCACAGAGAGTGATTAAAATTGATAGTAAAGAACGAACGCAAAGAAGAAGAAGAAGATATAACTGATAACTAAAGAGACTAGACTCTTATAAACCAAACAAAAGAATCACACAATCAATCTCATTAATAAATAACTAATTGTAAATAACATTGTTTATTTTTTCTTCCATGACATCATTACTGTCCAAAACTCATTCACAAATTACAAAATCGTTTTTTATCCGTTCTGGAAAAATTTGTTGCGGGCCGAGTATAAAAACCATCGGAACTACATACTACCACAAGCCCGTTATTTTAGCTACACTGTCTAGACGTATTCATTAGAATGCCAGACAGTATAATGGAGTTTATAGATTAACGTAGTGATAAATCTCTGGCTGGAAATTGTCTGTCCAATGACGTCATTATTTATAGCAATTTGACACATAAATCTGATGTCGGTTCGATTGATCTCTTATTAATTCAATGGGGTTTAATTTGTAATTATTCTAGATGCTCTAGCTAGAGCGCCTGGCAGGGTTGAAGCCAATCACACGAACAAAGCAGATGGGAAAACTAATTTCAGTAGATGGGGTCTCTGTGACGTGGAGGCTAGATGCTCGTCTCTCGTTCTAAAGGTACTCAGTTCGCTCCCTCCTGAAGTCATCGAAATATTTTTCACAGGTCTCAGTGTAGGTGAGATCGAGTTTCTAGTCCTTTTCGGAGACGAACGATAAAGTGTAGGTACCGTGTTGAAGTTGAGCACGTACACGAACTTTTGGCAGCTCAAAATCGAGAAGAGCAGGCTGGAAAGCTGCTGCCCTGGCAAAATTCAGCATAAATATTTCAAAACGTTAAATTTCTACAAAATAGCTAAATATCTTCAAAATTACAAATGGGACCCTCTCATGTACTACGGAGTTCGTGCACTGTCGATGAGATTTTCCTGTGTAAAAAAAGAGGTTGGAACGCACATTATTACTCACCAAAGTAAAATGATGATGGTCCTATCATCAATCAATCAATCATTCAATCAATCAATCAGTCTGTAAATTTCAGTATGAGAATGAAGATTTTGGAAGTTATTGTTGTTCTGTTAACTAGTTTGAAGTCGCCGATAGCATTGTTGATATCACGTAGCGCTAGTGTCCACGTGCCGTTGAAATTCTAGAGTTTGAGACAAACTCGGGCCTAAAATCTTCAATGTGCACACGGTACATGGTTGAACTACAGGAAACTCGATTATGCACACGGTACATGGTTGGACTACAGGAAACTCGATTATGCACACGGTACATGAATGGACTATAGGAAACTCGATTATACACACGGTACATGGTTGGACTATAGGAAACTCGATTATACACACGGTACATGGTTGGACTATAGGAAACTCGATTATACACACGGTACATGGTTGAACTACAGGAAACTCGATTATGCACACGGTACATGGTTGGACTATAGGAAACTCGATTATACACACGGTACATGGTTGGACTATAGGAAACTCGATTATACACACGGTACATGGTTGAACTACAGGAAACTCGATTATGCACACGGTACATGGTTGGACTATAGGAAACTCGATTATGCACACGGTACATGGTTGGACTATAGGAAACTCGATTATACACACGGTACATGGTTGAACTACAGGAAACTCGATTATGCACACGGTACATGGTTGAACTACAGGAAACTCGATTATGCACACGGTACATGGTTGAACTACAGGAAACTCGATTATGCACACGGTACATGGTTGAACTACAGGAAACTCGATTATGCACACGGTACATGGTTGGACTATAGGAAACTCGATTATGCACACGGTACATGGTTGGACTATAGGAAACTCGATTATACACACGGTACATGGTTGAACTACAGGAAACTCGATTATGCACACGGTACATGAATGGACTATAGAAACTCGATTATACACATGGTACATGGTTGAACTATAGGAAACTCGATTATACACACAGTGACATGGATTTGGACTATAGGAAACTCGATTATACACACGGTACATGGTTGAACTACAGGAAACTCGATTATGCACACGGTACATGGTTGGACTATAGGAAACTCGATTATACACACGGTACATGGTTGGACTATAGGAAACTCGATTATACACACGGTACATGGTTGGACTATAGGAAACTCGATTATGCACACGGTACATGGTTGGACTACAGGAAACTCGATTATACACAAATACATGCGTTGAACTACAGGAAACCCTGATCTCTTATTTAAGGATCTAAATTACAGTTGCCTCTGAAGTCGGAGTAATGCCCGCATGAATGGCGAGAGAAACTGGTGATAAGGAAAGCAAGTCTTCAAGCAAAAACAGTCAGATGCGTCATAGTTAGGCGCCATGATTTAGTGAAATTATCAAACATAACTATGTACTCGTAGCTATATAGAGAATGAGTGGAATGATTGAGCGGGTGGGTGAATGATTTAGGGAGTGGGTGAATCATTGAGCGAGTGGGTTAATGATTTAGGGAGTGGGTGAATGATTTAGGGAGTGGGCGAATGATTGAGCGAGTGTGTGAATGATTTAGGGAGTGGGTGAATTATTGAGCGAGTGGGTGAATTATTTAAGGAGTGGGTGGATTGTTGAGGGAGTGGGTGAATGATTTAGGGAGTGGGTGAATGATTTAGGGAGTGGGTGAATCATTGAGCGAGTGGGTGAATGATTTAGGGAGTGGGTGAATGATTTAGAGAATGGGTGAATGATTGAGCGACTGGGTGAATGATTGAGCGACTGGGTGAATGATTGAGCGACTGGGTGAATGATTAAGCAACTGGGTGAATGATTGAGCGACTGGTGAATGATTGAGCGACTGGGTGAAGTTGACGACTGGGTGAATGATTGAGCGACTGGGTGAATGATTGAGCGACTGGGTGAATGATTGAGCGACTGGGTGAATGATTGAGCGACTGGGTGAATGATTGAGCGACTGGGTGAATGATTGAGGTAAGTTATTAGTGATTGAATAAGAGGAATGTTTTAGTTAACATTTTTGCTCATCCGAGTCGATATATTGGCTTACATTATTTTTGAAGATGACGCAAAACCATTATACTGGCTATTTCAATATACATTGCCGGGGCTCGCGAGGAGCAAAGAATAGTAACACTGCGACCTACAAGGCATGTCGTAAGAGAAGACTGGGGTAGGGACCTAGGAAACTACCTATTAAATAAAAAGCGTAGGCAGAAATCGGATGTGCTGGCCTACTTGTAGGCGCATAACTGGCACAGCATGCAATCGTTCCTCTTAGGCTTGGATCACATACAAATCACAAATAATGGTTAATAAATATTCAATATGGAGCGTTTGAAGAAGAAGAGGAAGCAATATAAATGCGCCCATAAAGTGAATTGTATATTATTTACTGGACTTTGCGAATCAATCCCCATCTTTTAAACGCTGTTTGTGATTTTTCTTACTAGGCATTATTACGTTCAGTAGTTTGCCATTGCTTTCTGAACGGGTGGCGCCATCGTCCTTTTGTAAAAATCCACTCGAAACAATTTGCAACCAAACTGTCTGCAGCGTGATTCGAACTCAGAACGTCGGGTTAATAGACCGAGTCCCTATCCTCTAAGCCACAGACGCCACCGAATGCACCCATACGTAAATAAAATTACGGATTGAAGGAATTCATCTAGTGAGTCGAATGATTGAGTGAGTGAGTGAAATCAATGAGTACGTGCGTGAGTGAATGAGTGAGTGAGTAAGGGTGTGAGTGAGTGAGTGAGTGAGTTCGGGGAATGAATGACTACTTTGAGTGAGTGAGTGAGTGAGTAACTGAGTGAGTGAGTTCGGGGAATGAATGACCACTTTGAGTGAGCGAGTGAGTGAGTGAGTGAGTGAGTGAGTAACTGAGTGAGTGAGTTCGGGGAATGAATGATTGCTTTGAGTGAGTGGTGAGTGAGTGAGTGAGTGAGTGAATGAGTGAGTGAGTGAGTTCGGGGAATGAATGATTGCTTTGAGTGAGTGAGTGAGTGCGTGAGTGAATGAGTGAGTGAGTGAGTGCGTGAGTGAGTAACTGGTGAGTGAGTGTGGAGTGAGAGCGTGGAATGAATGACTACTTTGAGTGAGCGAGTGAGTGAGTAACTGAGTGAGTGAGTTCAGGGAATGCATGACTACTTTGAGTGAGTGAGTGAGTGCGTGGAATGAAGGACTACCTTGAGTAAGTGAGTGAGTGAGTGAGTGAGTAGCTAAGTGAGTGAGTTCGGGGAATGAATAACTACTTTGAGTGAGCGAGTGAGTGAGTGAGTGAGTGAGTAACTGAGTGAGTGAGTTCGGGAAATGAATGACTACTTTGAGTGAGTGAGTGCGTGAGTGAGTGAGTGCGTGAGTGAGTGAGTAACTGTGTGAGTTCGGGAAATTAATGACTACTTTGAGTGAGTGAGTGAGTGAGTGAGAGCGTGAGTGAGTGAGTAACTGAGTGAGTAACTGAGTGAGTGAGTGTGGGAAATGAATGACTACTTTGAGTGAGTGAGTGAGTGAGTGAGAGCGTGAGTGAGTGAGTAACTGAATGAGTGAGTGTGGAAATGAATGACTACTTTGAGGGTGAGTGAGTGAGTGAGTGAGTGAGTGAGTGCGTGAGTGAGTGAGTGAGTAACTGAGTGAGTGAGTTCGGGAAATGAATGACTACTTTGAGTGAGTGAGTGAGTGAGTGAGTGCGTGAGTGAGTGAGTAACTGAGTGAGTGAGTTCGGGAAATGAATGACTACTTTGAGTGAGTGAGTGAGTGAGTGCGTGAGTGAGTGAGTGAGTAACTGAGTGAGTGAGTTTGGGAAATGAATGACTACTTTGAGTGAGTGAGTGAGTGAGTGCGTGAGTGAGTGAGTGAGTAACTGAGTGAGTGAGTGTGGGAAATGAATGACTACTTTGAGTTAGTGAGTGAGTGCGTGAGTGAGTGAGTAACTGAGTGAGTGAGTGTGGGAAATGAATGACTACTTTGAGTGAGTGAGTGAGTGCGTGAGTGAGTGAATAACTGAGTGAGTGAGTGTGGGAAATGAATGACTACTTTGAGTGAGTGAGTGTGGAAAATGAATGACTACTTTGAGTGAGTGAGTGAGTGAGTGAATGCGTGAGGGAGTGAGTAACTGAGTGAGTGAGTGTGGGAAATGAATGACTACTTTGAGTGAGAAAGAACAAGAAATCACGCACATGACCAAGACCGTTATCTTTGTCTGTCATTATTTTATCAATTGAACACAAATGATCTAACCGAACAATCTTATCAACGTTAATATAGATTACTTGTGTCATTGCTCGCTGGATGAGCCCGGTTTGGGTTTAACTTGGTTTAACCAGAGCCAACTATAAAGTTATCTAGAGTTAGCTGCGGTTTAACACACGCAAACCAATCAGGTATCTTCTTCGTAACAGTATAATAGCGGGTAAGGGGCGTGGAGGTATGAAACCTGGTATCCGTTATCGGGCGTGGCAGACGGCTTGGCAGCCTGGCACGGGTCTGTCATTCTAATTCGTGTCAAGGCCGCCATGATCAGTATTATCATTGTCCTTTATACAATATCATCATCTTTATCGTTTCAGATTTTGATTATTCGATCAAATATTTGTTGAGATCAGATCAGATGTTACATCTCCTACTGTATGACAGTAGACGGTACCATCTGCAACTGTTAAATCTGCCATGCGAGGTGAGGGGGCGCTAGGGAGAACTAAATGTTAGGGAAGTAAACTCTGATAAAAAATCCACACTGCCTTGTTCAACTTATCCTTAATTTATGTAAATATTTTTTGAGTCTGTAGTGTCAGGTGTTGAGTCTGTAGTGTCCGGTCTTGAGTCTGTAGTGTCCGGTCTTGAGTCTGCAGTGTCAGTCTTGAGTCTGTAGTGTCCGGTGTTAAGTCTGTAGTTCAGGTGTTGAGTCTGCAGTGTCCGGTCTTGAGTCTGTAGTGTCCGTAGTTGAATCTTAGTGTCCGGTGTTGAGTCTGCAGTGTCCGGTCTTGAGTATGCAGTGTTCGGTTTTAAGTCTGTAGTGTACGGTGTTGAGTCTGTAGTTCAGGTGTTAAGTCTGTAGTTCAGGTGTTGAGTCTGCAGTGTCCGGTGTTAAGTCTGTAGTTTAGGTGTTAAGTCTGTAGTTCAGGTGTTGAGTCTGTAGTGTCCGGTGTTGAGTCTGTAGTTCAGGTGTTGAGTCTGTAGTTCAGGTGTTGAGTCTGTAGTGTTCGGTGTTGAGTATGCAGTGTCCAGTGTTGAGTCTGCAGTGTCCGGTGTTGAGTCTGTAGTGTTCGGTGTTGTCTGTAGTTCAGGTGTTGAGTCTGCAGTGTTCGGTGTTGAATCTGCAGTGTCCAGTGTTGAGTCTCAGTGTCCAGTGTTGAGTCTGTAGTGTCCGGTGTTGAGTCTGTAGTGTCCGGTGTTAAGTCTGTAGTGTCGAGTATTAAGTCTGTAGTGTCCGTAGTTGAATCTTAGTGTCCGGTGTTGAGTCTGCAGTGTCCGGTCTTGAGTATGCAGTGTTCGGTTTTAAGTCTGTAGTGTACGGTGTTAAGTCTGTAGTTCAGGTGTTGAGTCTGTAGTTCAGGTGTTGAGTCTTTAGTGTCCGGTCTTGAGTCTGCAGTGTCCGGTGTTAAGTCTGTAGTTCAGGTGTTAAGTCTGTAGTTCAGGTGTTGAGTCTGTAGTGTTCGGTGTTGAGTATGCAGTGTTCGGTGTTGAGTCTGTAGTTCAGGTGTTGAGTCTGTAGTGTCCAGTGTTGAGTCTGTAGTGTCCGGTGTTGAGTCTGCAGTGTCCAGTGTTGAGTCTGCAGTGTCCGGTGTTGAGTCTGTAGTGTTCGGTGTTGTCTGTAGTTCAGGTGTTGAGTCTTTAGTGTCCGGTCTTGAGTCTGCAGTGTCCGGTGTTAAGTCTGTAGTTCAGGTGTTAAGTCTGTAGTTCAGGTGTTGAGTCTGTAGTGTTCGGTGTTGAGTATGCAGTGTTCGGTGTTGAGTCTGTAGTTCAGTGTGTTGATGTCTGTAGTGTCCATGTTGAGTTGAGTTCAGTGTTGAGTCTGCAGTGTCGTGTTGAGTCTGCGAGTGTTCAGGTGTTGAGTCTGCAGTGTCCAGTGTTGAGTCTGCAGTGTCCAGTGTTGAGTCTGTAGTGCCCGGTGTTGAGTCTGTAGTGTCCGGTGTTGAGTCTGTAGTGTCCGGTGTTAAGTCTGTAGTGTCCGGTGTTGAGTCTGCAGTGTCCGGTGTTAAGTCTGTAGTGTTCGGTGTTGAGTCTGCAGTGTCCGGTGTTAAGTCTGTAGTGTTCGGTGTTGAATCTGCAGTGTCCAGTGTTGAGTCTGTAGTGTTCGGTGTTGTCTGTAGTTCAGGTGTTGAGTCTGTAGTGTCCGATGTTGAGTCTGCAGTGTCCAGTAATTAGACGAAATATAATAACCCGGTCAAAATGTCCATGTTTCACACCCATGCGTTTACCTCTGAAGTTGGAGAAGGCACGCCTACATGGCGGAGGACACTGATAAAAAGGAAAGAGAGCCTTCACGCAAATATCAGTCGGAAGCACCCTACCAGGCGCCATGACTAGGCCTGAGTTCATGGCGGGGGGGGACACAAGAAAAAGGTACCCAAACGTATATTGAGTAATATTAATGGAAAAATAGAATTACATTCCAAGCAAATTACATAATCAGCATCATCAGGTGCCATGCAGGCTGGAGAAGGCGATCATTGACCTCCCCAATCTTTTGTTCTTTCTTGATACTGACTGTAAGCTCGGATGTTGATACTCGTTCCCACCATGAAGCTAGATTATTCACAATTTTCTTTTTCTTTTTACTCTCTGTCACGTCTCCCATTAATTTTACAGGTTGTCTCCCCCAAAAATGTGACTGCTCCTTTCTTATATTGATAATACGTTTTCGCTGTGTCTTGACCTATTTCTTACATTGATAATACGTTTTCGCTGTGTCTTGACCTCTTTCTTACATTGATAATACTTTTCGCTGTGTCTTGACCTCTTTCTTATATCGATAATACGTTTTAGCTGTGTCTTGACCTATTTCTTATATTGATAATACGTTTTCGCTGTGTCTTGACCTCTTTCTTATATTGATAATACGTTTTCGCTGTGTCTTGACCTCTTTCTTACATTGATAATATGTTTTCGCTGTGTCTTGACCTCTTTCTTACATTGATAATATGTTTTCGCTGTGTCTTGACCTCTTTCAATACGTCAATATTAATCATTTTAGAAATCATTGGAATTTTTAGTATACTTCTGTAAGACCACATCGATGATGGTCTTATCAATCAATCAATCAATCAATCAATCAAACAATCAGAAACAGATATCTAGCTATATTATCTTCGTGTCCCGATTGACACAAAAGGCTTCCACAAGAGACTTCCACTGTTGCCGTTCTGCTGCCTTTCTTACCAAACGTCTCCACGTCAGGCCACTCCTTCAACTCTCTATCCACCGTTCTTCTCCATGTTTCCTTTGGACGTCCAGGCCTTCTCTTCCCATCCGCTGTCCATCTGTGAGCTGTCCATCTGTGAAGCTGTCCATCTGTGAGCTATCATTTAGGCAATGTTCCCACTGTTATACAACATACATGCCCAAACAGAAACAGAAGTAAAGAAAGAAGGCGAGAAATTTGCGGGACTGAAAGTTAGGAATTTGAGCTAGAGTGGAAGCGACAGAGAGATATAGCTTCCGATTGATACTTGGGTGAAGACTTTCTTTCCTTTTTATCAGTGTCCCCCGCCATATAGTCGTGCCTTATCTAACCTCAGAAGTAAACGTGTGGGTGTGAAACATGGACATTGAAAATGAGTGGTAAAGAGATAGTATGATAAAGAGTGAAAAGGAAAGAGTAATAGAGATATAGAGAAAGTGAGGAGTGGTAGAGAGAGTGGTAGAGAGAGTGATGAGAGAGTGGTAGAGAGAGTGGTAAAAGAGTGGTAGGAGAGGGATAAAAGATAGAGCATTAGGGATAGAGCGTAATAGAGAGAGTGTGATAGAGAAAGAATGATGAAGAGTGGGGGATAGATAGAGAGAGATGAGAGAGTAATAGAGGACGATTTATAGAGAAAGAGCAACAGAGAAAGAGTGATAGCAAAAGAGTAGTAGAGTAATAGTTATAGAGAGAGAGCGAGCGCGATATGGAGTGATAGACAGAATGATTAAAGAGTGATAAAAATGAGAAAGTGATAGAGAGAGGCAGTTTTATAAAGAGAGTGTGATATGTAGAGGGGGTAGAATTATAGAGAGTGCGATATAGAGAGTAATAGAGTGAGTGATAGCGAGAGAGAGAGAGAATGAAAACAAATACAACTGGATATATAGATAGATATCGTCAAACAAAACAGGGAAAAAAACAGAAGAACTAAGAGAGAGCAAGCTTAGAACAAAATCTTGGAAAAACTAACCATCAAACCATGACATTTGTTCTCCTGCTTGTTTTTTTCCTTCTTTCATTCCTTCTTTCGTTCCTAACTTATTTATTTATACATTTATCTTTCTTTTCTGTCCATTTTTTTCTTCCTTTTCTTCGGTAACATGAGAAATTGATTTACAATTTTTTCACGGGAAAACATGGAATCTATCTTGGAATTCCATTATTTTCAATATTTGTTGAATTGTTTATGTTGAATTCTCTTCTTTTGTGGGGGTTGTGTGTGTGTGGGTGTGTGTGTGTGTGTGTGTGTGTGTGTGTGTGTGTGTTGCTATTATCGTTATATGTCAAGCTGGATGGTGTAGGGGATCACGGTGCTTCATATTCTGCTGCCTTTTATTAATTGTTTCCCATATCAAGAAGCAATATTTCAACTCTCTTACAACAGTTTTTCTCAATGTTTCCTTTAGATGTCCAGGGATTCTTTTCCCATCAGCTATCCATCGGAAAGTTGTCATAGCCAATGTCCTTATTGGTATATCTTCTTCAGCGATCTCTGGTCATGCGCTTAGTTTACTGTGGACCACAAACTGACAGTGAACTTCAAATCTGCCAGACTTCACCAAAATTTAGTTTTTATCTCAACTGGTTGTGGCCACATGTTGCTTCTCAGCTCACCCAGGAGAGGACAGTCTAGCAGGACAAGCTCCGGTGTCAGCTCACCCAGGAAAGTACAGTCTAGCAGGACAAGCTCCGGTCTCAGCTCACCTAGGAGAGTACAGTCTAGCAGGACAAGCTCCGGTGTCAACTCACCCAGGAGAGGACAGTCTAGCAGGACAAGCTCCGGTGTCAGCTCACCCAGGAGAGACAGTCTTGCAGGACAAGCTCCAGTCTCAGCTCACCCAGGAGAGGACAGTCTAGCAGGACAAGCTCCGGTGTCAGCTCACCCAGGAGAGGACAGTCTAGCAGGACAAGCTCCGGTGTCTGTTCCGCCTGCTGACACTGACCGAAAGCTGTTTTACTTATTCCTAGTCTATGTAAGTGTTTGTTGAGTCTGCAGTGTCCAGTATGTTCTGCGAAATAAAACGACCTTGTCTGTTCTGCTAAGATCTTTGAGGAAGTCTTTTCTATAATCATATCCAGTGTTTGTCTTCCAGCCTACTGCAGATTTTCTCTGTATTAGGGTTTTGACCAGGGCCGTACCTCGCTAGGATACAGAGAGGTGGCTGCATCAGGCGGAAACTAAAAGTGGCGGCGTAAGCTAAAAGTGGCGGCGTAAGCGGCAACATGCAAATGACAATTGAAGGTTATTTTAAGGGAAAAACATTTAAGGGGCGGTATTTCGAAGACTTGCATCATATTGAGAAAATATACAGCATGGTCCTGGTTTTGACCTCTTGAAAGGATACTGGTATATGGCATACATTACGAATTCAGAAAGTTCTAACATTACAACAACAGTCAATAACAGAAGTGGATTTGGGTGATAACGGTTTGTCGTCTGGATGAAGACTTCCTTTCGTGTTTGATCTTCTTCCTTCAAGAAATCAGTTGCCTAGATTGACCTCGCTCCCTTCACCCGATGCGAAGGTATCTCTTGTTGTCGTTTCCATAACATATAATTTTTAAGGAATGGGTTCTTAGCTCCTTGCCTGATCCTCAACCTGGAGTACTAGGTCACACTCTGTCTACCCTCTATCCTTTACATGTCTGGCATAGGTGCCCTACCAGAAGCAACGTTTTGTTCATAGCTTTCGGATCATGAAGGAGTCAAGCGCCCCACAACTACAAGGTAGTGGCCTCGTAGGGTTATGCTTTGATTGATTGACCATCCGATCATGAGTGAGCAACCCCCACTACTTCTTCTACTAAGATTTCTTAGGTTGATCAAGCTTCCGGTGCTTGATGCAATTTAGAGAGAACACATTTGTGGAATTTTAATTTATAATAAATTTTGCTCAGACATGCTTTCCAGTCGCTCTTCTCAACTGCTGCCAACTTCAGTCAAGTGAACCAGGACACGTTTTTTCGATGTCGATAGCTTCAGACTCGAAGTACCACCCACACTGAATTCTGGAAATATCGATGATTCAGCTAGCGAATGATCACTTTGGACGAGAAGGAACGTAATCCTCACTACTGAGACCTCCTGGTTGTTCAGGGTGAAGTAAAGATTATCATTCGATTTGATAGTTCTCCAACGTTTCTTTAATAATGAAAGGCCAGAAATAGCAGAGTTTGCTCATCAGAACTTATGCTTGGCAATATATGCTATATTGATGTCAACCCTTATTTTCGATCAAATTCTCAAACGGTTCGCAAGATTAGCGTCGTTGCCCTGTACATTAACGTCAGTTTCAATTTCCATAAACGTCGGAAACTTGAATTGATGTTCTAAAGGCTTGGTTGAAACTAGTGCACATTATTACCAGGAGCAGGTCATATCAAAATTATCTAGTTACACGGATTTCGTAGGGGAGTACGTTCACGGTTGAGCAGAGTTGCGATACACAAGGAATCAGGCACATTACGACTGAAGCAGGAGTGGAAGTTGACAAGATATAGGGGCGTATGATTGTCTTGCGGCGATGCAATGGATAGGCGCGGCTTCCAGCAAGCTGTTCAATTGCCGTAGGAAGTTTTTGATTGATGGCTATGAAATCTATGAAACCAGTTCCACGACACTAGCATCTCTTCCGAGACTATGTTCCCGACTAAGTAGTACATATAGCAGTAGCCCACAGTTTACTATTTATATGTTACGGTGGCAGGGTAATGATACTTAGCATGAATATCAGGATACATTTAGGGGCAGGACCACAAATATCGTTAGTGCATTAGGGGATAGTTATTGGGTTGATAGCTTTCGGATCATGAAGGAGCAAGCCCCACAACTACAAGTTAGTGGCCTCGTGGTAGATTATGCTTTCGATTGATTGATAGCTTCGATCATGAAGGAGTCAAGCGCCCCACAACTACAAGTTAGTGGCCTCGTAGGTAGATTATGCTTTCGATTGATTGATAGCTTTCCGGATCATGAAGGAGTCAAGCCCCCCACAACTACAAGGTAGTGGCCTCGTAGGTAGATTATGCTTTCGATTGATTGATAGCTTTCCGGATCATGAAGGAGTCAGCCCCCACAACTACAAGTTAGTGGCCTCGTAGGTAGATTATGCTTTCGATTGATTGATAGCTTTCGGATCATGAAGAGTCAAGCGCCCACAACTACAAGTTAGTGGCCTCGTAGGTAGATTATGCTTTCGATTGATTGATAGCTTTCCGGATCATGAAGGGGTCAAGCCCCCACAACTACAAGGTAGTGGCCTCGTAGGTAGATTATGCTTTCGATTGATTGATAGCTTTCCGGATCATGAAGGAGTCAAGCCCCCCACAACTACAAGGTAGTGGCCTCGTAGGTAGATTATGCTTTCGATTGATTGATAGCTTTCCGGATCATGAAGGAGCCAAGCCCCCACAACTACAAGGTAGTGGCCTCGTAGGGGATTATGCTTGATTGATTGATAGCTTTCCGGATCATGAAGAGTCAAGCCCCACAACTACAAGGTAGTGGCCTCGTAGGTAGATTATGCTTTCGATTGATTGATAGCTTTCGGATCATGAAGGAGCAAGCCCCCACAACTACAAGGTAGTGGCCTCGTAGGTAGATTATGCTTCGATTGATTGATAGCTTTCGGATCATGAAGGAGCAAGCCCCCACAACTACAAGTTAGTGGCCTCGTAGGGGGATTATGCTTTCGATTGATTGATAGCTTTCCGGATCATGAAGGAGTCAAGCGCCCCACAACTACAAGGTAGTGGCCTCGTAGGTAGATTATGCTTTCGATTGATTGATAGCTTTCCGGATCATGAAGGAGTCAAGCGCCCCACAACTACAAGGTAGTGGCCTCGTAGGTAGATTATGCTTTCGATTGATTGATAGCTTTCCGGATCATGAAGAGTCAAGCCCCCACAACTACAAGTTAGTGGCCTCGTAGGTAGATTATGCTTTCGATTGATTGATAGCTTTCCCGGGTCATGAAGGGGTCAAGCCCCCACAACTACAAGTTAGTGGCCTCGTAGGTAGATTATGCTTTCGATTGATTGATAGCTTTCCGGATCATGAAGGAGCCAAGCCCCCCACAACTACAAGGTAGTGGCCTCGTAGGTAGATTATGCTTCGATTGATTGATAGCTTTCCGGATCATGAAGGAGCAAGCCCCCACAACTACAAGTTAGTGGCCTCGTAGGGGGATTATGCTTTCGATTGATTGATAGCTTTCCGGATCATGAAGGAGTCAAGCGCCCCACAACTACAAGGTAGTGGCCTCGTAGGTAGATTATGCTTCGATTGATTGATAGCTTTCGGATCATGAAGGAGTCAAGCCCCACAACTACAAGTTAGTGGCCTCGTAGGTGATTATGCTTTCGATTGATTGATAGCTTTCCGGATCATGAAGGAGTCAAGCGCCCCACAACTACAAGTTAGTGGCCTCGTAGGTAGATTATGCTTTCGATTGATTGATAGCTTTCCGGATCATGAAGGAGTCAAGCCCCCCACAACTACAAGTTAGTGGCCTCGTAGGTAGATTATGCTTTCGATTGATTGATAGCTTTCCGGATCATGAAGGAGTCAAGCCCCCCACAACTACAAGTTAGTGGCCTCGTAGGTAGATTATGCTTTCGATTGATTGATAGCTTTCCGGATCATGAAGGAGCCAAGCCCCCACAACTACAAGTTAGTGGCCTCGTAGGGGATTATGCTTTCGATTGATTGATAGCTTTCCCGGGTCATGAAGGAGTCAAGCCCCCCACAACTACAAGGTAGTGGCCTCGTAGGTAGATTATGCTTTCGATTGATTGATAGCTTTCCGGATCATGAAGGAGTCAAGCCCCCACAACTACAAGGTAGTGGCCTCGTAGGTGATTATGCTTTCGATTGATTGATAGCTCGGATCATGAAGGAGTCAAGCCCCCACAACTACAAGGTAGTGGCCTCGTAGGGGATTATGCTTCGATTGATTGATAGCTTTCCGGATCATGAAGGAGTCAAGCGCCCCACAACTACAAGGTAGTGGCCTCGTAGGTAGATTATGCTTTCGATTGATTGATAGCTTTCCGGATCATGAAGGAGTCAAGCGCCCCACAACTACAAGGTAGTGGCCTCGTAGGGGGATTATGCTTTCGATTGATTGATAGCTTTCCGGATCATGAAGAGTCAAGCCCCCACAACTACAAGGTAGTGGCCTCGTAGGTAGATTATGCTTTCGATTGATTGATAGCTTTCCGGATCATGAAGGAGTCAAGCCCCCCACAACTACAAGTTAGTGGCCTCGTAGGTAGATTATGCTTTCGATTGATTGATAGCTTTCCGGATCATGAAGGAGTCAAGCCCCACAACTCAAGTTAGTGGCCTCGTAGGGGGATTATGCTTTCGATTGATTGGACCATCATCATGCACTTCGGTGAGCAACCATGTGTGCTCCGATCTCTTTCTTACAGCAACCACGTGTGCTCCGATCTCTTTCTTACAGCAACCATGTGTGCTCCGATCTCTTTCTTACAGCAACCACGTGTGCTCCGATCTCTTTCTTACATACTAAGATCTTAGCGGCAGTGCACAAACTCATCACCGGCTAGGGTCTTCGATGCAATTTAGAAGATGAGACACATTTTTTGGAATTTTAATTCTATAATAAATTTTGCCCAGACATCGGCTTTCCAGTCTGCTCTTCTCAACTGCTGCCAAAGGCTCCTTTACGTGCTCAAATTGAACACAGGACCTACGTTTTATCGTCCGTGTCCGATAGGACTAGCAACTCGATCTCACCTACACTGAGATCATGAATCTCTGGGAAAATATCCCGATGACTTCACAATAGAGCGAACCGAGTCACTTTGGAACGAGAAGCGAACACTTAATCTCTACACTACTGAGACCTCCTGGTTGTTCCACGGGCTGAAGTAAAAAAACGAATATCAACGTTATTGATAAGTTCCCGTCCAACGTTTCTTTAATAATGAAATGGCAGAAGATAGCAGAGAGATCTTTCTACATCAGAACTTCTTAAATGGCACAAAATATAGCTATATTGATTTTCTGATACCTTTGTTTATTTTCGATCAAATTCTCAAACGGTTCGGCAAGATAACACGTGTGCTGCCCCCTGTATCATTAAACGTCAGTTTCAATTTCCATTTTAAAGATTACGTCGGAAACTTGAATATGATGTTTCTAAACGCGTAGTTACGGAACTATGTAGCACATATATTTACCACTGGAGGTCAGGTCATATCTAGAATATTATCTAGTTACACGGATTTCAGGGGAGTACACGTTCACGGGTTGAGCAGGGGTGTAGACATGATAACACAAGGATATCAGGGGAGTACATGTTCACGGGCTGAGCAGGAGTGGAAAGTTGACAAGGATATCAGGGGCGTACATGTTCATGGGGAGCGTCTGGCCGAATGGATTAGAGCGCGGCTTCCATGCGGAAGACTGTGTTCAATTCACGGTAAGGCCAAGGATTTTTTTCTCTTGTGGGCATAAATGAAAAATCCTAACCTGAACAGTTTCGAGGCGACTGCACTAGCCATTAACTTCCTCAGACTATCGTCCCACACCGCCCTAACAAGTAGTACTATATGCAGTAGCGACAGTTTATTTTTTATTTATATGTTCACGGGTTGAGCAGGGGTACATGATAACACAGGAATATCAGGGGAGTACAAGTTCACGGGTTGAGCAGGATAACACAGGAATATCAGGGGAGTACAAGTTCACGGGTTGAACAGGATAACACAGGAATATCAGGGGCGTACAAGTTCACGGGTTGAGCAGGGGTACATGATAACACAGGAATATCAGGGGAGTACAAGTTCACGTGCTGAGCAGGAGTGCTGTGATGATAGTCCTCATATAACCGATAGCTGATTGTATGCATGTATTCAATGTTGTGAAGTTCATAAAATTACATACCTTGTCACATCGTGGCAAGGCGGTCTGTGTGGCTAAGCCGTTCGTCTTGTGTTCCGAATGTCCTGGGTTTTAATCCGGATCTCGTCGTTCTGTTCCCGAGTGCACTTTTCTAAGAAATTGTAGAATTTATGCCGGGGCTACGGAATGCACGATTTGTGCAATATTATCGACAGATACCATGCTATTTCTATGAAGAGGGACCAAGCCATATTGGGATACTAGAAGCAATAAAGAGGGACTGGGCCATATTGGGATACTAGAAGCAATAAAGAGGGACTGAGACATATTGGGATACTAGAAGCAATAAAGAGGGACCGAGACATATTGGGATACTAGAAGCAATAAAGTAATTCCTTCATCTTTAGACATCGATGTCAAACATGATTCATCAGGAAAGAAGGCAAGAGGAAGACCACAAATAAGATGGTTGGTTAGGTGTCATAGCAGAATCCTGTCAAAATTCAAACATAACTATCATCCAAGCAATCAGAAGAGTGCAAAACGAGAACAGAAAACCACGGCACTGGACAACAACCAGGTAGCAGTGTGACGACAAATGAAGAAAACCACGGAACTGTGCAACCACCCGGTAGCAGTGTGACGACAAATAGAAGAAAAACAGAAAAACCACGACACTGTGCAACAACCCGGTAGCAGTGTGACGACAAATGAAGAAAACCACGGAACTGTGCAACCACCCGGTAGCAGTGTGACGACAAATGAAGAAAACCACGAAACTGTGCAACCACCCGGTAGCAGTGTGACGACAAATGAAGAAAACCACGAACTGTGCAACACCCGGTAGCAGTGTGACGACAAATGAAGAAGAAAACAGAAAAACCACGGCACTGTGCAACAACCCGGTAGCAGTGTGACGACAAAAGATGAAGAAAAAGAAGTCCAACATGATTTGAAAGTAAAACCACCCTCATCAGAAAGAGTATATTGTCTTTCCCCCAGGTGATTGATGAAATTGGTTGTCTACGCTTGCCGTTAAGCGTAGGGATGGGAGCTTTCATTTGCGTTCCAGGGCCTGATGAGCTACTCTTGTGTTATATCCGTATTTATTTAGTGTGGTCTTGATATTGTCTATCCATCTTTTCTTGGTTTCCTTGGCTCTAGTACCTGATCTCTTTTTATTGTATGCTGTTATTGGTGGTTGGTCGTATTCTATTCTCTTTAAATGTCTGAACCCCTGCATATGTTGTCTTTCAATGTATTCGGTGCATGAAGTTATGCCCACTCTGCTTCTCATGTCCTCATTTCGTAGTTTATCTTTCCTTGAGAACCACACCGTCTTCCTTCAGAAATAGTGGCCAGGAAATTCATCAATCTGGAGTCGAAAGTACAGACTTCACTACCTGACGCAGGCAACAAGAGTGCAGACTCATAATTCTTTGGTAGTTGAACAAGTAGCAAGTTCTGAGATGAGGTGATGGCGTAGAACTAACAGATCAAACGGACACTTACTGAATGAGAATTGCTTGAGTAATTGCACTCGTCCGTGTCTTGCCGGAGCCCGCAATGGGAGCACAGAATAGTATCACTGCCACCTACAAGAGGCGATGTTACAAGAGGCGATGTTACAAGAGGCGATTGAGATACGGACCTAGGGAAGCAACCCTAGTAAATAAAAACGCGTAACAGAAAGCGCATAACTGGCACAATGTACAATCGCTCTTAGACTCAGATCACACAGAGTTGTTTAAGAAGCGGTCGATATGGCGCGTTCCAAGATTTCACTTCGGTGAGTAAAAATATGTTCAGATCTTTTTTCTTACACAGGAAGATTTTGCCCGTGCAGCGACTCTCTAGCCGGTTCTACATGATTTTGTACTGCCAAGGATTCTTGTACGTGCTTAACGTGAACACGGGACCTACGTTTTATCGTCCGTCTCCGATAGAACTAGGAACTCGATCTCACCTACAATTAGATCAGGAATCTTTGGGAAAATATCACGATGGCTCCACGAGGGAGCGAACCGGGTATCTTTGGAACGAGAGGAGACCCCCCCACCTCTGAAAAGTAACGGGCAATTATCGTAATTAGGAAGAACAGACAATCCTGTGGTCACAAAAATTAGATGAAAATGTAGTATTCTACGACCACACTCTATGAGCGTCAGAATGTCAGCTTTAACCATTGCTTAGCCCCTGATATGGTGACAGGGCCAGCCAGCATGTCTGATCTCTCATTGCCAACAACATCCATGTGCCCAGGAACGAAGAAAAGTGTAGCGGCTAAACAATAAAAGGGAAATAACTGCATTAATTTTGGAAAATATATTCACTTGCAGGAGTAGTCTTACTTGATATTTATTTCACATTTTCTGTATATACTCTGATCTGATACAGTGAATACAAGGCAAAAGGTGAACCTTGCAAAAGATGGGACCACAGAAAATAAACCAGTGAAAGACATCATGTATGAAGCGCACACAAGAGCCCGTTCTCGAAACCTATTCTTATTCTGATGTGGTCAGGCAAAAACTGGATAGGAGAAAGAAGAGAACTTTCAGATCAGACGTCATGGTTGCAGTATCTATATCAGTCGTGTGCCGTAAATTTACTGGCACGACTAGCCTAGTCTTCCAGACCTTATGACTTGACTTATTCCTCTCTACTCCTTGTGGAGCATAGGACCTCAACAATTGTTCACCACTTGTCTCTGTTTCCTTTATGGTCTCCCAGGATAGACTAGCACCTTTCAGTTCCTCCAGAAGACTTTGTCTCCAGGTCTGTCTAGGATATCCTCTTTTTCATTTTCCTTGCGTGTTCCACTCAAGTGCTTGTCTAGTGACACTCGACTGTGTCTTCAGTAGGGTATGTTTGTCCTACGCATTGCCATTTTCTCCTCTTAACCTGGGCCATCATGGGTTCATGTTCTATTCTTATCTACAAGTCTGTGTTTGCTTACAAGTTCTATTTTTATCTACAAGTCTGTGTTTGCTTACAAGTTCTATTCTTATCCACAAGTCTGTGTTTGCTTACAAGTTCTATTTTTATCTACAAGTCTGTGTTTGCTTAGAAGTTCTATTCTTATCCACAAGTCTGTGTTTGCTTACAAGTTCTATTTTTATCTACAAGTCTGTGTTTGCTTACAAGTTCTATTCTTATCTACTAGTCTGTGTTTGCTTACAAGTTCTATTTTTATCTACAAGTCTGTGTTTGCTTACATGTTGTAGGAGTAGCCCTAGGGTGGCCAGCGCATGACAAGCAATAGAATACAATAATAACGTAATAGACTATGTGTTGCACTCTCTAAGCAGAGGCGCAACACATAACAACGAGACATGACGCTTGTGTAGTTAAATAGTGACGGCTTAAGGACAGTTGCTAGGAAGTGAGAGAATGAAAGGGGAGAAGATAAACCATTTTGACAGAAGAGGACATGTTTTCTGTGGGTTCGGAATAATGTCAATAAAGGCTGAAGTGCGACTACACAAGCATAGTTGTTACATCTATGAATTACATTTATTTGTCATCATAATAATAATCTAAGCATAATAACACAACCTGCAACCCCCCCACTAGAACCAGCCCTTTAACAATGTTCTATTCTTATCTACAAGTCTGTGTTTGCTTACAAGTTCTATTCTTATCTACTAGTCTGTGTTTGCTTACAAGTTCTATTTTTATCTACAAGTCTGTGTTTGCTTACAAGTTCTATTTTTATCTACAAGTCTGTGTTTGCTTACAAGTTATATTCTTATCTACAAGTCTGTGTTTGTTTACATGTTCTATTCTTATCCACAAGTCTGTGTTTGTTTACATGTTCTATTCTTATCCACAAGTCTGTGTTTGCTTACAAGTTCTATTCTTATCTACAAGTCTGTGTTTGCTTACAAAATCACATATTCATTTACATAAATCAGCAAACAAGATGAGACTTTAATCAATTTTATTTTACATAACCAAAAAAACTGTACAACTGCGCTGAAAAAATAAAATACAAAAGAATAAAGTGAAAGACTTTGTTCTTTACATTTAATATTTGAGAATTCTTATTTAACACTTTCCCATGTGTTGCGGGGCCCTGAAGAGGAGCAAAGAATAGTAACACTGTGACCTACAAGGCCGTGACTGAGACAGAGGACTAGGGAAGCTACCAAAGTATATTTAAAAAAGCGTAGTAGAAATTGGATGTGCTGGCCTACTTGTAGGCGCATAACGTATGCAAAGTACAATCGCTCTTAGGCTCGGATAACATACAGATCACAAAGAGTGGTCGATATGGAGCATTCGAAGAAGTTCAACACTTTCACCCTGTGATTTTTTTTACTTCCGGACGCCCTCTAATTGAATATATGCTGAATTAGCCAGCACACTGACTTGTATCTTGGTCTCTGTGGCATAGGGGTTAGGTGCTCGCCTCTCATGCCACAGGTAACCGGTTCGCTCCCTCTTGGATACGCCTTCAGGTTATTTTCCCAGAGATTCCTGATCTCAGTGTAGGTGAGAACGAGTTTCTAGTTTTATCAGAGACGGATGATAAACGTAGGTCATGTGTTTAATTTGAACATGTAAAAGAACCCTTGGTAGTTCAAAATCGAGAAGAGCAGGCTGCAAAACTGTTGCCCGGGCAAAATTCATTAGCAAAAAAAAATATCTTTACCATCTTCAAAATTACATCTGGAACCCTCGCTGGAGTTTGTGCACTGCCGCTGAGATCTTCCTGTGTAAGACAGAGATCAGAACACACATAGTTGCTCACTGAAGTGCAATGATGGTCTGCCGCTGAGATCTTCCTGTGTAAGACAGAGATCAGAACACACATAGTTACTCACTGAAGTGCAATGATGTTCCTATCATTCAATTAATAAAAAAATACCTGGAGCCAGTATATCAGCTCATAAGGGTGAAGGAGTTAATCAATGTTGCATCTCATTAAATAATGTCAATGTTTTTATCACACCTCCTTCCATTAAGTACAAATCTTTATTTGATCGTCTAAGATACGCTGCAGCTTTCCCAAATACACTATAAGTCAACAAAAGAATGTCACACCTGCTTAGAACAAGCTGATCCGCTATAACTTTCTCAAAACCTAAACACGGATCACTGGGAAACGACATCTGTGGCATTCTCCCTTCGCAACAGCTCTTTCATTTTGTCTATGTGAATAATATCTCCGTCAACGTCCACGCTTATATTTCTGTACATACTATTAACCTTATCTCGGAATCCTTGCCAATCGCTAGCTACAAATATTCTGTAGATTTTCTCGTCTGAATATTTGTCTAAAAATGTCCATAAAGGTTTTATAGTTGTAAGCGTGTTACGGATGTTCGAGTCTGTAGGTATTGTCGGGTTTCGTCCGAACCTTATATGAGCGCATGCTAGTTTGTGATTATTCGAAGGGTGACCTTTTTTCAAAGCAGGCGTATACTTTCTCACAACTCGTTTATTCATTTTAAAAATGGTTTGCCATAAGTCTGCAAAAAGAATTGGTCGAGGTCGACCTTTAACCTTCCGTTGAAATATCTCCTTGTAGTTCGGATTAGCCTTAAGACTGTAAAAATAGTCGTAGTTTGTGGTTAAGTACACAACATCTTGCGGATATTCTACATCAAAGTTAATAATTTTCATAGTCTCGCGGAATTTCTGATCGTTCAACGTGTATAAATGAGTGCTTGATAGTCCATTAAATTCTGTTTCGTTGACTTTCCAGTTGACCAATCGAGGATGATATAGTTTAGACAGCGGGCATGGACTCTGCATGTCGACTTTGAAGGTTCTATTTGTCATTAAGGATAGAAGATATGCAGAGAATATGCCGTGCTGTCTATCTCCCCATCCGGCACATGTCAAATTACTGTGACACAGATAAACGATAAATCGTTCACCCGTCCAGTTCGTTCTCGTTCTTTCAGGATTACTATAGATCTGTAAAGTCAAAGGGATGAAAGATTTTCTTTTTTTCTGTACATTCTCGTGATTAGGCCATTGATTCTCCTTCTGCATTTTCTTTGGGGACTGAGATTCCTGTTTTTTCTCTTCTGTGTTCCGTCTCTGAATATGGGAAGCAATATCAATGTGGTTGAGTACTGGTCGTACATCATCTTCACTTGTGTTCTGAGATAGAAGAAATAATAAGAATGTTTACAGATATTGTTGTGTTATTAATAAAATTGGAGTTGGCATAAATATAAAACATTTGAAGACTTATAAAGCAAAATTATACTGGGCAAAAAATACAAGACATTCAGAAAGTTATAAAGCCCTCTACATTATCCTACCTTATCATGGTTGGAGGGTTTGTGTGTCTTTAGGATTCTTCAGGCTATGTCGGCAGGATTCTAACTCCTGGCAGGTCTAACCAAGCCGAACAGACTGAAGAGGAAAGGCCAGATCATAGGGCAGGGAGCTGGATAGGGCCTCAAAAAGGGACATTGCAGAACCAACCGGCGAGTGGTAAATGCTCTAGCTGCAACCAACCCATCCCCCAGATATGGGACAAATAGCAGTTGTCCTCTCTCTCCCTTGAGGAGGACATCCTTTTTCTTGTCTTTTCTACTTCCATGAAGCTTTCCTCCAAGTATATGGGATTAAACTAGTGTCCAGGGAGCACACCCTGCATAAAAGCCTGGGTCGTTGAGCCCGGTGACAGAAAGCTGAAGTCACCTAGAGTAGGATGACTCCAGACCAACCCGGGAAGGCATATCTCGTCAGAAGGGGACTGCAACTGTCTAGAAAACAAACTAAAAATAAATGTGATCAGAAACGGAATGTGTCCGCCATTATTGGCGGGGCGGAATTGACACATACGAATGACTCAATAGCCATGCCTGGCCAGAGAGTTATAAAGCAAAAATTAGACATGGCAAATAATACAGGGTGTTCAAGATAAAAGCAGCCCCATTGACAAATAAAATGTTGCCAGGTACGCGTTGCATATGGTCTATTTACTGTTTAAACTGGTTTTAACTAGTCCGCCCTTTTGTCCCATTTGTTCATCGCCCCTTCCAGCACCATAATCACACACCATCACAAAAAGATTCGCTCACCTGACCTATTCTACATTACAATTGAACCTTCTCATTTTCATAAACATATGCCAGATTGGCTTTCCTAACGGGGCTGCTTTTATCTTGAACACCCTGTATAATACATTCAAAGGTTTGCAAAGCCAAAATTAGACATGGTAAATAATATAATACACAGGTTATTATTTGTTTGGAAATTATCAATTATAAACAACGGTGAACAAAAATCTCCAAAAGTGGCCAAATTGTGTTAAGTTATGCGATCGACCTCATGGCACATTGGGCATTCCTATGCGTCTGCCAATGCAGCAGCCATCCCAAAGTCCACTTGCTCACCACACCATGAGAAGTTAATTAGTATACCTTCTCTCTCTACCACGAAGACGACACTGTCTGGCATGTCCAAACTAACTCATAATTCTCTAATCGTTCCAGTGCCTGAGAATCACTCATATCACATAAATGAGTGCACACTGCATTGATGACATCAGCTCTGTTCATATTTCTGCCATTATGTGTAAGATAGTCATCATGTTTGTTGCCTTGCGCTCCAGCACGTCCAAGTGTAAACAGTTAAGTCAGTGTCTTGAGATATGACCTCCAAATGCTGTACACTCATTCCATGCGAAGACTTCCAGTCCTTTGAATCATGTTCATGGAGCCTGATATGATAATCGCATGCATGACCTATTATTATCCAACCACAAGAGAGCCCTGGAGGCAGCGGTGATCTCCATAGTCAACGGATGTCTTCAGCATATTCTCAAACTGAGATGGTATGACAGAGTTGCAAACCTGTAGATAAGAACTGGACAGGAACCCATGATGACCCAGGTTAAGAGGAGAAAATGGCAATGGGGCGGGCATACTCTACGGAAGACACAGTTGAGTGTCGCTAGACAAGCACTTCAGTGGAACCTGCAAGGGAAACAAAACAGAAGATGTCCATAACAGACCTGGAAATGGAGTCCATAACAGTTACTAAGAAACTGGAGGATCCTGGACTATCCTGGAATGGCATTAAAAAAACGCCAGAGACTGGGAAGCTAACTGTTGAAGCCCTATGCTCCACGAGGAGCAGAGAGCAATAAGTATGGCATACTTTTAATATAATATAAAAATATAATTTATGGCTTACAGATATTCAAAGGACAGTGGAACAGGAACTGAAAGAAATGAATCACAGCTGGAACACAATACAGAGGCTGGCTAAGAATAGAGAAGAATGGTGTGCATTTGTTGCTGCCCTAAGCACCAGGGGCATCATAGGCTAGAAAGAGAGAGAGAGTGAAAGAGATATTCAAACTTCTTTTTCTTCTTCTTTTGTCGTTATACTGTTATCCGGTTCCCAGTGTTGTGGTTTTCTGTTTTTGTCTTGCACCGCTCTAGTGGCTTGGTTGATAGTTATTTTTGCTTTTTGACAGAATTATGCTATGTCCTCTATCCATCTCTTTTCATGGTCTGCCTCTCGCCTTCTTTCCTGATGTTCTGTTGTAGAAGACTGTATACAGTGGAGTTTGGTTGCATTCTTATTTAGTGGCAGAACCACTCCATTCTTTGTTTCTCAATGTAATTTAAGCAAGATTCCGTCCCAACTTTCTTTCTGATACTGATGTTGGTGACTGTCTTTTCAGTTGTTGGTAACTTTTCATAGGCATCGCATTTCACAGGTAGTTATTTTTTGCAACTGTGTTTTTCTCATTGTCTATGCCTCTGGTAACACACACTGTGGAGTACCAGGAAATGAAGCAGCAGACCGACTGGCCAAGGAAGGTTCTGCAAGAGAGCAACCGGATGTGCCATTTACTTTCCATAAAAGAAAAGGATAAATGAATCAATCAGAAAGCCACTAATATCAACACAAGACGACTACTATAATATGAGCAGATTAGAAAAAGTTGTCATTCTGTGCCTCAGAACAGAACACAATTGACTCCACAAGAATGTGTATAAAAATTCAAGATTGGCAATTCAGCCATGTGTACATGTAGACAGGCACACCAGACTGCACAAGACTGTCCTGAATGATAAAAAAAAGTTAATTGCATATCCTTTACAAGACTTTGCGAATCAACCCCAGCTTTTAACGCTGTTTGTGATTTTTGTAGGCATTATTACGTTCAGTAGTTTGCCATTGCTTTCTGAACGGGTGACGCCATCGTCCTTTTGTAAAAATCCTGAATGATATACTGAGGTAAGTTCACTGGCCTAGTGAAAAAACACTTGAAAGAAAGTTACAATGACCTCTGTGTGAGCTATAAAAACAGTGAAGTTTATACAAGAGAATACATTTAATGTATAGATATTTCAAGCAAACAGAAGGAAGAGAAAAGAAGGAAGGAAGAAAGGAAGGACTGATAATACAGAGTAGGAATGACACTTCACAAGTTATAAATGACAAGTATTGTTGAGTAAACACACAAAGGTTTGAATGTGGGTCTGTATCGGTCTTAACACAATATGAAATCTGTGATCAATAAAAACATCAACAAATCTTCTTCGAATGCTCCATATCGACCACTTGCTAACCACTATGTATGATCTGTATGTGATCTGAGCCTAAGAGCGATTGTACGTTGTGCCAGTTATGCGCCTACATGTAGGCCAGCACATTCGATTTCTGCGATGCTTTTTATTTACATGGGAAGCTACCCTCAGTCGCCTCTTATGGCATGCCTTTGAGGTCACAGTGGTACTATTATTTGCTTCCGGTACGCAACACACAGGCGTATGCAAAATTTAAGCAAGATTTATAAATGTTCACAAACTCTGTACAGACCCCTCCGACAATATAAATAATTTGTATGTGCTCACCTGCAAAAATTCAGGTAGTAATTTTGATAAATTGTAGTCATCATGTGACTTGTCAGACCAGGTGTCATCAACATCATCTAGTTTGTCACTGAACCTGGGACCTCTGTTTGCTCTCATGACATCTAAAGGTGAGGCAATAGATACATTGTGTACATAGTACACGCTCATCAGCACAGAACACATGCACAGTGTCAGGACAACCACTAGAGCATCGGCAGGACGTACCTACAATTAAGCAATACAAAAACCATTAGAGTTATTCTTCTACTTCTTTGTTCTCATTCTTCTTCTTCCAATGCTCCATATTTATCACTTGTTAACTACTCTTTGTCATTTGCATGTGATCCGAGCCTAAGAGCAATTGTACGTTGTGCCAGTTATGAGCCTACAGGTAAGCCAGCACATCCGATTTCTGCTACGCTTTTTATTTACTAGGGTAGCTTTCATAGGCTCCTACCTTAGTCGTGTCTTACGACAAACCTTGTAGGTCGCAGTGGTACTATTCTTTGCTTCCCGTGCGGGCCCCTGCACCACATGCGCTATTATCAAGTATGAGCACCATCATCCAAAAGAGACGTTGGAGATAGATCGGACATGTGATACACATGGAGAAGAACTATGTCATGAAAACTTCCCCCGATATGGACACAGAGGGCATGAAATATATGAGGATATGAAAACATGGGAGACCCAAAACGATTTGGAAAAGAACTGAAGAACATGAACTAAATAAACAAGAATCACATATGGACCATAATACAGATGATGGCCAAGAATAGAAAAGAACGGTGTGCATTTGTTGCTGCCCTACATGTCAGGGACAACACAGACTAGAAAGAGAGATTGGTTGATAGGACCATCATCATTGCACTTCGGTGAGTAACCATGAGTGCTCTGAACTCTTCCTTACACAGGAAGATCTCAGCTGCAGTGCACTCTGTAGCACCGGTGAGGGTCTCCGATGTAATTTTGAAGACGGTAAAAATATTCCGAGGAATTTTATTTTTAATCTTTTGTAATATTTTTTGGCCGGGCAGTGGCTTTCCAGCCTGCTATTCTCGATTTTAAACTGCCACTGGTTCTTTTACATGCTCAAATTGAACACAGGACCTAGGTTGTCTTATCCATCTCAGATAGGTCTAAGAACTCGATCTCACATAACCTGAGATCAAGGATCTCTGGAAAGATATTCTGATTGCTACACGAGGGAGTAAACCAAGTACCTTTGGCGCTAGAGGCAAGCACTTAACCTCTACGCCACAGACACAGTAGAGAGAGAGAGAGAAATTACAATCATGGCTTTCTCTCCCATTTTCTGTTCCACACTCTAACTTGTGACTCACTTGACACTTAGTGCAATAACAAATGCATGCCATTCTTCTCTGTTCCTGGCTGTCCTCTGTATTATGTTCTAGCAGTGATTCATGTTTTCCAGTTCCTAACATTCAGACACAACCAGCTCCTGTAAGAGTTCAAATAGGTCATACATTCTTGCATAAACCAGGGAGTCAAATACTGCATTAAGTGCAATCATTTGCAGACCAGGCTGATATTATAAATTCCCTATGGGAGAGTTATACTAAGAGCGTGCATATTCCCAGTAGCAACATATGGGTGTGAAGCAAGGACATTTAATAAGACAGTGGAAAAACATATATGTATGTGCTTTTGAATATAAGTGTTACAGAAGAGTCCTTCACATATCATGGACAGAGAAGAGAACAAATAGATCTTTCCTGAAAGAACTCAAAATCAAAGAAAACTGGTTGATGCTACAAATAAGAAGGAGAGAATTTAGATATTTTGGACATATTTGAAATGAAGGGCTGAAGAAGACCATCATGGAGTGAGGAATACCGGCAAAAGAAGAAGAGGAAGACCAAGGAGAAGATGGATTCATGATATAACTGATGGTTTGAACATGATGGCTGCGGAGGAGGGACATATGGCCTATAAGAGAGAGATAAATTTTGGAGGACTGTTGGGGTGGCAAAGTTCTGCTCAGGACAAGCTATTTGATGATGATGAAGGGAGAGAGGAAGTGTATATGATTCAAGCAATGCCTGTCTGCCCAGCGTGTTTGTAGCGCGTTGGACTACGGGTGACTATCCCTCTGTGTGTGCGGGTAGAATTCCGCGGGATGGCAGAAATAGCCACAGATTCCCCAGATTTACGGAGTTCGTGGCACAGAACCAAAGGGTTACGATGTCCATGGCACCGAGCCGTAGAGCTCAAGTGCTTCTGGATCGGAAAAAAAATTAAAAATTAAAGCAATAGTTGTGAATCTACCACACTAACCAGACTGCAAGAATTATAAATCAAAAGTGGTGTAGCTAGACAAGAACGCTATACTGGTAGCCAAAGAATAGTAAACGAATAAAGAACAGGGGTTGTTAGTTGCCACACGCTGAGAGACATACGTACTGAGGGGAGATCGGAGCACTTGTGGACTAATTGGTTCGACGTGCAGTGATGGTGATCCGATGCCTAAACTAAAAAAAAATATATAAATTTGCTGAGGACCCACTCGCTTTGAGTCTGGTGATAACTTCTACTTCTTCCAACGTTCCATATCGATCACTTGTTTAACCACTCTTTGTGATTTGTATATCTTTGTCCCAGGTCATTCTAGGATGAAGGGCAATGAGAGAGCGGATGCACTAGCGAGCAATGCTGCGATCGAGAACGGGTCTTCTATGGAAAAAGCGCGTCATTAATGCTCTAAGAGAAAAAATACGATTGGAAGATTTCAACAAAGAAGATAACGGTATTCTCAATCTCGGTTGCGAAAGTTATGCATACCGACAGGTAAGGCAAGATGGGAAAACCACAAGAGAAATCCCAGTAGATGCATAAACCAACACAGAGCGGAGTTGTAAGTATAAAAACACTAAAATACATGCTTAGGAGATCAGAGTAATTATGGACATGTCTGATGTGTGATGAAGATGATCCTTAAATGGACAATGTGATTTGTATGTGATCTGAGCCTAAGAGCGATTGTATGTTATGCCCCTACAAGTAGGCCAACACATCCAATTTCTGCGAGTCTTTTTATTTACTAGGGTAGCTTCCCTAGGCCGCTACCTCACTCACCTCTTAGGACATGCCTTGTAGGTCGCAGTGTTACTACTCTTTGCTCCCCTTGCAAGCCCTAGCAACACAAAGGCACGGTTGATAACAATTTTAACTTACTCTAACAGATTATCTATTCATTTACTTTACATGTCATCATCATCATCCTTGAGTTCCTCACTCCCACAACAATCATATGAGCGTCACCATTAGAATAGGCTTCCTTTCAGGGCGTTTCAAATAATCCTGTTTTGCCTCACAGCATCAGGATAAGAAGAGATTTCTAGAAAATTATTTTGTATGTGTGAGCATCATAAACAGTGTTTTTCGCTGCTTCTGTTATCTCTGAGATCCACCTTTTGCCAAAATGTTTGAACCAAATAATGAATATGCCATCTAGAACATCGGTGCTATCTAATGTTTTTTATATATTGGGGGGGGCATCTGACTAGGTGTGCGGGTGCCATGTGACAATTGCAACACTAATAATAATTAAGTAATATTAATTAGAAATGAAGAAAGTAGAAGACTGGATGTGAAACCAGTCATACAATTCATAAAAGAACAACATATTAAATGGTTTGAACACCTGACAAGAATGCCATGGTATCAGCTACCAAAGAGAGCCACATTGAAAAAGCATCACGATTACAAAGCAAGAGGAAGACCATGCAAAGATAGCGAAGAACTAACTTAAGAAAATGAATAACAGCTTACAAAGTGCCTTAGAACAAACACACACAATATCACTGCATGTCAAAAATACAACAGGTTGAGGATTCGGGTCTGATATTCAACAGTTTCTCAGTTGCCACCTTGATTGCCTGAATTTCTGCATCATAGTTGTGACAGAATTTCCCCATTGGTACTTTAATCGCATCTCTAACGTTGTTTGGGTATTCTATGTACACTTCTGCTCCTCCATTCTTCACTGCATTTTCTGCTGATCCTTCCGTGTATACCCGGACCCAGAGATCATGTGGGTATTCTTCATCAAGTAAACTGAGAGTGACTGTCTTGCGTTGTATGCTATTCTGCTCATCCTTGCCGAGTATTCCTTTCACTTCTGTCTGGATACATACTTCTGGTTCAGTCTCCTCTCTCCAAGGGTTTGCTCTGGCACAGACTTTAGGGGAATGCCAACTTTTGGTAGGTCTGGTTTGCCTATTCAGTCTTTTGACCTGATGAATAAAACTACTTCTTTTCAGCCGCGCCCCATTGCTAGATTTTGGAACCTGTTTTCCCTTGGGTGGCTTGGCATGCTCAGAAATTTTTCTGCTGTGTCGTTACTTTTGTGTGTCTGCTTCTCTCAGTGCTTGTATTCCCCCCACTCTTTCCATCTCCACTATTGGTGTTGATTTCTTTGCTCCTGTGATGACATGAAGCGCCTAGTTTTGCACCTTATCCAGTTCTGCTAATGTGGTATTTGATGCTGGACACCATGCAGCTGACCCATATTCCAGGTGTGGTCATATGCCCTGCTGATAAGTATTTTTGGCTGGCTCCCATGTGGTTCCACTTAATTTTCTCAGGATGGCTAACTTCCTCCTGGACTTTGCTACTGCTTTGTTGATGTGCTGCTTCCATGTCAGTCTATCATCGAATGTAACTCCGAGATAGGTAGGTTGCTTGTCTTCTCTTAGTAGTTCTCCATTTATTTTAATGGTGCCAGCTTTTGTTTGGGAGAGAGAGTAAAGAGTGTAGTGCTGCACTTATCTGTGTTAATGCTGACACACCATCTGTTTGCCCATGAGGTTAAAGCATCTACAGCTCTTTGTATCAGCTTGGTGGTCACTGTTGCATACTCATTTGTGTACCATATTACCAGCGTACATTGCAACTTTTACTCCCTGTGGTAATTCAGCAACCAGGTCATAGATGAAAATCAAGAAGAGTGTGGGGGACAGTACTCCTCCTTGAGGGACGCCATGGCACAGTAGAACTTTTTTACTCTTGAGATCATCTAGATGCCCTTTGGCTTTTCTGTTATGTAAGTATGCTTTTATCGATCTGTACATCCTACCCTTTATTCTACAATTTCTCAGTTTCTTCAGCAGTCCTTCTTTCCAAACCTTGTCAAAGGTTTTCATTAGGTCTATCCATGTCGCTAGTACCAGTTTCTTATCTTGGAACACATCCTCAATCTTCTGGGAAAGGTACGTTGCTTGGTCTTCAGTAGAGTAGCACTGCCTGAAACCTGCCTGCTGTGACACAAGAATGTTTTCACTTTCAAGATACCACTGCAGTCGGAGATTGATTATACGTTCCATTGTTTTGCAGAGACAACTTGTAAGACTGATCTGTCGGTAGCTGGAGGCAGCAGAACTATCTTTTCCAGGTTTTAAGAGAGGTATCATGATTTCCTCTCTCCAGGTCTGTGGAACTTGACCCAAGATCCAACAATTATTGTAAATCTGCAGTAGCTTTGTTTTTGCTGCAGTTCCCAAGTTCTTAATTATCTCATTGGACACTCCATCAGCTCCTGGTGATTTTATCAATTTTAATTTGTAACATGAATAAAAATAATAACAGATAACAACTTAATCCTGACTCCGAATTTTCCTCTTTTTTTAATATTGTGCTTGAGAAAAAAAACCTGAATCGTAGTTATTCAGAAAAACATTTTCCCTTGAAATTTTGACTATGTTAATCTAAATCTGTCGTTACTGCCTGCAGTACCACTTTTTAGGACAGTGTAGGACAGGTGGGATGCCTGTGGAATTTAATGGCCGCATGGCTAGTGCAGTCGCCACGAAGTTGTTCAGGGTGGGATTTTTCATTTATGTCCACAACAGAAAAAATAGATGGCCGTACCCTGAATTAAACACAGGTCTCCCGCATGGGAGCTGCGGTCTAATCCATTCGGCCAGACACACTGCTCCTATAAAATAGGGAGTTGTACAACGCTGCAGTGGATGTTTTACAGCAACACGGTTCACACGTCGCGGTTGCTAGCCCCTCCTTTACAAGCACCCCAGCTTAGTCATATATTACAAAACGTATGGAACATTACAACGGGTGTGTTGCTTTTTATTTAGTAGCAAACCACTTTTAGTTTTTTTAAATTGGTTAATGATTTCGAATGCAAGTGCTACAGAAGAGTACTCAGAATAAAATAGATAGAAAAAAGACCAAAACTAAGCAGATACCAGTGGTAAGAGAGCTACGGAAGAGACGCTGGCGATGGATAGGACAAACATTGAGAAGACCAAGCAGAAGCATTGCAAGACATATATTGTTTTGAAACCCGCAGGGAAAGGGGATGAAGAGGCCTACAAATACCTGGAGATGAGAGCTGGAGACTTGATATTAAGAGGATAGGCAAGATGTGGAAAGAATTGGAAGAGATGGTAAGAGAGAGGAAGGGCTGGAAGAAGTTTGTTAACCCTTTAGCTGCTAAAGACGTATATATACGTTTTTCGCATTCACTTCTAAAGACCCATTAACACATTATACATTGCTAATGTCACTGCTATAGGCATATATTCACGTTTGTGACCTAGAAACAAAGAGTAGCTGTTTTTAGCGCAGCCTTCAGAAAGTATGTAGCAGCGAAAGGGTTAAGGACCTGTGCTCCATTGGGAGTTAAAAGGTGAATAAGAAGAAGAGAACAAGGAGAAAATGGAGAGGTACAATTGGAAGAGAAACATCAGACGGTGGACATGTACAAATCTGGCAGAGTGTACTATTTTCTTGTGTAGACATTACTAAACATAGAAGTGGAATTGTTTTGTAAACATTACTAAATAACAACGAATGATATTAAGAACATGTATATACAATATCAGCCCATTCCTCCTCAATTGGATCTTTGCGGCCCTCTTCCAGCGAAAGATAGTGTTTAACCCTTTCGCCCTGTATTATTTTGACCTCTGGGCGCATTTATTTTGCGATTCAAATTTAACATTCAATGTCAATTAGTTTAAACCTTTATAACTCTTGTACTGTTTCTCTAAAGTATGACATTATATATTAAATTGTTGCTACATGAATGTGGAATACAGTAATATAATAATATTTTACATCAGGTGATATACATTTGAGAAAATTAGATTATTGTAGCATGACTATTTTGAAAAAACAAAAAATTATAAAAATATTTTTACTCTCCGGTTTGTATTACATCTTAATATTCATAGATGTTTCCAGAAGTAGCAGTTAAATGAATATAAACCATATATGAACATATTCTATAAGTTTCATCTAACTAGGTGCAGTAGTTTTTAAAAATATTCACTTTTTAGTAGGGACACGTCAATAAACGGAATGTGGAACGCCCATTCTTTAGATGCAATTATTACATTAGACTGACAACTATCGATACTGCTTGTCATAAACAATCAAATGTCATTATTACCATCAATTAAATCTTCTTCATTACTATCACAAGTTATAATTTGATCTAACAGTACTCAAGATTACACTGTAAACATCGTCGGAAACATTAACGTTTAAAAAAAGTCTCGACTTGAACACAATAATACACTGCTTTCCCTCTTTCAAATCTTTGTTAAATGGAGATAGTAATGTACCTACATATATGTACTTTCCGTTTCTGAAGATTTTTAAACTTCAGTAAAGGGGTTCTGAAGATACATTCGTTTCCGTGAATAGACATACAAAAGCCAATATATCGGTTCTGCGACATCATGAACATTACTCTGAACCGATATATCGGCTCTGCAGTCCGTTGGGTTAAATGTGGCAGTTGGGCGTCATCACCAACAACAATCCACCCTGGCTTACCACAGGGGTCACCATTATCTCCGGTGTTGTTCAATGCCTATACTGTGAGCATCACAAAGAGCAGATCACGGGTAGAGGAAGGACAATGTCATATGCAGATGATGTGTTGGTGTATCGTCAGGGCAAGGATAGAGAACAGCTTGTGGAGGAACTTCAGTCAGAACTCGACCGCATAGGTAGATGGTGCGTTGAAGCAGGAGCATTGGTCAACCCCACAAAAGCAGCGGTGACATGGTTCTCTTTAAACAACCACATCGTCAACACTCCAACACCATCTGTGGTTTTGTGTTCAGAGGTGGTGGAGCGATCTCGTCTATGAAATACCTGGGGTTGCGTTTTGATCGTAGTCTAGCTTTACGGAACACATAGCTCATGTGATAATGAAGGCGAGGAAAGGTTTGCTGGCGATGAGGGTAATGGCTGCGGCGGATTGTGAACAGCGCCATCTTTGTCTTTTATACCAGGGTCTGGTCCTTTCTGTGCTTGAGTATGCGCTGGCGATCCTGACTCTCAGTCATTGTCAGATAGAACGACTGGAAAGAATACAGAACGAGGTGATGCGCATTATACTTGGTTGCACTAAAGACACGTCGTGCAGGGCGATGCGCTATCTCCTTGACTATCCTACTATGGAGTATAGAATACTGATGAGCCGTGCACGAGCATACCTCGAGTCAATGCTGACACACAACATCCTCTACACTTGGAAATAAAGAGACAAAAAGGAAATAGGTTAAAAGAGGAAAATCTTGGATGGGTCAGGCCGAGGACTGTATTGAACAGGTGTGTACACTTGAAGACATTGATCCCGGTGAAGAATGGATACCAGTGCCAAGAGCAATCGCTACATCCTTTTCTGTATGCATCGAACTTGATAAAGAATGCAGGCAACACAACCCACTTGTTGTGGAGGCAGAGGTTCAGGCATTAATTTCTGAGAACGCATCTGAGCATGATGTAATCATTTATAAGGATGGTTCGGTGATTCGACATGTGCGGAGCTCGTGGGCTTTCACTACTCAGGTCGGAGGTGATGTTGTGAAGGAAGACAGTGGTGGTTTGCCGTGACTACAAGCACTCTCACTATGGAAATCATGCGGTTACCAAAGCGATGATTTGGCTAGAATCACGCATGTTTTCTCAGTGACTCAATGAGTATGCTCAGGAAGATAGAAACTGGATGGGTTAGGAGACATTGGATAGAATCGCTGGGGAGGTCTAAGCTGACAAAGATCAGTTTTATTTTTGTGCCAGGGCATGCAGGTGTAAGGGGAATGAACGTGCGGATAGGCTTGCAGGTATGGCTGCTGTCCAAAGCGGACGAGCAATGGACCAGGCTGATATTATAAATTCCTTAAGAGAGAGAGGGCGTGTGCACGATTCACGTAATAGCGGTGAATCCACAACACTAACCAGACTGCAAGAACTCAAAGTTAAGTGTGGTGTAGCTCGACAAAAACGCTATGCTGGCAGACAAAGAAGAATTGTAAACCAACAAAGAACCGGTGTCGTTAGTCGCCACACTCTGATGGACATACTGAGGGAGAGATCGGAGCACTTATGGACTAATTTGTTCAACGTGCAATGATGGTGATCCGACGACTAAACTAAAACTAAAACATATATAACACTAGTAACAACTGTTACAAGAAAGAGAAGATGAAAATGTATTGGGCATACTTTGAAAAGAAATGATCAAACAATAACAAAGCAGTTATGTGAGAGGCAAAGGGTTCAAGAAAGAAAAGGCGCTCATGGGAAACCCTGAATTGAAAGTTATTGAGAGAGGCGAGAATTATCGGACTCAATTTCATAGACGAGATTGAGGGAGTTGCCCAGGACAGAGCGGTACGGAGATATTACTTGCAGGTTCTATGTAACATATCATGGGCCCAACCAAAAATAATGTGTAACGTGCATTTATTATTTTATAAATTGTTCATAATTATTACTTTCAAAGTTTTACTTATTAGCTTTGAAAGTTGAATATATAATGCTAACATATCTTATACAATATGAAATTCAGCATCTTTCCTCCCTAATTAGTAAACTTCACGCATTTCCAGCGCACTATTTGTAGGCACTAAAATATAACCTATCCCAAAAACCACAATTTTCCCAAAAAATTTTTGTGTCTGGCCCCACCAACATAAATGATCACAAGCCACTGCATACACACCTATTTATATACATACACATAAAGAGAAATGATTTTTAAATTATTGTTTCTATGTAACTTGGATTCTCCGAAAGGAGTTAACTCTTTCCATGCTTTTCGTTGCACACTGCGCCACAGCGGAAGTCCGTTTAAAGCCATTAGCCGCGCCCTGCATCATAGAGTTGCTTCTCTTATAAGAAGTCTTTCTAGTTTTACTTCTGCTCCTTTTTAACCTTGTTATTCTATTAGGTTGTCAGTTTTCTTCAATTTAGTATATAATAATATATATATATGTTTATTTATTGATGAGTAGTTATGATTTTTTTTAACCTTCCTTGAATTAACTGTTTAAAAATTGAGGAAATAACTCGGAGTGGAAAGAGTTAATTCTTATTTTTTATGTTTGTTGACCTACACACTCTGATATAACCAATAAAAGGTTTGCCTTATGTTGAAAATGACGTGCCTCTGCTTAAATCACCTACTTAACAAACAAAAACGAGAAAATGATTTGCTTGTGCAACATTCCAAGAATGGCATATTTCAAATGTGCGTGTGTGTGAAGGATTACACACTCTCACAGGACCAAAAAATGGCATTTTGTACAGGCCTGTGTACCGCTAGCAAACAAACGTACCATCCACCTTCCAGTATCTTAGAATTAGGGTAATCCCTACATCAGAAAGGTCAAACAAGTGTTGGGGAAAACTATTGCAAATAGACCAAATGCAGCCCTAAAATAGGTGTATTTAAGCCATTCAAATCCTTGCGGAAGAAGAAAATAATTTGTGTTCGATCTGATGAGAATATCTAACTATCACTACACACGGTTCAGTTCTGACTGCCTCCCTATGACCAAATCAAATCTGATACCATGCTACAGTAAAACTCCAGATGTGATACTTTAAAGTGGAGTTTTTCTGTTTGTAAAATCTTAGTTATCTTTAAATTATAATCATGTACAAATTTGTGTCCTGTTGGATATTATGCATTGACTTTATCATCGAGAATTTAGGAAACAGGAAACAAGTGGATACAACATGTTACATCAGTACTGAACTTTTATCAAGAAACCAACAAACTAAATGGTTTAGACACATAAGCCTAAGGCCTAAGCAGATTACTAAGAGACAGATTGCCTGAAGAGGCAGTGTTACTCAGATACTGTTGATCTAAAGCAAAAGGTAGTGTACTCAAAAGATGGATCACATAAATAACAAAGGCAGTGAAAGATAAGAAGAGCACCAATGTGACCAATGAGCCCCTTCTATAAATATCTTCTTATCCTGACGCTAGGAGGCAACACTGGATAACTTAAGACACTGAAAAAGGGGAAAAAGCAGATACAAGCGTAGCATTACACCAGGTACCGCCCTGCTGTGAGCCAGTGATACCAATTTTACTCGATGACGGCCGGAAAAATGTTGCCTCCAGGTCTGCCCAACATAAATAATGAATGAATCACAGTTTCCTCTCCTGAAGTACCTAATTTTAGGACAACTTTGTTTAGCTGACTACTCAACTACTTAGAAGACCTAACTTAATTATTATACACATTATGTATTCTACTGTTTGAAGTCTATGATACTGACAATAGTCACAATACTGTTATACACATCAAACACATAATAACAAAGTCTGCTATATTGAAAGTTCCACTGGCTGTGTGTTACAAATAATACATTCTCAGTCATTTTCAGAGTTATGGAAACTGGACGGAACGACTTCTGCAAGCCCTTGAATTGAATCGTCTGCAGGAAAAACTTTTCAGCAGAGATCAACTTAAGACTAAACTCACAAACCGTGTGCAGTTACGTGGAAACCAAACTAGGTTACTTACTTAAACTACTTACTTGAAACACGTTGAAAGTAAATGTTTTCATGATCCTTCTCTCGTTTCATGTTTTGCTGCGAGTAAACTGCCATGAAATTTCACGGGAGTGGTGGGGGTCATGCACTCAAAGCGCCATCTTGCCTAATTCTGTAGGCGACCTAGCGAAGTGCAAATAGTAGCTATTCGTTACTCAAATACCTATTATTATTCTTCTTGCGTTCGCCGGCTATGAATTCAGGCTTAAGGGGCTTGGTATAGTGCTTCTAACTTATTTTTTTGCATGAAGACATGCTTTCCTTTAAGTGTCCCCCCCTATACAGGCGTGTCTTCTCCGACTTCAGAGGTAAATAGCTATTATTACCTAGATGTGAAAGTACTGAATAACACCTAGGCGATGTACGGAAACCTTTCAAACACCATGTCGAACAGCTAGAAAATCAACGACTTGTTTACTGTGGTTGATGGCTACGTCCTTTGGGATATGCCACGATTTTCATAGATTCAGTAACACATTGAGCAGACTACTTGTCCTTTTGTTCGATCGACTGCACTGGTTATGTCCGTGGTAGATTAAAGACTCGGAATTCTTACGATATCAAGATCACAATGTGAACGACTCGAACGGGTTCAGAATGAAGGTATGCGTATAGTCCTGGTCTGCTCTCAGCGCCGGATTAGCCTAGTAGAAGAAGTAGCAAATGCTACGAGGCCCGCGCTTAGGGGGGGCCCTGCACCTATGTGACAGAGCTAAGCTGTCACTAGTCATAAACAAGAAACCAATGTTCGGAGGTGGGTAATAATATCCCCTTTCATTTTTCTTATTTAGGTTAGGACCAAGGTCATGTTTACTAAATTTCGGACTTAGGTGGGCGGTCACATTGAGACAAAAAGGAAAAATATAACCAAGTGGTTGTATCAAAAACACGCACGCTGTTTGAATTTTTTAATTTCGTGTGCGATGGTGCTGAATCCAAAGAAATCGAAGCAGAAAATACAAATTTCGCGTCTCACGGTTTAGTAGATGAAGGCAGTGCTATAGAAGAATCATCCTTACCAATATAATCATTAAGATCAGCAACTCTTCACGATTTAGCCACATTTTCCACAAGACAAACTGAAGTCGAACGTACAGAAAGTTCTCCCAATTTAGCCATATCATCTTCAAACCAAAGAGAGGCAGAAATCAAAGCACATGCTTCCAATGTAGCAACATCTTATACAAGCCAAAAACACAACGAAAGTAAAATGTACTCCAACAATATTGGTGAATGGTTAAGCAACATCAATCGAGATTATTGGATTGCGAAAGGAAGTAGCGAAGTGCAACATAGGAACAGTGATTTGTCTTTTAAAAAAATACGATAAAGAAAACAATCCACGATTTTACACGATTTTGTGTTATTCAGAAACTAAAGGACATCTTTTCTGTTTTGTTTGCAAAGTTACTGATTCTGGTTGTTCGTCACGGTTAACGAAAGAAGGATTTGACGACTGGAAAAACGCAAATAATTTGTTGAAAAGACATGAAGAAAGCACCTCCCATAGACAAGAGATAATTTCGCAGTAAGTTTGCAAAAAGAAGAATGAGTGTGTCGATTCTCAACTTGTAAGTCAAATTGAGACCGAACAAAAATATTGGCAGACACTTTTAGATTAAATTACTTCAGTTATCCAATTTTTAGCAGAACGAGGTCTTGCATTTCGGGGTAGAGATAAAACTATTGGTTCACCTCACAATGGAAATTATTTAGGTGTGTTGGAATTAATAGACAAATTTGACATTTTTTCTGGCTCCGCATTTAATTACTTATGTAAATAAAGGAAAGGGACATACATCATACTTATCAAAAACAACATGCGAGGAATGTATCCATTTATAATTACATCAAGCTTACTGGATCATATTATTTGTGAAATTAAGAAATGCAAGTACTATTCAGTATCATTGGACTCGACTCCAGACATTTCGCATGTGGACCAACTCACTCTAATAGTGCGCTATGTGTTACCATCTGGGCCAGTGGAAAGGTTTGTCAAGTTCTTGAACATGGTAGGTCATACTACTGAACAACTACCCCAAAGTTTACTTGATTTTTAAAGAAAAATGGCATTGATATCAAAGACTGTCATAGTCAAAGCTATGACAATGCCAGCAACATGAATGGGAAATACCACGACTTACAAGCATGCATTAAGGAGATAAATCTTCTTCTTCTTCTTTGCGTTCATTTTTTACGACCAATTTTAATCACTCTTTCTGATATATTTGATCTTTGCAAAGAACGTGTATACGCTGTACATTGGTTTGGTAGGCCCCTAAACGCATACACTTCTACACGTTTAGGACATGTGCATCCGATTTCAGCCAAATCTCCTAGTCGCCTCTTACGACATGCATGGCAGGTAATAGTTGTTCTATTCTTTGCACTCCAAATTTGGGCCCAGGTAACCACTCGGGAGAGGAGATAAATAAGTACGCAGAATACATTCCCTGCTTTGCACATTCACTGAATTTGGTTGCGAAGTGTGCTGCAGAATGTAGTATAGAAGCATCCATTTTTTCGATTTTGTTGAAGGCCTCTACACATTCTTTTCCGCTTCTACCTATCGATGGGCATTCTTACAAAAGCACTGGAAGATACAGGTTCAAAACTCCGACTTTGAAGAGACTGTCGGACACCAGGTGGTCTGCCCGAGCTGATGCGACAAAGGCACTTTGATGTGGTTTTACCACTATCACACAAGTTTTGGATGACATCTCAAATAACATGGATCAAAAGGTAAAGTGTCGTAATCAAGCGTATGGGCTAGTTTTGGAGATGAGTAAGTTGGAAACAGGAATAGTGACCATTTTATGGAACGGAATTCTAGAATGCTTGCAATTCTAGCTCTTCATTACGGTCACCTGATCAAGACCTTAACACGGGATATGCCCTTTATGAATCGTTTCACGGGTACGTTCAAGCAATGCGGCCTACATTTTCAGATATTCAGTTCAAAGGCAAAATCTTGACTGTCAAGAATATCAGCAACAAACATCAAGACGACGCAAGCGAAATACTAAGTACGACGCTTGATGAAGTTGTAGAAAATCAAACACCCAAAGAAAAATGAAAGTCAGGTGTTTATTGTCATAATTGATAAATGCATTAGTTAAACGCATGGAAGCGTACCATAGAGTGACTGGTGTATTTTGAATACCTCGGCAGTTAAAATCTCTTATAGCAGAAGAGATCTTGAAAAGAACTCCAAATATTTTCAGTTCTTACCAAGATGATTTGGAAGAAAGTCTAGGCGACGAACTTGTGCAGTTCGCTGAACTTCTTAAAACTAATGTAGCTGCTGCTATTAGCAACGAAAAGCATGAGGTTGCAATTTTATAAACTTATAATGAAAAATTCATTAGAGTCGTGTTTCCCAAATGTAGAAATAGTCTTACGAATTTACTTGTCTTTAATGATTACTAACTGCAGCGGAGAACGTTCTTTTTCGACATTAAAGTGTATAAAAAGTGAGTTAAGGAACATGATGGGACAAGATCGTCTAAATAACCTCACCTTACTAAACATTGAATGTTTATAGAAATTGATTTGTCAAGTGTTATCTCGAGCTCAGTTTGCTCATTTTAAATCGAGACAAGTTTGTTTGTAAAAGTTGTGTTTATTATTTATTATCATACAAAACCTAAGCTCCCTCGCTAAAACTTGCTACAAGCACCGCGCTGGCATAATCCGGCACTGGCTGCACGAGATACCCCCATTGTGAAGATGAGATATATGCTTGGCCTTTTGTATATGCTTGGCCTTTTGTCACTACGTTCCCGTCATGCAATCGCCCAAACCAAGGCATATATTCGGGTTACTGCGGATAAGAGACATCCACTGCACAAGAACAATCAAGCGTGGCTGTCGTGGATGGTCCAGGCTGAGAGAACAATTGGCCAAGTGACTACGGTTGCGACCCTACCAAAAGGGGAAGAATGGATCCCAACAGATGGTAGCATGATCAACTATCTCAACGTTATCATTACTCTTGGAAGAGAATGTAGAGATTGGGACAACATAACGTCTGATCTCGCAGTTAAGCAGCTGATAGAGGATAATGCAAGGGATGATGATGTTGTTGTATATACCGATGGGTCGGTTCAACGTGGTGAGAAATCCGGCTGGGGTTTCTTGGCTAATGCGCATGGTAGGGTTGTTGCAGAGCGAAGTGGGGCATACAGGACAACTACTTCTAGTATGAGGATGGAGGTTGAGGCCGTTACTGCTGCCCTCCATTGGCTCTCTGAGACTTCATTTACTGGGGCCGTTGTTGTATCTGACTCTCAGTCGATGCTTCACAAGATCCAGAAGGGCAGGTTCTGGTATGAGTGGATGTCGTCTATAGAAGTTTCTAACCTCCAGTGGATTACGTGGATATACTGTTCTGGGCATGTAGGTGTTTACGGTAATGAGAGAGCGGACAGGCCTGCATCCACAGCATCGATTGTTGGAGAGTTGAAGATGGATAAGGGGGATATTCTTAGGTCTCTTCGCAACTGTCTGTTGGATGAGGATATTAAAATCGATGTTGAATCGATCAAGCGATTTTGGCAGTTTGGAGTTACCCGTTGTACAAGTCGCACTGAATGTCTGCGAGGCAGAGTGAGAGGTGTGTTTAATCAGCGAGCCACGGAACCATCAGTATGCATACTCTTCGATATCTGTAGGGGAGACTGAGCACCTATGGGTCTGCCCGGAGTGCAATGACATCAGTTTAGTAACCATTAACGGAAACCTACAAATCTAAGATGGTCTGACCGGATCAGATCAGATCTGGAGAAAACCGAGGGGAGTATGCGGTGATACTTAATAAATTGGCGTTTTAGGACAAAGACACGTATGTATGGTATCACATAAGCAAGCAAAATGAATCATTTATAATAATAGCCGTTAATCGCAAGCGATGATGACAGCAGTCTAAGACGTGTGCTGCTGCACCTCTGGTGTGTGCGGAGGTGACTGTAGAGTCCCAAAACTAGAACACAATCCCCTACCACAGGCGGGGTATACATGATCAAGGTTAGATATGTGGGTGTTGTGCGTTCTGTCTTTTCGTTCAGCTCGTTTTTTCTGTGCCTCACAGCACGACGATTCTCAGCTATGCGAGCTCCTCTTGTGTTGTTACAGCGCCACTTTTGACGATCTTGCGCCAGGGATTCCCAGCAGCTGGTGTCTATATCGAAGCATTTCAGAGACACTTTAAGAATGTCTTTAAAGCGTTTTTTCTGTCCACCAACGGGTCATCTGCCCCCTTCAAGCTCGCCACACATAAACTGTTTTGGGATGCGTTTATCAGGCATCCTAGCAATGTTACCGACCCATCTAATTTGGGCCTTCTGCGACAGTGTTGACGCTTGAGAGCTTTGCTCTTATGAGGACTTCGCGATCTGAAATTTTATCTTGCCAATTTATTTTTAGTAGTTGGCGTAGACAGCTTGTGGGAAAGTGGTTGAAAAATTTTCTTGCGTGTCTACTATACACTGCCCATGTCTCGCTTGCGTACAGCAGCGTGGTTAGCATTATGGTCTAGTAAACTTCCAGCTTTGTGGCGCTACACTTATCCCCTTCCGCTCCCACACAGGCACTCTTTCTTTCTTTTCTTTTATCCAATCCCGTTTTGCCTCACAGCCCACAGCGTCAGGTCAAGAAGAGATTTCTAAAACGGGCCTTTGTGTGCGCTTCGTAGATTGTGTCTTTCGTTGCCTCTGTTATCTCTGAATCCATCTTTTGCGTGGCCTGCCTTTTGCTTTGTACTCATTGTATCGGAGCAGTATTGCTTTTTGAGATGCACTGTCAGTTGGTAACCTGCTTATGTGGCAGTACCATTTAATTTATTGTTTCTTGATGAAGTTTAGTACTGATGTTGTACCCACTTTTTCCTGTCTTTGTTTCTCCCAGCATTCTGCGTAGACACTTCATCTCTGTCGTGATTAGTTTTCTTCTAACATTTGATGTCAGAAGGTTAGGCACTGATAGCATAATGTGGGAGAAAGGTTGTGTTGAACATTGCTCTTTTGTGTTCACGGTGACATGTTTGCATTTTAAAATTGGCGCCATTTGTTCTATCATTTGATTTGCTTTGTTGCATCTGTGTTGAATTTCATTAGTTATTCTTCCATTTGCTGAAAAAATGCTCTCCATGTATAGAGGCACTGAATGCCACAATTTATGAAGCACACAAGAATTATGTTCTAGAAATCTCTTTTTATCCTGACACTGTGAGGCAAAACAAGATCACAGAAGAGAAGAAAATTATTTAGAGTAATGATTAAGTAATAAGTAACGCGTATTTGTTGCAAGAGTAACAAAGCACCTAATACTGCAAGATATCTGAAAAACACCACTTCTACCGCGAACCTAATATAACCTTTTGAACTTTAACCTATTTTGTTCTGGAGAAAAATGTGTCCGCGCGTCTGCTGTTATACGTTATTTTTTCTTGACAATAATTTTTCACTGACTTTTATTCGTTGTATTTAAAACTTTATACCCTCATATAAAGTCGATGCTTCGTCCTGATTTCTTTTATTGCCTTGCAATTATTGATCAACTGTCACATGTGCTTTCAAGATGTCCTGATCGAAAAACAAAACTCATGACAGAAAGATATATAGTATATCTTCCTTTCGTTCGTTTGAAATATTGACTACATATTCAATGTTGTTTCTTATATAAACTTCACTGTCTTTCGTAGCTCCTACAGAGCTCCGTGCAGTTTTCAAACCAGTGTTGGTTTCCCTAATCCAGTAAGTTTGCCTCAGTATATCATATTTGGGACAGTCTTGAAGCATGTGCTCTGCAGTCTCAGGTGCCTGTACACATGGCTGAAATGTTAATCTTGAATTTTTTAAATTACATTTATGTTATCAGTTATATGAGGCTTATCATCGTAGCACTCCTAATATGTTCATAGGTCCTCCGAACTTTGCTTCAACAAATCCAACAGCGTCCAGAGGCGTAGCACATCAGTTCGATGTTGATTAATCAAACTTTTTGGCACATTTTGTATGCCGCTCTTTTCGGGCTGTACCATTATCGACACCCATATATCTCAATCTGATCAGCGACTGGAGTTCACAGCCCTGAAACTCCTCTGTTCTCTCTCTCTCTCTCTCTCAATCGTTCTTTTCGGCCATTTTGATCATTCTTATTGTGATATATAAACAGCCTTTGCCAAGAACGTATTTTTACGTCACATCTTCAGTACCATTTGGAGCTCTGCTGCTTGTCCTTTGGCGATGTGTCCGATTTCAACCAGCGTTTACTGGGTTCGCTCTCCGTCAGCCTTTGACTGTCCCCAGCCGACCTGCAAGGCAGCAGGTTCGGACACATGCATCCGATTTCAGTTAAACCTCCTTAGTTCGCCTCTTACGACATGCGTGGCAGGTAACAGTGGTTCTATTCTTTACACCCCAAATTTGGGCCCGGGTAACCACTCGGGCAACTAATCTGTTCAAAAGACTCTCAATATTCTAAGAATGTCATTTCGGTCCATTACAGCTTCCTCTGATATCGTAGCCATTCCAGCCAATCTATCAGCTCGTTAATTACTGCTGACTCATGTGTTTTACTGGTTAGCCCGCATAGTAGAGTCATTGCAGTGCAAAGCGCTGCATACAGAACAACTACTTCCAGTTGATTGATTGACAGATTCATTGACTCAGCTGCAGTGCACGAACTCAGTAGCAAAGCGAGGGTCCCCGATGTCATTTAGAAGATAGTGAAGATTTATTTTGTAGGAATTTTATTTTAAATTTTTTCTAATGAATTCTTGCCCTGCTCTTCTCGATTTTGAATCGCCAAGGGTTCTTTTACGTGCTCAAATTGAACACGTTATCTACGTTTTATTACCCGTCTGCGAAAGCACTAGGAACTCGATCTCACCTACACTGAGATCAGGGATCTCTGTAAACAAATACAGATGACTCCACGAGGGTCAAACCTGGTACCTATGCACGAGAGACAAGCACATAACCTCTACGTCAGACCCCTAACTCAGTATGAGGATAAAGCCGTTGCTGCTTCTCCCCCCTCCCCTTCCCCGTCCCCCAGTGGCTCTCTGTGTCTCTGTTATCAGTTATATGAGGACTATCATCATAGCAATCCGGACATGTCCATAGGTGCTCCGATCTCCGTCTCAGCAAATCCAGCAGCCTCCATGGACCCAACACGCCAGTTCGATCTCTTTGCATATTTAGTATGTCGTTCTTTTCGGGCTGCACCAATATTGGCACCCATCTCTTTAAATCTGGTCAGCGAGTGGGATTCACAGCCCTGAAACTCGTCTGTTTGGAAAGACTCTCTCAATGCGTGAAGAATGTCACTTCGATCCATGGCAGCTCCTCTGATATTGTAGCCAAGCCAGCCAATCTATCAGCTCGTTCATTACCCCTAACTCCTGCGTGCCCAGGGACAAAAATGAAGGTGATTTCTCTGATCATTGTCTGTACCAGTACCTCCGTCCAGTTGCGTCTCACCATACCTGATTTGACTTTACGAATCATGCTCATGGAGTCACTGATTACTTCTGTAGTTGTTGTGTCTGGCTCTCAAACGATACTTCAGAAGATCCAGAACGGCAGGTTGCGGTATGAGTGGCTGTAGTCTGTAGAGGTTTCCAACCTCGAGAGACTCACGTGGATCTACTGTCCTTGGCAATGAGATAGGGGACAGGCTTGCATCGATTCTCGGTGAGTTTCGGGTGGATAATAGGGATGTTCTTGGGTCTCTTGGCGATGTTCTTGGGTCTCTTGGCGATCTCCTGTTGAATGAGGACACTAAAAGTGATGTCGCCGGTGTGGGGCCGGGGCTCGCAAGGGAGCAAAGAATAGTACCACTGCGACCTACAAGACATGTCGTATGAGGCGACTGAGGTAGGGGCCTAGGAAGCTACCTAGTGAATAAAAAGCGTCGCAGAAATCGGATGTGCTGGCCTAATTGTAGGCGCACAACAGGCACAACGTACAATTGCATTTATGCTAAGATCACATACAGATCACACGGAGAGTTGTAACAAGTGGTCGTTATGGAGCGGAAGAAGAAGAAGAAGAAATTGATGTAGAATGTACCTAGCAATTTAAGGGGTTTGGGATTGCACGTTTCACAGGTAGAACTGGATGCTTGAGAGACAGAGAGCGAGAGAGAGAAGAGTGTTACCAACGAGCCAACATAAGCATCAGTATGAGTACCGTCGATATCTATCGGAGGAAACTGAGCACATATAGGTATGTTCGGAGTGTTATGACGTCGGTTTAGTAAGCAATAACCAATACTATCTATCCATCCATCCATCCATCAATCCATCCATCCATCTATCATCCATCAATCCATCCATCCATCCATCATCCATCAATCCATCCATCCATCCATCTATATATTATCTATTATCTATCTGTCTGTCTGTCTATCTACTATCTATCTACTATATGTCTGTCTGTCTGTCTAGTCTAACTCTAACTCCAAATCTAAATATAAAACTAAAACTAAATCTAATATATCTAATCTATCTGTCTGTCTGTCTGTCTGTCTGTCTGTCTGTCTGTCTGTCTGTCTGTCTGTCTGTCTGTCTGTCTGTCTGTCTGTCTGTCTGTCTGTCTGTCTGTCTAATCTATCTATCTATCTATCTATCTATCTATCTATCTATCTATCTATCTACTATCTGTCTATCTATCTATCTACTATATGTCTGTCTGTCTGTCTGTCTGTCTGTCTGTCTAGTCTAACTCTAAATCATAAATCTAAAACTATAACTAAATCTAATCTATATATCTAATCTATCTAATCTAATCTGTCTGTCTGTCTGTCTATCTATCTATCAGACGGACAAAAATGTCAAGCTCACATGACCAGAACACAACAGAAAGGGATGATCAAAGACAACCAGTGAATGATCACATGACCAGGATGTAGAAACACAATAATAAAGACTTTGCTTCACCTCCCCATGGAGTTACTTTGTTAGAGATTTACATATTAAATAAAGATGGATTGCCTTGATCTGCACTGCGATAGTGGGCGTCCATACATTACCACGTAGGAGGGCACCTCCTCCATCCCCTGGAATTCCTTCTCGAGCAATCAGTTTATTCAGATCTGGTCTTCTTAATTTCCAGCTTCTTCTTCTTCGAACGCTCCATATCGACCACTTGTTAACTACTTTGTGTGATTGTTATGTGATCGGAGTCTAAGAGCGATTGTACGTTGTGCCAGTTGCACGTCTACAAGTAGCACATCACATACGATTTCTGCAATGCTTTTTTATTTACTAGGGTAGCTTTCCTAGGTCCTACACCAGTCACCTCTTACGACATGCCTTGTAGGTCGCAGTGGTACTATTCTTTGCTTCCCTTACTGGCCCCGGCACCACACAGGCGAAATTTCCGCGTAGTAAACTAAAAGCTAAACATTTAAAATTCATTTTGCCTCTCCCCTCCCCTTCCAACCTGAACAAATGTATGTTAACTTCCATAGTTGCATTGAAGTCTGCTGAAGACCGTGACCCCCGGGGCAACATAAGGCCGAATAGCTCAGACGGAAATCGACAATTCCTGTTTAATGGGGGTTGATTTTTGTATATGTTTGATAGAACACTGTAAGCTTTTTGCAATTTTACTCAATTCTATGAACCCATGGTTATTTATTGATGAAAAATATTAATAATACTGATATTCCTTAGTGTTCAGCTTAACTTGTTACATAATATAATCTTGATTTAGCATGTTGTGTTATTTTTAAAATGAATTCGTCTTGATACAACAATACTGGAATGCGAAGCCACGCGACAGTTGTAGTCTTATTTCCTAGATTTTTTATCTGAGCCCGCCTGTCGTTTGTTATCCAAGGCCACGGTTGTGATGAAGTCTGCTGAAGACCAATGCCTGTTTAATTAATAACATGTCCCGTAGCCTCAGATACGAAGTGCTTGTTACTTCCCCTTTCCTTAAGTGTGGACGTCCATGTACATATGAGCTTCGCATAGAACAAACAAAGGGCATCTATGAAGCAAAGCGTGAGGCAAGCAAGGTACCTCAATCTACCACACATACAACGTTCGTATAATATTTTCACCAGCTTCTAAATTAATCGGGGACTCTGGCCGGTGCTACGAAGTTCATGCACTACCGCTGAGATCTCCATGTGTAAGAAAGAGATCGGAGCACACATGTTACTGACCGAAGTGTAAAGATGATGGCCCAATCAATCAATCAATCAATCAATCAATCAATCAAAAAGCCATTTTCAGTGCCTCAACGTATGGACACCCATGCACATAAGCAGGGCCGTGGGGTATATTTTCTCGGTATGATGCAAGTTTTCGAAATACAGCCCCTTAAATGTTTTTCTTTAAAATAACCTTCAATTGTGATTTTGATTTCGCTGGTTATGTCCCCCGCCGCGCTTACGGTGCCACCTGATGCGGCTGCCACACTGTATCACAATACGGCCTGCACATAAGCGCCTCACATGGAACACAAAAGAGCATTTATGAAACAAAGGTACGCGAGGCAAGCAAGGTACCTCAATCTACCATAGACAACATTCCTTCCATTCTGTTCTCACTACCAGTGGAAGAGGAATTTAAATTAAATCTGTTTAGCAATAATGTCTTCCTTTCTCAAGCTTTTCATTCCTCGAGTGGGTTTATTTGCCGAGTCTCCCCCTTCCCCACCTCTCCCACTGCCACTTTACACGTAGCAGAACTAAGCACTCGCCATCGGCGCTTAACTTAAATAGGTCACATATTTTAACGGCCTTCTAACAAAATGTTGTTTTAACATTCCAGTTTGTGAGGTTTTTTTTATATGTTCCCTTCTTGTTCTTACAGTTTGTGAGTTTTGTTTTCTATGTTCCCTTCTTGTTCTTACAGTTTGTGAGTTTTGTTTTCTATGTTCCCTTCTTGTTCTTCCAGTTTGTGAGTTTTTAAATTTTGTTTTCTATGTTCCCTTCTTGTTCTTCCAGTTTGTGAGTTTTTTAAATTTTGTTGTCTATGTTCCCTTCTTGTTCTCCCAGTTTGTGAGTTTTTTGTATTTTGTTTTCTATGTTCCTTCTTGTTCTTCCAGTTTGTAGGTTTTTTAATTTTGTTTTCTATGTTCCCTTCTTGTTCTTCCAGTTTGTGAGTTTTTTTAATTTTGTTTTTATGTTCCTTCTTGTTCTTCCAGTTTGTGAGATTTTTTAAATTTTGTTTTCTATGTTCCCTTCTTGTTCTTCCAGTTTGGAGTTTTTTAAATTGTGTTTTCTATGTTCCTTCTTGTTTTCAGTTTGCGAGATTTTTAAATTTTGTTTTCTATGTTCCTTCTTGTTCTTCCAGTTTGTGAGTTTTTTAATTTTGTTTTCTATGTTCCCCTTTTTGTTCTTCCAGTTTGTGAGTTTTTGAATTTTGTTTTCTATGTTCCCTTCTTGTTCTTCCAGTTTGTAAGTTTTTGAATTTTGTTTTCTATGTTCCCTTCTTGTTCTTCCAGTTTGTGAGTTTTTAAATTTTGTTTTCTATGTTCCCTTCTTGTTCTTCTTGTTCTTTTCTTTAATGATGTTTTGACTCACAGTGCCAGGATGACAAGAGATTTCTAGAACTGACTTTTGTGTGCTCGAGTGGTTAACGGGGCCCAAATTTGGGGTGTAAAGAATAGAACCACTGTTACTTGTCACGCATGTTGTAAGAGGCGTCTAAGGAGGTTTGGTTGAAATCAGATGTACGTGTCCTAAACGTGTAGGTCTATGCGTTTAGGGGCCTACCAAACTAATGTGCAACGTATACATGTTCTTGGCTAAGATCAAACATATCACAAAGAGTGATTAAAATTGGTCGTAAAGAACGAACGATAAGAAGAAGAAAGAAGTGTTCTTCATAAGTAGTATTTTTCACCGCTTCTGATATTTCTGAAGTCCACCTTTTTCGTGAACGGTCTTTTCCTTTGTATCCACTGTAACGGAGTAGCACTGCCGTTTTTGAGGCGCTCTGTCTGTTGGTAATCTGCTAATGTGACCTTCTTCGAGCGCTCCATATCGACCACGTTAACCACTCTGTGTAATTTGTGTGTGATCTGAGCCTAAGATCGATTGTACGTTGTGCCAGTTAGGCGTCTACAAATATTTATAAACCTTTCATTTTTTTCAAAACTTTGTATTTACTAGGGTAGCTTCCTATAGAAAGCTTATCATCAATATATGAAAGGGACAGTCATCATTTTTTGAGCATGTGATGAGAAATGGAGGTTTAGAACACATAGTAACAACTGGTAAAATCGAGGGAAGACGAGACAGAGGAAGACAGAGAAAGAACATTTTGGATAGCCTGACTTCATGGCACGGATGAGCGTCAACATCTGAGATAATAGCAAACACCAGAGACAGAGACGTGTGGATATCCATGATCGCCTACGCCAGCCGGTACCTGATGACTATGAGCTTCCCTAGGCAAAAACATCAGTCTCCTCTTACGATATACCTTGTAGGTTGCAGTACTATTATTCTTTGCTCCCCTTTCGAACCCCGGCAATACACAGGTGAATAAGAATTAATTCTTTGCTGAGAATAGATTTCAAAGTTCTTGCTCACAAACTGTCAACATTACTAAAAGGAACACTTCTTCCTTTTTCTTTTGTCGTCCCACTACTACCGCGTTGTTGCCCAGTGTTGTGGTTTTCTGTTTTTGTCTTCCGCTGTTCTGGTGGCTTGGGTGATTGTTATTTTTGCTCTTTAACAAGATTTTACTATGCCATCTAACCATCTTTTTCGTGGTCTATCTCTCGCCTTATTTCCTGATGTTCTGTTGTAGAAGAGTCTGTATACTGTTGAATTTGGATGCATTCTTATTAATTGGCTGAACCACTTCATTCTTTGTTTCTCAATTCAAGCAAGGTTCTGTGCCAACTTTCTTTCTTATGCTGATGTTGGTGACTTTTCTTTTCTGGTGTTGTTGGTAACTTTTCGCAGGCAGCGCATTTCACATGTAGTTATTTTTTGTGAAACACGTAAAAACAAAGTACTATAGTTTTACAAAATACAGAAACAGTGACGATATACAGCAACGTTTCGACCCAAAGGCCTTTATCAAGCAAACGATACAACAAGAATGACGGATTTCGAGGAACACTACAAATGGATGATTACATATGGAAACATTCAAACCTATCTAATGAAAATTCTGGGAATAAAAACGAATGACGAAATGAGTGAAACACAAAACCAGAAGTGGAAAAGAAGAGAAACAATAAACAATTAAGTTAATATATATAACTTATATATATGAAGCAAATGCACATATAGATTGCAAGGCATGAGATGAGAAAGTACTAAGAAGCATTGGAATGCAATGCGTTGAGTCCAAGAGGTCGCAAGGTGCCATACAACGAAATAAAACGGTTCTCCGGGGCAAATCGACTGCGATCATCAGAGGAACATGATCGGATGGCTGTGACCTGGACATCACGAGCTCCTGAATGACCAGTATCATTGAAATGAGTGGCTACAGGGGTACAGAGAATTGGCATAAATCGCGCAAGTGTTGGGCAAATCGGTCACTGAGCCTCTTGCCGGTTTCCACAATATAGGTCTTGTTGCACCGTTTGCAGGTGATGGCATAGATGATATTACGGGACTCACACGTGAAACTGTCTTGAATAACATACGTGGCTTTTGGAAAAGAAACAGTGAGAGTCTGTATTACATATGCATACGTATAGCAGCATCGACGGTCACACTGGATGGTGCCAAAGTGACTCTGGATAATAGGCTTGAGGCAACTGTGCACCAACATATCATTAAGACTTCTGTCCCGTCTGTACGTCACCTAAGGATAGTGTTGGAAGACTGAACGTGTCTCAGGATCAGACTGAAGAATAGGAGATGATGGAATAAGACCTTTTTCACCAGGGAACTATGAGGGTGGAAAGTTAAGATAAGTTTAACCCTGTCAGAATTGGAAGTTCTATGTTGGTTGGAAAGGGCCTCCTGGCGAGCAATTAGCTGAACCCGATGCATGACAGATATAAGCACATTCTCTGGGTATAGGCGCTTGCGGAAGAAATCAAGCATCTCGTAGCTCTATCGAGAAAATCATCGTCCTCGCTACAGAGGCGACGAAGGCGTAAGAGTTGAGAGAAAGGTAAAGAATCACAACAAGCCAGAGGATGGGAAGAGATATACAGAAGAAAACTATGTGCATCAGTAGGCTTATAGTATACTGATGTAGTGATGGTGGCTAGGCTGATGGTGATGTCAAGAAAGTTGACCCAAGAGGTAGAGATGTGAGAGGTAAACCGAATAGCCGGATTGAAGACATTAATGAAATTAAAGAAGCGTGACAGATCGGCTTCAGGCATATCGATAATTCCAATACAATCATCAATGTATCTATGATACACAGACGGAAGAGGGCCATCATAGGTGTTCCATACTAAGTGTTCAAGATGACCCATGAATAGACAAGCATAACTGGGTCCTGTTTTAGTACCCATGGCGACCCCACTGATCTGCTCAAAGAACTGGTCATTGAACTGAAAAGAGTTGAGAGTGAGAACTAGTTCTGCAAGACGAAGGAGAGCCGAGGTGGAGACAAGTGGATTAGTTCTCCTGTCGAGAAAAAACTAGAGAGCTTGAAGTCCGTCGGAATGAGGTATAGAGGTGTACATTGAGCAGACATCAAGGAGGAAGAGACGGTAAGTCCTGCCAGGTAACAACTCAATGGAAGAAAAACAGACAAGGTGTGGTTCGTATCTTTCAAGAATGAAGGTAGTGTGGTGACTATAGGATTGAAGATACTGTCAAGGAATTCGGAGATATGTTCCGTAGGACAGGAGCAAGCAGAAATAATAGGCCTACCAGGATTGTTGAGTTTATGAATTTTGGGGAGCATATAAAATGCGGGTTTGCAAAAACAGCTATCGATGATACACAGTGATGATGCGCCGGTGGGAAGGTCTTTAGAGGCAATTAAGTTCTTAATTACTTTACGGATTTTGCTATTGTTAGATAGTGTGACATCAGAAGAACTAGTTTTGTAAAACTGGGTATCAAGTAGTTGGTTGTGGCCTTCCTGAAGGTATAAGTCTTTGCTCCATACAACTATGGCACCACCTTTATCAGCGGGTTTGATAATAATGTCATCACGTCGACGGAGGTGTGATAGAGCACGAAACTCGGACGGAGACATGTTAGAACGCCCTAGGCGTTTAGGGTGGACCAGTCCAATATCATGTGAAGTATTCTTGATGTAGAGATCAAGAGCGTTAGAGGCACCAGGTTTGGGTGTCCAATCGTGTTTGCGAGCGAAATACTTAGAGAACATACTGGTGTCGAGACATTCTAGAGAGTCCTCCTGGTTCTGAAAATGGAATTTCAGTCGCAAGGCACGGTGAAAACGGTTCACATCTTGAAGAGTATAGTAGTGGTCAATGGTGGGTCGGAGAGGAACAAACTTGAGACTCTTACTTAAAACACATCTCTCGCTGTCCGATAAGGAAGGTCTGGGGATGCAAACCACCTGTGTGGGAGGAGAAGATAGTAGTAGACAATTGGGAGGAGTGGTAGAAGGTACAGGGCGAAGAAGGTCAAGTTTTTGTTGATGATGAGTGCACATAAATTCATGCAGTTGTCTGTTATAAACATGGATAAGAACATGGATAATGGTTAAGGACATGGATTATTTTTTGTGACTGCGCTTTGTTCATTGTCTATGTTTGGCTCTGGTGACACGAAGGGACACAATCCGTGAAATGCAACTCTCCTCTTATCAAGGGGTACAATTCATGAAATACTGCAACTGTACATGCTATTAAAAATTTAAAAATAGTCATGTATGTATTTGTAGATATTGAGGTAGCCCATGAATCAGTTCTGATGACCTCAACTAACACTAATCAGATATGACAGCATACTACATTATAACTGAGCAGATGTGGTACTAAGTGATGTTTTTCTGAAGGGGGAAGGATTTGGTGATTGGTTATCTGAGCTGGGGACTGTATATTCAGGCTTGCAACAAGACTCTCTTCTTTCGACAGTGTTATTCAAGATATACACGGTGAGAATTGCTAAATAAAAACTTGATGGAAGAGGTAGAACATTATCATTTGCTGATGACATTCTTCTTCTTCTTCTTCTTCGAACACTCCACATTGATCGCTTGTTAACCACTCTTTGTGAATTGTATGTGATCTGAGCCTAAGAGCGATTGTACGTTGTGCCAGTTATGCGCCTAAAAAATAGGTCAGTACATCAGATTTCTGCAACGCTTTTTATTTACTAGTGTAGCTTCCCCAGGTCCCTACCTCAGTCGCTTCTTGCGACATGCTGTGTAGGTCGCAGTGTTACTATTCTTTGCTCCCCTTTCGAGTCCCGGCAACAGACGGGCGTGATGGCATTCTAGTATATAGACGGGGAGAAATACAGGAATGAGAATGCCGGTGAGATACAGAGGGAACTTGACCGCATCACAAACTGATGTGATATCTCTGGAGCTCTCTCTAGTCAGTCACACAAAGGCAGCAGCAACATGATTCTCCCTTAATAATCACACTTTTAACGCATGCACACCTGTTGTTAGGCTTCGATGTTGACATATCCGGAGCTAGATCAATAACATCTTTAGGTGTGAAATTTGACTTCAGTTTGTGTTTCAGGGACTATGTCAATGCCTGGCGACGACTAGAGTCATGGCAGCAGTTAATATCGAGCAACAGCTACTTGTCATCCTGTATCAGGCTTATGACGGCTGCAGAGGCGGAACTTGTGGCCTATGAGAGAGAGAAATTTCGAAGGACTTCTAGGGTGGCAAAGTTCTGCTCAGGATAAGCTATTTGATGATGGCTTCTCTTGTTGGTGGTGGGGTAGGGGAAGAGAGTGTCACCCACCAGGAACACTTATATCTATCAGTTGTATATCCATTGTTATCGATGGAAGTTATATTGTTATATTTCTCTTATATCATTATACGTTACACAGGACCTGCAAGTAATTTCATCACACCGCTCTATCCTAGACAATTTGTTTAATCTCTTCTATAGAAATGAGTGATATATCTTACTTCTCTCAATAAAGTTTTACTTTCTTTCTTGAACCCTTTGCCTCCCACTTTAATGCCTGCTTTGTGATTCATTCAACATTTCTTCTCAGAATATGCCCAACATATCTCCATCTTCTCATTCTGATAAAAGTGGTTACTAGTGACTGGCCAGACATTTCTCTGACTTCATCACTTCTGAATTCATCCAATTTTATGTTCATTCTTTTTCGCAGACATGCATTTTCAAATGCATTCAACTTACTTTCTATATCTTTAGACATTTTGCAACTCTCGCTAGCATATACTAGAAATGAGACAACATTGGAAATGAAAATTTGTAATTTGGTTTTAAAACTATATAAATTAGGTTCCATATTTAGGTGCTCATCTTTCGTGCCAAAGGTAGCTCCCTCGTGGAGACTTCTGGATATTTTTCCAGTGATCCCTGATCTCCGTGTAGGTGAGATCGAGTTACTAGTCCTACCGGAGACGGAAGATAAAACGTAGCTCCCTTGTAAAATCTGAGCGCGTAAAAGAATCATTGGCATTTCAAAATCGAGAAGAGCAGGCTGGAAAGCCGATGTCTGGCTTAAAAAAAAAAATTCCAGCAAAATATCTTCACCATCTTATAAATTACATCGGGGACCCTCGTCGTTGCTACGGGGTATGTGCACTGCAGCTGAGATCTTCCTGTGTAAGAAAGAGATCGAAGCACATGTGTTAACTCACCGAAGTGCAATGATGATGGTCCTATCACTCAATCAATTTAGACTTTTAAAAATCCGTGATGCTACTTTGAAATTGAACAGAATATTTTTTTCCGTAATAACAACTTTCAGTTATGTATCAATTTTTATCGGTGGGAGATACATTTTGAGACCGTAATCTTTTTCATGGTGGTCGGCGACATTCTTCTTTGTGTTTGAGCACTGAACATACCACTTGTGTGTCATGCACTTTGCGATGACGCTTCATCAGTTGCTGATCTTTACATAGTTTTCTACCTCATTTATAGCGCCAGTCTTCATGCTAGGATCGAACATTTCCTTCAGCAGCCTTTCTCTTACTTCAATCAAGTAGTTTATCCAGTAAATCACGATTGTTTGCTGGCACCCGAGGAATCGTGAACAATATATATATATATATATTTATTTATACACTAATATGAAGTCCAAAACCACGGTTTTGCCAACTAGGGCGCAGATCTAAGAATGTTAGGGGTATCAGTGTGTTAAGGGAGTAAGAAATATGATAAATTAGAATAATGAGAAGAAATATGAGGGGGAAGCAAACAAGCCTTGTATTGGGTGCAAAGCGGGCGTCTGCTGCTTAGCGGTAGTGAGCTTGATCACAATCCAAGAGTACCTGTTCAAAATCAGCGCCGGCAGATTTGGAATCCAATTTATTCACGTGGATTTTTACGAACGGTCAAAATAGACCTCATCTTTCAGAAAGCAATGGCAAACTACTGGACGTAAAAGTGGTGCCTAGACAATCGACGACTCGTTTACTATGGTTGATAGCGACGTCCTGTAAAAGATATGCCACGAATTTCATTTTCAGTGCGCAAAGCAAGTAGTCTAGTCTGGCACTTGGGAAGATGTAAAGCTGTGTACCACGATCGTCTACACCAGTCAACACATGATAATGGAATATACATGCCATACTAACATATATGCACCGTTTTCTAAATGAGCTAAATCAAAAAAGGCAACAAGTCTTTGTGGTTCGAACACACAATATGAAAGAACGATGACCTACAGCGAACTCACAGCACGGTGTGTTCAGTTTGAATGTGTTACTGACATAAACAGCAAATCATTCCGCGGTGTGTAAGCCAGGGTGCCAATATCACTAGCAGTTAACTCTCATTTTCTACAACAAATCCCCAACACATACATACCAATAGATTCTAATTGATAACTTGAAATGATCAACACACCTTAAGGTCTTATAATTAGTGAGAGAATCGAGTAAACTTGATAATAAACAACATTCCACGAAAACGAAATTGTTCTCTCAACTGACGTAACCAAACAACTCAACATCGATTGAATTCATGCGCAAGATAACACCTTTAATGCAGGCATATTTGATTAAGTTTGATAGCAATATAAAGTTTTTAATGGATAAATTAACAAAAGTTTACATCTAGTTAATCATATTTTATTATTTTATATCTTAAATTTTGAATATTAAAGTTTTCGAATATTGACCCGGAAGCAAAATTGATGAAAATATTAGATCACGTGGTTTCAACGACCAATCAGTGGCTGTTTTTATTGAAGCAGAAGCGGTCTCTTTTCATGCTTGTTGTACAATCAATCAATCATTTTTAGCACAATTTAGACATCTTATGTTGAACCATATAACTTGGCAAGTAGAAACTGAATACTTGAATCTATATTGCAGGTAAAGATAAAGTATTAGTTGATATTTTATCGCTATTTTGCTCAAATGTGCACTGAGGGTTTGACACGGAGATTTACTGACGCCAAATTATCCTTGCGATCTAAAACTGTGTAGTGTTCGCTAAAAAACAGAACTGTATTTTAACTTGTGTCCGTTAAATCTGAGTGTTTTGTAGCAATAAGTGTTTAGATATGTTTGATTGTTGTACCTGCTAACATTGTTATATCCGTAGTTTTCTGACACGTAGCACATCTTCAACATGATGTGCTTGGTACTACACCCCTGTGTTTAAAATATGAACTTCACTACTACACATCCTTCTCATACAATCATCGTAACAACGATACATCACCGCAGTTTGTGTCAGCCAGGGTCTAACTTGTAAACGCCGTAGGTCTCTTATTCAGAGTACCGTTATTATACTAACTATCACAATTTGAATTTACTCTTCACAAATTTGTCATGTGAATATGTTTAGTTTAGTATTCACTAACTTTCACTAAGTCTAATGATCCAGTTTAAATGAACGTATTAAATTACTCGTATTCGTAAATTGAGGCTCAGTTGAGTATCATGACATGAGTATCTGATTGTGCTGGGTTGTACTGAGTCGACGGTACAGTGTTATTTATTTGTACACAGTAGTGGGAGTACTGTCTCCTTGTGAATGTTAGAAGGAGGTATTTTGTGGTTTACCGTTATTATATGTACTATCACAGTTTGAATCCCTCGTCACAAATTTGTCATAAACTAGATGTGAATAGTTTTTAGTATTAGACTAATGTCTAATGATTCTGTTTAAATGTATTTATTACTTGTAAATTGAGTATGCCCATCTTGGTTTTTCTTCCATTGTTGGGAGACAATGGAAGAAAGTCCACCTTCTGAAAGTCTGTATGGGATGGACGAATCTGTTGGAGAAAGTTTTTAGTATGGATGTGATACTCGTGGTTACATGCAACATTATTTCCAAGTAATTAAGTATTTATATGCTTTTTAATATAAGTGTTACATAAGAGTTCTCAGTATATTCTATCTATCTATTCTCTAATCCAGTTTTGCCCTTCAGCGTCAGGTTGAAAAAGGAGACACCTGGAGCAAGCCTCTCTATGTACCTTGTCTTCTTTCTCTTCTCTAGTCCTGATTTGCCTCACAGCTTCTGGGTAAGAAATTTCTAGAACAGACTTTTGTATGCGATTCATAAACAGTGTCTTTCGTCACCTCAGTTATCTCTAAGGTCCACCATTTGCGTGGTCTGCCTTTTGCTTTGTATCCAGTGTATTGGAGTAACATTGCTTTTTGTGGCGCACTGCCTGTTGGTAATCTTATGTGGCTCAGTATACCGCAGACAGAAAAGGAACAAATAGATCTGTACAGAAAACGCTCAAATTAAAAAAACTGTCTGATACTACAAATGCATTAAACGTCACAGTGGTTTATAGAGAACGGTAATGGAAGTCATGGTTCCTGGAATACAAGGCTGGGGGGAACAAGACAAAGGTGGCAGTAGGACATCAAAGAAGACCTGATGAGGAGGCGGGAGAACTTGCTAGGGAGAGAGAGCTTTTCAGGCAGGCTTAATAAAAGGGAGGTTCGGCAAGGGACATGCTACTACTTAAAACTACAAATAATGAGAAAAATAATGTATTTTGGACATATAAAAAGGCACACAAGTTGGAGAAGACCATTGGGATTCTCCGCAAAGAGTTAATTATTTGTTTATATTTGTTGGTCTAATTGTTCTGAAATAAAAAAGACTTGTTCTTAGGTTGAAAGAGGCGTGTCACATCCTAGAGCATTTAATGCACTACTTAACAAACAAAGAAGACTATTATGGAAGAAGTAACCTTGACAGAGAGAAGAGAAAGATCACGGAGAAGGATTCAAGATATAACTGATCATTTGAGCATGACAGCTGCAGAGGCAGGAATCTGATTTATGATAGAGAGTAATTTAGAACCACTGTTAGTGTGGCAAAGTTCTTCTCTAGACAAGCGAGTGTATGATTTAACTGATTAGCTACTAAATTGAAAAACAGGTTGTGGCTGAATTAAATTTGGATCACATTTTCCCATTGCAGGTGCATGCACAAATTCAGCTGCAGTTTTTAAGAAATATTGACAGATTTTATGACTAAGCTTCTTCTTCTGCGATCAACTTCTGCTATGCGACTACTCCGATATGTGTCATAAACAGGGTGGTGCGCTTGAGGTCTTCACCGGTCCCCCATAATTTTTTTTTGAAGTTTTGTTTCTGTTAGCCAGATTTCCATTCTCACACTGCTCAGGCTGGGACAGTGCTGCACAGGTGCAGGCTGCTGAGACCCATTCTATGGAGGTGTGCTCTTGAGACTGCATTGTCCCGTTCTAAGACTGAAGACAGTGCTTTTCTGTTTAGTGTATTTATACTGTCGTGCTCTGGGTTGTATCCTCCATGTGTCTTTCTCCACATGATTTTTCTAGATTGTTTCAGTATAGTCTTTGCTTCTGTAAAGCTTTGTGTTGGGTGGTGTTGTGTTAGGCTCCCTCCAGCCCGTGCAAGTTTGTCAGCCTTTTCATTTCTTAGTATGCCACAGTGTGCTGGTATCCACTGTAAGACTAGTTCCAATTTTTTTGACAGCTGGCTGATTTTTTGCAATATATCCTGAATGAGCTTGTCTTGTTTGGAACATGAGATGGCCTGGAGAACAGATCTTGAATCGCTAAAGACTGCAATAATTTTTGCTGGCACCTGTTGGTCGTTGAATATCTGTATGGCTGCAAGGAGGGCTGTTGCCTCTGCTGTAAAGTTGGCGCATGTTTCTTCTGTTGCCAGAAAGTGTGTTTCTGTTTCCTTGGGGGTGAGTGATGTAGATTTTACTGCCTCCCTTCCGGATAGCAGCTGTAGCTGAGCCATCTGTGAAAACGTGTGTCCATGTGCTGGTGGGAAATTGCTCTTGTAGCATTAGGAGTGACCTGGCTCTTTGCTCTGTATTTTATTTGAGATTATTCCTGTGACTTCTAGGTGTATTCGGGCCATGTTTTGGTAGCTTGGCTCTGGTGTTATGGGTTCCCACGTTTCTGGGTCAGTTTATAAGATGTCTGAATGTTGCATGTTGAATTCTCTGGCGAGATGGTTTGGACTTTTTCTTAGAGTATTTTTGTTTTCTTTTGGAATTTTGTGTAGCTGGTGTTCTTTTAGTCGTTTTAATAACATTTTGTAGGTCAATTAATTTTCTTTACGGTCGTTCTAAAACAAATAAATAGAGGTGGTCCCTATGGCTTATAGGAATCAATCAGTTGAGTAACAATTTTTTTGCTAAACAGATCATTGTAATACTGTTGCTGTCTTCTTGTCTGTTATGTTGTATTGGTAACAGGGTAGGTTATGCAAAGCATTCTGGCAAGTGCACCTCGTACACAGTGATTCCTACAGTCTCTGATGTTTTTGCATTCCATCATTTGCTTGGATATACAGTCTCTAATATTTTTGTATTCCATCGCTTGCGTAGATCTACAGTCTGATATTTTTGTGTGAACCTACAGTCTCTGATATTTTTGCATTCCATCATTTGCGTGGATCTACAGTCTCTGATATTTTTGCATTCCATCATTTGCGTGGATCTACAGTCTCTGATATTTTTGCATTCCATCATTTGCGTGGATCTACAGTCTCTGATATTTTTGCGTGGACCTACAGTATCTGATATTTTTTCATTTCATCATTTGCATAGACCTACAGTCTCTGATGATTTTGCATTCCATTGCTTGCGTGGACCTACAGTCTTTGATATTTTTGCATTCCATCATTTGCGTTGACGGTTTTTAAAAAACCTGAATAGTAGCACATGTTGCAGGGTAATGTTGATGGTAATCATTTTAATAGTCAAACCATTTGTTTTGTTGTTTCTTAATATTATCTAGAACTGGTGTTTTTTCTTAATATTATCTAGAACTGGTGTTTTTTCTTAATATTATCTAGAACTGGTGTTGTTTGTGTTTCTACCATGTTTCTAATAGTCTTGTTTGTGATCTTAATTCTCCCTGTCTATTTTCCACAGGCATTTTATCTCTGTGTTGTAATTTTTTTTTGGCTTTAAGGGTTCAATTTATCTCTGAAGTCGGAGAAGGCACAGATGCCATACTAGGTGCCCTGACTACACTTGAATTCATAGCTTGATTTCAGCGGAGTTTGGTTGCATTCGTATTAAGTGGTCGAACCACTTCATTCTTTGTTTCTCAATGTAATTCAAACAAAGTTCTTTCCCAACTTTCTTTCTTATGCTGATGGTGACCGGAAAAAGAAGGGTTCAATTTTAGCTCAGATAGCACAAAGTTAGGATGATTGTATGACTACATGGTTTTGACTTTATTTTGTCACATTGACGTCACTTTTTGTGTGACTCCTCTTATATAATTGTATAAGCATCTGTGGCTTAGCAGTAGTGAGCTCGATCACAACCTAAGAGTACTTGGTTCAAACTCTGCTGCGCGCAGTTTGGAATAATTTGTTTCTGAGGAATTTTACAAACGATAAAAATAGACCTAACCATTCAGAAGGCAATGGCAAACTACTGAGTGTATAGGTGGTGCATAAAGAATCAATGACTCGTTTACTGGGGTTGATGGTGACATCCTGCAAAGGATATGCTATGAATTTCATTTTTCATATATAATTGTGTTAACATTTAAAAGTGTGTTTAAAAAATATAGATGCCAAGTTTCTAAAGTTCATTATTTATATTTACCCAGATTTTGTGAAGTTTCTAAAATTAAAACATTATTTATATATACCCAGATTTTGTGAAGTTTCTAAAATTAAAACATTATTTATACATACCCAGATTTTGTGAAGTTTCTCAAATTAATATACTATTTATATTTACCCAGATATTTGTGAAGTTTTTAATGTTCATTTTTATATATACACCAGATTTGTGAAGTTTCGAAAATTAATATACGATTTATATTTGCCCAGGTTTTCTAATGAGCAAAAACAAAGCAAGAGGAGGTGGCGACAGAAAAGGAGAGGGCATTGGCGGTGAGAGCATTGCTCCATGCATGATCACCTCTCAAGTAACACCTGGATTGCATACGTTGCGGCAAAATCCACCTTTGGCCACAGGACACACATACATAGTGCAGTCACATCATGAAATGAAGAACTTTAATGTAGGTTGTATAGACTTTTTCTCTCTCCCATCTGTGTCTACTCTCTCTGTCGTCTCTCTCTCCATCATCTGTGTATGTCTACTCTCGCTCTCTTCTTTTTGTGTATGTTTACTATAATATATTAAAAGGAATGAAATTGTATATATATGTTCCAATTGTTTGAAGATATCTAGACATCCAATGGACTTGAAATTTGGCAAGAGGGTAGCTTTCATACATGAGAAGATGTAAAAATTATAAATGGAACTATTTGTTCGTTTCTATAACCATATTCCAACTTAACGCAAATGATAGTGTACAGAAATCGCCGAATACGTTTATCCATGTTTTCACGTTCCAGTCACATGATACTCACAGCAGTCATATTGTTACTTTACAGCAGTTGCATGTTACGAATACAAACATATTTATTGGTCTTTAAACATTTTGGTCCGGTGGCCAAATGCATTAGATGCTATGCTGGAGACATGTTCAATTCACGGGAAGCACATTTTTTAAAAACATTTTATTTTTATTAACACATTTGATTATGAGAACTACAGAAATTTCATTTGCAACAATAGAACTGACTGAATAAATTCAATGTGCAAATTGTTATTTGTCAACTTTCACGGGAATTCTATCGTAATCTGAGATAATCACAGAAATTCTGGCAATCGGAATGAGCAACATTTTAATCTTATGTGGTCAACTGACAAAATTTTCCCACCAAGCATGGAGAGAAAACGTATTGTTTTTAATGGGAAAGAAGCCGATTTTGAGGCAGCAGGGCATGTTTCTTTAATATGAAACTAAATTCCCTACGCGAAGAACGGGTAAAACTGCTAGTCGCATCATATAACAAAAAAACTGTTGTTACCGCCTGTAGTAGCGCTATTAAGGGCGGTGTGGGAACGAGAGCCTGAGGAATTTAATGGCTAGTGCAGTCGCTGTGAAGCTGTTCAGGTTAGGATTTTTCATTTTTGCCCACAACAGACAAACATCCTTCACCATAGTGTGAATTGAACACGGGTCTCCCGCATTTGAGCCCCGTTCTAATCCATTCAGCCAGACGCTCCTCGTGTTTACTATTGCATTATAAAAATAAATAATTTTACTTCATATTTTGTCATCACACTCTGACCAGGTTGTTGGCTTGTGTCTTGGATTTTCTGTCTTTATCTTCTGTCACAAAAACACATGTTGATCTGCCTTTTTAATTTGAGTTGCTTTTTCTTCAAGAAAATGTTTTATATTTTCAGATACTGTTCATATGAACCAATCTGCATTTCTTTCAGCTCTTGAAATAAAGCTGGGCTTGAATGCAAAACTGTTACAGTAGAGTATATGTCTTTTGTTTTTGCATCCATCAAGAAGGTCTTTCATAACCTGAGACGATGCCCGAACCTACTGCCTTGCAGGTTGGCTGAGCGAACCCAGTAAACGCTGGTTGAAACGTCGCCGAAGGACAAGCACTAGAGCTCCAAATAGTATTGAAGATGTGACGTAAAAAACTGTCTTGGCCAAGGTTGTTCACAATAAGAATGCCAAGGTGTATCACAATAAGAATGATAAAAATGGCCACAAAGAACGAACGCAAGAGAAACAGAGACGATGCCCCAGCGCAACCTTAATTATTACACCAGTAGTCTGAGACTGTTGGTTTACAACATATTCCCATCCCAATCTGAAGGTGCCTAATGAATGCAGAAATTTTAGCTGCATCAGTTTGATCACAAGTAAGATTTTTGTACATAGCTCTTCATGTCTACTGACAGTTGTGATTTTCACAGTACCTATTCACTTCATCAGTGATCAGATCTATGACAGTATCAGGAAAAAGAAGCTTGAAAGAAATCAGTGGGCATATACCCAGTTGTGTCTGATGTGACACATTGTTGTTCTTCATATAGAAGAAGAATATGCAATTGTGCACTTTTCTAAGAGTCCATGGTTATTTATTGAGGAAAAATGTTAATAATACTGATATTTCTTAGTGTTAAACTTAATTTGTAATATAATATAACCTTGATTTATCATGTAGTGTTGTTTTTAAAATGAATTCACCTTTATACAGCAATACTGGAATGTGAGGTCATGTGACGGTTTTGGTTTTAATTCCTATAATTTTTCCCTCAACCTGTAGGCTTTATGTTATCGGAGGTCACGCGTATAATGGTACTAAAGGATTATATCTATTAACTGAAGAAGTAAGTTATATTTCTTGATTATCTGGAAATTATATTATCTTTCTTTGATTACTTGCAGAAGTCAGCCCGGCCAATCGCACCTGCTCCACCTACACAGCAACTACAGAATTTGAGTGCTCGGAGTGTGCAGTCTGTGCAAGCAAATATACCAAGCATAATTTCACCTTGTAAGTACAGTTTGTTGTTGGTTTTTTTTTTTTAAACTGTCACCCTTTTCTGTACCAGAGGGAGTCTATAAAGATCTAAATGCGAAAGATTGACTTCATTGCACCAGGTTTCTCCATATGGCTTGGTCACTTCAAAGAAATGGCACGCCACCTAGTGAGAGTACTTCTCAAAGTATGAACTTCATAGCTCAGGCAACAATCTTTTTTTTTTTAGGAACCCTTTCATACCTCGTGGTATATAGGTCAATACAGTGTTAGGCCTGTATTTTTCATTGACCGTCGGCACACGATGGGTGATGTGGTCAGCATCACGCCGGCCGCCTTACTTTCCCAGAGCATGTCTGGTACCCAGTTGAGGCTGTCGACTCTGAGAGGTCAAGTCATGGAAAAATTCCACCATTTCATGCGAGCTGAACCAGACCACCAGCCTTGCGCGAGTTCACTAACAACTACGCTACAGAGCTTCTCTCAGGCAACAATCTGATGCACCCATAATCCAAACGATGCAGTCCGGACTCAAACCCATGACCTTCATAAGCGCAAGGCACACCACTTAACCACTCCGTCACCGAGACCCCCAGCCAGAGAGAGTACAAGTTTGTACTAGTTCCTGGTACCAGACAGTGGGGTCTATACTAGTTCCCTATACCAGAAAGTGGGATCTTTACCAGTTCCATGTAACAGACATGCTTTTCCTATCAACAGTGACGTCAAGCAGGGTGCGTACTTGCACCCACACTCTTTGGGATATTTTCTCCCTACTTCTCTCCCATGCTTTTGAATCCGGCGAAGAAGGAATATTTCTCCACACAAGATCAGATGGAAAATTGTTCAACATGGCGCGACTCAAAGCAAAGACCAAAGTCCAAAGAATCACCATCAGGGAACTTCTGTTTGCCGATGATGCAGCATTAACATCACACACAGAAGAAGGGCTACAACACCTCATGAACAGATTTGCTGCAGCATCAAATGAATTCGGCTTGACCATCAGCCTAAAGAAAACAAATATAATGTTCCAGGATATTAGCAGAGCCCCATCTATCAACATTGGCAGTCATACGCTTAAAGTAGTCAATACCTTTACATACCTTGGCTCTGTCATCAGCAGCAACCTCTCCCTCGATGATGAAATTAGTTGTCGCATTGGGAAGGCCTCCACTGCTATGTTTAAATTAGCAAAGCGTGTATGGGAAAACAGGGCACTCACAAGAAACACCAAGACACAAGTATATAAAGCTTGTGTTCTCAGCACTCTGTATGGTAGTGAGACATGGACCACATATGCTAGACAAGAACATCGCCTCAACACCTTCCACATGCGGTGTCTCAGGTGAATATACAACATCCGATGGCAAGATCACATCTCCAATATAGAAGTCCTGAACAGTGCTGGCATTCCAAGCATGCACACCTTACTGAGTCAGTGACATCTCAGATGGCTGGGACACGTGTGCCGATGAGTGATGATAGAATCCCAAAGAACATTCTATATGGTCAACTCGCATCTGGTGCTAGACAGCATGGGCGCCATTATTATGCTTCATTGACACCTGCAAGCGTGATCTAACTTCATGCGGCATAGACAAAAACACTGGGAGCGCTGGCCAAAGACAGGCAAGCATGGCGAGGGCGGCTCAAAAAGAAAAGAAGAAAAACATCACATGTGGAGGCAAAAGAGAGGGCAGAGAGAACATCCATGCATCGGCTCTAGTCTCCAGTTTTACCTGCAGCAACTGTGGCAAGGATTGCCTCTCCAGAATAGGCCATTACAGCCACATGAAACGTTGTGATTCAGCACAGAACATACTACGTGACGCAACACCTATTGTCTCCTGAGACAAAGAGGCCAATGATGTACCAGACAGTGGGGTCTATACTAGTTCCCTGTACCAGAAAGTGGGATCTATACTAGTTTCATGTACCAGACAGTAGGTCTATACTAGTTCCATGTACCAGACAGTGGGGTCTATACTAGTTCCATGTACCAGACAGTGGGGTCTATACTAGTTCCCTGTACTAGACAGTGGGGTCTTTACTAGTTCCCATTACCAGATAGTGGTGTCTATACTAGTCCCCTGCATCAGACAGTGGAGTCTGTACTAGTTCCCTGTACCAGACAGTGGGGTCTATATTAGTTCTCTGCACCAGACAGTGGGATCTATACTTTTGACTTCTGGTAAGCAGGTCTTCTGGTGACTCATTCTGATGGTGGGAGTCAGTTTCTAGGGCTCTTTTAAAAATTCCAAACAGCTTCCATGCCAGAGGGGGCTTTGCTGTGTCTAACTTATAAACCTGAATGTCTCTGGGGCTTGAAGGTAAAGGACTTTCCTCTCACTCCAAGGGTACTCGGTCCCTTTTTCCACATGTAATAACCTGGATATATTTCCATAGATCCCTGATCCCAATGTAGGTGAGATCTAGTCCTATCGAAGGCAGACGATAAAATATAGGTCTGTGTTCTTCAAACACTCCATATCAGCCTTTTGTGAAACCACTCTTTGTGATTTGTATGGGATCTGAGCCTAATAGCGATTGTAAATTGTGCCAGTTATGCGCCTATATGTAGGCCAGCACATACGATTTCTGCGATGCTTTTCATTTACTAGTGTAGCTTCCCATGGCCTCTACCTGAGTCGCCTTGTAGGTCACATTGTTACTATTATTTGTTCCCCTTGTGAGCCCCGCCGGCCTGTGTTCAAGTTAATCATGTTAAAGAAACTGCAATTTGTACTTATTTATTTATCCCCAAAATTATTTTAAAATTGTGGGTTTTTTTTTGTTTTGTTTATTGTTTGCGCTAATATTTGTGTTTATATTCCATCACTATGTAGCCTTAGCTGCAGGAAACAGCGAAAGCCTTTTGAGTTTGAATCTTGTCACAACTAGTGCTTCAAGTGGACTTGGAACAATCACTCACAATCCCATTGCAGTACCGGTGACTCACTCTCAAGCCAGTGTGTTTCAACTGGGATCCAGTTCTACAGCTGGTAACTTATCTGTGGTCCAACAGAACATTGCAGGATCTGCAGTACCGATCACTATGATCAGGGGGTCTAACAATGCAGTTCAGCAGCCCCCATCACATATTCAAGCCTTTGCTCAGAGTTTTTCTCATTTACCTAGAGGTGAGAACCATCTTAATTTATGTCTGCTTTATGTTCCATCATGTGTTCGCTCTGAGGGACACCAATAAGACCAATCAGATCTGATGTTGGATGCTGACATCACACAATAGAAGAAAACTAGTCACGAGAAAAAGGAAGTGTCTACGCAGAATGCTGGAAATATCAAGAAGAGACCAGTTTAGAAATGAAGACATCAGAAAAAAGTGGGTACAACATCAGTACTGAATATCATCAAAAAATAACTAATTAAATGGTTCAATCACATAAGCAGATTACCAACAGACAGTGCATCTCAAAGAACAATATTATTAAGATACAGTGGATACAAAGAACAGGATGTCCATACAAAAGGTGGAACTCAGAGATAACAGGCAGCAGAATACTGTTTATGAAGCACACACAAAAGCCCGCTCAAGAATTCTCTTCTTATCCTGACGCTGTGAGACAAAACACCATATCACAACGTGTTATCCACTTCTTTATTGACGACCTCACTACTTCTTATCTCCAGTCCTGATTTGCCTCACAGCTTCAGGAAAAAAAGAGTTTTCTAGAACATGCTTTGTTATGAGCTTCATAAATAGTATTTTCTCCGGCTCTTTTATTTCTGAGGTCCTCATTTTGCGTGGTTGACCTTTTGCTTTTTATCCACTGTATCAGAGTATCATTGCTCTTTGAGGAGCAATGTCTGTTAGCAATCGGTTTATGTGTCCGAAAAAATTAAAATTATTGCATCTTGATGAAGTTCAGCACTGATGTACACACCCTTTTCCTGTCTTCATTTCTAAACCGGTCGCTTCTTGATACTCCCACCATTCTGCATATACACTTCATCTCTGCCATGACTAGTTTTGTTCTATCATTTGATGTCAGCTTCCAGATTTGGCACTGATAACATAATGTAGGGAGAAAGATTGCGTTGTACAATGCTCTTCACTGCTTCTATATATATTAAGTTTTGTTTTAAGATTTAAACCTTTAACGTTAAAAGATTTTTTAGTGTGTGGCGAAAGAATAGACATACATTGATATCACTGCCATTCTTTATATTATCCTATGTTATACCATAAACTTGTTTCTCATTAAGGGACATCATCTCCAGTGGTACCTAAATCAGCCCCGTGCTGCGACAGGGGAACCTCTCCTGCGCTGCAGATCCCAGCAGGACTAAATACTTTACCACTCCCAATAGCAAGGGCACCACTCCTTCAGGCTGTCAAGACCACCACTGTACAAGCTACACGACCACAGTCACCCATAGTTGGAGGTCAACCAGTTCCTCAGACACAACCGCAAGATCTGTCCAGGTAAATCTACACTGACGCAATAAATATTTTGTCACATCAAATGTCTTCTTCTTCTTTTCTCTAATCCTCTTTTACCTTACAGAATCAGGATAAGAAGAGATTTATAGAACAGGCTCTTGTGTGCTCTTCAAAACACATCGGTTATCTAGGAGATTCACCTCTTGCGTGGATGGCCTTTTCCTCTGTTACCACTGTATCATAGTAACATTGCTCTGTCTGTTAGTGATCTGCTTCTGTGACCGAACCATTTAATTTGTTGTTTCTTGATGAAGTTCAGTACTGATGTTGTACCCACTTTTTCCTGATGTCTTCGTTTCAAACCGCCTCTTCTTTTACCTCCAGCATTCTGCTGAGCACTTCATCTCTGTTATGACTAGTTTTCTTCATCGTTGATGTCAGCAGCCAGGTTTGGGACTGATATCATAATGTTGGGAGAAAAATTGTGTTGAACAATACTATTTTAGTGTTCATTGCAACTGGTTTCCCCATATGGCTTCATCCCTGTGCAGAAATGCCGCACCGTCTATTAAGAGTGTTGTACAAAGCACAAACTCCAGCAACAATCCTAGGAATCTCATGAAAAAATTGCACGTGACTAGGTTCGGATTCGAATCTACAACCTTCAGAACTACAGGCAAACATCTTAACCACTTTGCCATAGAGATCACCAGATAAGAAGAGTCTCGCCCGAGTGGTTACCGGTCCCAAATTTGGGGTGTAAAGAATAGAACCACTGTTACCTGCCACGCATGTCGTAAGAGGCGACTAAGGAGGTTTGGCTGAAATCGGATGCACATGTCCTAAATGTGTAGAAGTCTATACGTTTAGGGACCGACTAAACCAATGTGCAACGTATACATGTTCTTGGCAAAGATCAAACATATCACAGAGAGTGATTAAAGTTGGTTGTAAAGAACGAACACAAAGAAGAAGTCTAACTAGTCAGTCATACAAACCATCCATGTGTATTATATTCCCTAGAACTTTATACATTACTTAGCTCTTTCCACGCGCAGTTATTTTCTCAATTTTTAAGCAGTTAAGGACAGACGGCAACCCTAAACAGAAATATTGATCATTGAGGTTGCGTTTATGATTCTAAATGATCAACTTGATGTTAAACTCGAGAAAAAATTTCAAAATCCAAGCATGTATATTCTATGAAAAATTTAATATAGAGGGGTTTTAAGGGAAAATGCCCAAAAAGTAACCTTGCAAAATACAGGATGATTTATGTTCTTTTCAGGTTAGCACTATAGAACTTTCAGATGTTATTGTAAATCGGCATATCTTGAACTGGTAGCAAAATATTTATAAAGTATAATAAAATGAGTTTTTCTGAATTTTTAGTGCAAATCCAGATTTTTGACTAAAAAATATGGGGTAGGAGATATTCTTTGCATGAGACACAAAACTGTTCAATGAATTCTTTTAAAGTGGTAGGGATGATCAAATATGCATAAGAAAGAAGTATGCACATTTATACAACAATCCTTTGAGTAGTTTTTGAAAAACGTGTATTTAGTGACATACATTTATGGAAAATAACAATTTTGAGAAAAAGCCAAAAACTAACATATTTTCAATTATTGACCAAATTAATTTACTTTAAGATCCCCAGGAGCATACAAACTTGCCTCATCACATGCTTTAGATGCCATGCTAGTTGTTTTACATCTTTCTATCTTTTTTGTGCCTAAATTCTGTATTAGCAAGGAAGATATGTGGTTTTTATAGATGACAGCAAAATACTGAAAATAATGTTTTCCAAAGGAAAAGTTAAACTAAAACAAAAGTTTCATATCGCACAATTTCATATTATTAACTACAATATTGGCATCATTGACAGTTATTTTTAAGCTCCTGTTCAAAGTAAATGAGATCTTAGGACACCAAGTCCATATAAGATTATGGAAAGATTCATTAGCATTGTGAGAACCACCATGAATATATTTTGTCAACGAAGTCGCAAGATAGTTTGACAAATACTTGCATTATGTTGCCAAAAATAAAATTAGGCAGTTTGTTCTCAATCAACTAAAACTTTATCTTTTGGGCACAAGCTACTCAGCCTATTGCAGTTCTCATGGTTTACTTTGTGATGTTTAAATATGGCTCAAATACTATTTATCCAACCAATGTTCTCTAATTTTCCAGAATTTTTCATACAAGTTACATCATAATCACGCTGCATAAGTTTAATGATGCTATTAGTTAATTTATCTGCACTACCATATTACTATAAACACTTTGCTACCATCTGTTGAAGCAAAGTTATGATATTTCCTATATAATTAGCTAAAAAAATATATACATGCCTAGTTAAAAAAATTAATTAAAATACAAAACTACATTTTTTTTCAAACTAAAGATAGATTCTTGTTCGAAATTGGATGTATTACCTAAAATTTTAAAAACTCAAATTTCATTTTTAAGAAAATCGTTAAATATAGGGTGCGGTCTGTCCTTAATTCAAGGGAGGTGAAAACAATTTTTAAATTAAATAAACGATCCCAAATACTCGTCAATAAATAAACACATATATATATATATTAATATATACTAAATTGAAGAAAACTGGACCACCCAATAGAATAAGAAGGTTGAAAAGTAGTATAAGTCAAACAGTAGAAGTAAAACTAGAAAGACTTCTTATAAGGAAGCAACTCTATGGCGCAGTATGCGGCTAATAGCGTGCAACGGACTTTCGCCGTGGCGCAGTGTGCGGCTTAAAGCGTGGAAAGAGTTAAGACTGCAAACAATTTCTCCATACTGCTCTATCCTGTACAACTTGTTCAATTTCTTCTATGAAAATGAGTCCGACATTTCTCACCTCTCTTAGCAAAGAGGGTTTGTTTCAGGGTTTCTATGAGGCATACTTTTTCTTGAAACATTTCACCCCACGTTAATACCTACTTTGTGATACTATAATCATTTCTTCTCAGAATATGCCCAACAGATCTCCATCTTCTCTTTCTTATAACAGTTGTTACTAGTGGTTGACCAGATATTATTCACATTGTATACACTTCATCTGTGGGATGGACTAGTGTAATGCATAAGCATTTGCCTATCGACTCGGACACAAGATGGTTGTCGGTTCAATCCCACACTCGATGTTCTACATATGAGGAAAGGAATTGGCCCTCCTGTACTTTAGGGACTAGTAATGTGAAGTGATGTGACCTCATACCCTAAGGTCTGAAAAGGCTGTGGGAAGATTTTTTTCTGTTGTGGACATAAATGAAAAATCCTAACCTGAACCGCTTCCCTGCGACTGCACTAGCCATGCTGCCATTAACTTCCTCAGACTCTTGTTCCACCTGTCCTACACCACCTTAAAAAGCGGTACTACAGGCAGTAACGACAGGTTTTTTTAAAAATATAACCTTCATCAACAAATGTGGGAGACTGAGCACCTATAGATCAGTGCAGAGTGCTGGGAGGTTGGTACTGTTATCAATACATTGTATTATTTTTTTTCTTTTACAGAACAAATTTTCCTTTACACGGTTCCATCACACCGGTTATGCCTGGGAGCATGGGGCCTCTCTCTGTGCATGTAACACTCAACCGCCCAGATAACTCAACGACTAACCAGGACTCTTCCATGGTGCAGAGCCGTGTTGTACCAGCCCAGGTACAGAAAGAAGTTCCAACAAATATCCAACATCGGATAAGTGTTTCATTGTCATCTGATAGTCTGCATCCCGACTACATCTGATTTTGCAAGAACCACTCTGCCGTTTAGCGGACCACAAAAAGCCAATCATCAAAGTTTAGTTCCACAAGCTAAGATTGTTTCGGCCAGCCAGGGCCACGATGAAATCAGGTAGGTGTTATATATATTCTGTTTTTGTTGCATGGTGTTGTGTATGAGAGGATGTCATTGAGGCTTCCAACTTCCTGGGATTTTTATGGATAGATCTTCTGTTGGGAGATAATTTTTTTTATCTGTTCGTCTGCTATGAGTTCAGGCGTAGTCATTGTGTCCAATATGGCACTCTGACTAATTTTTCGTGGATGTGTGTTTCCAAATGCAAAGAATTTACTTCATTGAACTTGGTTTCCCATTATGGATCCATCCCTGTCTGCATAAATGATACATCATATTCTGAGAGTGTTGCACAAAACGCGAACTCGGTAGCTCCAGCAACTTCTTCTGCTTCAATCTTCTTCTTCGAACGTTATATATATATAGGCCACTTGTTAACCACTCTTTGTTATTTGAGCTCAAAAGCGATTGTACATTGTGCCAGTTATGCGCCTACAAGTAGGCCAGCACATCCTATTTCTGCGACACTTTTTATTTAATAGGGTAGCTTCCCATGGTCTCTACCTCAGTCGCCTCTTACGACACGCTTTGTAAATCGCAGTGTTACTACTCTTTGCTTCAAATGCGGGCCCGGGCAACAGTCGGACGCTTCTCCGATGAACTTCTGATTCACTTCCGGGTCGCAACATGGCGGTTGTGAAAATTCTTAACGAATAAACTGTGCATGATTTCTTGTGTTTTACGGTGTGATTGATGCGACCTCTGGCCACTATAAGTGGATAGAATGTGATATTTAGTGTCAGTGTTTGTGTGTGTATGGTCAGAGCAAGCACCTGACAGCACATTGTGGCCACTGAGCATGCCAGCACCGTATAGGAGAATAGCATGATCTGTTACCGATAGATTGCGCACCATGTGGTGATGGACTAAGAGCGAGTCCAAACTTCTGTCTTGTATGTCAATAAAATAAGGTTAAAGGTGAGCAGCCTGACATAAACGCAGCAGAAGACGGAAGCACAATGTGCAGCACAATTTGTTTTACGATGACAACGCAGAGAATCAACTTCTGCTAAGCAACTACTCCGGTATATATCATAAACAGTGTGGTGAGCTTGATTGACGCCCCCATAGCTTGTTCTGAAGGCGTGTTTCTGTTGATTTCCATTTCCTTTCTCACTCTACTCAGTTTATTTTAACTGGTGATTGTTGGGAGAGGAGGTTCTAATCCAGAACATGTTGTGAGAGACTCCTGTTTGTGGGAGTCTTTGTGGTGCAGAGGTTAAATGCTCATCTCTTGCGCCAAAGGTACTCGGTTCGCCCCTTGTGGAGCCATCAGGATATTTTTTCCCGAGACCCATGATCAGAGTGTAGGTGAGATCGAGCGACTAGTCCCGTCGGAGACGGACAATAAAATGCAGGTTCCGTGTTCAATTTTAACACGTTAAAGAACTAGTGGCTGTTCAAAATCGAGAAGAGCAGGCTGAAAAGCCGCTGCCAGTTAAAATTCATTAGAAAGGTTAAGTAGTAAATTTCCTACAAAATATTTTCACCATTGCCTAAACTACATCGGGACCCTTGCCGATGCTATGGAGTTCATGCAATGCGCTGAGATCTTCCTGTGTAAGAAAGAGATTGGAGCACACATAGTTACTCACCAAAGTGCAATGATGATGGTCCAATCTCAATAAATCAGTAGAACAAAACTGTTTTCCAATAAATATTTATTGTGACTATTTATACATCAGTTTAATACCTATAATATTTATATTTTTAATAAATATTTATAGCAAACTTAGCTGTGACAACACCCGTCATGATAAACTGCACAAATCCGTCACTGACGACTGGCGTCACAACTATTTCTTCATCACTACCAATTCCTATAGGTAAGTCATTTCTAGAACTTACAAAATTTTACTTTTACAAAAGGCACCAATTTAAAAACTATGACTGCAGGCTCAACCACCACATGCACAGAATAAAACCTGCTCAGACTGCACAGTGTGCATGCCAGACAGAAACACAGACTCAGAGCACATCCTGCAGTCATGTCCATCATACATACACCAACAAAACATAGCCTCATGAACAAAGCTTACAGAGCAAGCTATGGGAACTCTCGAAGAACTCCAACTGACATGCAGCTTCATAGAGGAACCATCTCATGGTTCAGCGACATACGAAACCGAACGCAAAGAAGAAGAAAAACTATGACTGGTGGATATTTCTGCTAGTTTTTATTTTTTAACAAGTTCTGTAATTAGTTCAAGTCAATTAGTAGCATGTCCATTGTGGAACGTTGCTTTCATCACAGCACTCCTAAAAAACTCTCATCTCTAGCACCTTCTCCGGCGTCATGTTTAAGGTTTCTTTGATATCCTGCTGTCCTCATCGTCTTGGTCATTACCACTGCCTCGTACTCCAGGAACCATGCATTCCATTACCGTTATCTCCAAAACCACTTTGACGTTTAAAGTGGCCAAAATATTTCATCTTCCGGTATATGATGTTATTTACAAGCAAATGCTCCTCGATAAGCAGATCTTGTATGGTGTCTTTGTTTTGTCCGTGGCCTCCGGCAACATAAGGCAGACTAGCTCAGACCGGAAAATCAAAATTCCTGTTTAATGGGGGCTGGTTTGTTGTATATTTGATAGAACACTGTAAACTTTTTGCAATTTTACTAAATTCTATGAGTCCATGGTTATTTATTGATGAAAAATATTTAAAATACTGATATTCCTTAGTGTTAAGCTTAACCTGTAACATAATATTAACTTGATTTAGCATGTTTTGTTTTTAAAAAGAATTCATCTTTATACAACAATACTGGAATGCGAGGTCACATGACAGTTGTGGTCTTATTTCCTAGAATTTTTACCTGAGCCCTCTGGCCATATGTTATTGGAGGTCACAGATTTGTCTATTTTCTGTCCATGATGTTCTAAGATCCTGTAACACTATGTTACAAAAGCTTCAATTTTGTACTTTATTGTTTGTGTTATGTTCCACGATTCACATCTATATGTTATTAGTTGTCTTTACAAACAAATTTGTTTACGGATATCTTTTTCAGCCAAAGTACCTCCACAAAGGCAACTCCCAGTTGGCAGCATTTATTCCTCGCCAGCTTCATTACCCCATGCATCATCATCATCATTATCTGCAGTTTCAGCACCGTTATCCATATCAGTCCCTCACACGTCCATGACAGCTACCTCATTATCATCTTCATCATCAGTCCCGACGTCATTGACCACACACATTGGGGATACAGTTCTGGGAAGGCATGAACAGACAGGCATTTCTTCAACGCAGTCTTCGTCTAGTGGCATCTTAATAGCCTCTGATTTCCAGGTATGTTCTGTATTGTGTGTTTAGTTTAGTTTTAGTTTAGTCATCGGATCATCATCACTACCTCAAACCAATTAGTCCATAAGTTTTCTGATCTCCTCATTATGTCCCCAGCATGTTGGGACGAATGATGCCGGTTCTTTGATTATTTACTATTCTTCTTTGGCTGCCAGTATAGTGGTCTTGTTTAGCTCACCACATTTGACTTGGAATTCTTGCAGTCTGGTTAGTGTTGTAGATCCACTACTATTACTTGAGTCATTTACACATCCTCTCACCCTGTGTATATTGTGTGTATTAAAACAAACCATCAAAACCATAACTGATATAGACACAATCTAAGAGAAAACATATGCTCTGAAGATTTCAACAAAGAAGATAAAGGGTATTCTCTAGTTTGAATGCACACCGATAGGTGCAACAGACAAGAAACCATAGAGAAACATCAGTAGATATATCAACCAACACAGAACATAAGTTGTTAATCTTCTTCAATGATCCAGCAGCACTTGAGCTCTTGCCTTTTGGCTCAATGCTATGTAGTGGTATCTGCATGTGTTTGTATGTTGTTCTTTTGTTCCATATAATGTGTTCCATTTGTCTGGCCTTGGATGAAGGAGGATCTTCCTGACCTCATCTAGTGCTTAGCACCTGAAGAGGTGGTGATGAGCAGGTTCCATGATGATGTGCACACAGCTGGCAGTCTGGAGTGTGTTGTAGTTGAATTCTGTTCAAGTGATTATTAATTGTTATATGTTGGATTCTGAGTCTAAAAATGGTGCTCTGATCTCTTCTTGTAAGGTGGTTGATGTTGTCATTAAGGTTAGGACTTAGTCTAAACACACTGAAATACATGCTTAGGAGGAGTTCGGAGCAATTATGAACATGTTCAATGAAAATGATCCTCAAATGAACAAAAAATGCCAGGAAGATGTGACAGCTGGAAAAATGCTGTAATGATGAGGATACAGGAAGAAACATAAAGGTTGCTCTCTTTTACTAAAGACAGTTATTGAAGTTAGTCCAAAGAAACAACAAGAGATTCATGAGAAATAACAAAATGCAGAATGAGATCAAGCCATACCTGAAGTTATAAAGTCACCAATCACATTGAGAACTGGAGCAGGTAATATCCAAATTTAAAAAATCTGCTGTCCTGGGCATGTGGGTGTTCGGGGCTATGAGAGAGCGGACAAGCTTGCATCTTCTGCTTCGAACACTCTATATCGATGATTTGTTAAGCCACTCTTTGTTATTTGTATGTGGTCGTACTTTGTACCAGTTATGAGTTATGTGCCTACGAGTAGCCAGCTCATCCAATTTTTACGACGTTTTTTATTTACTAGGTAGCTTCCCTAGGCCCCTACCTCAGTCACCTCTTACGACATGCCTTGTAGGTTGCAGTGTTACTAATCTTTGCTCCCCTGCGGCCCTGGTAACACATGGACGATAGGCTTGCATTGATTGTTGGTGAGTTTAGGATGGATAAGGGGATATTCTTCAGTCTCTTGGCAACATACTGTTGGATGAGGAAACTAAAATTGATGTTGAATTTTTCTAACAATTTAAGGAGTTTAAAATTACACATTGTACAAGTAGAGCTGGATGCTTGAGGGCATAGAGAGGAGTTTGTTTAACCAGCGAGCCACAGGAACCATCAGTATTTGTGCCCTTCAATATATGTTGGGTGATACTGAGCAGTGTATACTGAACAGTGGTACTGAAGTAACACGCCAATAGTAACTAAAAAAAGGAGATGTTTCATTAGTTTGTTCAATGTACATTTTCACATGGGGGTTCCTGTGGCTAAGTGGTTGCCTTGTGTCCCAAAGGTCATGGGTTTGAATCTGGCCCGCACCGTTCTGTTCACAAGTGCACTTTTTCCAGAGACCCCTAGTATTGTTGCAGGAACTATAGAGTTTGTGCAATACTCTCTGCAGAAGTTTCTGGGGAGAGAGACTGAGCCATATAGTGTAAAACCCGATAGACATTTTAGACAAAAACCTTTTAGACATTTTCATATTTTATATCTTATGTCTAACAGTTTTTATGTTTTTTTAAATTTCAGCCTCGGCCTCCTGGTTCAATCATCGCTATGACAACACCTGCACCTTCTGTTGCTGTCAGCACATCACCTCTGGTTGTCTCTCAAGCAGAGAACAGGTGGAGTGCTACAGTTTTATTTTTAGCTAGTTTTTTTCTTTTCTATCCTTTTTGCTTCATAGCACCACTGTAAGGATAGATTTTTAGAATGAACCTTTGTGTGCGCTTCATAAATAGTGTCCCACACTGCCTCTGTTATTTCTGTGGTCCACCTTTTGTTTGGTTGACCTTTTGCCAAGAAAAAGATGGCAAAACAATATCAAGACCACACTAAATAAATATAGATATATCACAACAAGGGTGACCCATCTGGCCCTAGAATGCAAATTAAAGCTTACACCCCTACGCTTAACAGCAAGAGTGGACAAACAATTCCATCATCCACCTGAGGAAAGACAATAGATAAGACTTTTTGCCTTGTATCGGAGTAACATTGCTCTTTGAGGCGCACTGTCTGTTGGTAGTCTGCTTATGTTGCAGAACCATTTAATTTATTCTGTCTTGATAAAGTTCAATACTGATGTACCCATTTTTTTCGTGACCCTTAACCATTAAACCCTTCAGAGTTGAGATAATGGCTCATGATGCTTTTCAAGATTACACAAAGCCAGTATACTTACTAATTTAGTATGCAATACAAAGTAAATACATCTATAGATAAAGAATAATTGGGTAGTCCCTCCAGATTAGCCTACCTTATCGTGGTTGGAGGGTTTGCGTGCCTTGGTGATCCTTCAGGCTCGTCGGCGGAGTCTAACTCCTGGCAGGTCTAACCAAGCCGAACAGACTGAAGGTGAAAGGCCAGACCAAAGGCGGGGAGCAGGATGGGGCCTCATAAGGTGACAGCGCAGAACCCACCGGCGAGTGGAAAATGCTCTGGCTGCAACCAACCCATCCCCCAACTATGGGTTAAATGGCAGCCCTATAGCATTTTTTTTTCTTGTCTTATCTCCTACTTCTTTTACAATTTTTCTATCCCTCGAGTTAGACCACAGTCTTCTCTAGCAATAAGAGTGCTGAAGTCGGAGGCAACCAGCCAAGAGGCGCACTATAGCAATCAGGTTGCCACGCATAAACGCATATGAATATGTCTATGTATTTGAAAAGATATGGTGCTCGTCCTGTGACGAACACTCAGGCAGGTGCAGTGCCGGGCCCTCTACCTCGAAAGGGCCCAACCCCAGCTACTGGATGTCCTTCTCATTTGCCCTGTGGAGCCAGGAGGCATGGAAATAGAGCAACTGGCCAATTTCTTAAAATAATGCACTGGAATGCTGAGGGTGTGAATAGCAAAAAAAGATGGCTACAGCACAAAAGTAGAACTTGAAAACATCCTAAATGAAGAACAAGTACATGTATGCTGTTTGCAAGAGACCCACCTGAATGAAGATATAGCCTTCAAAGTCAGAGGCTTCCAGTGCTACCGATCAGACCGAAAAAATAGAAGAAAGGGTGGAGTACTGACACTTGTGAGAAACAACATCACCACATGTCAGTTTGAGGAGTACATGGAGGGTGCAGAATATCAGATGCTGCATCTTAGGACGGCAAGTACAGAGTTTCACTTAATCAACTACTACTGTCCAAGTGACCGCCCACTGGCACTGGTCACAATTCCAACAAAGGAAAAACTCATAGTGTGCGGGGACTTCAATAGTCACTCACAGAGCTGGGAGTATGACCACATGGACAGTAGGGGCGAGGAGCTTGAAAACTGGCAGGATGACAACAAAGTAATCCTTGTCAATCAGCCCAAAGATCAGCCAACCTTCTACTCCAGATCATGGCACACCACCTCTACACCAGACTTGGCATTCCACTCCTCAGACCTGGAATGGAACATTACACGTGTTGTTGGGAAACAGCTAGGAGGCAGCGACCATCTGCCAGTATTTCTCACTGTTGAAAATCAACCCATCAGGGAAAGCAGCACTCTATCTAGGTGGAATTACAAGAAGGCAGATTGGACAATGTATAAGCATCGCATCAGTATACTGACACTAGGTCTATCTACTGACAAGGACATCAACAAGGTAGTTGATGAGTTCAGCCGATGCATAAAACAGGTTGCCTGCGAAACAATTCCTAGAGGGCTCAAAGCACTACACGCCTTACTGGAGCAGTGAATTGGAACTACTGCACAATAATGTAGAAATTTCACGAAAGCAGGCAGAGACCACTCCATGCCAAGAACACCACAACAAATATCAGCATGCCAAGGCTATATTTCAAAGGGCCAAGCTGCAGGCCAGGCGGAGGAGCTGGAAGGAAAAACAGAGTCCTTAAACTTTGAAAGAGATACCAGGAAGCTGTGGAAGCTGGTAAAACAACTTAATGATGAAGGTACAGGGAGAAATCCAAAGATTGTATTAAACAAAGATGGAAACATCCTCACAGGAAAACAGGCAGCTGATCATTTTGCAGACTCCTTTGCTAAAGACAGCAATATTGAAATTAGCACAACGAAACAGTGAGAGATTCGTGAGAAAAAGCAAAATGTAGAGCAAGATGAAACCATACCTGAAGTGATGAAGTGAATCACATTTAAAGAACTGGAACTAGCAATATCCAAATTAAAATTGAGAAAATCACCAGGAGCTGATGGAGTGTCCAATGAGATGATTAAGAACTTAGGAACTGCAGCAAAAACAAAGTTACTGCAGATTTACAATAATTGTTGGATCTTGGGTCAAGTTCCACAGACCTGGAGAGAAGCAATCATGATACCGCTCTCGAAACCTGGAAAAGATAGTTCTTCTGCCTCCAGCTACTGACCGATCAGTCTTACAAGTTGTCTCTGCAAAACAATGGAATGTATAATCAATCTCCGACTGCAGTGGTATCTTGAAAGCGAAAACATTCTTGTGTCACAGCAGGCAGGTTTCAGGCAATGCTACTCTACTGAAGACCAAGCAACGTACCTTTCTCAGGAGATTGAGGACGCGTTCCAAGATAAGAAACTGGTACTAGCAACATGGATAGACCTAAGGAAAGCCTTTGACAAGGTTTGGAAAGAAGGACTGCTGAAGAAACTGAGAAATAATAGAATAAAGGGTAGGATGTACAGATGGATAAAAGCATACTTACATAACAGAAAAGCCAGAGTGCATCTAGATGGACTCAAGAGTAAAAAAAGTTCTACTGCGTCATGGCGTCCCTCAAGGAGGAGTATTGTTCCCCACACTCTTCTTGATTTTCATCAACGACCTGGTTGCTGAGTTACCACAAGGAGTAAAAGTTGCAATGTACGCTGATGATCTGGTAATATGGTGCACAAATGAGTATGCAACAGTGGCCACCAAATTGATACAAAGAGCTGTAGATGCCTTAACCTCATGGGCAAACAGATGGTGTGTCAGCATCAACACAGATAAGTGCAGCACTACACTCTTTACTCTCTCTCCCAAACAAAAGCTGGCACCATTAAAATAAATGGAGAACTGCTAAGAGAAGACAAGCAACCCACCTATCTCGGAGTTACATTCGATGATAGACTGACGTGAAGCAGCACATCAACAAAGCAGCAGCAAAGGCCAGGAGGAAGTTAGCCATCCTGAGAAAATTAAGTGGAACCACATGGGGCGCCAGTCAAAAATACTTTAAAATATTTATCAGCAGGGCATACGACCACACCTGGAATATGGGTCAGCTGCATGGTGTCCAGCATCAAATACCACATTAGGAGAACTGGATAAGGTGCAAAACCAGGCGCTTCGTGTCATCACAGGAGCAATGAAAACAACACCAATAGTGGAGATGGAAAGAGTGGGGGAATACAAGCACTGAGAGAACGCAGAGACACAAAAGTGATGACGCAGGCAGAAAAGTTTCTGAGTATGCCAAGCCACCCAATGGAAAACAGATTCCAAAATTTAGCATTGGGGCGGCTGAAAGAAGCAGCTTTATTCACCAGGCCAAAAGACTGAATAGGCAAACCTCAGACCTACCAAAAGTTGGCATTCCCTAAAGTCTGTGCCAGAGCAAACCCCTTGGAGAGAGGAGACTGAACCAGAAGTATGTATCCAGACAGAAGTGAAAGGAATATTCGACAAGGATGAGCAGAACAGCATACAACGGAAGACAGTCACTCTCAGTTTACTTGATGAAGAATACCCACATGACCTCTGGGTCCGGGTATACACGGATGGGTCAAATGCAGTGAAGAATGGAGGAGCAGGAGTGTACATAGAATACCCAAACAACGCTAGAGATGCGATTAAAGTACCAACGGGAAATTCTGTCACAACTATGATGCAGAAATTCAGGCAATCAAGGTGGCAACTGAAAAACTGTTGAATACCAGACCCGATCCTCAACCTGTTGTATTTTTGACTGATGCAAAATCAGCACTCCAAGCACTTCAGTCCAGAAAATTGCCAGGTCTACAGACCCTACTGTCTAAATTGTCCAAGCATCGCAGGGTCGTCTTGCAGTGGATACCCTCTCACTGTGGAATACCAGGAAATGAAACAGCAGACCGATTGGCCAAGGAAGGTGCTGCAGGAGAGCAGCCGGATGTGCCAGTTCCTACCACCAAAAGAAAAGGATGATTAAATCAATGAGAAAGCCACAAATACCAACACAAGACGATTACTATAATATGAGCAGATTGGAACAAGTTGTGATTCTGCGCCTTAGAACAGGACACAATCGACTCCAGAGCCACATGTATACAAAATTCAAGATTGGCAATTCAGCCATGTGTACATGTGGACAGGCAAACCAGACTGCAGAGCACATACTTCAAGACTGCCCCAAATATGATACACTGAGGCAAACTCACTGGCCTAACGAAACAACACTCGACATAAAACTACACGGACCTCTGTGTGAGCTACAAAAGACAGTGAAGTTCATACAAGAGACAACATTGAATATATAGACATATTTCAAGCGAACGAAAGGAAGGAAGGATTGGGTAGTGAAAGGGTTAAAACAAGTCAAAGACTTTATGCACCTAGGGAGCATTTTTCAGCAATTGAATAACTGACGAAATCAAACATAGGTTCAGTAAAACAAATCAAATCATTGGCCAAATGGCGGCAATTTTGAAATATAAACATGTCACCATGAACACTAAAAGAACATTCTAAAACACAATCTTTCTCCCCATAATGTACTATCAGTGCCAAATCTGGACGCTGACATCAAATGATAGAAGAAAACTAGTCACAACAGAGATGAAGTTTCTCGGGAATGCTGGGAGTATCAAGAAGGGACAGACTTAGAGAAGACATCAGGTGGAAAAAGTGGGTACTGCATCAGGACTGTACTTCATCAAGAAACAACAAATTAAATGGTTCGGCCACATAAGCAGATTATCAATAGACAGTGCGCCTCAAAGAGCAATGTTATTCTGATACAGTGGATTCAAAGCAAATGACAATCCACACAAAGGTGAACCACAGAAATAACAGATGCAGTGAAAAACACTGTTTATGAAGTGCACACAGAAGCCGTTCTAGAAATCTCTTCTTGTCCTGATGCTGTGAAGCATAACCTGATTAAAGAAAGAAAGAAGACGTTCATTGTGATGCTGATCGCCCGTGTGTTGCCAGAGCTCTCAATGGGAGCAAAGAATAGTAACACTATGACCTACAAGGCATGTCATAAGAGGCAGCTGAGGTAGGGGCCTAGAGAAGCTACCCAAGTAAATAAAAATCATTGTAGAAATCGGAAGTGCTAGCCTACTTGTAGGCACATAACTGGCACGACGTACAATCACTCTTAGGCTCAGATCACATACAAATCACAAAAGTGGTCGATATGGAGCGTTTGAAGAAGAAGAAGATGAGCTCTTGCTCTTCGGCCCAATGCAATGTAGATGTATCTGTATGTTTTTGTATGTTGTCCTTTTGTTACGTATAATGTTTTCCATTTATCTGGCCTTGGAGGAAGGAAGACGCCATTTAGTGCTTGGTACTTGAAGAGGTGGTGGTGAACAGTTTCATGATGATGTGCACACAGCTAGCACTTTGGAGTGTATTGTGGTTGAATTCTGTTCAAGTGATTATTATGTATTGGGTTTGAAGTCTAAAAATGGTGCACTGATTTCTTCTTGTAAGATGGTTGATGTTGTCATTAAGGTTAGGGCTGACCATATGTCTGTAAACCTCTTTTCCTGTGTCTCCCATAGCCCATCTGTTTAATAGCCAGTTTTATTTGAATGTTTTATTCTTGCTTCCGACAGATCAAGCAGTCAAAGCCAGCAGCAATTTGACATGAAACCTGGGGACTCTATGTGGTTACAGCATTACGTCTTCCAGTCTCAGACTCCTATGATTCCACAAACGACCCAGATAATCAGACCTGGGGCAAACACTTTTGCTTTTGTGCCATCCCAGGGCAAAAGTAAGTTTAGACAATACTTTATAGCCCTTTCTTTCTTCTCACTAAGATATGTGCCTGGGATCGCTACTGTCATTGGTTTCCTGGAAGGGAACATGTCTCTAATATTTTGGGTTCTCTCTGTCTCTCGTATGCCTTTTTAGCACTGGTTGGGGCTTAGGTCCTCAACCAAATCAAGCAACGTCTTCCTATCTCTAGCCTGATCTTGCAGCTCTTACATATATCGTTAAATCACTTGAGACCTCTTAGCCATGCATTTTTAGACTTGCCTCTCTTTCGCTTACCTTGGGGGTCTCTGTGGTGTAGAGATTAGATGCTTGCCTCACATTACAATGGTACTCGGTTTGCCCCCTTGTAGAACCATCCAGATATTTTTCCAGAGATCTCTGATCTCAGTGTAGGTGAGTTCGAGTTTCTAGTCCTATCAAAGACGCAATAAAAGCGTAGCTCCGTGTTCAAGTTGAACACGTAAAGAAAGCATTGGAAGTTCAAAATCAAGAAGAGCAGTCTGGAAAGTTGCTGCTAGGGCAAAATTCATAAATAAATAAAATAACTACAAAATATTTGTAATCATTTTCAGAATAACATTGGAGACCCTCGCTGATGAAATAAGAGAGCAGTCAAGCTGGCTAAGGAGGGAACAAACCTGATACAACACAAACACCCAGTGTCCCTACCAGAAATTAGGACACATATTAAGCGAAAATACAAGGAGTTGTAGAGGATACAAGCACACAGCAAACACTCACAAGATGCCATCAGCAGACTAAATAGAAAACAGCACACAACAATCATCTTGTTCTCATGGAGTTCATGCACTGCCGCTGCGATCTTTCTATGATCAGAGCACACATAATTATTCCCCGAAGTACAGTGATGATGGTCCAATCAATCAATGAAAGATATAGGAAAGGAGATCGAAGCACCTACAGACCTGTCCTGGTTGCTGTGATGATCATCCTCGCTAAACATTTCTTGGTATCTTAGTATGTGTTCTGACTTCTCTATGAATTTCATTTTGTGTCATGGAGTCCAAAGTTGATGGGACATTTCTAAGACAAGTCCATCAATTCAACTGCCGTAACTTCTCACACCGATCCTGGAGCAGGTCAACTGTAACAGATGTGGATACCCTGGGGTAGCAATAAAACATGGACAGCCTAGTGGGAATGAAACAAATGGAAAAACCTCACTTTAAAATACCACATCTGGAGTTATACTGTAGTATGGTAACAGATTTGGTTGGTCAGAGGAAGGCCATGCCCAAACTATCATCTAAAATCATCAAGTATCATGTCCCTTGCAGAACGTTGCTTTCATCACAGCCTGTCTGAACAACTCGCTGTCTCCAGCAAGTTCTCCCACCTCTTCTAACATGTTCATTGTTTCTTTGATGTTCTGCTGCCACCTTCATCTTGGTCTTCCTCTACCCCCAGGAATCATGCCTTCTATTACTGTTCTCTCCAAACAACCTTATCATTTAACGCGATCAAAATACTTCATTTTCCAGAACATGATGTTGTTTATGAGCCAATGCTTTGGCAATTCAGCTATGTGGACTGGCACATCAGACTGCAGAGAACATACTTTAAGACTACCCTGAATATGATATACTGAGGCAAACTCACTGGCCTAACGAAACAACACTCAATATTAACCAAGATAAACCAATAAGATAAAATAAAAATAAAATAATAAGATAAACCAATGCTCCATGATCATTTAAAATAGATATTGCAATTTGGTATTAACTTTGTATCGACAGTTCTTGCCCAAACGCCAAATATGGCTGCTGCCCAATTGGCTGCAATGTCTGTGGCCTCCTCATCGAATGTCCGGTTTAACAGCGGACCCGTGATGATGGTGGAACAGCTGCGACAGCATCATCAACAGCATGCTGTCCATTCACCTTTCAGTACTACCACAGTTGGTGGCGCAGGGGACAAAGCAGGTGAGGATGAATGATGTTGTTAGTCCCTCGTTATGGTTTTTGTCTTTCTTTATTCTTGCAGCCTATGTTGCTATGTTGTATCTTGATCAGATGTCATGTATGTTGGTGAGATGGCTAAGTGGTTACGCTTGCGCCCTGTGCTACAAAGGTAGTGGGTATGAATCCAGACCGCGCCGTTCTGTTCACAAGTGCATTTGTTTCAGAAACCCCTAGGATTGTTGCAGGAGCTACCGAGTTCGTGCTTTGTGCAATACTCTCGGCAGGTGGTGTGCCATTTCTGCGGAGAGAAAGCCATATGGGGTACAACCCGGTGCAATGAAGTCAATCCTTCGGCTTTAGAGCCTTTTTGTATGTTGGTGAGATGCCACTATGTGTCTTGTTATGTCACAATGTCTTGAAGAAGAATAAAGCATGCCATAACTGATTAGCTCCTGTTAGCACTACTATTTATTCAGCCACAACCTGTTTTTCAATTCAGTCGCTAATGAGTTAATCAACGAAATTAGACATCTTAAATGCCCATGTGTTGCTGAGGCCCGTAAGGGGAGCAAAGAATAGTAACACTGACCCACAAGGCATGTCGTAAGAGGCAACTAAGGTAGGGCCTAGGGAAGCTACCCTAGTAAATAAAATGCGTAGCAGAAATTGGATGCGCTGGTCTACTTGTAGGCGCATTACTGGCACAACATACAATCGTTCTTAGACTCAGATCATATACAAATCACAAAGAGTGATTTAACAAGTGGTCGATATGGAGCGTTCCAAGAAGAAATCTTAAAGATATTTAATTAACATTTAAAAAAATTAATTATAGTTTTTATCATATGTTCTGCATTGAATGAAAATCGTGGCATATCCTTTACAGGATTCAACCACAGTAAAAGAGTCATTGATTTTCTAGGCAGCACTTATACGCTCAGTAGTTTGCCATTTCTTTCTGAACGTGATGTCTATTTTTACTGCTGCGAAAAAATCCATGCAGACAAATGTGCTTCCAAACTGCTCACTGTGGTGGTTTGAACCCAGGACACTTGGGTTGTGATGAGCTCACTACGCTTAAGCTACAGATGCCCAAATATCTTTTGCATTAGTTAACATATATCTATACATTTAAATGCATAAATAATGCAAAATTATTGCCAGTTTGCTAGTCATGTCAAAATGTAAATATAATTACAAAACTTGTATTATCCAAATGTTAGAGAGTTAATTAACACAAACTATTTTGTCCGCAGGAAACCTTTTAGCGCGAGCAACTGTTGCCAGCAGCATTTACGCAGCATCGGCTAGCATCCAGTCACAGATGCCAGGTGGCGGTGGTGGTCTCAACAGTTCAGCTGGAGGGTTAAGTGCTGTCCCAATTTCAAACCCTGGATCATCACCTAGACCCAGTATTCTCAGGAAACGAACCAGTGAAGCGTATGTTATATTTTAGATTTTATTTGTATTTACATTGTATGGGAACTATTCTTCTTTGTGTTCAACATCATATGCTTGTCTAAACCATGAGATGGGTTGCCTCTATAAAGCTGCATGTCAGTTGGAGTTCCTCATGAGTTCCCCATAGCTTGCACTGTAAGCTTTGTTCATGAGGCCATGTTTCGTTTCGTTGGGGTATGTATGATGGACATGACTGCAGGATGTGCTCTGAAGTCTGTGTTTATGTGTACACTGTGCAATCTGAGCAGGCTTTTATTCTGTATGGGACTATTAAATGTTGATATTAAACACTCATCGACTTTATCTTATGAGAATACTAATATTTTCTCTTTCAAATTCTCATTTAGAGCTGGAGTTGTGATACGCAAGCCAAATTTCAACATCATCCAAGAAAGCAGATGCCACAGTCCACCACAAGTGGAGGTCAACAATTCCAGTTTGTGCTCTCCAAAAATGTCTATCAAGTGAGTAATAATACCACACTACAGTATAACGTAGTAGATGCGGTACTGTAAAGTGGGATTTTATTTTTTTTATGTTCATCTAGGAAGTAGTAATGCCACGCTATAGTATAACTTTGCCCGAGTGGTTATTGGTTACTGAACTAATGTCATTGCACTCTGGGCAGACCCATAGGTGCTCAGTCTCCCCAACAGATATCGAAGAATATGCATACTGATAGTTCCCGTGGCTCGCTGACGTACAACGAGCAACTGCCAAACTGCTTAAATTTCTTGAGTTGTTACCAGGGTCAAAATTATTGGTTTAAAGAATATAACCACTGTGTCCTGCCACTCATATGTTGTAATAGTTGACTAAGTAGGTAAAGTGTGGGGCTAGCTGCCCGACCTCATTAAAAAACACTAGATAGCTATAGAAACCACAACCAAGAAAATTCATAGCCCGCTACCCGAGGAAGAAGAAGGACACCCGCAAGGAAGGGCTCATGAAACGATCCAATGAAATCCGAATGGAAATCAGGCTGTCATCTCACCTTCATTCAACCCAAAGAACTGGCAGGGCTCATGAAACGATCCAATGAAATCCGAATGGAAATCAGGCTGTCATCTCACCTTCATTCAACCCAAAGAACTGGCGCAGAGCCGACAATGCAGGTAGAACAAGAAATAATAGGCAGAAGGTTCATGGATAGGACACATACTCAGGAGATCCCTTCTTCTTCTTCAAACTCTCCATATCAACTACTTGTAAATCACTCTGTGTGATTTGTATGTGTTCTGAGCCTAAGAGTGATTGTAACGTTGTGCCAGTTATGAGCCTACTAGTAGCTAGCACATTCGATTTCTGCAATGCTTTTAGTTTCTAGGGTAGCTTCCTAGGCCCTACCTCAGTCGCCTCTTCGACATGGCTGTGGTACTATTCTTGCTTCCTTGGCCCCAGAACCACATGGGTGGAAGACCTGACAGCATCACGAGACATGGCCTTCGATGGAACCCCCAGGGTAATAGAGGTGAGGGAAGACCCAGGAAAACACCTGGAGGCGGAAGTTGGAAATGGAATGCAAGAAAATAAGGAGAGATGACCATGGAAAGGAGAGCTTGGAAGACCTTGGTTGCATACCTATGCTTCCCTAAGGATAAATGGTGAAGAAGACAGTGCAACTCGGTAGATGTGGTACTGTACGGTGGGATTTTATAAAAATGTCCATGTAGTGAATAATAATAAGAAGACGGCTTCCCTTATAACCAATCAAATCTGATACCATGCTACAGTATAATCTAGTAGATGAGGTACTGTAAAGTGGGATTTGTTTTATTTGTAAAATCTTATCATTGACACGTCTGTATAAATTTGTGTGCTATCTAACAATATTTCTCCCCATGTAAACTGGGGTTAGGAATTACAGGACCAAATCTTTAAAAAGTGATTTTGTTTCAGAAATTGCAATGGAAAAATGGACTTGGTTGTTAATAACAATTTCAGAGTTTATATTCCTTCCAGGAAAACTAAATTTAAAAACTCATATAAATGTTAGTGATAAATTGCTGCCCTATGCTCCATTGAGTAGAGAAAGGAAACATAAGAGAAGATAGAGTAGTAATAACCATGCAGTTTTTTTTCGTTGCCGTTTTCTCTCAGTCACCTTCTCGTTTCTCTCTCTATCACCTCGTTTTTCTCTCTATCACCTTCTCGTTTCTCTATCACCTCATTTCTCTCTCTATCACCTCGTTTCTCTCTCTACCACCTTCTCGTTTCTTTTTCAGCACCTAGTTGTTTTTCTATTAAAACTAGCTCTATTCCGTTTTCATGTTAATGATTGGTAAATTTGTTGTTTCTCGACAGAAATTTCTCTCCGGTCAGTGAGAACAGTCAGTCGTCTACAGACACAGCCTTGTCATCGAATGATGCTACAACCCCCACACATAACCACAATGATAAAGGGAAGGGTGATGGTGATGAATGCCTTGAAAATAGTAAGTTTCTCTTATCATCCTCATTGTTAGAAATCATATTCTTATATTCGACCTTTTACATATTTTGTCTTTACCTCTTAACGATGAAATCAGAAACAAATTGGGACCCTTGCCGGTACTACAATATATTTTTTTTTTCCGATACAGAAGCACTTGAGTTTTCAGCTCTTCGGCTCGGTGTCATTGACATCGTAACCCTTAGATCCGGTGCCACGAACACCGTAAATCTGGAGAACCAGGGGCTTTTCTGCCAGCCCGCAAAATTGAACTCGCACTCACAGGGAACTTGTCGCCCAACGCGCTACGAACATGTTGGGCAAGCGGGCACTACAATATATTAAGAACCAACAGGTCTAAGTCGTTAAAACTTAACTTGCATTTCAAAAGTCCTGGATTCAAATCCATACTGTGTTGTTTTGTTCATGGGTGAATTTTTTCCAGAGATCCCTAGGATTGTTGCTGGAGCTATGGCATTTGTGCTTTGTGAAATACTTTGGCAAATGCCCTACCATTTCTGCTGGAATGTTCCAAACCATATGGGGGGTGTAAAGCCCAGAACAATGAGGCCAATCCTTTAGACATTTAATTTTGTGACCTATTGGTTACTGAACTGATGTCACAGGGCTCCGGCAGACCCATAGGTGCTCAGTCTTCCCCAACAGATGTTGAAGTTTATGCATACTGATGGTTCTTGTGGCTCGCTGGTTCTTCTTTTTTGCATTCGGTTTCGTACGCTTGTCTAAACCATAAGATGGTTTGCCTCTATGAAGCTGCATATCAGTTGGAGTTCCTCAAGAGTTCCCCATAGATTGCTCTGTAAGTTTAGTTCATGAGGCCATTTTTCATTTCACATGATGTGCTTTGTCTGACATGCACACTGGGCAGTCTGAGCAGGCTTTATTCTGTGCATGTGATGGTTGAGCTGCAGTGACCTGTTCTTAGGCGAAAGATGATTGTTGTGTGCTGTTTTCTATTTAGTCTGCTGATGGGATCTTGTGGGTGTTTGCTGTGTGCTTGTATCCTCTACAACTCCTTGTATTTTCGCTTGATATGTGTCTTGATATGTGTCTTGATTTCTGGTAGGGACACTGGGTGTTTGTGTTGTATCAGGTTTGTTCCCTCCTTAGCCAGCTTGACTGCTCTCTTATTTCATAAGCTCGCTGGTTAAACACACTCTCTACCCCTCAAGTGTGATCTAATTTCCTTGAGGTCAAATAATTTAAATTTAATGAAATGAAAATCGTGGCATATCCTTTACATGATGTAGCCATCAACCACAGTAAATGAGTTGCTAATTTTCTAGGCACCACTTATACGTTCAGTAGTTTGCCATTGCTTTCTGAAAGGTGAAGTCTATTTAGCTTTCGTAAAAATCCTACGGAAACCAAAGTTCTTCCAAACTGCCCACTGAGGAGTTTGAACCAGGTATTCTTGGGTTGTGTTCGAGCTCATTACCACTTAAGCTACAGAAGCTTAAATTTAATACTTAACAAATTTAGGATCCTTCCCTTCCCCACCGCAGCCAAATGTGGACACAAGCTGATCAACTTTATTGTGAAGGTAAGTACCTTACCTCTATGCTAGCTAGTGGGACCATCCCTGACGTTCAATGAATGTTCTAACAGCATGCCTTTTTATCTTTGATCAGGTCCGACATCATCTCTGTCTACTGCTAACAACATCCCAGCTTCCCCAGCTATCAGTCATGCAGATAGTATTTCAGAGACATCACCCAGGAAGAGAGCTAGGAAACAGTTGCTGTAAGTTAGTCTCTTGTTGAACTCTTACATTCAACTCTTTCTCTCTCTCGTTTTTTTCTCTCTCTTTCTCTCTCTCTACTTTACTCGGTTAGTCATGATCAATTTTTCTACTTATGTGTTGTTTGTTTCCTCTTCATATTCATCACTATCTCACTCTTTCTCTCTCTGTTTTACTCAGTCAGTCATTGTCTAGCCAGTTTTCCTATTTCTTATTGTTCCCTTCAGTTTTCTGGCACTTTTAACAAGCTGAAACTACATGTGGTTTGGCAGAAATGACCCTCTGATGTTGTCTAGCCAGTTTTCCTATTTTTTATTCATCACTGCTGCTTGCTGGCACTTTCAGCAAGCTGACTACTATAATATGAGCAGATTGGAACAAGATGTCATTCTGCGCATTAAAACTGGACACAATTGACTCCGCAGCCACATGTATACAGAATGCAAGATTGGCAATTTAGCCATGTGTACGTGGACAGGCACATCAGACTGTAGAACACATACTTCAAGACTGCCCCGAATATGATATACTGAGGCAAACTCACTGGCCTAATGAAATAACACTGGACATAAAAATACATGGACCTCTGTGTGAGCTACAAAAAACATGAGAAGTTTATACAAGAGACAACGTTGAATATATAGACAATATTTCAAGCAAAGAAAAGGAAGGAAGCCAGCCGAAACAACCTGCTGTAGGGGAGAAAGTGTACAACGTTGATGTTGTCTACCAGTTTTCCTATTCCTTACTGTACCCTGCTGCTTGCTACTCATCCAGTCATATTTTTCTTTAGACTCACACTTCCTTTTTGTATGTCCTAACATCAGAACAATGTTTCTCTCTGCAGACATGTCAGCGAAGAATTAAAAGATAATTTATCCTCCTCTGACGAAGAGTTGGAGAACACCCATCGGCATCGAGAAAACTCTTCAGTTAAAAAACTTAACTATACAAACAGAGAGATTCGCGGAGGTTTGTTCTTGTTTTGTTTTATTTCAAGTGTTGATGTAGAAGCGCATGTTTTCATACCATGTACTTTACTGGGGAAAGTGGTGTTAGGTCAGTATTTTTCCCTGACCAACAGCGTAGTGTCATTGAGCGAACACAGAGAGTGCATCTTAGTTTCAAAGGTTTAAAGATTGAGTGACTTCATTGTGCCAGATAGCGTCACATGGCTCGGTCTTTTCCATCCAGCAATGAGTGTGAAGCATGGGCATCTAACCAGTCAGTGGAAAAACATATAAGTGCTTTTGAATATAAATGTTACAGAAGAGCCCTTCGTAGATCATGGACACAAAGAGAACAAATAGATCCATCCAGAAAGAACTCAAAATCAAAGAAACCTGGCTAATGCTACAAATACGAAAGAGAAAATTGAGGTATTTTGGACATATAAAAAGACATGACGTGTAGAAGAAGACCATCATGGAAGGAGGCTTACCGGCGAAGAGGAAGACCATGGAGAAGATGGATTCAGGATGTAACTGATGGTTTGAACATGATGGCTGCAGAAGCAGAACATCTGGCCTATGAGAGAAATTCAGGAGGACTGTTGGGGTGGCAAAGTTGTGCTTAAGACGAGCTAGTTGATGATGATGATTATGCTTCAAGGGAGTTAAGATAAGAAGAAGAGATAACATAGTAGGTTCTATCAATGTATATCATAGTTTTTCTATAAGGCTTCATTTCTTCACCCCCCACAGAGTACACAGATGACGAAGGAGTGCGATGGGTTCTAAATAAACTCAAGCCAACCTACGTCTTACTACAGCCAGATTTTATTAATAATAAAACCAAGAACAACCACTTTACCAGATATATTGATGTCAAACAAAAAGGTAAGACCAGACTTTTTCTGTAAATTAGTATACATTCTATACATTAGTATCATCTATTGGTGGCCTCTGATAACTTAAAGCCAACAGGCTGAGGTAAAAATTATAGAAAATAAGACCACAACCGTCGTGTGAGCCTGGCATTCCAGTGTTGTTGTATATAGACTAATTCATTTTCAAAACAACACAACATGCTAAATCAAGGTTAGATTATGTTACAAGTTAAGTTTCACAATAAGGAATATCAGTATTATTCATTTTTGTCATCAACAAATAACCCTGGACTCATAGAATTGTGAAAAATTGCACACAAAAAACTGGCAGTGTGCTATCATCAAACATGCAAATACAGGTCCCCACTAAACAGGAATTTTTATTTCCGCCTGAGCTAGTCTGCCTTATGTTGCCGGGAGCCATGCATCTATCTTCTTCTTCACGATGTAATGGGGGGAACTTTGTTGTGGGGTAGCTTGTGATGGTGCGGGTTATAGAGTTGGTTTGTGGTATGGTTATCAAAGTGGTTTCTCTCATAGCGTGGTGTGGTTATATCATATTGCAATGAGATTGTAAGGATGTCTAGAATCTGAGTAGTTTCACTTGGCGAACATCATCAATGTAGACTTCTCCAACACAAGGCAGTACTAAAATGATGAGGTGTAGAGGTTAGTTTCTCGCCTCTCGTTTCAAAGGTACTCGATTTGCTACTTCGTGGAACCATCGGTATATTTTTCCAGAGATCCCCGATCTCAGTGTGGGTAAGATTGAGTTCCTAGTCATATCAGAGATGGACAATAAAACGTAGGTTCCTTGTTCAATTTGAGCACATAAAAAAACCCTTGACAGTTCAAAATCAAGAAGATCAGGCTGGAAAGCCGCTGCCCTTGCAGAATTCACTGAATATTTTCACCATCTTCAAAATTACATCAGAGACCCTCGTCGTTGCTGCAGAGTTTGCGCACTGCCGTTGAGAGCTTCCTGTGTAAGAAAAAGATCTCGGCACACATGGTTACTCACTGAAGTGCAAAGATGATGGTGCCCTCAATCAAGTTGACTATGAGAGTGGAAAAAGAAGAATATAACTTTATCCTGAAATTGTTTAACGTCTTACCGTTACATATGTCTGCTTATCATCATCATCAAGTAGCTTGCCTATTCTGGAACTTGCTCCCATGACAGCAGCCCTGAAAAACTCTCTATTCTGTGCAAGATGTCAGGCGTCAGCAGCAGTCATTCTCAGATCATCAATGGCATCCTGCACCCAATGTCGTCTAGGCCTTCCTCTCACTCTTCTTCCAGGTGACATTCCTTCTAGAATTTATTTTCTCCCGGCACTCTTGTCGTTTAATGTGTCAGAAATATTTAATTTTCCTGGTTTTATGTTTTTTTAATAGCCAACTCTCTTTAGTGTCAAACTGTTGCAGAACAGAAGCATTTGTTCTCTTCTCTATCCTTGATATTACTTGAGAGATTACCTTGAGAGTACTAAGTACTCTTCTGTAACATTTGCATTAAAAGGCATTAATGATCTTCTGCGCTTGTCAATGGTTGGATAGTTTACAATTCATTGTTATCATCATGGTGCTTTCGCTGGCTGATCATGTCTCAAATTCTGTCTCTGGTGTTGCAGGAAAACAGGTTATGTTTGTACTACTATAACATTTTATTTTTCAGAGGAAAGCAACGGTGAATCTCCAATCAAAGATTTCAAGTAAATGGATGAGCTGTATTTTCAGCGTCCAATAAATTAGTAAGTCTGGTATAGTTAGATATTGTTGTATTGTTTGAGTGGCTATTGACTGGGTGATAAAGAAAATGTTGATGGTCAAAATTGTCTAAATTTGAAATAACAGACATGAAGATTTGGATATTGCCTTGTAATCAATACCATAGCCACACTACATGGCTTTGGGTTGACCTCTACCAGGAGACACACAAAGTTCTGTAGGTTCAATGTTACTATTCTTTGATTCCCTTGCAGGTTCCTGCTCCACACTGCGGATCTACCTATATAAAGACATGTACAAAACAGTTTGATCACTATTTGCTAAAAAATTGTGTGATTGATTGATAGGACCATCATCATTGCACTTTGTTGAGTAACCATGTATGCTCCAACCTCTTTCTTACACAGGAAGATCTCAGCTGCAATGCACGAAATCCGTAGCACTGTGTGAGGGCCCCCGAAAAACAAATAAAGAAACTGAAAAAACAATTAATTAAAAAATGATCTAACCATTTATTCCATATATTTTTCTCAGATGGAAGTCGAGAAAGAAATGGAAGAGCAGTTTGCAGCACTCCAGGCAGCTTTGGTTCAAATCCCTTCAAATAAAATCAATAATGAAGAGGCTGCAAAAATTCATGAAATGTCCCAAGTAAGTGTCTCAGCTACACCACATTTGATTTGATATTCTTGCAGTCTAATTAGTGTTGAAGATTCCCCACTATTACTTGAATCATTTACATGTAGTCTCTCCTTTAAGGAACTCAGAATATCAGGCTGGTCCATTCTAAGGGGAGTTAGACTGGTTCATTCCCCTTTATACCTGCATGCCTTGGTGAATATTTAAATCATGGCATATCCTTTTACACGACATCAACAACATTAAACATGTCATTGATTTTCTAGGCACCACTTATACGTTCAGTAGTTTGCTATTAGTCAGTGCTGTTCTATGGCTCAAACATGGAAGACAACAAAAGAAACCTACAGACCTTCTAAATGGATGTTTAAATAGAATAGAGGGACTGAAGAGCTACTGAAGAGACACTGGCGATGGATAGGACATACATTGAGAAGACCGACCAGAAGCATTGCAAGACTAGCACTGTTTTAGAACCCGCAGGGAAAGAGGAGTAGGGAAAGGCCTAGACTGACCTGGAGAAGAGAGCTGGAGGCTGATATTAAAAGGATAGGTAAAACATGGACAGAATTGGAAGGAATGCCAAGAGAGAGGAAGAGCTGGAAGAAGTTTGTTGAAGACCTGTGCTTCGTTGGGAGTTGAAAAGTGAAGAAGAAGTTTGCTATTGCTTTCTGAACGATAAGGGCTATTTTTCATCTTCATAAAATAGTGTGTCCTGAGCAGAATTTTGCCACCCCAACAGTCCTTTGGAATTTCTCTCTCTCATAGGCCAAATGTCCAGCCTCTGCAGCCGTCATGTTCAAACCATCAATTACATCCTGAATCCATCTTCTCCGTTGTCTTCCTCTTTGTCGGTATGTCTCCTTCCATGATGGTCTTCTCCAGTCCTTTGCTTCTTTTTATATGTCCAACATACTTCAATTTTTCTTTCTTCTTGTAGCATCAGCCAGTTTTCTTTCGTAAAAATCCACGGAAACGAATTTGCTTCCAAACTTCTCACCCAGAGTTTGAATCAGTTACGCTTGTGTTGTGATCGAGCTGACTACCGCATTAGCTACAGACTCAGACCCTGATAAAAAAATTAAAACACACTGACAGACATGCTTAGATTGAAGCAACGATGAATAGACCAAACCCCAAGGACACTATAAATCTGCTACAAAGAAAAGATCAAAGCACTATCTTTCAGTTAAGAACAGGACACGTTGGACTGAATTACCACCTACACAGAATAAACCCCACACACCTACCACACTGTAGAAAGTGCAGTCATTCATGTGAGACAGTACAGCATATCTTGCTTGAATGTCATGGACTACATAAAGCTAGACAAGAACTCCTCCCACCACACCCATCTGTTCATAATACCCTTTACACTAGTCTTCCACAATTACAGAACACATGCAGATTCTACAAATTGGCAATGACTGCCCAAGAGTGAAAACTCGCAGCCCTGGTTAGAAGAAGAAGAAAAAGATTGAAGCAATTATAAACATGTCCAGTGTGCAATGAAGGTGATCTTCAAGTGAGCAACGCTCTTGAGAATCATTTTATATCTTTATATCGTACCTTGCAACATCTTGGACTCCAGACTTTACATACCAATGCTTCTTGGTACTGTCTTTTCTCATGCTCCTTAGATATGTATATATATACGAGGAAGTCAATAAGTAAGCCACAAATGGCTGTAGAAAAATAACTAAACATGATAACAACTTGAAACCAGTTTATTTTTATACATACATTGTCCTTTATTTCTCAACATAATTTCCACCAACATTGATGCACTCATCCCATCGTTTTATCAATCCTCCCAAACCGGCTGCATAGAACTGAGGGCTCTGATTTCTAAACCACGTTTTCACTTCACATTCAACTCGGCGCCATTCGAAATGTCTCCCGCCAAGGTGAGTTTTCATTGGACCAAAAAGGTGGATATCGTTAGGGGCTAAGTCGGGACTGTGAGGTTGATGTTCCAGAACTTTCCACCGTAGTTGATTAATTTTCTCCTGAGTTAATCGAGCCGTATGTGGTCTGGCATTGTCATGAAGAAGCAACACTCCTGTAGTCAGCAGTCCTGGGCATTTTTTCGAATTGCATCATGAAGCATCGATAGAACTTCACAGTATGATTCAGAATTCACATTGTCACCTTTCTTCTTGAAATTGGTTAAAAGCACTCCTTGACAATCCCAGAACACCGTCAGCATGACTTTCCCTGCTGATGGCGTAACCTTGAATATTTTGACACAAGGCGAAGAAAGATGTTTCCACTGTATTGAAGCACGCTTTGATTCGGGCTGGTAGTGATGCACCCATGATTCATCCCCTGTAACAATCCTGTTCAGCATGTCTTCTCCTTCATCTTTGTATCGACAGAGATGACGCAGGACAGGCCAAATCGGTTCATTTTGTGTTCCTCCTTCAATTGTCTGGGTACCCACATTGAGCACAATTGAAGAAAGTGTTCAGGAAGAGTCCAAAAATGCCCAGGACTGCTGACTACAGGAGTGTTGCTTCTTCATGACAATGCCAGACCACATACGGCTTGATTAACTCAGGAGAAAATTAACCAACTACGGTGGAAAGTTCTGGAACATCAAACTCATAGTCCCGACTTAGCCCCTAACGATTTCCACCTTTTGGTCCACTGAAACCCACCTTGGTGGGAGACATTTCGCATGATGCCGAAGTTGAATGTGAAGTGAAGCAGAAAACAGAGCCCGCAGTTCTATGCAGCCGGTTTGGGAGGATTGATAAAGCGATGGGATAAGTGCATCAATGTTGGTGGAAATTATGTTGAGAAATAAAGGAACAATGTGTGTATAAAAATAAACTGGTTTCAAGTTGTTATCATGTTTAGTTATTTTTCTACAGCCATTTGTGGCTTACTTATTGACTTCCCCTCGTATATATATATATTCTGATAGGCTATTTACGCAAGGTGCCATTTAGCAGAGATTTCATTTACCCAAGATGTCATCTATGCAAGATGCCATTTACACAGGATGTCATTTAGCGTCACACTGTTTTGGTTAAGATCAAAGTGTAGTGCCCACAAGATCGCAGGCCAAAGGGTGGGAGACTTTTTAGAGCCAATAGACAACTAAAAGCGAATTCTGAGCAGCTCTCATTAGAAAAAATGACAAGGCTCTAAAATTTTTAACACGTTTCAAATGTCACTTGGCCCGCCCGCTGCAGCACTAGCGGGTAAGGGGCCGACACAAATTTTGTTAAAATGTCATTTAGCTGAAATGTTATTTACTCAAGATGTCATAATGTATTTTTTTTACTTGATTCTACAGGCAAACATCCAGAGATGCCAGTTGATACAAAGTCAACTGACGGACACACGAACAACCATGATACGAACACTGGAACACAAACCTCGTATACAAGAGATTGTAAACAAACATATGAGCAAACGACCTATTAAGAAGAAAGAGAGAACGTAGCATTGGTTTTCTGAGTGTAGCTGCCATTTTCTCAACAGACATTTCTGGTTTGTGTTTTTTTACGGAAAAATAAAACTTGGCGTTGCAACATTCTAGCAACTGGCAATACTAGACTACGACAAGTTGTTCCCAAGCGCAAGTGTTGAGTCATGAGGTGCCTGTGTGTTGCCGGTGCTCTCAAGGGAAGCAAAGAATAGTAACACTGCTACCTACAAGGCATGTCATAAGAGCGACTAAGGTAGAAGCCTAGGAAGCTACCTAGTAAATAAAAGCGTAGCAGAACTCGGATGCGCTGGCCTACTTGTAGGCACATAACTGGCATAGCATTGCTAGATCATATACAAATCACAAAGAGTGATTTAACAAGTGGTCAATATGGAGCGTTCAAAAAAGAATCATGAGGGAAGAAATAGCAACTTTCGTGATATCCCGTTTCTTGTGGCATTTTGGATTATTTAGTCTGAGGATTAAATGTCGTTTGAAGGCCTAGGATTGACTTAATTCAGATTGAAAGAGAGATGGATGTCGATACTGGGACAGCCTGAAAAGAACAACATATCAAATATACAAAGAGATTGATTAATCAACATTGAACTGGCGTGTTGGGCCGCTGAACGCTGCTGGATTTGTTGAGGCAGAGATCGGAGCACCTATGGACGCATCCGAGTGCTATGATGATAGTCCTCATATAACTGATTTAATTGCACCAGGTTTAATTATATTTCCACAGAAATGGCACGCCACATGCTGTAGGGGTTTACAAAGCATGAACTCGGTCTTACAAATCAGTAACAATCTTAGAGATCTTGAGAAAAAATCCACTCGTGTACCAAACAACCTGAATTCCAACCAACATTCTTTGGAATGCAAGGCTGATGTTTTAGCCCCCAGAAATTCCTTGGTCAGAGGATTAACAAATTCTTACCCTGATTGTCATAATACTGTCTGCAGTTTGGATTTTCAATTTTACCCCCAAAAACCTGTTGTACTAAGATTCAAACCCACATCCTTTGAGATTGGGCTAAAAGCTCTGTAGTCTGGCAAAGCGAGTAGGGATAGAAGGAGAGCTGCTGTTTGATAAAGCAGTGCTGTGAGCACAGTCACAAATGTTATAAGATCTGCTAGCAATATAGACTAGCAAAATCTCAGAGTATATGGGTCTCCTGACTGACCTCTAGAGGCGATTAACAGGACGAAAGCTGCAGAAGGGTCAGAGAAATAGGAAAACTGTACACCAAATTGTGTCAACTCACGTCATTCCAACGAGCGGTGAAAATTTTGGGTTTGAGAGAGCTTGAGCCGGAAATACTCTGTGCGCACACTGTACACTTGTCAGGCATGCAGGTCTAAGGGGAAATGAACGCACCAATAGGCTTGTAGGTATGACTGCTGTAACAAGCAAGTGATGGACCAGGCTGATATTATAAATTCCCTAAGGGAGAGAGGATGTGTACATGATTCCAGTAATAATGGTGAATCTACAAACTTAACTAGACTGCAAGAATACCAAGTTAAATGTGGTGTAGCTTGACAAGAACACTATGCTGGTAGCCAAAGATGAATGGTAAACCAACAAAGAACTGGAGTCGTTAGTCGCCACATACTGAGGGAGATCGGAGCACTTATGGACTAATTGGTTCGACGTGCAGTAATGATGATGATCCGACAACTAAACTGTACTTGTATGGACTACAAGAATTCATAATTCTTTACTTTGGGAATCTAAATTACAAGTATCCCTGAGTATGGCCAGGGACACTGGTGATAAGAAAGTTCACACAAAAATCAGTCAAAGGTGCCATGACTACTCCTGTATTTGTAGCTAGTGAACAAAATATCAATCAAACCTAGAACTGGGTCAGAGTTGTTGCATTGTATTCTCTTTTGATGACTTCAACACCCCAGACAGAGCAGAGGAGGGGGCAACTAAATAAGTGAATGGTCAATAATTAAATTAGAGCCATTCTAGACAGAAACAAGGAGGAACTCATGAAGTTTGAAAGGAAATCGGGCTGCAGACTCACATTCTTTCACCCAAAAGATCTACAGAAGTGTCCTGGAATGTCCGTACGAAGGGAAGCCCCAGCAACATATGGAGACGAAATGCAAGGAAATGGGCAGAGATATGGAAAAGATAGGCGGGCTTGGTTGCAGACCTATGTCTCCCTTGGATCGAAGGGTGAAGAAGAATTCTGGATTGAAGAAAGCTGATAAAATATTCTCTGGATGTGACCTTTAAACCCCCTCTCCCAACAGAAGTAAGGGATACATTTGTTTACAAATGAAGAGCCTTTGAAAATAACAAACTGTGCATCATTGGAGACCATCATTAAAAGATGGAAGGTGGATTGGGCACTATGACATGCCAGTCTTTAAGAAAAGGATCTAACGACGGATTGACTTCATTGCACCGGGTTTTATCCCACATGGCTTGGTCCCTCTCCACAGAAATGGCTCGCAACCTGTTGAGAGTATTTTACAAAGTAAGAAATCCGTAGCTCCTGAAACAATCAAATGGGATCTCTGAAGAAGAAAAATGCACTTGTAAACAGAATGACACAGTCCAGATTCAAACCAGCGGCTTTCGGAATGCACGGCAAAGAAGTAGTCATAGAGACCCTGCATATGTCATATGCCGGTATATGCATGACTAGGACAGCTCTCCAATGGGCAGCGAGTGGGAAAATAAGACATGGACGTCCAAAGGAAACATTGAGAAAAGCTTAGGAAAGAGAGTTGAAAGATTGCTGCCTGGCGTGGGAAATAATTAGTAGAAGGTCTGCGGAACAGCAACAATGAAAATCTTTTGTGGAAGCCAAATGTATTGAACTGGGCACGAAGAAGTATAGATTGATAGAAAATAACAATTTATTACAAAATCTGACTTTGCAAACTGGTTAGAGCATATAACCACAAGATGAAGCGGTTAATATAGCAACTTAATACAAAACTGGTTAGTGGTTCAGATTACAACCAGAGAACAAAGCGGTTAATGTTACTACTGAAGACCGATCGCTGATCTACAAACTGATTGATTTTTCAGATCATAACCGTGGAATAAAGTGGTTAACTCTTAGTGGACCAGGGCAAAAGTCACGTTTTTACAAGCGCTTTCACGTTTTGATAACCAAACGCCACTTAGCGTGGCGGAATGTAAAACGCATCCACTTCAACGCCACTTAGCGTGGCGCTTGGTCCACTAAGAGTTAAATGTAGTTTTTCAACACAGCACTTATCCTACAAACTGGTATTTAAATGTGAATTATAACTGGGTATTGAAACTGTTGTGGGCGTCTTGCTTAGCAGTAGTGAGCTCGATCACAACCCAAAAGTACCAGAGGTTCAAACTCTGGTGAGCAATTTGGGAAAAAAATTTTATCTAGTGGATTTTTACAAACTGTAAAAATAGACCTCACCGTTCAGAAAGCAATGGAAAACTACTGAATGTATAAGTGGTGCCTAGAAAATCAAAGACTCGTTAACTGTGGTTGATGGTGATGTCCTGTCAAGGAGATGCCATGATTTTCATTTCATTCATTGAAACCGTTAACATAATTCCGTAAGACAGAGCCTAGCTCTGCAATCTAATCGAGGGTTTGAATCCTGTTGACAGAATCATATACTGTCAAAGCAGCAACAAATATGCAACTCAAATATGCGAGACAAGTCACAGCATGAAGGCTCGGCATGGCGGCTAGGCACGACACAGTCAATTTCTAATTTTACTAAACTTGTCAAGCGATATGTTTTGAGACATGACATGGCCGGGTGTGACTGATGCCTTAAAATAAAAAAGAAAAGGAACGCTTTTTATACCATGAGGTATATAGGGTAATATGGTGTTATGCTCGTATTTTACATTGACAGTCGGCACGCGATGAGTGATATGATCAACATCACGCTGGTCGCCTTTACTTCCTGCTACCCAATTGAGACCGGTCGACGACCTGAGAGCCGTACGTCTGACTGATGCCATACCTGTTAAATTGTATTATAATTTGTAAACATTTTGCCTTTATATACGTACACACACTGGACCCATTGTGTACGCTGGACTCATTTTCTACTTGTGTGTACAAGACCGAAATCTGTACAGGTGATATTACAAATTGCAAAATAACAATTTTATATTATTACAAGCCATGTTTTGATGATGATCTGAGAATGAAAATATTTACAGTTAATGTGACCATGTTTGTTTGTGAATATTGTATATACACAGTATCCTAGCAACAGTTCTTCATATCATAGTTTTGTAATACTCATTTCTGTGAACTGTTCAGGATTGTTGTTGGTTTTCTTCTTGCGTGTGTGGTTGAATATTGATGGTTATGTTGCAAAAGGTGATACGAAATGTGAACATACTATATATTACATTTGATGAAATAATAAATTATTATGATTTCTATTTGTGAGTTGTATTTGAGATGTTTGTTGGTGGACTTGTTTGTCTGTGGCTTGGTGGTCTGTAATGTATTGTTCCGTGTGTGGTTGTTGGTGGATGGTTTATGTGTGGTTTATTAGTTGATCTATCTGTGTGTTTGATATTGCTTGGTTTGTTTGTGGTTTATTAGGTGGCATGTGATGTGTTGTTTGGTGTGTTATTAGGTCTGTGCTGTGTTTGTTGATGTTTTATTTGTTGGTGTGTGGTTTATTCGGTGCTACATGTATTGTTTTTTTTTTTTATCTGTGGCATGTTGATTTCTTCTGTGGTTTGGTTAGAGATCACAAACTTATGGTGTTTCATGTCATTTTAGATTTAGAGTTAGTAATCTCACACACACACACAAGATCAATTGGTGAATCGATAGAATTGATGTCATAGCACTCAAGAGTAAAACCATATGTTCACAACTATTTTCAGCAGATTGTGAATGTTATGCATGCTGATAGTTCCTGTAGATCACTGGTTATAAACAGCTTTCATCTGTCCTCGTAGGTGTCCATCTGCAGGGTGGCCCATAGCACAGTTGATGTTAAATACCTCCTACACGTGAAAACTACATGTCAAATGCGCTGCCTGCAAAAAGTTACCATCATCAGAAAAGACAGTCATCAGCATAAGAAAGAAAGTTGACACAGAACCTTACTTGAATTACATTGAGAAACAAAGAATGAAGTTGTTTGGCCACTTAATAAGAATGCATCCAAACTCCACGGTATACAGTTTTCTACAACAGAACATCAGGAAAGATGGCGAGAGAAAGACCACGAAAAGATGGTTAGATGGCATAGCAGAATCCTATCAAAAAGCAAAAATAACTATCACCAAAGCCACTAGAGCAGCACAAGACAAAAACAGAAAACCATGACACTGGGCAACAACCTGGTAACAGTGTGACGACAAAAGAATTAAATAACGTACTGTGCTTTTTAAAATTATTTTTTATTTTATTACATCAACTAACTTACAAGTACAATGCATACTTTCTCAAAACATGAAGAAAACATAACTAAAGAGGGAAAAGACTTACCACACACATGGAGGGGGAAAATGTACAAGTAATGCAGGTGACATATTGCACATATCAGCTGAAGTTAAGAAAACACATGATGATAGTTGGAGAAAAAAAAATTTGAAAACAGAAATGAACTAAAAAATAATGCATTAAACAAAAGGGCAAAGAAAATGTATATCTTTCTAGGCCCATTGACAAAAATATAAAGTTTAATGTTACGAGACAAGTACCTTATTAAAAATAAATAATTTAACACAATATATATATATATATAATATTTTCCATTTAAATGTACCAATCTAACACATATGCCACCTGAGCATACGGTAATGAGACAGTGGACAGGCTTGCATCGATGGTAGTGATTGTTGGGGAGTTGAAGATGGATAAGGGGATGTTTTTCGGTCACTTCACGATTTATGTTGGAGGAGGATACTAAAATAGATGTTGAATCGATCCAGCGATTTAAGGAGTTTGAAATTACATGTACAAGTAGAACTTGATGCTTGAAGGGCAGAGTGAGAAGTCTGTCCAGCGAGTCTCAGGAACTATCAGAAAACATACCTTTTGAAATCTGTTGGGGAAGACTGAGCACCTATGGGTCTGTCCGGAGTGCTATGATGTTGGTTCAGTAACCAATAAATTGCAGCCCTTTGTTGGTTGAGAAAAAAGTCATAAAAAGCGAGAGATGGGATGCATTGAAATAACAATCTGAATATTGCAGAAGGAACAGTAACCTTCAGAAGAATGAAGAGTTATATGATATCGGTTTGGGTAACTAATAACATATGCCAGCGAGAGTTGGAAAAAGATTAAAGATATAGAAAGTAAGTTGAATGTATATGAAAATAGATGTCTACACAAAATAACCAACATAAATTGTCATGAATTCAGGGAAAGTGATGAAATTAGAGAAATGTCTAGTGAACCACTAGTAATAACTGTTATAAGAATGAGAAGATAAAGATATGTTGGGCACACCTTGAGAATAACAGCCGTCCATCTCAAGCGATGATGACAACAGCCTCGGATGTGCTGCACCTCTCTGGTGTGTGCGGAGGTGACAAGAGTCCAATCTTCGAACTCAATCCCCTACCACAGGTGGGGCATACATGATCGAGGTTAGACATGTGAGGTCTTTCCTGCACAGTTCGCTTTCTCTGCGTCTCAAAGGCACGACTTTTGATTGAGAATAAATGATCAAAGAATCAAAAAGCAGGCATTTGAGTCCAAATCAAAGGTTTCAAGAAAAAAAGGAAGTCCAGAAAACCCTGAAATAAACTTACTGAGACAAGAAAGAAATATCAAACTCCATTCCATAGAAGAGATTGAACGAGTTGCCCTGGATAGAGAGGTATGAAGAAATTGTTTTCACGCCCCATGTAATGTAAAGCAGTACAAGAGGTATATATAATAATATAGATATAATATACATACATATAAACATAGTTGTAATAAAGTAATATATATATATATATATATACATAATGAAATCAAATGAGCGCTCAGTCCTACTGTACGGATCAGAGAAATGGAAAACAAGTACCAAGACAAGGCAGTCGTATAAGAGACTTTGAGTAAAGATGTCTCAGAAAGGTTCGCTGGGACCAGAGAATACTGAGATCACCTGTCGAACAGACATCAACAATATCAACCAGGAAATAAAACATAGGAGTTGAAGTGGTTGGGACATACATTAAGAATGACAGAAGTGGTTGGGACATACATTAAGAATGACAGAAGTGGTTGGGACATACATTAAGAATGACAGAAGTGGTTGGGACATACATTAAGAATGTAGAAGTGGTTGGGACAAACATTAAGAATGACAGAAGTGGTTGGGACATACATTAAGAATGACAGAAGACCAGACACCCACATGTGGCTTTGAAATGGAATCTGGGAGACAAGAGAGGTAGGGGGTGATCTAGAGAGACAGACTTAGAGATGAACTATAGACAGAGAAAGAGAGGAAGCGGGAAAGAGCTAGAATGAACTAAGTTGGCTTGCTCAAAACAGATCTGGTTGGAGAAAATTTGTGTTGATGCTTTATGTTTCAAGGGGAGTTGTGAGAAAAAGAAGAAAATGAATAAATAATGATGTTTTAATCAGAAATGAATGAATAATGATAAGAATAATTTAGTTTATAAAAACCAATAATTATATTTCAGTTTTTGTAACGAAATGGCGACACTTATCAACAGAAAATTTATCTAAACATTAAGTTTTAATCCTGAACTTTGTGTATTTTCATCAAATATGTCTAAATAGGCGTCTGTGATCTAGCGGTAGTGAGCTTGATAACAAACCAAGAGTACCTGGTTCAAACTCCGCGCAGGCAGTTTGAAAGCAAATTTGTTCCAGTGGATTTTTACAAACGGTAAAATAGACCTCACCGTTCAGAAAGCAATGGTAACCTATTGAACGTATAAGTGGTGACTAGAAAATCGATGACTCGTTTACTATGGTTGTTGGTGACGTCTTGTAAAGGATATGCCATGATTGTCATGTTCATTTCTTCTGTATATCCTAATTTCAAAGACTTCAGTCTTGTCTAAGAAGGTTTACATACGATTAACCCCTTCACCCATCTGAGCCGATATACAGGCTTGCAGTATTTTTTCAAGATGATGCAAAGTCAGAATACTGGCTAAATTATTATATATTGCAATATAAATGCTTCGAAGTAAATACAAATTACGGAGTGATTCCAAAGAAATATGGGGGAAAAGATGGGGTCATGGGAGTCTTGCTGTATCTTCAGGCATGGGGGTCAGCTGAAAAATGTTGAGAACCATCCATTAGATGACTCACCAGAGCTACTAGTTACCACAGTATTGCAACAATTTTAAAAATATTTCCCACTTTAATGTATTACTTGGATTCTCTGCAAGGAGTTCATTCTTTTTTTTTCATGTTTGTTGCCAACACGCTCTGATATAACCAAAACAAGGTTCGTCCTTAAGTTCAAAGAGGCGTGCCTCGGCTTAACCCTTTGAACCCTGGCCACCTGTACCTTAAAAATCTCTTCCCCGGAGCTCCTGGGCAAAAACAGTCCACATCAGAGTTATATTAAAACACGCTAATTTAGCACTCGTAAGTGCTCTATAATTTGTTGACTTACCCCATAATCTCCGTTATTCCTGCTTATTTGCAGAATACTAAACTTTAAAATTTATTTGATTTAATATGTGGGCACGGCCACGAATACTCCCGTATATGAAGATTTTTCTCCATGTTGAAGATATATAGCTTGAATGTCAATCGATTCAAACAATTCTGTGTCATTTAAATGATCATCTAACTCACTTTCTATATCCGTATCAGAATAATCATATTCTTAGTCTAATTTATCTTCAGATTCATTCAAAACAAGTTCAACAGCTTGCTCTGTTATACTTTTAGAATGATCATTTCTGAAAATTATCTTTTTAACATGAAAATACTCAACTAATTACCTTATCAGTATAATAAAATAACACAACAGCTCCGCCATCTCGAAAACGATATAGAACACATGGATTGTGTTTTATGTCACATTTGAACACAAGTTATTTTCAAATACCGAAAAATAGTGAAAAATATGCTCAAACCGATATATCGGAGCTCGGGTATGCAGCGTTTATATTCAATCCAGAAATATCGAGAAAGCCCGGGTTCTAAGGTTTTAATCCCCTACATAACAAACAAATAAATAGCTTTGTCCCAGGTGCCTCCCATGATTGAACTTGGGGCCTCCAAGTCTAACTCTCAATGCAGAAAAAACCTGAAAAAAACTAGCTATTGCCTGAAGTACCGCTTTTTAGGGCGGTTATGGGGGACTGCCTAGAGTAGTTGATAGTAGCTCGGCCTGCTAGCTGTGAGACGCCTCATAGCTCGGGTTCGAACCCACTGTCTGGCATTTGTTCGAGTCTCCTGGTCTTACTCAGGACGATAACGTGAGTACCTCTGAAGTCTGAGAAAATCTGCCTGTATGGCGAGGAATACTAATTACGAGTACATTGAGCACACGGCTGCCAGTGTATAGTAATTTACAATGTGCACGCTGCTGCCATTGTAAGAAATTGGGAAAACGGATTTTCATGCAAAAATCAGTTTCAGAGATGAAACTTCGTCTGAGTTGAAAGCGGACGAAAGAGAAAAAAAAAAAAAAAAAAAGGGCGGTTATAAGACAGGAGGGACGAGAGACTGAGAAATTTAATGGCTAGTGCAGTCGCTGTGAAACTGCTCAGGTTAGGACTTTTCATTTATGCACACAACAGAAAAAATACTTGGCCTTACCGTGGATTGAAAACGGCTCTCCCACATGGGAGTCACACTCTAATCCATTTGGCCAGACGCTCCTCAATGCAGAATATTAACTCCATGTGGACCAAACTCCACGCTACATGGCTTTGGGTTGCACATCTTTTTACCAGGAGTCAAACTAAAGGGCATTTTTAAAATCTAAAAACAAATGACTTGTAAAAACATGGCTTTTGCCCTGATCCACTAAGAGTTCAAGATTAATAGAAATACAAAACAGAATAGTTTAACACAACACCAGACTATACTGTTCCTGCATATTTTGATCTCTCTTTCCGCACATAAGTAATAGCCATCCATCGCAAGCGATGATTACAACAGCTTCAGACATGTGCTGCTGCACCTTTCTGGTGTGTGCGGAGATGAATGCAGTCCAATCCTCCAACACAATCCCCCACCACAGGTGAGGCATACATGATCAAGATTAGACATGTGGGTGTTGTGTGTTTTGTCTTTCCATGAAGCTCACTTTCTCTACGCCTCAACGATACAGCGATTCTCTGCAATGTGAGTTCCTCTTGTGTTACTACAGCGTCACATTTGGCGATCTTGCGCAAGGGATTCCCAGCATGTAGTGTCTATATCCAAGCATTTTAGAGACACTTTAAGAGTGTCTTTAAAGTGTCTTTTATGTCCACCAGCTGATTATCTACCTCCTTCAAGCTCCCATACATCAACGGTTTTGGGATGCGTTTATCAGGCATCCGGGCAACGTGATGGGACCATCTTACTTAGGCCTTCTGCAACAGGGTGTTGACACTTGGGATCTTTGCTCTGTACATAAGTACGGAACATAGATTACATAACAGAACTAAAGATAAAGTCTTCTTGAGGAACAAAAGGATGCTGAACTATCCTGGGAAGCCATAAAGAGAACAGTCAGAGATGGGGAAAAGTAGAGAATAACTGTTGAGGCCCTATGCTCCATGAGGAGCAGAGAGGAATAAGCAAGTAACATATATGACTACTGGTTTTTACCCAAAATAATTTCGTCCAAGGGATAAAATAATTACATAGTAAATCAGTTAATTTCCATTCCATATCTTTTGCCTTGTCTTCAGTTTTGAGTTCATAAAATTTCTGGTAGCTTTTTCAAACCTTAATGTATGAGATGACTTATCTTTTTTACATTTCTATATCCTAGTATGCAGAAGGTACAAGGACCAATTACTTTCCTCACATGTGGATTGTTGAGTATGGGATTGAACCCAGAAACCACTTGTGTCCGAGGCGATAGTTGAACACACCATGCATTACACTAACCCGTCCCCAAGTTTTGAGTTCAGTTTCTGAAGTTCTGTTCCAGGAGCTTGTTAAGAGATTGTTCTAAATCTCACCATGTGATTATTCCTAAGCCTTTCATGAGATTGTTCCTAAACCCTCTATGAAATTGTTCCTAAACCCTCTGAGATAGCTCCGGAACCCACCATGAGATTGTTTCTAAACCCTCTATGAGATTGTTCCTAAACCCTCTATGAGATTGTTCTGGAACCCTCAATGAGATTGTTCCTAAACCCTCTGAGATAGCTCCGAAATGGAACCCAAGCAAACTGAAAATCAATATTTTCAACTCGGTAGCAACAGCTTTTATAGTGATAGATTACTTAGTGGTCAACCACCAATAGTTATATATTTATATATATATATTTATCAATGAAATATCATGAACATTACACAGAGCAGTAAAACATGAACAAAAAAATATATTTTGAGACGGTCTCAGAAATAGAAATTTCTTAAAGCAAACATAAGACAAAAATATATATATTTTAATCTTGATCATGTCCGTCCGTCTATGCACGTCTGCTCTGAAGAAGAAGAAGCATGGTAACTATGATAAAAATTCATTGTGGGGTGGACACCAGGTTTTAATATTAAGCTTCTGTGTCATCACCTTCATGGCCTTTAAGACGAAGACGAGCAAAGTCTTCGAATATGAAGTCGTCATCCTTGTCGCCAAAGAAAGCTTCCCCACTGAAAAAGAATGACATTAAAATATTTGTTAACAGTGGTAAAATAAATAATGATGAATTTAAAATAATGAGAATTAAGGCAATGAGAGCGGATAGCAAAGGTGGCAACACTCTACACTAGTGATCACATTGTCGAAGTGATTCCAAGGTTCAAGGCCAACTTGAGCCAAAAATTCTTGATGACCTATTGTGTGAGCTTCAAAAGACAGGGAAATTATATAGCGAAACACGTACAAACAAAGTACTATAGTTTTACAAAATACAGAAACAGTGACGATAAACAGCAACTTTTCTACCAAAAGGCCTTTATCAAGCAAACGACACAACAGGAGTGACAATTATAGAGAACACTTACAAATGGACGATAACGGAAAATGTAAATGTATCTAATGAACTGGGAATAAAACGAATAACGAAATGAGTGCAACACAAAACTAGAAGTGGAAAAGAAGAGAAACAATATACAATCAAGTGAAAATACAAATTATATATATGAAGCAAATACACATATAGATTACAAGGCATGAGATGAGAAAGTACTAAGAAGCATAGGAATGTAAGGCGTTGAGTCCAAGAGGCCGCAAGGTACCATATAACGAAATAAAACGGTTCTCCAGAGCAAATCGACATTTTTCCGTTATCGTCCATTTGTAAGTGTTCTCTATAATTCGTCACTCCTGTTGTGTCGCTTTGTTGATAAAGGCCTTTGGTCAAACGTTGCTGTTTATCGTCACTGTTTCTGTATTTTGTAAAACTATAGTACTTTGTTTGTACGTGTTTCGCTATTTACCAAGTTTTACTGCAGTCTTCCCCCTATTGGGAAATTATATACAAGAGATAACAGTGGATGGCAATAAAAGAAACCATCAGAAAACTACAGACCTTCATAAATGAATGTTTACATAGAACAGAGAGATTGAGATGGTATGATAAGATTACGAACAATGAACTCAGAGAAAGAGCTAAGCAGATACCAGTGGAGAGGGGCTAAGGAAGAGACACTGGCGATGGATAGGACACACATTGAGAAGACCAACCAGAAGCATTACAAGACAGGCACTGTTATGGAACTAGCAGGGAGAGAGAAGTAGGGGAAGGCCTAGACATACCTGGAGAAGAGAGCTGGAAGTTGATATTTAAAGGATAGGTAAAACATGGAAAGAATTGGAAGGGATGACAGGAAAGAGGAAGAGCTGGAATAAATGTTGAAGACCTGTGCTCCGTTGGGAGTTGAAATTGAAGTAGAAGATAACATTGAATATTTAGACAGTATTTTTTCCCTGCTCGCCCACTATGAATTCTGCTGGGACCCTGACACCTAATATGGCGCATCTGACTATTTTTGCCTGAAGGCTTGCTTTCCTTATAATCAGTCTCCCTCAACCTTCAGGCGAACCTTACTCCAACTTCAGAGGTACTTGTAATTTAGATCCACAAGGCGGCCTGTGCTGCTGGGGTATGCAAGGGGAGCAAAGAATAGTAACACTGCAATCAACAAGGCATGTTGTAAGAGGCAACTAAAGTAGGGACCTAGGGAAGCTACCCTAGTAAATAAAAAGGGTCGTAGAAATCAGATGTCCTGGCCTACTTGTAGGCGCATAACTGGCACAGCGCACAATCGCTTTTAGGTTCAGATTACATATCAGATGTCCTGGCCTACTTGTAGGCGCATAATTGGCACAGCGTACAATCGCTTTTAGGTTCAGATTACATACAAATCACAGAGTGGTTTCATGGAGCGTTCGAAGAAGAAGAAGATGCCAAGTAAATGATCAGGGAACCTGTACTCCAACCATAGACGGGTGTGCAGACCAAGAATTTTGTTGTTTATGTTGGCCTCGAACCTCAGAATGTTCACAGCATGTGGTCGCTAATGCTGAGTGTTACCACCTTCACTATAGGCTATCGAGAAGTTATATAAATATATCTCTGCAGAATAATTGAATGCAAAGAACTTTAATGTTGGACAAGAAGACAACTAAGAAATGAGATGTCTTCAAGTATTAACTAATCATACTATGAGATGTGGGAGATCTCTGTGGTTAAGCCAGTGCCTTACAAGTCGAAGGTCATGGGTTTGAATCCGGATCTGTTCACGAGTGCATTTTTTTTCCAAGAGACCCTAAGATTGTTATCAGAGCTAGAGAGTTCGTGCTTTGAGCATTACTATAGGCATGTGGCCTGCCCTTTCCTCGGATCAATGTCATATGTGGTAAAAACCTGGTGTAATGAAGTAAATCCTTCGGCTTTAAAACCCCTTTAAAACTCTGAGATGTGAAGCATGGACATTTAATAAAACAGTGGTAAAACATATGTACATTTGAATACAAGTGTTACAGAAGAGTCCTTTGTATATCATGGACATCATGTACAGTGTAGAGAATAAATAGATCTATCCAGAAAGAAGTCAAAATTAAAGAAAACTGGCTGATGCTGCAAATAAGAATGATAAAGTTGAAGTATTTTGGACATATAAAGAGACACAAAGTGTTGGAGAAGACCATTATGGAAGGAGGCATCCCGGCAAAGAGGAGAAGAGGAAGACCACGGGTAAGATGGATTCAGGATGTAACTAATGATTTAAGCATTACGGCTGCAGAGGAGGGACATCTGATCTTTGAGGAAGAGAGCGAAATTCCGAAGAACTGTTGCAGTGGCCAAATTCTGCTCAGGACAAGCAGTTATTTCATAGGGTGATGATGATGAAGATGAGGATGATAACTGAGAAATACATACTTGTTGTCCAACTGTATAAGGTTAGTGTCAAATGGAGCATCCCCTCCCTCAGGTGGTGCAATACTGGCTGAGCGTGATGGGATGGGGCTATCTGGAGGCTTGGGGTGTGTCAGGGTGAAGGGCAGCTCTACAGCCAACTCTCTGTTTATAAAACATAGATAAAACATATGATTTGCTATCAGCAGCAAGCGGCAGGTGTGTGTTAGAAGTAGGTCATAGAAGAAACGTGTGTGTGTTGGAAGTAGGTTATAGAAGGAACATGTGTGTGGTGGAAGTAGGTCAAAGAAAGCACAGGTGTGTGGTGGAAGTAGGTCATAGAAGGAACATATGTGTGTGGTGGATGTAGGTCATAGCAGGTATGTGTGTGCTGTGGAAGTAGGTCATAGAAGAAACATGTGTGTGGTGGTGGAAGTATGTCATAGAAGGAACATGTGTGTGGTGGAAGTAGGTCATAGAAGAGACATTTGTGTGTGGAAGTAGGTCATATCAGGAACATGTGTGTGGTGGAAGTAGGTCATATTAGGTCATATCAGGTACATGTGTGTTGTGGAAGTAGGTCATAGCAGATACACTTGTGTAGTGGAAGTAGGTCATAGAAGAAATATGTGTGTGGTGGAAGTAGGTCATATCAGATACAGGTGTGTGGTACAGGTAAGTCATATAAAGCACAGGTGAATGGTAGTATTAACATAATGATGTTAAAAACATTTATGATATAAACATAAACTAATACAACATTGGAGACAGGAATAACTGTCCATATCCTCCTCCAACAAAACCCCCACCACCACCTCTTCCACCACCACCACCAACTTACCCTGACCCAAATCCCATAATTAGCTTGACCTTGACCCTGTAGGAAACAACAATCCCCAAACTCTCCTTCTGACTCTTCTCAGTCATTCTGTGGAGAAATATGTCACATCAAATATGTTGTCACATCAAATATGTCACATAAGGTTACCAGGTCAAGAAAACACAAAAACAAGTGATATCAATGCGTAGTGGTCTCTGTCGCGTAGAGGTAAGGTCTCTCATTCCAAAGGTACTTGGTTCGCTCCCTCGTAAAGCCATCAGGATATTTTTCCAGAGATCCCAGTGTAGGTGAGATCAAGTTCCTAGTCCTATTGGAGACGGACGATAAAATGTAGCTCCTGTTTCACGTTGAGCATGTCAAAGAACCCTTGGCAGTTCAAAATTGAGAAGAGCAGGCTGGAAAGGTGGTACCCTGGCAAAAATTATTACAAAATTATTATTTTTTCAATTTCCTACAAAATATTGTCACCATCTTCTATATTACACTGTAGACCCTTGCTGGTGCTGCGGAATTCATGCACTGCCGGTGTGACCTTCCTGTTTAAGAAAGGGATTGGAGCACACATGGGTACTCACTCAAGTGCAATGATGATGATCTTATCAATCTTCTTCTTTTTCAAACGCTCCATATTGATCACATGTTAACCACTCTTTGTGATTTGTATGTGATCTGAGCCTAAGAGTGATTGTACGTTGTGCCAGTTATGCGCCTACATGTAGGCCAGCACATCCGATTTCTGTAATGCTGTTTACTTACTAGAGTAGCTTCCCTAGGTCACTACTTCAGTCACCTCTTGCAACATGCCTTGTAGGTCACAGTAGTACTATTCTTTGCTTATCTTGCAGGCCCCGGCACCACATGGGCGAATATTATTAATCAATCAATTAATCAATCAATAGTGAAACACGTACAAAAAAGTACTATAGTTTTACAAAATACAGAAACAGTGACGATAAACAGCAACGTTTCGACCAACAAGGCCTTAATCAAGCAAACGAACAAACAGGAGTGACAAATTAAAATGAAACACAAATGGACGACCAAATACCAACGTATCTAAGGAAAATCTGGAATAAAACGAATAACGAAATAAATGTAACACAAAAACACACATAAAAACTAGAAATAGAACGGAAAGAAACAATGAAACATCTAGTAAATATATAACTTGAATACATGCAACATATACCCATATAGATTACAAAGCATGGGAAGAGAAAGTACTAAGAAGCATAAGAATGTAATACATGCAACATATACCAATATAGATTACAAAGCATGGGAAGAGAAAGTACTAAGAAGCATAAGAATGTAATACATGCAACATATACCAATATAGATTACAAAGCATGGGAAGAGAAAGTACTAAGAAGCATAAGAATGTAATACTTTGAGCCGCTGGTCGCAAGGTACCATACAAAGAAATCAACCGATTCTCCAGAGCAAATGACTACGATCATCAGAGGAACATGATCGGATGGCTGTGACCTGGACATCGCAAGCTCCTGAATGGCCAGTATCATTGAAATGGGTAGCTACAGGGTCACAGAGCATTGGCGGATATCGCGCAAGTGTTGGGCGAATCGGTCACTGAGTCTCCTGCCGGTTTCCCAATATAGGCCTTGTTGCACCGCTTGCAGATAATGGCATAGATAATATTACGGGACTCGCAGTGAAACTGTCTTCAACAACGAACGTGGCTTTTGGAAAAGACACTGTGCGGGTCTGTATTACATAAGCACAAGTGTTGCAGCGCCGACGGCCACACTGGATGGTGCCAAAATGACTCTGGATATTAGGCTTGAGGCGACTGTGAACCAACATATCCTTAAGGCTTCTGTCCCATCTGTACGCCACCAAAGGATAGTGTTGGAAGATTGAACGTGTCTCAGGATCAGACTGAAGAATGGAGAGATGACGGAATAAGACTTTCTTCACAAGGGAACTATGAGGGTGGAAAGTTAAGACAAGTTTCACCCTGTCAGAATTGGAAGTTATATGCTGGTTAGAGAGAGCCTCCTGGCGAGAAATTTGCTGAACGCGCATAGCAGAAGCAAGCACCTTATCCGGGTATAAGCGCTTACGAAAGAAATCCAGCATCTCGTGAGCTTTATCGAGAAAATCGTCGTCCTCGCTACAGAGGCGACTGAAGGCAAGAGTTGAGAGAATGGTAAAGAATCACGACAAGCCTGGGAATGGGAAGAGGTATAAAGAAGAAAACTATGTGCATCAGTAGGCTTGTAGTATACTGATGTAGTGATGGTGGATAGGCTGATAGTGATAGTGATGTCAAGAAAGTTGACACAAGAGGTAGAGATGTGAGATGTAAACCGAATAGCCGGATTGAAGACATTAATGAAATTAATGAAGCGTGACAAATCGGCTTCAGGCATATCGGGAATGCCAATACAATCATCAATGTATCTATGATACACAGACGGAAGAGGGCCATCATAGGAATTCCATACTAGGTGCTCAAGATGACCCATGAATAGACAAGCATAACTGGGTCCCATTTTAGTACCCATGGCGACCCCACTGATCTGCTCAAAGAACTGGTCATTGAACTGAAAGGAGTTGAGAGTTAGAACTAGTTCTGCAAGACGAAGGAGAGGCGAGGTGGAGACAAGTGGGTTAGTTCTCCTGTCGAGAAAGAACTGGAGAGCTTGAAGTCCGTCGGAATGAGGTATGGAGGTGTACAATGAGCACACATCAAGGAGGAAGAGACGGTAAGTCCTGCCAGGCAACAACTCAATAGACGAAAAACAGACAAGGTGTGGTTCGTATCTTGGCCTTGTTGGTCGAAACGTTGCTGTTTATCGTCACTGTTTCTGTATTTTGTAAAACTATAGTACTTTGTTTGTACGTGTTTCACTATTTACCAAGTTTTACTGCAGTCTTCCCCCTATTTCGATAATCAATCAATACAAACTTGATAGATTCTACAAGCGATAGAGCTTACAATTTAATTGTAACTTACATAGTAGAGGATGCCAGGTTTGTATCCTCATGTTTAAGTTTGCCATCGAGTGCCAGGCCTCGCTTATCTCTGTTGTTCAACAGCAGTGGTGTTAGGTGGTAGACTTTGCAGAATCCTGTCTGGCTTGGCTGAATAGGGAACCCATCTCTGTCAAGATACGGTTAGTTAGTGGTGGTAGTGATGATGATGAGAATGTTGATGATGATGGTTGTGGTAGAGAAGATGGTTATCATAGTGGTGGTGTTGACAAATGATAGTGAGGATGCTGGATAGTGATGGATACTTATGGTTGTGGTGATGTTGGTCCTGATGATGCTGACAGGAGTATTATTGAAGATAGTGGTGATGAGGATGCTGAGGACAGAGATGCTGACAAAGATAATGGTGATGAGGATGCTGAGGATAGAGATGCTGACAAAGATAATGGTGATGAGGATGCTGAGGATAGAGAAGTTGACAAAGATAGTGGTAATGAGGATGATGACAGTTGCGGTGGTGCTGAAGTAGTGATGATGACGATGACTGGGGTTTTGATAAAGATAGTGGTGATGAGGATGATGACTATGAGGAAAGTAGTGTTGGCAAAGATAGTTTTGATGATGATGATATTGGTGGTGACAATTATAGCAATCATGACAATATAGGCAGTTGTCATGATAGTGATGATATGATGATGATGGGGACAGTGGTGATGGATATAAAACTTTTAAAAACCAACATAAAAAACAATGATAATGCATAACTTACTCGCTGTCAAATTCAGCCACTGAGCATTTGTATTGAGCAGTGGAAAACAAGCAGATATCTGCAAACTGTCGAACTGAAGGAGAACATAGGTAGGTATTCATTATTAATGAAGTAATTATCAATTATTGTAGGAAATCAGAATTAATGAGGAGCGTCTGGCCGAATGGATTAGAGCGCGGCTCCCATGCAAGAATCCCGTGTTCAATTCACGGTCAACCAAGGATTTTTTCTGTTGTGGGCATAATGAAAAAATCTTAACTTGAACAGCTTCGCGACGACTGCACTAGCTATGAGGCCATTAAATTCTTCAGGCTCGTCCCACGTCCTGCACTGCCCTACAGGCAGTAACTACAGGTTTTTTGAATATTAATGAAGTAATTATCAATTATTGTAGGTATTCAGAATTGATGAAGTAATTATCATTATTGTAGGTTGTAGAATGATAAGTAATTATCAATTATTGTAGTTATTCATAATTAATGAAGTAATTATCAATTATTGTAGGTATTCAGAATTAATGAAGTAATTATCAATTATTGTAGGCATTCAGAATGAATGAAGTAATTATCAATTATTGTAGGTAATCAGAATTAATGAAGTAATTATCAATTATTGTAGGTATTCAGAATGAATGAAGTAATTATCAATTATTGTAGGCATTCAGAATTAATGAAGTAATTATCAATTATTGTAGGATTCAGAATGAATGAAGAATTATCAATTATTGTAGGTATTCAGAATTGAGAAGTAATTATGAATTATTGTAGGTATTCAGATTAATGATAATTATCAATTATTGTAGGTATTCAGAATGAATGAAGTAATTATCAATTATTGTAGGCAATCAGAATTAATGAAGTAATTATCAATTATTGTAGGCATTCAGAATGAATGAAGTAATTATCAATTATTGTAGGCATTCAGAATGAATGAAGTAATTATCAATTATTGTAGGTAATCAGAATTAATGAAGTAATTATCAATTATTGTAGGTATTCAGAATTAATGAAGTAATTATCAATTATTGTAGGTATTCAGATGAATGATAATTATCAATATTGTAGGCATTCAGAATGAATGAAGTAATTATCAATTAATGTAGGTATTCAGAATTAATGAAGTAATTATCAATTATTGTAGGTATTCAAAATTAATGAAGTAATTATCAATTATTGTAAGTATTCAGAATTAATGAAGTAATTATCAATTATTGTAGGTATTCATAATTAGAAGAAGAAAACTGTGATTCTACAAATAAGAATGAGAAAATTAAAATATTTGACATATAAGAGATACGAAGGCTGGAGAGTTATCAAGGAAGGAGGCATCCCGGCAAAGTGGAGAAGATGAAGACCACAGAAGAGATGGATTCAGGAAGTAACTGATGCTTTGAACATGACAGCTGCTGAGGCGGGACATCTGGCCTATGAGAGAGAGAAATTCAGGACTGTTAAGGTGACAAAGTTCTGCTCAGGCCAGTTATTTGATGATGATGATTTCAGCATGACGGCTGCAGAGGCAGGACATCTGGCCTACAAGATAGAAAAATTTGGAAGGACTGTTAACCCCTAGAACCCGCACTCCTGATATTTCAGGATTGAATGTAAACATGGTATATTCCAAGATCGTGAAATATCGGTCTGAGACAATTTTATCATTTTTTCGGTATTCAAAAATAAATTGTGTACAAATGTGACGTCAAACACAACCCACGTTTCTGCATGGTTTAGCAAGATGGCGGACGAGTTGTGGGTTTTTTTGGATACTGATAAGGTAATTAGTTAAGTATTTTCAAGTTAAAAAGATGTTCTGAAAATTTTGGAAATGGTCATTCTAAAAATATTGAATTTGATTTGAATGAAACTTCAGATGAATTAGACTTAGAATGTGATTATTATGATAAGGATATTAAAAGTGAGTTAGACGATCATTTAGATAATGAAGAATAGTTTTAGTTGAATGATATTCAAGCTATATGTTCAATCTGGAGAACAATCTACATATACAGGAGTGTTCGAAGCCGTACCCATATATTATATCAAGTAAATTCAAAGCCAAGGATTTTTTACGTGCTCAAATTAAACACTGGACTTATGTTTTATTGTCCATCTCCGATAGGATTATGAACTTGATCTCACCTGCACTGAGATCAGAGATCTCTGGAAAAATATCCAGATAGCTCCATGAGGGAGCAAACCGAGTACCTTTAGAATGAGAGGCAAGCACCTAGCCTCAATGCCCCAGAGACCCCTTAAGATACTATATAAAGATATTGAACGATTTTCTAGAGAAAACTATGTGTATTTGGATGAAGACATTAAAATTGATGTTGAATAGATCCAGCGATTTAAGCCGTTTGGAGTTACCCGTTGTACAAGTAGAACTGGATGTCTGAGGGGCAGAGTAAGGAGTGTGTTTAACCAGCGAGATACTGGAACCATCAGTATGCATACTGTATGATATCTGTTGGGAGAGACTGAGCATCTATGGGTCTGCATGGAATGCAATGACGTCAGTTTGGTAACCAATAACTAGAGCAAATTGACTCTGATGATCCTCAGATGAACATGAAGAAATGAATCATAATCCACCTGTATCTTGCTGGGGCTCACAAGGGGAGCAAAGAATAGTAATGGCGAAATGTGTAAAAACAAAGTAATGTAGTTTTACAAAATGCAATAACAATACACACCAACAGTTCAACCAAGAGGCCTTTATCATGCAAAGGATACATGAGAAGTGAAGAAATTCACTTCTCACACAACATGTAGAATCAAACAATAAATTCCTAACCCAAAGAATAGTACCACTGTGACCCACAAGGCATGTTGTAAGAGGCAACTGCGGTAGGGGCCTAGGGAAGCTACCCTATTAAATAAAAAGTGCCGCAGAAATCGGATATGCTGGCCTACTTGTAGGCGCATAACTGGCACAACGTGCAATCACTCTTAGGCTCAGATTACTTAGAAATCACATAGAGGGGTTTAACAAGTCGTCGATATAGAGCATTCGAAGAAGAAGAATCATAATCATACGTACCTGATATTTTTATTTTTTTGACTGTTTTGTTAGTGTTGTTATCAACCAGAACATTGATTGCGATACTCTCTCCGTGATAATATTTCTGTTGAGAAAAGTAACAATAGAGATTTACTATCTATTCTCTCTATATATATATATATATATATATATATATATATATATATATATTTATATATATATATATATATATATATATATATATATATATATATCATCTTCACACGTGCTCTCTTTCTCCTGAAGGATTTATGAGACTATCACTTTCTCCAGCTCTCATCGTCACATGATGCTCTCTCACATGGGCTCTTGCTAACTTTTGCCCTCATATGCCCTCTCGCTCCTTCTCATAAGATCACTATCTTTCTCTTTCTTCTGCACTCTCTCTTCTTCTCACACTCTTTTCCTCCTTCTCCCACTTTCCCTTACTCTCTTCCTCTCACACACTTCTACTATCTGCATCCTCACACATGCTCCCTTTCTCCTTCTTTCTCATACTCTCATCCTTTCCCTCCTTCACAAATTCTGTCTTTTTCCTACTTTTTCACACTCTCCTCCTTTCCCTTCTTCTCACACACACACTTTCTGGAGAAAAACAAAGTACCTACGACCAACCAATTTTGCAATACTGCACAATCCTCTAACCAGTAACCAATAACCACTAGAATTATGAACCGATTCGGGGATAACCATCTGTTGACTCACTTCTTCGGGTTTTTTTTTTAAGTAAAGTTGTCAGATCATCATCATTGCACATCAAAACAATTAGTCCATAAGTGCTCCGATCTCCTCCTCAGTATGTCTTTCAGCATGTGGCAACTAACGACACCACTATTACTTGAATCATTTACACATCCTCTCTCTCTCTTAGGAAATTAAGAATATCAGCTTGGTTAATTGCTCGCCAACTTTTTGACAGCAGTCATACCAGCAAGCCTATCAGCGCATTCATTTCCCCTTACACCCGCATGCCCAGGCACAGGCACAAAAATAAAACTCACTTCTTTATCCAGTGATGCTTCCAGTCTCATACTTCCTGGGCTCATGATGAAATCCTTGAGGGCTTCTGCATTTGGTTGTGGAGCAGGTGCTTCAGGAGCATAGGTCAGCTTACGGATAGCCAGACGGACTGAGTTTCTTAAAGTAGCAGATACAACAAGCGATTAATACGGAAATAAGTAACAAATGTCATGTTTACTGAAGCAAGGAAATAAGAAAAATTAACAAAAATCAACATATCCACCAAAAGGACATCATCAGGGTACACTCATAAAGTATGGAAATAAGGAACAAATGGCATGTTTACTGAAGCAAAAGCATAAGAAAATTAACAAAATCAACATATCCACCAAAAGGACTTCATCATAGTATAAAGTAAAATATGTAATCTGTTAGATCTGCTTTAGAGTATGCATCTCCATCTCACTATATTGTAGATGTTATAGAGAAGTCAAGTTTTAGGGTTTGAAATGAAAAAACACTCTCTGCAGATGATGTGCCATATCTGTCGACAAGAACAGAGCCATATGGGGTAAAACTTGGTGCAATGAAGTCAATTCTTTGTCTTTAGACCCTTAACACTTTCACTGCCACCGATGACAAAAGTCGCAAAACACAAACTCCCTTTCACTGCCATGATCAACTTTTGTCCTCCGGGGTACATCTTTTTCATGAGGAGTTTCATTGACTGTCCACCGGTATTACATTGAATGTCCACCGGTATTACATTACGCACCACTTCTTTATTGTTCACAAGAGCTCTCCAAAATGCAGGATCTAGCGTAAATGTGTTAAAAGACTGATTTTAAATGAATTTATCGCAATTTTTTATAAGTAAACAAAAGATTTTCAAAATGAATGATGTATCTGATGAGAGACAAGTCCAAAATGACTGATTCGAACTTCTTAGAAAGTGATAAAAAGGCTCTGAATGTGATACAAATTTGGACTTTGAATCGAGTGACAAAAGAGGCAAATCAAAAGTAGATATTCCCAGGGGTACAGGAATAAGTGATGAACCCTCATCTCGAAAACGGGCGTATCATACTGTGATAGGTATGGGAGCAACGCTAACAGCAGCTGCAGCAATAGCTTGTAGATTATGAAGAATATACATTATATATAGACAGGTCAGTAGTTCATCCATATATCAACATAGTCTCAAAGTCCTAAGTGTATTAATTTATTTTTGATTATTTTTTTGAAATTATCATCCTGAAAACTGATCATGGCCAAAAATAGTGTGGCAGTGAGCTAGGCTTGGTGGAAAAATGGGTGGCAGTGAAAGTGTTAAACAAAATAAAAATATGGCACAAATATTACAAACCTATTTACTCATTTGTAAAACTGATCAGAAAGTGTTTTGGTCTTACCTTTTATGTGGCTTTTCGTCAATGTTGTCTGCCACAAACGTCTTGAGTTCATAGTCAACACCACACGGCTAGAAAGATACATAAATAAAGTGGTATTCAGTGTTGTCAGTACAAATAATGAGAGAAAAAGATAGGGGTATAGAAATACTTAGAAGATTAACAATATGGGAGAGTTGGTAGGTAACAGAAGTGACTAACATCTGTAGTAAGACAAGAAAACTAAACCAAATCCACACAAGTTGGCTCTGCAGATTACTAAAAATAAGCTGGCAGGACAAACTTCCAGATATGGAAGTCCTCATAAGAGCCAAGATCCCAAGCGTTAACACCCGGTTGCAGAAGGTCCAAGTGAAATGGGCCGGTCACGTTGTTTGTACGCCTGCTAATTGCATCCCAAAGCAGTTGATGTATGGCGACCTTGAAGGGGGCAGATGATCGGTTTGTGGACAGAAAAAATCCTGTTAAAGACACTCTTAAAGTGTCTCCAAAATGCTTTGATATAGACACCACATGCTGGGAATACCTTGTGCAAGATCATCAAATGTGGCGCTGTAACAACACACGAGGAACCCGCACAGCTGAGAATCGTCGCACTGTTGAGGCACAGAGAAAGCGAGCTGCGTAAAAAGACAGTAAACACAACACCCACATGTCTAACCTTGATCATGTATGCCCAAGTGTGGTAGAGAATTGTGTTAGAAAGGGTTGGGCTTTACAGTCACCTCCGCACACACCACAGGTGCAGCAACATACGTCTGAGACTGCTGTCATCATCGTTTGCGATGTATGGCTATTAAGACAATGCTATGTCGATGTAGTAAGACATCAATGTCTATGTCGATGTAGTGATGTCTTATGCTTCAAGGGGAGCTGAGAGAAGAAGAAGAAGCAGAAATTAAAAGCTTGTGATGCAGCTACAAGAATGATACTTACTTTACCCGTGTCCCCAGGTGCTGGCTGCAGTGTTACTGAGGCTGGAGAGTTGGGCGGCAACTACAGAAGAGATAATCAATGATATCAGATTAATTCTGGTTAGATCAGTGTTTCTCAGACTGTAAGGGAAGGGGGATGTGTGAGGAGGGAACAGGGAGCGTTACTCTGTGAACAATTATGCATGCTTTAAACTCTTTCTTACACAGGAAAATCTCAGCGACAGTGCACAAACTATGTAACAACTGCTTCTTTCTTTCATTTTTTCTCTAATCCTGATTTGCCTCACAGCGTCACGATAAGAAGAGATTTCTCGAACGGGATTTCAAGTGTACTTCATAAATAGTGTTTTTTCACCGCCTCTGCTATTTCTGAGTTCCATCTTTTTTGCATGGACAGTATTTTGATTTGTACCCACTGTATCAGAGTAGCATTGCAATTTGAGGCACACTATCTGTTGGTGATCTACTTATGATGCCAAACTATTTAATTTGTTGTTTCTTGATGAAATTCAGTACTGATGTTGTACCCACTTTTTCCTGATGTCTTCATTTCTAAACTGGTCTCTTCTTGATACTCCCAGCATTATGCGTAGACACACTTCATAACAACGGCAAGTGTTCAGAATGCAAATTTTGAGGATGATGTTGTTTGTTTGCGTTTATTTGTTTTTATTAACATAGATTCTGTGATCTGTGTGATTCGCGTTGAGAAAGTAAGTTTTGTATGGTTTAAACAGACAGACAATGAACAAGCGTTTAGAAGACAAAAATAATGCATTTGAGATGTGGATATATAGAAGAACAGGTTGTATTTCATGGAAATAAACACCAAACAAATACAATATATTTCAGACACATTGATCAAAACCTTATTAGAGGGGAAAGTTGAATGACGGTGAGCAAGAGGAAGACTGAGCCACAAGTGGAAAGGAAACATCAAGAGATGGACAAATTACATCCTGGTAGAGTGCAACATTAAGGCATGCGATAGGGATGTTGAAAGTCCATTGCAGCCAACCTTCAATATGGAGACAGTCACCTGCTAATGATGATGAGTCATTTTGGACATCAATGTTTCATCATCATCTTGTGCTATCTCCACAACAACAGTTGTCTGCAAAGGTCTCCTAGCTTCTTCTTCGAATGTTCCATACCGACCACTTGTTAACCACTATTTGTGATCTATGCCTAAGAACGATTGTACATTGCGACAGTTATGCGCCTACAAGTAGGCCAGCACATCAGAGTTCTATGGCGATTTTTATTTACTAGGGTAGCTTCCCTACCTCAGTTACCTTTTACAACATGCCTTGTAGATTGCAGTATTACTATTCTTTGATTCCCTTGTGGACCCTGGTAACACACGAGCAGGTCTTCTAGGAAACTTTATCGAATGTCCACATGGAACTCTATGAAAATTTACTGTATATCATCATCATGCTGTTTCACTGCCAATGTGTTTCCATCTTGTTAATGTTATGTAAGGGCAACTCTTACATTGTTCAGTTGAGGATCATCTTCATCGCACATCTGACATGTCCATAACTGCTCCGATCTCCTCCCAAGCATATATTTCAGTGTGTTTAGACTAACAACTCCCTTTCTGTGTTGGTTGATGTATCTACTGGGGTTTCTCTCATCGTTTTCCTGTCTTGCCGCACCAATCAGTATGTATAACTTGCAACCAAGATAGAGAATACCATTTATCTTCTTCGTTGAAATCTTCATAGCGTATGTTTTCTCTTAGAGTGTTGATGATGTCGCTTTTGTCAATAGAAAACACATTCTCAATTGTAACATTGCCCGCCAGTGCAGCCGCTCTCTCATTGTCCTTCACCCCAGCATGACCTAGGTCTAAGATGAAGGTAAGTGTCTGGATTGTCGCATTTTGAATTGCATCCAACTGCCTTCGTACATAACCGGTCTTGATCTTCTGTATCATGCTCATAGAGTCACTGAGCATGCATGCATGAATAGGTGAATGTTTGTGTCTGCAGCCACCCCAGGAATTTTGTCAACATGGGTAAAAAAAACTAACCTCAAAGAAAAATGGATAAGCATTAGGTCCCAGCTTCTTGATCAGTCTGTCTTGTAGTCGGGTCAATGGCTTGGACTCTTTGCTATCTTTCAGTGGAGGGTACACCTGGTAAATAGATAGTTCATGTCATGTGTAGGCAATTGTACAACAATATTGGGGCACTTGTAGTAACATAGGTTCTTCTTCTTTGGTGGAGGGTACATTGGGAGGATGAAGGTTGGTAATATGTAGTAGGCTAGGGATGGGGGAGAATGAAGAGTGACTTGGATAATTTCTTTTCAGGGAATGTACACTGGAGGGCGAGGAAGATTGATAATGTAGTGAGTTAGGCTCGCTTGTTGTGGCTTTGGTCTTTCTTCTCTGTGAAGGGTACACCAGGAGGAGGAAGATTGGTAATATGTAGGAGGTCCATGTAGTGTCTTAAGTCCTTTATTCCAGTGGAGGGGCACCGGAGAGGGGGAGTCGGAGATGGGGGAGTGAGATTGGTAATATATAGGCAGTTGGATTCACATTTTGTGGCTTAGGCCCTTCAGCCCAGTGGAAGGTGCACCAGGAGGAGGAAGGTTTGTAATATATAGGTAGTAGGGGGGGCCACATGCAGAGTGACTCGGGTCCTTTCTTTCAGTGGAGGGTGCATGAGGAGGGGTAAGACTGGTAATATTTGGGTAGTACACCTGATAGGGAGATGGGTAATATGAAGGCGGTAGGTAGTTCATACAGAGTGGCTTGGATCCTTTTGTTCAGTGGAGGGTACACCTGGTAGAGACATGGGTATATTAATGCAGTAGGAGGCTCCTGCAGAGCGCTGGTCCTTCTGTTCAGTGGAGTGTGCACTTGATGAGGACATGGATAGTATTAAGACAGTAGGAGGCTCCTGCAGAGTGGCTTGGGTCCTTCTGTTCAGTGGAGTGTGCACTTGGTGGGGACATGGATAGTATTAAGACAGTAGGAGGCTCCTGCAGAGTGGCTTGGGTCCTTCTGTTCAGTGGAGTGTGCACTTGGTGGGGACATGGATAGTATTAAGACAGTAGGAGGCTCCTGCAGAGTGGCTTGGGTCCTTCTGTTCAGTGGAGGGTGCACTTGGTAGGGACATGGGTAATATGTCGTGATTGAAGGAGACAAGTTGATATCATGGTATGGGTAGAAGAGTATGAACAGTAAGTGTAGTTTATTGTGGGTTTCTTCTACTGTTTCATACACCTATGTCCTGCACCTGTTTCACACATCTACTTCACACACCTGTTTCTCACACCTGTGTCACACACCTGTGTCACACACCTATTTCACACATCTGTTTCTCACATCTACTTCACACCTGTTTCTCACACCTATGTACACATCACATCTGTTTCATCTATTCACACACCTGTTTCTCACACCTGTGTCACACACCTATTTCACACATTTAACACATATACTACATATTGTGTACACACATACATTCCCCACACCTGTTTCACGCCTATTATACACCTTTCACCTCTCAGACATATCTTTCACCTGAGTATTCAGAACAAGTAAACCAAACCTGCATTGAAGACAGGTAAAGATCCTTTCTGAAGGTCAGCCCCAACACATCCAGGTCCTCACGGCCATAGCGAAAGGCAGCCAGGATATGTGCAAACACCTTCCTGTCCTTAAGGTACTCCGGATCCACCAGAATAACTCCATCTGAATACAATAATACGATATGATGAATATGATACATGGATATATGAATTTTGTGGATAAGTGCTGGTTAGTTAATATAACCGGGGTCTCTGTGATGTAAAGGTTAGGTGCTCGCTCTCGTGCCAAAGGTAACCGGTTTGCTCCTGTGGAGCTATCTGGATATTTTTCCAGAGGTCCCTGGTCTCAGTGTAGGTGAGATCGAGTTCCTAGTCCTATTGGAGACGGAAGATAAAACGTAGGTCCTGTGTTTAATTTGAGCATGTAAAAGAACCCGTGTCCGTTCAAAATCGAGAAGAGCAGGCTGGAAAGTCGCTGCCCTGGCAAAATTCACTAGAAAAGATTAAAAATAATATTCCTACAAATCATCATCTTCAAGTAACAGTTAAGTTGTTATAACATGATTCATGTGTCCTCGCAGGAGTTTCCTGTCAAATCGTTTATCTATATCCTCTTTGTATCCAGTTTAACACATAAGGCTTCCACAAGAGATTTCCATTGTTGTCATTCTGCGGACTTCTACTAATTATTTCCTATTTCAGGCTACAATCTTTCGACTCTCCAGTTCTTCTCCATTGAATTTCAGACCTTTATTCATCCGCTTTCCATCACAGAGCTGTCCATCAGAGAGCTTCCATCTGAGGGCTGTCCAGCGGAGGGATGTCCATCGGGGAGCTGTTCATCAGAGTTGTCCATCAGAGAGCTTCCATCTGAGGGCTGTCCATCGGAGGGCTGTCCATCAGAGAGCTGTCCATCAGAGAGCTGTTCATCACAGAGCTGTCCATCAAAGAGCTTCCATCAAGAGCTTCCATCTGAGGGCTGTCCATCGGAGGGCTGTCCATCAGAGAGCTGTCTATTAGAGAGCTTCCATCTGAGGGCTGTTCATCGGAGGGCTGTTCATCACAGAGCTGTCCATCAGAGAGCTTCCATCAGAGGGCTGTCCATCAGAGAGCTTCCATCCGAGAGCTGTCCATCACAGAGCTGTCCATCAAAAGCTGTCCATCAGAGAGCTGTCCATCCGAGAGCTGTCCATCTGAGAGCTGTCCATCCGAGAGCTGTCCATCACAGAGCAGTCCACCAAATAGCTGTCCATCAGAGAGCTATCTTGCCAATGCCCCTACTGGCATATGACAAACATGACCAATCTACCTCCATCTTCATCTTTTAGTGATGGTGTCTAATGATGCAAAGTTTGTTTGTTTTAACAACCTATCATATTTGCAAAGGCAAAACACAACATTTTTTATACAGGAATGGGCTATCAGCTTCTTGACCACTCCTCCACCCAACCTAAAGGAACAGGTACGTCATATTTGTCTGCCCTCTATCAACCTGTCCCCTACCAGCAACATTGTCCCTGCCTGTCAACATGCTCCTACCTGTCAACCTGTCCCTATATTGTCCCTACCTGTCAACCTGTCCCTATATTGTCATTACCTTCCTTTTCAACTGTCCCACTTGTCAACTGTCCCTACCTGTCAACCTGTTCATACCTATTAACCTGTCCCTACATTGTCCCTAATTGTCAATCTATCCCTAACTGTCAACCTGTTCCTATATTGTCCCTAACTGTCAACCTGTTCCCCACAAACTAGTCGGCCCCAACTAGCCAAACTAGCCGGCCCCCACAAACTAGCCAGCCCCCACAAACTAGCAGGCCTGCACAAACTAGCCGGCCCCCACAAACTAGTCGGCCCCAACTCTGCTGGATTAAGAACCAAGCACAGAACACATCTTGCAATCCACTACAAGATAATGACTTCAGCGGGAGAGCTTGCCACAACTCAGAATTTTCGCATGAGAGTAAAATTTTTCCAATCCCAGGATCGGAAACTGATCACCCTGTCAATCATCACCATGGAAATGGAGAATGTTAAAAGATGTATGTAACAGCTACCCAACTATCCAATCCAATATTTCTAGAAGTAGTAGTGATGGTGGCAAGAGCTGATCGATCTCAAGTGAAGCAAGTTGAGAAATAAATGGGAGTTCAGTAAAGTGGACCTGGTGTAATGGGAAGTTTTGGAGCTGTGTTGAATGAACGGAGAAAAGTAAAGTCAAGGAAGAGGAAAGATATGTCGTCATGTGTTGAGGTGGTGGTCCGCAGGAGAAGATAAGAATAGTAACACTGTGACATACAAGAAATGTTGTAAGAGGCGATTAAGGTAGGATTCTGGGACGGGGCTGGACTGCCTAATCTAGTAGAAAATTGTATTTGCAAAATCTAATCACCAATGAAGAAGTCACATACAAGAAAAATAGTCAGGGAATGTGGCAAGAATAACCCTTTTCTGTGGCTTTTGGGGAGGGAAGCATGGAGGTGGATTCGAAGGTTTGGAGACAGAGATTGAAGATGTACTGAGGAGCTAGAGGGGACTGCAAGAGATAGCTAAAGATAGGAACACTAGGCATGAGTTGGTTGAGGACATATGCCCCAACCGGGATTAAAGAGCACAAGAAAAAGGATAGAGAGGGAAAGAGAGAGAGAAAAAATAGAAAGAGAGAGATGTGGTAGAAAGTGAAAGGAAGACCACGGAGAAGATGGTTTCATGGTGTGACTGTTGACTAGAGAATAACAGCTGCAGATGGGGGACATCTGGCTTATGAGAGAGAGAGAGGGAGAGAGAGAGAGGGAGAGAGAGAGGGAGAGAGAGAGTGAGAGAAATTTCAGAGAACTGTTAGGGTGGCAAATTCTGCTCAGCACAAGCTACTTAATGATGATTAAATTATAGAAACTTCCTATACAGAACTCACCTTAAGTCACTGAACTCACCTGAAGAACACACCATAAACGAACTTAATTGAACTTACCTATAGGGTCTATGTGAGACAGGTGATCAATAAAATCTCTTTGCCCAGGTATGTTGTTATCTAACAAAAATAAAGAATGATGACAACATATATTAACATATATTATAATAAACATTTTCTGTTATCAAAATTAGGAGACGGGAAGAATTCAAAAGAGAAGCTGGATATGGATCGGACATGTGATACGCATGGAGACTAACTCTGTCATGAAAACTGCACTAAGGTGGACAACTGTAGTTACTGCCTGTAGTACCGCTTTTATGGAGACGTGGAACAGGGAGGGGAAGAGGGGGGCGAACGCCAGGGGAATTTTATGGCCGTATGGCTAGTGTAGTCGTATGGCTAGTGTAGTCGTATGGCTAGTGTAGTCGTATGGCTAGTGTAGTCGTATGGCTAGTGTAGTCGATGTCTAGTGTAGTCGTATGGCTAGTGTAGTCGTATGGCTAGTGTAGTCGTATGGCTAGTGTAGTCGTATGGCTAGTGTAGTCGTATGGCTAGTGTAGTCGTATGGCTAGTGTAGTCGTATGGCTAGTGTAGTCGTATGGCTAGTGTAGTCGTATGGCTAGTGTAGTCGTATGGCTAGTGTAGTCGTATGGCTGAGTGTAGTCGATGGCTAGTGTAGTCGTATGTAGTCGTATGGCTAGTGTAGTCGTATGGCTAGTGTAGTCATATGGCTAGTGTAGTCGTATGGCTAGTGTAGTCGTATGGCTAGTGAGTCGATGGCAGTGTAGTCGATGGCTAGTGTAGTCGATGGCTATGTAGTCGATGGCTAGTGCTAGTCATGGCTAGTGTAGTCATGGCTAGTGAGTCAATGTAGTGTATGCTGTAGTCGATGGCTAGTGTGTCGTATGGCTAGTGTAGTCATGGCTAGGTGAGCGTATGGCATTAGCGTATGGCTAGTGTAGTCGTATGGCTAGTGTAGTCGTATGGCTAGTGTAGTCGTATGGCTAATGTAGTCATATGGCTAGTGTAGTCGCTGTGAAACCGTTCAGGTTAGGATTTCTTTTATGACTCCCCAACAGAAACAAATCATTGTCCTTACCGTGGATTGAATACGGGTCTCCCCAATAGGAGTCACGTTCTAATCCATTGAAGACGTGGATGGTCCAAAACCACATGACAGAGAATGGTAGAACAAGAGCTGAATGAAATGAATCATAGCTGGGGCAGAATGCATTGGACGGGAAAGGTAGTTGAGAAAAAGATGTCTGTACAGACAATAATAAATAAAGATATTGAAGAGAAAGATGTATGTACAGACAATAATAAATATAGTGAAGAGAAAGATGTCTGTACAGACAATAAGGAAAGATATTTGAAGAGAAAGATGTCTGTACAGACAATTTTATTTTTCCGATCCAGAAGCACTTGAGCTTTCAGCTCCTCGGCTCGGTGCCATGGACATCGCAACCCTTTGGTTCGGTGCCACGAACACCGTAAATCTGCAGAAGCTGTGTCTTTTCTGCCAGACCGCGGAATTGAACCCACAATCACAGAGGGCTTGTCACCCGTAGTCCAATGCGCTACGAACACGCTGGGCAGACGGGCCTGTAAAGACAATAAGGAAAGATTTTTGGGAGAGAAAGATGTCTGTACAGACAATAATAAATAAAGATATTTTGCTTTCTCACTAGATTGGGATTTCGAATTCTCTAATAAAGGCAGCCATCTGCCTCAGATTATCAGCCACGCCACACAGTTTGTCTTGGACGCTAGTGTAAGTGGGCCACCTCTTTCTTCTCAGGTCTGCATACTGGGGGCAGTTCTGTAGGATATAATTCCTATGATTTCTGCTTCCCCGTTTGTGCCGACCTCTTCCCGCAGTAAGTTTTGGCCACCCTTGTGTTGGTAGGTTTGACATTCTTACTGCGTGGCTAAATCTACGAGGCAGATTGGCGACCATAGAATCCATTATCCCATTCCTCATTGTGAGGGGTCTTGCACCATGTTATGCGCCTTACGGCCTGGTGCATCCGTTTTCTGCAAGCATTTGTTTCGGGTTAGCATTCCTAGCGGACACATGCATCCGATTTCAGTCAAACCTCCTTAGTCGCCTCTTATGACATGCGTGGCAGGTAACAGTGGTTCTATTCTTTACACCCCAAATTTGGGCCCCGGTAACCACTCGGGCGAGACAAGCTAAAATAAGAGACAAGAATCCTATCGAACGAATGGGTTAAGTAAGACAAGCATGGCCCCTTCAACATGGCAGCTCATACTAAGAGTACAACACTTTCAACACCAATCGATATCATGGACAAACTCTTCTGTCTGTTCCTGAGCTGGTTAGATAGACAGAAAGACAGCATGAGATGAAAGTGATGGCCGACACGAACATTAAAAATGATGGAGAAATATTGGTTTTCAGAAGAGACGAGACGACAGCGAGGGGTAGAAGTGTGCCAACAGGATGTAGGGGAGTGGTAACTGAGAATGACAGCGCGGACAGTAGTGTCAACAGAGTTGCATCACAAACATATCTGTAGACAACACAGAAAGAGTGGCAACAGGAGGCATAGAGAGAACGAGTAGTGTTTTCTAGGAACCCTTTTTCATACCATGAGGTGTATTGGGTATGTTCTTCTTCTTTCTTTTCTCTAATCCTGCTTTGCCTCATAGCGTCAAGATAAGAAGAGATTTCTAGAACATGCTCTTGTGTGTTCTTCATAAATAGTGTTTTTCACCGCCTATAATTTCTAAGATCCACCCACCTATTGCGTGGACGACCTTTTGCTTTGTATCCACTATATCGGAATAGCATTGGTCTACGAGGCGCACTGGCTTTTGGTAATCTGCTAATGTGGCGGATTTTTCCTGATGCCTTCCTTCATAAACCAGTCTCTTGATACTCTGCGTAGACACATCATATTTCTTCTACCAGTCTCTGAACTCTGCTGAGCACTCATATTTTTCACAAATTCTCTTGATATCTGGTAGACACATCATATTTCCTTCATAAACCAGTCTCTTGATACTCTGCGTAGACACATCATATTTCCTTCATAAACCAGTCTCTTGATACTCTGCGTAGACACATCATATTTGGAATGTTGTGGGTTCGAATCCGGACTGAGTCACGTGTGTAATTTTTCAAAAGATTCCCAGGATTATTACTGGAGCTACGGAGTTCAGGCTTTGTTCGGTATTAGGCCGTATTTTTCATTGACTATCGGCACATAACGAGTCATGTGGTCAACATTACCCGCTGCATTTACTTAATAGTGATTTTCTGGCAACCAATTTAGCTGGGTCGATCTGAGAGCCGTTCTGGTCTGGAAAAATCTCCGCCCCCACTGTGGAATTGAATTCCGACCAAGGTCCTAAGAAGCGAGTGCACAAACCCGTACCGTCCGTGTGGTGCCGGGGTCCGCAAGGGATACAAAGAATAGCACCACTGTGTGACCAACAAGGCATGTCGTATGAGGCGACTGATGTATGACCTAGGAAGCTACCTTAGTGAATAAAAGCATCGCAGAAATCGGATGTGATGGCCTACTTGTAAGTGCATATCTGGAACAACGTATAATCGCTCTTAGGCTCAGATTACATACAAATCACACAGAGTGGTTAACAAGTGATCGATATGGGGTGTTCGAAGAAGAAGAAGAAGAACCCGTACGCTACTGCGGTTCTCAAAATCGTTGTTAAGTCGAAGGATTGACTTCCTTGCATCGGGTTTTACCCCATATGGCTCGGTTCTTCTCCGCAAAAATGGTAAAACCACATGTCGAGAGTATTGCACACAGCACGAACTCTGTAGCTCCAGCAACAATCCTTTGAGTCACTGGAAATAAGTGCACTCGTGAACAGAGCGGCGCGGTCCGGAACCAAACCCACGACCCTTGGATCGCAAGGCAAGGGCTTAATCACTTAGCCACAAAACTCAAAAATATTTTGCCTAGTCTGTATTATGTATCCTTTGCCTGATATATGCCTTTTCCCCGAAACGTCAGTTCAGTCAGCTGTACTTAAATTGAGTGTTAGAGATACAATATACTATAGTTTTTGATTGACTGATTGATAGGACTATCATAATTGCACTTCGGTGAGTAGCCATGTATGCTCCAATATCTTTATTACACATAAGATCTCAGCGACAGTACACGAACTCCGTCGCACCGGCGAGGTTCCGTGTAATTTAAAGTTGGTGAAAATATTTTGCAGGAATTTTATTTTTCTTTCAATTAATTTTATTTTAATCTTTTTAATGAATTTTGTCCGGGCTGCGGCTTTCCAGCCTGCTCTTTCCGAATTTGAACTGTCAATGGTTCTTTTACGTGCTCAACTTAACACGAGACCTCCGTTTTATCGTTCATCTCCGATAGGACAGGAACTCGATCTCACCTACACTGAGATCAGGGATCTCTGGAAAAATATCCTGATGGTCCTACCTGTGCTTCAAACCCAGACATTTTTCTATGTGATATCTTTCCTGCGAGGACGAGCCGAGTACCTCATGAACGAGAGGCGAGCACCTAACCTCTACGCCACAGAGACCCTCACTATACGTAATAAACGTGTCGTTAAGGTACTGTGTTCTCATCTCTGAGATTACGCCATAGGAATTGTATAGTGCAGAGAAATTATGGCCGCTTGCATGTGCAATTTCTCGTGGGATCTATTTTCTCACCAATAGATAAACTTTGACCTTAACGAGGAGTTGAACATTGATCGTTAACGTGAAGAAACAACACTGCGTTTATCCATTCTGTCACCCGGTCTCTAATATATGTAACTCTCTCTCTCTTTCTCTCTCTCTCTCTCTCTCTATATATATATATATATATATATATATATATATATATATATATATATATCTCATAACGCAACAAGCACAATACTAAACAAACATTCCATTTTAGGACTAGTCTCAGGTCACATAGCCATACCAAGAAAGAAGGACAGTACGCTATATGTAAATATATTGATGTCAATTATGTTACTTACTTTTCCATTAGGGCAACTTTTCTTGTAGACTCTGCGGATATAAAGAAGAGATGGATATATGGTTAATAGGTCAATTAGATGGGTGAAGAATGTGTGTATTATAACGAGGAGAAAAGAGAGAACATGACAAGACAGACAGAGAGAACATGGCAAGAAAGACAGAGAGAACATGGCAAGAAAGACAGAGAGAACATGGCAAGAAAGACAGAGAACATGGCAAGAAAGACAGAGAGAACATGGCAAGAAAGACAGAGAGAACATGGCAAGAAAGACAGAGAGAACATGGCAAGAAAGACAGAGAGAACATGACAAGAAAGACAGAGAGAACATGGCAAGAAAGACAGAGAGAACATGGCAAGAAAGACAGAGAGAACATGGCAAGAAAGACAGAGAGAACATGGCAAGAAAGACAGAGAGAACATGACAAGAAAGACAGAGAGAACATGGCAAGAAAGATAGAGAGAACATGACAAGAAAGACAGAGAGAACATGACAAGAAAGACAGAGAGAACATGACAAGAAAGACAGAGAGAACATGGCAAGAAAGATAGAGAGAACATGACAAGAAAGACAGAGAGAACATGACAAGAAAGATAGAGAGAACATGGCAAGAAAGACAGAGAGAACATGGCAAGAAAGACAGAGAGAACATGACAAGAAAGACAGAGAGAACATGACAAGAAAGACAGAGAGAACATGACAAGAAAGACAGAGAGAACATGACAAGAAAGACAGAGAGAACATGCCAAGAAAGATAGAGAGAACATGGCAAGAAAGACAGAGAGAACATGGCAAGAAAGATAGAGAGAACATGACAAGAAAGATAGAGAGAACATGGCAAGAAAGACAGAGAGAACATGACAAGAAAGACAGAGAGAACATGACAAGAAAGATAGAGAGAACATGACAAGAAAGATAGAGAGAACATGACAAGAAAGACAGAGAGAACATGACAAGAAAGATAGAGAGAACATGACAAGAAAGATAGAGAGAACATGACAAGAAAGACAGAGAGAACATGACAAGAAAGACAGAGAGAACATAACAAGAAAGTGAGAAGAGATATGGTGAGAGAGCGGAGAGATGTAGAGAAGTTTAAGGGAAGGGGAGAAGAAGAAAGTTGGGAAATAATAGATAAGAGAAAAAGAAGGCAGCAGTAATAGAGCAGAAGGAAGACATAGAGAAGTGGAGACAGGGGGCAGTAGAGAAGGGACAGTGGATATGGAGAGAGAAAAAGAGATAGAGCAGTTGAGGCAGAGGGCAGTGGAGACATGGGGCAGTAGAGACGGGGGCAATGGAGACGGTGCAGTAGAGAGGGGGTTGCGGAGACATGTGCAAGCGGAGACAGTGGGCAGCGGAGATAGAGAAGTAGATGCAGGAGGCACTGGAGATAAAGAGGGAAGAAGAAGCGAGACAGGTTAAGAAAGATGGAGGTAATCGACAGAAAATAGATGGTAGAGTAATAGTTTACAAACGCTCACAGAACGACGCACACTATAAAAACAACTTAATGCTAATATTACAACTAACGCTAAAAGGGCAAGACACGCTATAAAACACAAGCTAAAATAACACAAGCAATGTAATGTGAAAAACACAAGCTAAGAGTACCACTCCCGTTACAATAACAACACACGCTAAAAGAACCATACACGCTGAGAGAACAACACACTATGTGAAACAATAAACTATGAGAGCAACACGCTATGATAACAACACGCTATGAGAGCAACACGCTATGAGAACAACACGCTATGAGAACACGCTATGAGAACAACACGCTATGAGAACACGCTATGAGAACAACACGCTATGAGAACACGCTATGAGAACAACACGCTATGAGAACAACACGCTATGAGAACAACACGCTATGAGAACAACACACTATGAGAACACGCTATGAGAACAACACGCTATGATAACAACACGCTATGAGAACAACACGCTATGAGAACACGCTATGAGAACAACACGCTATGAGAACACGCTATGAGAACAACACGCTATGAGAACACGCTATGAGAACAACACGCTATGAGAACAACACACTCTATGAGAACAACACGCTATGAGAACAACACACTATGAGAACACGCTATGAGAACAACACGCTATGATAACAACACGCTATGATAACAACACGCTATGATAACAACACGCTATGAGAACAACACGCTATGAGAACACGCTATGAGAACAACACGCTATGAGAACACGCTATGAGAACAACACGCATGAGAACACGTTATGAGAACAACACGCTATGAGAACACGCTATGAGAACAACACGCTATGAGAACACGCTATGAGAACACGCTATGAGAACAACACGCTATGAGAACACGCTATGAGAACAACACGCTATGAGAACACGCTATTAGAACAACACGCTATGAGAACAACACGCTATGAGAACAACACGCTATGAGAGCAACACACTATGAGAACACGCTATGAGAACAACACGCTATGATAACAACACGCTATGAGAACAACACGCTATGATAACAACACGCTATGAGAACAACACGCTATGAGAACAACACGCTACGAGAACAACACGCTATGAGAACAACACGCTATGAGAACAACACGCTATGAGAACACGCTATGAGAACAACACGCTATGAGAACAACATGCTATGAGAACACGCTATGAGAACACGCTATGAGAACACGCTATGAGAACAACACGCTATGAGAACACGCTATGAGAACAACACGCTATGAGAACAACACGCTATGAGAACAACACGCTATGAGAACAACACGCTATGAGAACAACACGCTATGAGAACAACACGCTATGAGAACACGCTATGAGAACAACACGATTTGAGAACACGCTATGAGAACAACACGCTATGAGAACAACACGCTATGAGAACACGCTATGAGAACAACACGCTGAGAACAACACTATTTGAAACAACACAGCTTATGAGAAACAACACACTCTATGAGAAACAACACAGCTTACGAAAAACAACACACTCTATGAGAAACAACACAGCTTACGAAAACAACACATTACCAAAAACAAGAAAATGACTTATGATACATCCAACTAAGATATACTTTCATTAGCATCACCTTGCTAGTCTAGTTGTTGGCAGATAAGTTTCGTAAAATTCTCTTCTTGGGCATCGTGAAACTGCCTGCCTCGTTGGTATCCGAACTCTACCTTCTAAATACTACTTGACTTCCACCGCTGTTTAGTGTGTCTATAAGTGATTTCTCTTCAGAATGCACTAAGTCAAGAATGAACTCAAAAACTGCTAATCATTGTTGATATATCTATTCCCAAATTTGCACATTAGAAGTGATCTTGCCAACGGTTCTCAAGCAGGCGTGTACGTGTGGTTGCAACCAGCACGGACGTGCATTACTGTAGTTCTATACATACAATGAGACAAATATAAGGAAGACACCTATGGCAAGTAATGCAGATATAACCCTGGAATCTAAAATGATAAAAAATAACGGAACAGTTCACCTATTTGGGTAGCAATTTTAATTGCACTGGAAATGTTTAAAAATAAATTATGCTACGAATTGTCAAAGCAACATCAGCTTTTAAAATTCTAAATAACATATGGAACTGCAAGTTAAAACTAAATTACGAATTTTCAATCCCAATGTTGTATCAATCCTAACATATGTCAGCGTGAGGTGGACAATGACTAAAGATATAGAAAGCAAGTTGATTGCATTTGAAAATAGATGTCTGAGAAAAATAATGAACATGGAACGAATTCATGAGAAGTGATGAAATCAGAGAAATGTCTGGTCAACCACTAGTAACAACTGTTATAAGAAGGAGAAGATAGAGATATGTTTTCGGAATTTCTCTCTCTCATAGGCCAGATGGCACGCAACTGCAGCCGTAATGCTCAAATCATCAGTTACATCCTGAATTCATCTTCTCCATGGTCTTCCTTTTTGCCGGTATGCCTCCTTCCATAACCATCTTCTCCAACCCTTCCTGTCTCTTTACAAAATACTTCAATTTTCCCATTCTTATTTGTTATGTGAAATGAAAATCGTCGCATTTCCTTTACAGGACTTCGTCATCAACTACAGCAAAAGGAGTCGATTTTTCTAGGCACCACTTATACGTTCAGTAGTTTGCCATTGCTTTCTGAACGGTTAGGTCTATTTTTACCATTTGTAAATATTCAAGGGAACTAATTTGCTTCAAAACTTGCCCGCCGCGGAGTTTGAACCAGGTACGCATGGGTTGTGATAGATCTCACTACCGGACGCTATTTGTTTATGTAAATCTCTTGAAACCTCAGTAGCCACACCTATCAATGTGTCTGTTTATCTGCGTCTCTGCCGCGTGCCATTTTGTCGTTCACCTTTACGAAGTGTTTCATATACACTGATGTTGCTGGTATGTTTATATTCTTCTTCTTCTTCTTCGAACGCTCCATAACGATCACTTGTTAAGCCACTCTTTGTGATTTGTATGTGATCTGAGCCTAAGAGCAATTGTACGCTGTGCCAGTTATGCGCCTACAAGTAGGCCAGCACATCCGATTTCTGCGACGCTTTTTATTTTACTAGGGGAGCTTCCTAGATTCCTACCTCAGTCGTCTTTTACGACATGCCTAGTAGGTGGCAGTGATACTATTCTTCGCTATTCTTGCGAGCTCCTGCAACACAAGAGCGGATCTTCTAACAAATTCATCGATTGTCCACACTGTTAAGTTAATTGCATATCCTTTACAGGACTTTGCGAATCAACCCCAGCTTTGTAACGCTGTTTGTGATTTTTCTAGGCATTATTACGTTCAGTAGTTTGCCATTGCTTTCTGAACGGGTGGTGCCATCGTCCTTTGTTAAAATCCACGCGAAACGATTTGCAACCAAACTATCCGCAGCGTGATTCGAACTCAGAACGTCGAGGTTAATAGACCGAGTCACTAACCCCTAGGCTACAGATGCCACAGTCCACACTGTACACTACGAAAAGTTACTGTGTATCATCATCATGCTGTCTCCCTTCCAATGTGTTACTATTCTTCGCTCCCCTTGCGAGCCCCGGCAACACACGGGCGGGTCAGGTTATATGAAAACAATCAACAGAAAATTGCCAAACGTATCAAATCTCCAGTCATCCTTCTTACTTTGATCTATGTTCTAGTTTATTTAGTGTTTATTCTGTCTATATGTCTCCGTGATAAAGATACATGATCGAAACGTGAGATTGTTGTTAGTTTTATATTGAATTACCAATTTTTGCTTACTTATGTGATGACACAAATGAGAAAGAAAAGACTTCAGTTTTTTGGACATATAAAAAGACACGCAGGTCTGGAGAAGACCATCATGGAAGGAGGCATACTGGCAAAGAGAAGAGGAAGACCACGGAGACGATGGATTCAGGATGTAACTGATGGGTTGAACATGACGGCTGAAGAAGCGGGACATCTGGCCTGTGAGAGAGATAAATTCAGAAGGACTGTTTGGGTGGCAAAGTTCTGCTCAGGACAAACTATTTGATGACGATATATGATACTATACAAACGCGTTTTTGTCCTTAAACGACAATTTAGTTAGTTTCACTGCAGCCTACCCCAGGTTGTCTCCAGATCTGGTCTGGTCTGACCACCTCAGATTCGTATATTTCCGTACATCACCTTATTGTACCGATCACTTTGCAAACTGTTTCATCTACACAGACGTTGCTGGTCAAGTTATATGAAAACTACTAGCAGAAAATTGCCTTATTTTACCGACAACTTCCTGGAAACTTCCCCATGATTTCAGTCTCAGATCGATAATCGGAAACAGCCGCCTTAAGAAACCAGTATTGATTTTCTCCGTACACAACCCGGTCAACTGACAGCCTTTCCGTCGTATCGTGCGTCTAAACGGAGGCTAATATATATATTATATATATATATATATATATATTATACTAAAGTAACAAAAGTCTATATGTCATCATCTAATAGCTTGTCCTGAGCACAATTTTATCACCCTAACAGTCATTCAGAATCTCTCTCTCTCTCTCTCACACACACATATGGCAGCGTCAAGCTCGAATCATCAGTTATATCCTGAATCCATCTTCTCCGTGGTCTTCCCCTTCTCTTTGCAATGATGCTTCCTTCTATAATGGTCTTCTCCAACCATTCGTGTCTCGTTATATGTCCCAAAAAAAATTCAATTTTCTCATTCTTATTTGTAAACTATAGTATCATAAGTTTATATGTACGGACCACACAAGTAACATAAGTCTATATGTACGGACCACTAAAGTAACATAAGTCTATATGTACGGACCACTAAAGTAACATAAGTCTATATGTACGGACCACTAAAGTAACATAAGTTTATATGTACGGACCACTACAAGAACTAATCATAAGTTTATATGTACGGACCACTAAAGTAACATAAGTCTATATGTACGGACCACTAAAGTAACATAAGTCTATATGTACGACCACTAAGTAACATAAGTCTATATGTACGGACCACTAAAGTAACATAAGTCTATATGTACGGACCACTAAAGTAACATAAGTCTATATGTACGGACCACTAAAGTAACATAAGTCTATATGTACGGACCACTAAAGTAACATAAGTCTATATGTACGGACCACTAAAGTAACATAAGTCTATATGTACGGACCACTAAAGTAACATAAGTCTATATGTACGGACCACTAAAGTAACATAAGTCTATATGTACGGACCACTAAATAACATAAGTCTATATGTACGGACCACTAAAGTAACATAAGTCTATATGTACGGACCACTAAAGTAACATAAGTCTATATGTACGGACCACTAAAGTAACATAAGTCTATATGTACAGACCACACAAATAACATAAGTCTATATGTACAGACCACTAAAGTAACATAAGTCTATATGTACGGACCACTAAAGTAACATAAATCTATATGTACAGACCACTGAAGTAAAATAAGTCTATATGTACGGACTACTAAAGTAACAGCAGTTTATAAGTTACCACAACTAAAGTAACACACACACAAGCAGATGTGGTACAAGAAGTTTCCCATGAAATCACAAATGACGATCTTCTAAAACCGACAGTGCGTATATAAGGTTAATTGCCCACCAAGACTGCGCTGCGATAAGTTAATGAACCGAGTGCGTTGACCTGCCGTCCACAGTGCTATACTGAAGAGGTCAACACTGGTGCTCCGACAAGCAATGTAATTCATCAATTGAACGCGTATTAATTAGTAGATAAGAGATATGGCTGCGAGCTTAGACATGCAATGTAAACAAGGGATGGTTCGTTTTCTACGTTTTCTCCGATCCTGTTTTGCCTGAAAGCGTCAGAATAAGAATATCTTTCTAGAACGGGCTTTTGTGTGCAATTCTGTAATCCTGTTTTACCTCACAGCGTCAGAATGAGAAGAGATTTATAGAACGGGCTTTTGTGTGTGCTTCATAAATAATGTTTTTTTACAGCCTCTGTTATTTCTGAGGTCACCTTTTGCGTGGACGGTCTTTTTCTTTGTATCCACTGTATCGGAGCAGCATTACTCTATGAGGTGCACTGTCTGTTGGTAATCTGCTTATGTGGCCGAACCATTTAATTTCTTGTTAATTGATGAAGTTCAGTACTGATGCTGTACGCATTTTTTCCCTGATGTCTTCATTTCTAAATAGGTCTCTTCTTGATACTCCAATCATTCTGCGTAGACACTTGATGATGATCTCTGTCGTAACTAAATTTTCTTCTATCATTTGATGTAAGCGTTCAGGGTTGGCACTGATAGCATAATGTTGGAACAATATTATGTTGAACGCTCTTTGAGTGTTCATGGTGATATGCTTGCATTTTAAAATTGGTGCACACTGACTGTCTGGTGTAAAATGGTGTAATGACTGTAAAAGTTCCACCTCTGAAGTAGGAGAAAGCATGCCTGTATGGCGGCGGACACTGATAATATGGAAAGCAGGCTTTCACGCAAAAATCAGTCAGAAGCTCCATACCAGACAGGGCGTGTGGCTGAATTCATAACGGGAGAATGCAGAAGAATAAGAATACTGTAAAAGTAACAAGTGAAAGCCCAATTTTCATGACATGTGGTGTAGTGAGTGAATACTATAATACTGAAATGGGTGTTAGGTTGGTATTGAACAATGGTACATGTTCTCATGGACAGAGAAGAGAACAAATAGATCTATCCAGAAAGAATTCAAAATCAAAGACAACTGGCTAATGCTACAAAAAGGAATGATAAAATTGAGTGTTTTAGACATATAAAAAGACACGAAGGGATGGAGAAGACTATCATGGAAGGAGGCATAGCGACAAAGAGGAGGTTTAGGAAGACCCCGGAGAAGATGGATTCAGGATGTAGCTGATGGTTTGAACATGACGTATGCAGTGGCCGGACATCTGACCTACGAGAGACTGATATTTCGAAGGACTGTTGAGGTGGCAAAATTCTGCTCAGGACAAGCTATTTGATGATGATATGATGGGTAACAGAAATAACATATGTTGTGGAAGATGGAGCACCTATCGGCTTGTCTGGAGTGCTACGACGTGGGTTCAGTAACCAATAACCTATAACTTGCAGTTCTTTGTTCCATTGTGAAAAAAAGCAATAAGAGAGAGAGAGAGAGAGAGAGAGAGAGAGAGAGAGAGAGAGAGAGAGAAGGTAGAATACATCAAAACAACAATATGAGTGTTTAAGAAATAACAGTAACCTTTAGAAGAAGAACGCGACCGTGTGTTGCCGGGATCGAATAGGGAGCAAAGAATAGTAACACTGCGATCTACAAGGCATGTTGTAAGAGGCGACTGAAGTGGGTCATAGAGAAGTTACCCTAGTAAATAAAAAGCGACGCAGAAATCGGATGTACTGGCCTATTTGTAGGTGCATAACTGGTACAATGTACAATCGCTCTTAGGTGCAGATCACATACAAATCACAACGAGTGGTTTAACAAGTGGTCGATATGGAGTGTTCTAAGAAGAAGAAGAAGAAGTAGAACGAAGCGGAGAAGAAGACGAAGGAGGTAACCTAGATGTGGGTGAAAAACCACTAATTTTCGCACGCAACCACAGAACACGCCCTCTAGGTACCCCCCGTTATGAGCCGAAGATTTTTAGTAAAATCAATACAATATCAGTACAGCCCTAGGCCCAAGCAAAACTCGTCTAATCACGCGATGGAGGCCACTACTCTGAACGAATGTTGGTTGAAGGTGCTAGCTTAGAATGTCAGAGGGAATGAATAAGGAGTTTTGTTAAGAACCCCAGAGGGAGCGCCGGAGCCAATTAATATGGTAAATAAATAGACGAAACACGTAAAAACAAAGTAATGTAGTTTTACAAAATAAAAATAACAATACACAACAACGTTTGGACCAAAAGGCCCTTATCAAGCAACGGATACAACAAAAGTGATGAAATTCACTTCTTACACAGCACAGAACATAGAATCGGACAATAAATTCATAACGGCACTAAATTACTGCAGTCTTCGATAAATAAATAAACAGTTAACAAATATTAAGAGCCGGAGTAGCGTAGTTGGTAGTGAACTCGCTTCTTAGGCTAGTGTTCTGGGTTCTTCTTCTTCTAGTACGTTCCATGTCAACCCCTTGTTAAACCACTAAGGCGACTCATCTGGCCATAGAACGCACATTAAAGCTCCCACCCCTATGCTTAACCGCAAGAGTGGACAACCAATTCCATCATCCACCTGAGGAAGGACAATAGACAATAGTTAAGCCATTCTTTGTGATTTGTATGTGATCTGAGCCTAAGAGCGAATGTACATTGTGCCAGTTATGCGCCTACAAGTAGGCCAGCACATCCAATTTCTGCGACGCTTTTTACTTACTATGGTAGCTTCCCTAAGCACCTACCCACAGCCAACTCTAGATAACTAGGCCAGACAACTGACTCGGGGTTTCCTGACCTAGATCAGAAAAGGGGCCGGAAAATATAGAGGTTGATAGAATAATGCAAGCTTTTTGCAATTTTACTCAATTCTGTGAGTGTATGGTTATTTATTGGTGAAAAATATTCATAATATTGATATTCCTTATTGTTAAACTTAACTTGTTGCATAATATAACTTTAGCATTTTGTGTTGATTTTTAAATGAATTCGTCTATATACACCAATACTGGAATGCGAGGTCACGTGGTGCAGTTGGGGTCTGATTTCCCATAATTTTTACCTGAGTCCGAAGGCCCATAAGTTTATAGTTGGCTCTGCGCTACCTTAGTCGCCTCTTACGACATGCCTTGTAGGTCACAGTGTTAATATTCTTTGCTTCCCTGGCGAGCCCCGGCAACACACGGGCGAGACACAAAGGATGACAAATACTAGCGACGGATGTAAGAGGATTGTGTCATCAGTTAAAGAGAATTATGTCAACCGCGTGAGCAGGATGTGGAGTTAAATGTGCCGTGATGTAAATAAGAAAGACAGATCCTCGTGCCGTTTTCACTTGACGAGATTTTAATAAGAACTCGGCATCGGCTCGGTTGAAACGTGACAGTGTATGTTGAAATGTGTGGAATTTTGTGTAAATGTAGAATTTTTTTTTTTTAAACTCCTTCACTCTTCTAAGCCGATTTACTGGCGCATGACATTTTTTTTAAAATGACGCAATGCCAGTATACTGGCAACATCAGTACACATTGCAATATAAATGCGTCAGTAAGTTTGAAAACAATAATTTACGGAGTGAAAGAGTTAATATCTTCTGCATGAAGTCTTGCGAAGATTGGTGTATATTCTTTTCACATTGCTCTTTTTCGTTCACCCGCTATCAATTCCAGCGTAGTCGGTAGGCCTAATGGCACATATGACTGACTTTTTCGTGAAGGTTTGCCTTTCTTATCATCAGTTTCCCGCGCCATTCAGGCGAGCCTTACTCGGACTTCTTAGGTTTTGATTCTTTGAGTAATAGGACCGCATAGTCATTGCACTTCGGTGAGTAACCATGTGTGCTTCTATCTCTTTCTATACATGAAGATCTCATCGGCAGTGTACGAACTCCGTAGCAACGACGAGGGTCCCCGAAGTAACTTAGAAGACGATGACAATATTTTGTATGAATATTTGTATTAATTCTTTATCTTTCTAATGAATTTTAGCTCGGGCAGCGGCTTTCCAGCCTGCTCTTCTCGATTTTTACACCGCAAAGGGTTCCTTTACGTGCTCAACTTAAACATGTGACCTTTGTTTTATCGTCCGTCTCCGATAGGACTAGGAACTCGATCCCACATACACTGATATCAGGGATCTCGGAAAAAAATATCCCGTTGGCTCCACGAAAAAACGAACCAAATATCTTTGGGACGAGAGGCGCGCACCTAACCTCTACGTCACAGAGACCGTTTGTCCGCTATCAATTCGGGTGTAGTTATGGAGTCTGATATGGCACGTCTGACTGATTATTTTGTGAATGCATGCTTTCCGTATCATAATTGCCTCTCATCATTCAGGCGAGCCTAACTTCAACTGCTAAGGTACTTGTAATTTAGATTCCCAAGTAAAGGATGAGGAAACATGTAGTCCAACCGTGTACAGTATGCACACCAAAAGTTTTTTTGGTTCCAAGTTGGACTCGAACCTCGGAATTAGTACAGTACGCAAATACTAGCCAAGCGCATTATCGACTTCGCTATCACCATCCCATACTGGAGTATGTGACAATGTTCGTTCATAACTTTGTGTGCCTAGCTGTTGTCATTATATATTATCGACTACCGGCGTCTGACAATAAATAAGAAAAGAAGAATCCAAACGACAGAGATGAAGTGTTTACAACGAATTCTAAATGTAACAAGAAGAGTAAGATCAGAAACGACGAAATCAGAAGAAAAGTGGGATACTTGCCAGTGCATGATTGATTAATTGATTGATAGCACCCCATCATCATTGTACTTCGGTGAGTAACCATATGTGCTCCAATCTCTTTCGTACACAGGAAGATCTCAGCTGCAGTACATGAACTCCGTAGCACCGGCGAATGTCCCGATGTCATTTTGAAGATTGTTAAGATATTTTGTAGGAATTTTTATTTTTAATCTTTTCTAATGAATTTTGCCCGGGCAGTGGCTTTCCAGCCAGCTTTTCTCGATTTTAAACTGCCAATGCTTCTTTTACGTGCTCAAATTGAACACGGGACCTAGGTTTTATCGTTCGTCTCCGATAGGACTAGGACCTAAACTGAGATCATGGATCTCTGGAAAAATATCCAGATGGTTCTACGAGGGAGCGAACCTGGTACCTTTGGCACGAGTGACGAGCACCCAACCTTTACGCTACAGAAACCCCTGATACCTGTGCTATAATATATCAAGTAACAACAGATCAAATGGTTCAGATACGTATCAAAGTCACCACAAGACAGTCTCCCACAAAGAGCACTAACACTCAGATACAACAGCAACAGACAGAGGACGACCACGTAAACGATGGATCGACGGAATATCCGAGGCACTAAATTCCACATTGTACAAAGCGCATAGTGAGGCTCGCTCCGTGTCTCTCTTTTTTTCGAACAAACGCCGAAATTCAAAGCAGGATTACAGAATAGATAGATCGGCGACTTCTCTGGGGATTTTGTTCCTGGGACAATGTATCGTTTGGGAAAGACACTCCTCAGTAAAGGTATTTGAAAGAATGGCTCGCTCGTTGTGCTCGTAAGAACGCTCGTATTGCTGAGCTAGGCAATGGGTGCCGTAAGAACGCTCGTATTGCTTAGCTAGGCAATGGGTGCCGTAAGAAATAAGGGTAAGTGGTTCGAATCCTGTGTTTGGTAATTTGTTTTTTCGGAAACTCCTAATAATTGTACACTGTCTATTTATTGATCTACTTTCTCTGGGGTTCTTACAAAAAAACCTCCCTGTTCTCATCCTACAAAGCAAGTGCACCTATTACTATACTAGACTAATAAGCGACAACATTTACACGAAACACTAAGTAAGCCCCGATTCAAGCGGGCAGACGTATGGACAGAGTCGATGTCATCAATGAGGTACGCTCTCATTTATGTGATGTGGGCGAGTCTCAGACACTGGAACGAGTCCGATAATTATGAGTTAAGTTTGGACATGACAGACAGTGTTGTCTTCGTGGTAGAGAGAGAAGGTATACTGATCAACTTCTCATGGGTACGGTGAGCAAATGGACTTTGGTATGGCTGCTGCAGCGGAGGACAGAGCACGCATGGGAATGCCCAAATGTGCCATGACATCGATCGCATAACATAACATATAACATAACTAAGTATGTCAATTTTACAAAGTAAAGAAAGCGAATTGACTTTTCGGCCAATAGGTCCTATCCTATCACTTTAGCGGAAAACTCTAAATAAACATTAATAATATTTTAGCAAACATTCGTGTATTCAAACAACGTTCATACGTTCGGTTTATGTTACGAATATTACGAAACATTTACCAGGAAACGCCTAGTTACAACATAATATATAAGTTAAACGTATTTCTATCACAATGACGTCACGGCTGCCATTAGCGAGTTGTTGGCAACAAGATGAGATAATCTGTTTAAAAATAAGGGGATGTAATCTGTAACATTAGATTTGGTGAGTCGATGAAACTGTGAATCCGCTCTCGCTAATGTCATTTTTCATTAACTAAACTTGACATACAGAAATGACATTCATCGTTAATTATGCTTGACATACGCAAAAATGTCATTCTTCATTAATTATACTTACAGTATAAAAAAAAGAATCCGTGAATACAATGCTTATTACAGTGGTATGTACTTAATCAAAACTAGATTTTCTTTTTCTTTTTTCTACTTTTTTCCCTCTAATCATGCCTTTTTGTTTGTATGTTATGTGGGAAATTAAAACCTTTTTAAGCCGAGGCACGCACCTTTCAACCTAATGCGAACATTGTTTTGGTTATATCAGAGCCTGTAGGCCCTCAAACATGAAAAATAAGTGTTAAATAATTTCGGAGAGTTCAAAATATTAATATCAGTATATAATCATGTTTTGTCTCACAGCGTCATGATAAGAAGAATTTTCTAGAACAGGTTTTTGTTTGCTCTTTATAAAGTGTTTTTCACCGCCTCTGTTATTTCTGCGTTCCACTTTTTGCGTTGACGGCTTTTTGATTTTTATCTACTCTATCGGAGTAACATTGCTCTTTTAAACGCAGTCTGTTGGTAATCTGCTTATGTAGCAGAACCATTTAATTTGCTTTGCACCACTTTTTCATGATGTCTTTATTTCTAAATCAGTCTCTTCTTGATACTCTAGCGCATGGGTTCCCAAAGTGGGCGATCCCCCCAGTGGGTGCTGAAACCTTCCAGGAAAGGGGGAGCGATAGTGGGTTCAGAAGCATTTGGCTGAAGTTTTTTCGTGATTTTTCAACTGAACAATCATTAAAAATTTGAATTCTGCATATTAATTCATCTTATGCCAATCTTACACGATCCATTGTTTCATCAATTTTCTATTTCAGGAACATAATCATTTGAAAATTGACCATGTTTTAATGACAGAAATATATATCAATTTTCTATGTCAAGAGAAAATAGAGCATATGTATTTATGTGGGGAGGGGTTGGTAAACTGTTATAATGGGGAGGGGGAGTTACAAAGTTGATGTTGTGCAAAGTGGGCGGTGGGACGAAAAAGTTTGGGAATCTGTGCTCTAGCGTTTTGCGTAGACAATTCATCTCTGTCATGACTAGTCTTCTTCTATCATTTGATGTCACAGTCTAGGTTTGGTACTGATATCATGTTTCGAGAAAGATAGCGTTGAACAATGCTCTTTTAGTGTGCATGGTGACATGCTTGCATTTCAAAATTGGTGCCATTTATCATATGATTTGATTTGCTTTATTGCATCTATGTTGGATTTCGTTAGCTATTCTTCCATTTGCTGAAAAAATGCTCCCTAGGTATGTACAGTCCTTGACTTGCTTTAATTGATGAATGTAATTTGATTGTTACGAGCATGTATGTTTTTTATAGCAGCGTATGATTGTGGGGTATGGATTATTGATAAAATAGTTGAAAAATCGATTAGTAACTTTGAACGCAAGTATCGCCCGTGTATTGCCGGGGCTTGCAAGGGAAGCTAAGAATAAAAACACTGAGACCTGCAAGGCATGTCGTAAGAGGCGACTATGGTAGCACGATAGGGAAGCTAAATAGTAAATAAAAAGCGTCGCAGAAAACGGATGCGCTTGCCTTATTCTAGGCGTATAACTGGCTCAACGTATAATCACTCTTAGGCTCAGATAACAAAAAGTGGTTTAACAAGTGGTCGGTATGGAGCGTTCAAAGAAGAAGAATGCAAGTAGTACAGAATAGTACTTAGCCAACAATGGTCAGTTTTAAACAATGGTCAGTTTTAAACAAGGGAGAAAAAGAATAAATATGTTCATAAAATAGCTTGACCTGAAAGAGCTTTTGCCCTTAACAGCCCTTCAGACTTTCTCTATCTCTTTCATAGGCCAGATGTGCCGCCTCTGCAATCGTCATGCTCAAATCATCAGTTACATCATGATTACATCTCCATGATCTTCCTCTTCTCGTCTTTGCCGAGATGCTTCATTCCATAATGGTCTTCTCTAACACATTGTATCTCTTTATATGTACAAAATACTTCAATTTTCTCATTCTTATTTGTAGCATCAGCAAGCTTTCTTTGATTTTGACTTCTTTCTGGATAGATCTATGTGTTCTCTTCTCTGTCCGTGATATACGAAGGACTCCTCTGTTATATTTATATTCAAAATCACATATAAGTTTTTCTACTGTCTTGTTAAATGTCCATACCTCATAGTAACTATCACATACATACACTCACACATACACGCACACACTAAAATACACACACAGACACTCATCACACACTAAAATACACACACAGACACTCACTACACACTAAAATATATACACAGGCACTCACACTAAAAACCCACAGACACTACACACAAAAAACACACACAGACACTCACCCACACACTAAAATACACACACAGACACTCACACACACTAAAATATACACACAGACACTACCACACACTAAAATTCACACAGACACTCACACACACTAAAACACACAGACACTCACCACACACTCAAAACTAAACACACAGACACTCACCACACACTCAAATACACACAGACCTACACACTAAAATACAAGACACTCACCACACACTAAAATACAAACACAGACACTCACCACACACTAAAATACACACACACACACAAACACTCACCACGCACACTAAAATACACACACAGACACTCACACACTAATACGTACACATTCACACTTTCGCACATACTCACAAATGCACTCCCGTACACTTTCACATACGCACACACAAACACTCCCATGCACACAATTTAGACAAGAACAGCAGTAAACACAGTCTTACCTCTCCTCGCGCGTGCTCATTTGGCAACTCATGCGGCCGGCCCCTCCAGAATACACAAGACTAATGGAGGGGCTGACGATAACACGGAACTCTTAGGCAACCTGGTATCATAGGATCTCACTAACCGCCTCAGCACAGGCATCCATCCTTCCTACTGCCACCCTCCCTCATTAACCACACCATGACATACCTGTATTCACCCCCTCAAACCGCTATCAATTACCCTAGTCTACCTCCTTTCTAAACTCAAATCTGACTTGCTACACAACCCTCGGCTATTCCACAACAGTTGTTTCAACATTTACTTCTACACGAGCATATATGTATAATATGTATGACTGGGGCTGATGACGCCGATAGATGCTGCTGCTGACGCCGATCAACTTGCCCAGAATAATTTTTCAGGACTGTTGCCATGGGAGCCAAGTTCCTGAAGAGACAAACTACTTGATAATGATATATAGGAACCTCTGTGGGCGTAGAGGCTAGGTGCTCGTCTCTCGTGTCAAATGCTCGCTTGGTGGAGTCATCGGGATATGTTTTCAGAGACACATGATCTCAGTATAGGTAATATCGCGTTTCTAGTCCTATCGGAGATGGACGATAAAACGTAGGTCCCGTGTTCAATTGAGCACGTAAAAGAGCCATTGGCAGTTTTTGGGTTTTTTCGATCCAGAAGCACTTGAGCTTTTCAGCTCTTCGGTTCGGTGCCATGGACATCGTAACCCTTCGGTTCGGTGCCACGAACACCGTAAATCTGGGGAATCTGTGGCTTTTTCTGTCATCCCGCGGAATTGAACCCGCACATACAGAAGGATAGTCACCCGTAGTCCAACGCGCTACGAAAACGCTGGGCAGACGGGCCCATTGGCAGTTCAAATTCAAGAAGAGCAGGCTGAAAAGCTGCTGTTCAGGCAAAATTCAGTAGAAAAGATTAAAAATTAAATTCCTTCAGAAATATCCTCACCATCTTCAAAATGACACCGGGTACCCTCGACGGTGCTACGGAGTTCGTGCTGAGATCTTCCCGTGTAAGATAGAGATCGGAGCACAAATGGTTACTCACCGAAGTGCAATGATGATGGTTCAATCAATCAATCACGTTAATATATGAGTTATACGGTGCTACATAAGCCAATACTGACATACGGATGCCAGTCATAGACAATAAACAAACAGATCTAAACATCTCAGGAGGCCACAGAGATGTGGTTTTACAGAAGAATGATGAGAATCAAATGAACTGCTAAAATGACTAATGTGGAGGTGTTGAATGAGGTCAAGACACAGAGAAAGCTTATCATCAATATAAGAAAGAGGCAGTCCTAATTTTTGGGACATGTGATGAGAAAGGGAGGTTTAGAACACATTGATGATGATGATGATGATGACGATGATGATGATCAGAAATTTGGTCTCATACTAATATTTGGATGTTTAAGTTACGTCATAGCGACAGAATGCAATTGAAGAAGATATACAGGGATCCCTTGCTTCACAGAACTACGCATTTACTACACCACTCTACTTCTACGCCACTTAAAGTAGCTGACGTCATCAAAGAAAAGCTTTAATATTCTTAAGAGTGAAGGTTACAATGAGGAGTTGACCTCTAACCCTCTTGGTTATGGTGATGGGACATGACGTAGCTGTATTGTAAAACGAGTGAGTAATCAAGGATGGCTAGGCTCACGAGCATCGCACGAGGTCATGTGAATGTTTAATTACTTGTGAGGTGACAATAGGCCAGATATTGGATTGTGTGTGTGTAAAATATTTGTTTACGCTGTTAAGGAATGGATGTCAATGCTCTAAGAGAAAGTATACGTTCTGAAGATTTCGATGATGACGATAAAGGGTATTCTCTATCTCGGTTGCGCAACTTATGCACATCGATATGTGCGGCAAGACGGAAAACCCACGATAGAACCCCAGTAGATACATCAATCAACACAGAACGGGAGTTGTTAGTCTAAACACACTGAAATACATGATTGGGTGGAGATCGGAGGAATGATGGAGATCGGAGGAATGATGGAGATCGGAGGAATGATGGAGATCGGAGGAATGATGGAGATCGGAGGAATGATGGAGATCGGAGGAATGATGGAGATCGGAGGAATGATGGAGATCGGAGGAATGGTGGAGATCGGAGGAATGATGAACATGTGCGATGAAGATGATCCTCAAATAAACAATGAAGAAATGGGTGATACAGACGATCTGGTTAACGGGAGTCTGTTGGCTATGACGGAGATACTGGGAAAACTAAAGGACGCATGCAAGTACATAAATACGGTTATATGACTTCAGGGGTTAATTCCTTGCCTTGCGTTCCGAAGGTCACGGGTTAGAATCCGGACCACGCCGTTAAGTTGAGAGTGATTTTTTTTTTTTACAAAAAACCCCCCAGGATTGTTGCTGGAGCTATGAAGTTCGAGCACGCAGTGTGCCAATTCTGTGAAGAAGGACCGATTCATATGGACCGAGTTTTCTTCTTCGAACGCTGGCGAAACAATTAAAAATAAAATACTGTAGTTTTACCAAATACAAAAACAATACACAACAACGTTTCGACTACAAGAGCTTTATCAAGCAAAGGATACAACAGAAGTGAAGAAATTCACTTCTTACATGGCACAATACATATAGAATCAGACAATAAGTTCCTAACGGCCCTAAAATGAAAATATGTGACTAAAAATGAGTTAGAATCCAGGTCCTGCAGTTATGTTCACGAGTGCATTTTTTTTTTACCAGAGACCCATGGGAGTGTTGTTCGGGCAGGTGGCGTGTCATTTCTGTGAAGAGGGACCAAGCCATATGGGGTAAAAACCCGGCGCAATAAAGTCAATACTTCGGCGTTAGACCCCTCCAACCACTTCTTCTTAGAAAATCGATGCTGGCGTCATGGTGCCGTTAATATCAACCACATCCGGGAAGAAGCATGGATAAGGAGGATGTTCTTCGATCTCTTGGCGACCTACTGTTGGATGAGAACACTACAATTGATGTTGAATTAATACAGCGATTTAAGGGGTTTGAAATTATATGTTGTGCAAGTAAAGCTGGATGCTTGAAGGATATAGAGAGAGGAGTGTGTTTAACCAGCCAGTCACAGGAACCATCAGTAAGCACACTCTTCAACATATGATGGACTGAGCACCTATGGGTCTGTCCGGAGTGATGTGACGTCAGCTATTCTTCGAACGCTCCATATCGACCACTTGTTACAACACTGTGTGATCTGTATGTGATCAGAGAATAGGAGCGATTGTACGTTGTGCTAGTTATGAGCCTACAAATAGGCCAGCACATCTGATTTCTGCGACGCTTTTTATTTACTAGGATAGCTATCCTAGGCCTCCTACCTCAGTCGCCTCTTACGACATGCCTTGTAGGTCACAGTGATACTATTCTTTGCTTCCCTTGCGGGCTCCGGCAACACACGGGCGACTGACTTGTAAGCTAGTAAACACAGAACATAGGAACATCATCGGTGACCTTTGTGTTTGTTAAGTCTATCGATCTAGTTCCATGTAATGTGTTCCTGATCTGTGGACTTGATCGTACGATGGTATTTGCTACTTCGAGGTACCAGTATTTACTTGAAGTACCGTGTCTGTTTATTTGCTATAATTAAATTGATGGAAACGGGGGTAATGTCGTGAGATCGAAGAACATTTTTTAAATATCTTCAGTAAAAGTAAGTAAAGAACCCATTTTCTTCATCATTCTCATCATGATCATCATCGCCATCCCCAAATTAATCCATCATCCATCAATATCCGTCTCGTCGGTGTCGTCATCATCATCTTCTCATCATCCTTATCAAATCATCCAACATAATCCATCAATATCCGCCATCCGTTGATGGTCGTCACCTTTTTTCATCATCCCTCCAACACATATCAATCCAAGTCCACTCACTTCCATCATATGCCTTCTTCGACTCATCACTCATCACCTCCTTCAACAAATCGATCAACTTTAACCATCATTCCGTCATCCGTTGATGGTCGTCACCTTTATTATAATCATCAGTTCTCGTGGCTCCTAAAGGCACAAAAGTCAAAGACACACAAAAAAGTCCACTCACTTCCATCTTATGCCTTTCTTTCTACCTCTAAGCTTCTACCTCTTCTTCAAACACTCCATATCGATCACTTATTAAACCATCATTTTCAGCCTAAGAACGGTTGTATGGTGTGTCAGTTATACACATACAAGTAGGCCATCGATATAAGGGAAGACTGCAGTAAAACTATGTATAGTAATGGCGAAACAAGTAAAAACAAAGTACTGTAGTTTTACACTTCTGTTGTATCCTTTGCTTGATAAAGGCCTTATGGTCGAAACGTTGCTGCGTATTGCTATTGTTTTTGTAAAACTAAAATACTTTGTTTTTATGTGTTTCGCCCTTACAAGTAAGCCACCCATCCGATTTCTGCAACGCTTGTTATTTACTAGGTAGCTTCCTATGCACCTAACTCAGACACCTCTTACGACATGCCTTGTAGGTCGCAGTGCTACTATTCGTTGCTCCCCTTGCGAGCTGCGACAGAAAAAGCATACAAATATATATTCTTTATAGACTATACGAAGGTTTTCGACAGAATACAACATGAAAAGATCATTGAATATCATTAATTGATTGATTAACAGGACCATCCTCATTGCACTTCGGTGAGTAAGCATGTGTGCTCCGATCTCTTCTTTGCACAGGAAGATATCAGCGGCAGTACACGAACTCCATAGCACCGGAGACAGTCATCGATGTAATTTAGAAGATGGTCAAAATATTTAATTGTATAATATTATATATAAATATATAATTATATAAATATTAAATATTGTTCTTCTTTGCGTTCGTTCTTTACGACCAATTGTAATAACTCTTTGTGATATGTTTGATCTTTGCCAAGAACGTTGCACATTGGTTTGGTAGGCCCCTAAACATATAGACCTACATGTTTAGGACACGTGCATCCGATTTCAGCCAAACATCCTTAGTCGCCTCTACGACATGCGTGGTAGGTAACAGTGGTTCTATTCTTTACATCCCAAACTTGGGCCCCAGTAACCACTCGGGTGTATTAAATATTGTACATCTCTACTTTCGCTCTCTCCCTGTTCCGGTCGTGTGTTGTAGGGGCTCGAAAGGGGAGCAAAGAATAGTAACACTGCGATCTACAAAGCATGCCGTAAGAGGTGACTGAAGTATGGCGTAACAGAAATCGGATGTGCTGGTCTACTTGTAGGTGCATTATTTGCACAACATACAATCGCTCTTAGGCTTAGATCACATACAAATTACAAATAGTGGTTAAACAAGTGGTCAATATGAAGCGTTCAAAGAAGAAGAAGTTATCTCCCTGTTCTCACTCGGTTTTTTTGGGTAAGATGTGAAGCAGCAATGTCGTCTCGTCCTACAACTCTTCCACAAACTTTGGCGCCACCTAGTCTTAAATCCTTCAGCTTCCCACGTGAATAAACTAATTTTAGCTGCACCCGGAACCACATTGTAGCCATAAATATATAGATATCTCTATGACTCCCTTCCCCATGTCTAGATAACACTGTTATTAAAGACTGGCTATAAATTAGACTAGGACGTAAAACCCACAGACCACATTACCAGGAGATGGGTAAGATTTAGAAGAAATGGAGATGGAAGAAGGGGGTCGTTAATGGAGGGGGTCGTTAATGGAAGGGGCGTTATGGACGGAGATAAAAATAAAAGGAAGATCAAAAATCAGGATCTTGAAGAAGGTAAAGAAGAAGGTAGATGTAACTGTACAAAAGGATGGCTGGACTAAAAATCAAATAAACAAAATATCGTAAAGAAATTCAAGAAGACGGCTGAAGTTACTGTACAGTCCAGTCCGACAATTGGACTTAAGGTCAATAAACAAAATAACGTAAAGAAATTCAAGAAGACGGCTGAAGTTACTGTACAGTCCAGTCCGACAATTGGACTTAAGGTCAATAAACAAAATAACGTAAAGAAATTCAAGAAGACGGCTGAAGTTACTGTACAGTCCGACAATTGGACTTAAGGTCAATAAACAAAATATCGTAAAGACGTTCAAGAAGGCAGAAGTTAATGTACAGTCCGATGGCCGAACTAATAATTAATAACAAAACATCTAAAAGAAGTTTAAGATGAATGCAGAAGTTACTGTACAGTCCGATGGTTGGAATGAAAATCAATACGATAAAATCAGTAAAGATTACACTGGACGTGCCAAGCACCAGTCAAACTAGAAGATAAAATCCTTTCAAAGACAACTGCTTGCACATAGCTTGGAAGTATTATCAGTCACGAAGGTGGAGTTGGATCTGGCATCCCTCTCCCTTCCCCGTCAGTACACTATGAGTTTGCTAGAAGACCCGCCAGTGTGTTGCCGGTGCTCTCAGGGGAGCAAAGAATACTAACACTACGACCTACAAGGCATGTTGTAGAGGCGACTGAGGTAGGGACTAGGAAGCTACCATAGTACATTTTTCTTCCTCGAACGCTCCATATCGACCACTTGGTAAACACCACCCTTTGTGATCTGTATGGGATCCGAGCCTAAGAGCGATTGTACGCTGTGCCAGTTGTGCGCATACAAGTAGGCTGCGCATACAAGTAGGCTGCACATTCGATTTCTGCGAGGTTTTCTATTTACTGGGTAGTTTCCCTAGGCCCCTATCTCAGTCGCCCTATCTAGGACATGCCTTGTAGGTCGCAATCTTACTATTCTTTGCTTCCTTGTAGGCCCGCAACACACGGGCGGCTATGAATTCAGGCGTAGTCATTGCGCCTATTATGGCGTCTCTGACATACTTTTGCATGAAGGCTTGCTTTCAATATCGCCAGTGCCCCTTTGATATTCAGGCGAGTCTTACTCAGACTTCAGAGGTACCTGTAATTTAGATCCCCAAGTAAAGGATCAGGAATTCCTGTAGTCCAACTGAGTACCGTGCGAACACCGAGAAATAGTGTTACTCGTACGTGGTCTCTTTCACAAGGTGTTAACGACTTCACTATAGGCGGCCCCAGATCTGGTATTAAAAACAGACTGAGTAAGGCACGGAGTGCATTTATCACCATTCAGACAATCGCCCATTAAAACAAGTCAAAGATTTTACATATCTTGGGAGAATTTTCAGCAAACGGAAAAACAACTAATAAAATCCAACATAGATGCAACAAAGCACATCAAATTATACGACAAGTGGCACCAATTTTAAAATGCAAACATGTCACCATGAACACAAAAAGAGCAATATTCAACACAATCTTTCTACCCACATTATACTATCAGTGTCAAACCTGGACGCTGACATCAAATTATAGAAGAAAACTAGTCACGACAGAGATGAAGTGTCTACGCAGAATGCTGAGGGTAACAAGAAGAGACCGGTTGAGAAATGAAGACATCAGGAGAAAAAGTGGGTACAACATCAGTACTGAACTTCATCAAGAAACAACAAACTAAATGGTTCGGCCACAGAAGCAGATTACCAACAGACAGTGCACCTCAAAGAGCAATGTTGCTCCAATACAATGGATACAAAACAAAAGGCGGGCCACGCAAAATGTGGACCTCAGAGATAACAGAGGCGACGAAAGACGCTATTTACAACTCGTTTAGAAATTTCTTATCCTGAAGTTGTGAGGCAAAACAGGATTATATAATAGAAAGAAAAGAAAGACAGCCTATCAATCAATCCAATACAGCATCAGAACCAAGAATAATATATATATATTGCAGCTGTGTGCTATCAACGTTACTTTACAGATCAGAATGTTGGAGAATGATAGAACAAGATATGTCCAAACTCTCCACGTTCCATACAACTTGTCTGCGGAAGATCTTACTTATGTTCTGTGAAAATCTAAGAACTGAATACACAGTACCAACAAGAGAATATAAATACCATCATTTAAAACAGACGCAGGAGATGGATCGGGCATGTGATAAGAATGAAGAACTACATCGTGATGGATACCAAAGGGTAAATGAAAAAGTGAAAGACTCAAAATCATCTGGAGAAGAACAGTAAGAACACGAAATGAATCCCATGTGGAACACAATACAGAAGACGGCCAAGGACAGAGAAGAGTATCAGGTGGCATTTTTGGCCGTCTAAGCCGACAAGGCCTAACGATAATGATGATGATAGCGGTGGTGGTAATGATGATGTTAGTGTTCATGATGATGACGATGATGAGAATGATGATGAGGATGGTGGCGGTGGTAGTAGTGATGATGTTAGTGTTCATGATTATGATGATGGCGATTATAATGATGGTGGTGATTTTAGTGAGCGATCATGATGATGATGATGATAGTGATAGCAGTTATGATAATGATGCTGATTATGATGATGGTGACGAAAATGAATGATGATGATGACGAAGATGAGGATAATGACGATGATGAAGATGCTGACGACGAAGAAGATGGTGATGATGAAGATGATGATGATAATTAAGATGATTATGATGATGAGATGATGATGATAATTAAGATGATGACGTGTGATGTAGATGATGATGATAATAGATGAAGATGATGATAGATGAAGATGATGATGTAGATGATGATGTGAGTGAAAATGGTGATAATGATGATGATAATGAGGATGATGATGATGAAGATATTGATAATTAGTTAGTTCCGATAGACAACGGTTGCCATATGCATTACATTATTCAACAGAAGTAAGAGCACAAAAGAACAATAATCAGATGCCCCCACTGACCACACCACACAATCTACATGTTTTTCAATTTTCCTAGATCCGCTGATCCACATCAACAAAACATACACAAACTCAAGGTTTTCATCATTAGATTAGAGCTATGGAGAAATGATGGCATTGATTTTGTGCTTTCCCTTTTCTCATTCTCTGTCTGCAGGCTTTTGTATTCGCATATTCTTGCGGGTTTTGTGTGAATGCGTATGTGGATATCGGATGTGATTGAGTGGGTTTTAAATATATATTTATATGTATATATATATATATATATATATGTTATGTGTGTGTGTTGTGTGTCTGTATTTGTGTGTGAATTGTAAGTAAGGTTTAGGCAAACTGAGCGGCAGCCAGTCGGACAGGCAAACAGGCTGACAGACAAAGAAGAAGAGAGACTAACAAACAGGTTGATAAGCAGTCAGTCAGAGACAAACAGGCAGGTAGGCAGACAGACAGGGAGATAGGGATATAAATAGATTTAAATGTCATAGATGATGTGGATGTAGACAGACAGACCGACCGAAAGACCGACCGTCCGGTCCAAGTCAGCAGATGAATCTAACATGACAAATGATAAGAATGGTGAAGGAGAAATACAAGACGGAAAATAAGTCGAATGAGAAGGAAATGGTGAAGTAAACGACAAAAAAGAAGACAAAATAATAATAACAAGATGAAGAAGAAATAATTGAATTGAAGAAGAAGAAGATGATGCAAAATAAGATGATGAAAAAACGATGAAGGTGAATAAATAGTTGAAGAAAATGAAGAAAAAGATCAAAAGAAAATGAAGAAGCAGATTTTAAAAAGAAGACAAAGAAGAAATGAAAATTTGCTGCAGAAGAGAAGGAGAATATAAAGAAATAGCTGAAGAAGAAGAAGTACAGAGATGATAAGAATAGCTGAAGAAGAAGAAGTCACTGAGAAGATTAAGAAATAGTTTAAGAAGAAGACACAGAGAAGATTCGACAAGAATTGCAATTCAAGTGATGAACAGTTTTGTGTTGCTACATTAGCGACGGCCATATGCATTTTATGCGGTGCAGATTCTTTTGTGGCGGTACGCAGCTGTTTATTCTGGAATTAGTTCACACAGGAAACATGTCACAGTTGTTAGCATTTCGTGTGATTTTCATTGGCACAGGAACGGAGCAATTATGGGGTGACCCGTTGCAGTGAAGTTGGAACCGTACTTATGAACTATGAACTATGAAGAAACAGTTGAAGACGACGAATGAGAAGAAGAAGAGGACAGAAAACGATAAGAAGTTAAATAAGATGAAGGAGAAAGAGAAGGAACCGAAGAAAAGACCATAAGAAGACAAAGAATAAGAAGACAAAGAATAAGAAGACAAAGAATAAGAAGACAAGAATAAGAACAAAGAATAAAGAAAGAAAGACAAAGAATAAGAAGACAAAGAATAAGAAGACGAAGAATAAAAGACAAGAATAAGAAGACAAAGAATAAGAAGACGTGAAAAGAATAAGAAGACAGAAGAATAAGAAGACGAAGAATAAGAAGACGAAAAATAAAAATAAAAAGAGGAAGAAGATGATTTAAAAAAATTAAGAAGATGACAGAAGAGATGAATAATAATAAGACAATGAAGGGAAACTGATAAAATACATACCTCGTTCCTTGTTTCCTCTGTTGGTCTTCAGCCGAGCTATCCATGGGCCCGTTCTGACCCGACAAGCCTGCCATACTTTTGTTATGGACGAGAAGAAACCAATGGTGAACTTAACAGTTGAGATCAATGGAAAGTTCGCGTTCGATGACGTAGAAGAAATGCTAGAATATTCTTGGACTGAATCTTTCTACAACTGTCCACCTGAAATAAAATTTTAAAAAGACACATGAAAACTACTAAAAGAGCAGTGTTCAACACAATATTCCTCCCAATATTATGCTATTAGTGCCGTTAGGAATTTATTGCCTTCTTTTACAGGGTGTTCAACTTAAAAGCAGTCTGTGAATGGAGCTAATCTGGCATATATATATGGAAATGAGAAGGTTCAGTTATGACGTAGTATAGGTCAAGGTTGTGTGATGGTGTGTAATTGTAGTGCGGGAAGGGGCGATGAACAAATGTGACGTAGGACGAGCTAGTCAGAACCGGTTTAAATAGTAAATATACGAGATGCAATGCGTACCTGGCAAATTTATATTTATCACTGGGGATGTTGAACACCTGGTGAAGAAACTCACTTCTGTTGTATCATTTGCTTGATAAAGACCTTTTTGTCGAAACGATGTTGTGTATCGTTATTGTTTTTGTAAAACTATAGTACTTGTTTGTACGTGTTTCGCCATTGCTACATAGTTTTACTGCAGTCTTCCCTTATAATGATAATGCTATCAGTGCCAAACCTGGACGCTGACATCAAATGACAGAAGAAAAACTAGTCACTACAGAGATGAAGTGTCTACGCAGAATGCTGGGAATATCAAGAAGAGACCAGCTTAGAAATGAAGACATCAGGGGGAAAAGTGGGTACAACATCAGCATTGAACTTCATTAAGAAACTACAAATTAAATGGTTCGGCCACATAAGTAGATTAGCAACAGACAGTGCGCCTCAAAGAGCAATGTTACTCCAATACAGTGGATGCAAAGCAAAAGGCGGGCCAGATGCAACATACCTGGCATAGGATAGAAAACTTAAAACCCCACGCCGCTTCATGGCACATGTGGTAGGGTCCTAGTGAAGTTACCCTAGTAAATAAAAAGCAGCGCAGAAATCGGATGTGCTGGCCTACTTGTAGGAGCACAACTGGCACAACGTACAATCGCTCTTAGGCTCAGATCACATACAGATCATACAGAGTGGTTAACAAGTGGTCGATATGGAGCGTTCGAAGGAGAACAACAGCAACAAATGGGTAACTAAGATTTTACAAACGGAAAAGTCCCCACTTCAAAGTACCCCATCTAGAGTTCTACTGAAGCATGGTATCAGATCTTATTGGTCACATGTGCCCGCCTGCCCTGCGTGTTTGTAGCGTGTTGGACGACGGTGACAAGACCCTGTGAGTGCGGTTCAATTCTGTGGGCTGGCAGAAAAGCCACAAGTTCTCCAGATTTACGGTGTTCGTGGCGCCGAACCGAAGGGTTACGATGTCCATGGCACCGAGCCGAAGAGCTGAAAGCTCAAGTGCTTCTAGATCAAAAACTTTTTTAAACGGTCACAGGTAAACCGTCAGAACCAAGCCTGTTACCAAGTCCACACTATGTCGATATGAAGTAGGGCAGCGTTGTCCAACCTAGAGCTCGTATCATACATTCATGGCGCCCTATGTAGTACTCTGCTGGCTTTAGCGTTAATCAGAGTTTTGTTACACACTTTTTTCAGGGTTTTTACGTAGCATTCCCATGAGCACGATTTTCCCGCTTTTGCAATCTTGTTTTTTATTTTATTTTGTAACTATTCTACTCACAGAACATCAGGGAAGAAGACGAGAGGAAGACCAAAGAAGACGAAAGGAAGACCACGAAAAAGATGGTTAGATAGCATAGCAGAATCCTGTCAAACAGCAAAAATAACAATCACCCAAGCCACCAGAACAGCGCAAGACAAAAACAGAAAACCACGACACTGGGCAACAACCCGATAACAGTGTGACGACAAAAGAAAGAAGAAGATGAAGAACTATTCTACTGCCGACTAAATATTAAACAACTAAAAACAGTATGGAATGGAACTGATAAGATAACAAAGTTCAGAATACTAAGAGCATGCATATTCCCAGTGGCAACATATGGATGTTAAGTATGAACATTTAACAAGGCAGTGGGAAAACATATATCTGCTTTTGAAAATGTGTTACAGTAGAGTCCTCCGTATATCATGAACAGAGAAGAAAACAAATAGATCTATTTAGAAAGAACTCAAAATTAAAGAAAACTGGCTGATGCTACAAATAAGAATGAGAAAATTGTAGTATTTTGGATATATAAAGAGATACGAAGGGCTGGAGAAGTCATCATGGAAGGAGGCATCCAGGGAAAGAGGAAAAGAGGAAGACTACGGAGAAGATGGATTCAGGATGTAACTGATGGTTTGAGCATGACCGCTGCAGGGTCAGGACATCTAGCTTATGAGAGAGAGAAATTCCGAAGAATTGTTAAGGTGGCAAAGTTCTGCCCAGGACAAACTATTTGATGGCGAAGACTAACAAAGGTATTTTTTTTTAATTGGATTAAGCGTCGTCATCTTAAATATTATTATTGTTATTATTAGGAGTAGTAGTCATCATCAGATGCCATGCTGGCTGGCGTAGGCGATCACGGATCTCCACACATCTCTGTCTCTGGTATTTGCTATCATCTCAGATATTGACATGAAGTCAGGTTATCCCAAATTATTTTCTCTCTCTGTCTTACTCAGTCTCGTCTCCCTTCGATTTTACCGGTTGCTATAATGTGTTCTAAACCTCCATTTTCATCACATGTCTGAAAAATAATGACTGCCTCTTTCTTATTTTGATGATAACCTTTCTCTGGTCAGCTTTGGACTCATTGATACTTTTATCTCGTTCACCAGGGCAAAATTAATCAGAAGGAGATCGGAGTACACATGGTTACTCACTGAAGAGCAATAATGATGGTCCTATCAATCAATCAATCGATCAGTCAATCTCGTTCACCGCATCTTATTCCCACCTTGTCGTGTAAACATAACCTGGCTAGCCTTTAGTTGTCACGTGACTATTGATTGATCGATTGATTGCGTTCTCTGCCGCAGCACGAGTTTGCACTCATTTGTCCCGGTACTAGACGTCTTGCAAACAATCTTCGCATTCAAAAGGGCGTTTCCTGGAGACATGTTTTTTTTTCCTCATTCCCTCGCTATGATTTCAGAAGTAGTCATGGCGTCTAATATTGCCCCACTGAAAGATTTGTGCGTGAATGCCTGTTTTTCGTTTTACCAGTGTCCTTCGTTATTCAGGCGAGCCTTACTCTTGACTTCAGATGTGCTTGTAATTTTACCTAAACATATATCATATCCTTTGTAGAACGTCGCTCTCATCATAATCCATCTAAAATCTACACAAAATGCTCGATGCATCCAGAAAAACCAGGTTTAAAAATGAAGACATTAGAAAAAAGTGAGTACAACATCAGTACTGAACTTCATCAAGAAAGAATAAATTAAAAGGTTCGGCAACATGAGCAGATTACCTACAGTCCTCAAAGGGCAATGCTACTCCGATACAGTAGATTAAAAGCGAAAAGTCGTCCAGGCAAAAGGGATGATCACAAAAATAACATAGAAAGAAAGACATGTATAAATCTCACACAAAAAGCAGCTCTAGAAATTGCTTTTTAATCCTGACAATGAGAAGCAAAACAGGATTCGAGAAAATAAAGCAAGAAAAAAAGCAGGTCCGCCTCACAGATGTGATATATCTTTGAATAAACAACTCCGAGCCAGTAAACATATGGAACTATGTACTGGCAGTAACATATACATTTACATATCAACAAAATAATAAATAAAACCAGAATTGCTTTTTTCAATCTAAATAAACATTTTGAAATCTTCCCTGTATGAGACACAAGCTACATAAAGATAGACTACGAAATGAGGACATCAGAAGCAGAGTGGGCATAACTTCTTGCATCGAATACATTGAAAGATAACAAATGCAGTGGTTGGGACATTTAATGAGAATGGAATACAACCAACCACGAATAACAGCATACAATAAAGCGAGATCAGGCACTAGAGACAATGGAGACCAAGAAAAATATGGATAGACAATACTAAATATACACGGATATAACACAACATGGGTGACTCATTTGACCCAGGAACGCAAATTAAAGCTCCGACCCCTACGCTTAACTGCAAGAGTGGACAACCAATATCCATCATCCATCTGGGGAAGACAATAGACTAAATGAAGGATATATGAAAGATGTGTACTTTAAGCACTGTTATATGGATCTGAAGCCTGCATTGATTGATTGATTGATTGATTGATTGATTGGACCAACATTATTGCACTTGGGTACGTAACCATGTGTGCTTCGATTTCTTTCTAACACAGGAAGATCTCAGCGGCAGTGCATCAGGATCCCCGTTGTAATTTAGAGGATAGAGAAACTATTTTGTAGGAATGTTATTTGTTAATCTTTCTAATGAATACTGCCCAGGTAGAGACTTTCCAACCTGCTCTTCTCAATTTTGAACTGCCAAGAGTTTTTTTTACGTGAAACTTGAACACGGGACCGACGTTGTATCGTCCGTCTCGGAAAGGACTAGAAACTCGATTTCACCTACACTGAGATCAGGAATCTCTTGAAAAATATCCCGATGGGAACCAGGAGGGAGAAAACCGAGAACCGAGTAGCTTTGGAACGAGAGGCGAGCATCCAATCTTTACGTCCCAGAGAAACTGGAGAACAAATGAAATGGAAACTTCTAGACTGTCGGCATCCCCATACAAACTGACTGAGAAAAATGTCTCAGAATATATTGTCGTGAAAAAATCAGCTACCAATCAGCTGCTCAAATGGTGCAATCAGGAGGAAAAGTCTGTCACCATACAACAGCTTGTCCTGAGTAGAACTTTGCCAACCTAACAGTCCTTCGGAATTTTTCTCTCTCATTGACCAGATGTCCCGCAACCATAGCTTCAGATATTCTACCTCTATAGCCCCAAATGTCCTGGCTCTATATCCCAAGAGTACCCGCTCTACTGCCTCTAATTAGAGTTTAAAAAGAGAGAAACAGAGAGAGAGAGAAAGTGAGAGAAACAGAGAGAGAGAAAGTGATAGAAAAAAGAGAGAGGAAAGTGAGAGAGAAAGGAGAGAGAGAGAAACAGAGAGAGAGAAGTGAGAGAAACAGAGAGAGAGAGAAAGTGAGAGAGAGAAAGAGAGAGAGAGAGAGAGAGATACTAGAATGAAAAGAATGCATGAAAACGTGATAGAAAGAAAACAAACTGTGTTCTGGCAACAATGTATAGTTAGTTTACTTAAGAATCATGATAGAAAGAAAACAAATTGTGTTCTGGCAACAATGTACAGTTAGTTTACTTAAGAATCAGCTAAAGTAAGCAAACTGACGTGGGGTTTAGGAAGGGTTAATCAGATACCAATCGTCTGTTTATTTATATGTAGATGAATCATTTTCCGGGAACACAAAGGAAGGGGCGTTATCTAGTCTTTAGTTGGTACAATGATACGGATGTGTGTATCGAGTTGTTAGTTGCATGTGCTCTGCCGTGGCCCTCAATGGAAGCAAAGAATAGTAACACTGCTACCTACAAGGCATGTCGTAAGAGGCGACTGAGGTAGAGACCTAGGAGGCTACCTAGTAAACAACTAGTCGCCTGTGTGTTTCCGGGGCTTCCAATGGGAGCAAAGAATAGTAACACTGCTACCTTCAAAGCATGTCGTAAGAGACGACTGAGGTAGAGGTCTAGGAAACTCCCTAGTACGTAATAAGCCTTGCAGAAATCAGATGAGCTAGCCTACTTGTAGGCGCATAACTGGCACAACGTACAATCTCTCTTATTAATTTCATCTCTAAGAAGTTCAAATTTAATTACAAATTTCGTCTTCAGTGTTATCTAGTCACGCGAGTAATCCAATGTGGACCCCAAACTTGGCAGTCAGCTTGAGGTATGTCAAGTTTCCCAAAAGCTTAGTTTTCAGATCGACTGAATGTGGTCACATGTTACTTGTTAGCTCTCCCAGAAGAGGACAGTCTTGCAAGACATGTTCCAGTGTCTGCTCCTACTTATAAGCTCGGATTATACACGTTGCTACCGCCACTATGACATGTAATCCCTGACTATGATATTAGGGCAGACATGTAAAATGATATCTTAGAATATAAACTCAAACGTAATATAGTAGAAGACTGCACGCGCTGCTGTCATAAGAAGAGTGCACAGAAAAGCAGCGATAGTGGACGGACATAACGGAGCGAACAGGATAGTGACATGGGAGAGATTGAATAACATCGGGGAACCACCCAAGTGACGAATATAAATTATATATGTGAAACCAGGTACATGAAACGTGCATGGAATGAATGATGATTTGTTTATACAATGTATTTCAAAATAAATATTGTCTTACATCTACAACTCAAACATGATGTTTCATATCTTTCATGATGTCGTGCAAGTTAAGTGGAATACTCTAACCAGATTACCACCATGACTACCCTCTATAGGTATACTAAATACCACAGTTTCCATCATGCCTTCCCTCAGGCTCCCTCCTATAACAGGATCACATACAGATCACACGGAGTGGTTAACTAGTAGTCGATATGGAGCGTTCGAAACAAACGGCGCATGAGCCATTCTGAACCTTAGCGGTTATTAAGCAGACAAGATGATCCGAAGTTCACACGAGCGATAGACAACGGGATCCTTATGAACCCTTTTACTCCGTATTTTTGTGTTACCTTTGGACACATTTATATTGCAATGTTTACTGATTTAGCCAGTGTACTGGCTTTTCGTCATCTTAAAACATACTATGAGCCAGTATATCCGCTCAGAAGGGAGAAGGAGTTAAGACGTTCACACGAGCATCGACCGAGGGAATATAATACATCGTACATATGATAGAGACGCTACACCAGCTATGCAAATAGTAAAGCTATTAGGGTCACATATTCAGCGTAGATTCGTTGAGGTCTCATCGCATCAAACGTTTGTTATATATCATATCTTTAACATTAGAATCGGCGGCACTCAGTGGTGTTTATTCCTCTCCGCTCCTCGAGGAGCATAGGGTTTCAACTTTTGTCTTTCACCATCCCCAGTCTTTTGTTGTTTTCTTTAAGGCTTCTCATCATTTCGTTTTTCTCCCGCTTTGAATGTAGGCGTAGTCATAGCACCTAATATAGCCCTACTTGCTGATTTTTGTATTAAGGTTTGCTTTCCTTATCACTAGTGTCCCTCGCAATTTAGACGAGCTTTACCCAGACTTGAAATGTACTTGAAATTTAGATTCCCAAGTAAAAGACCAAAAGGAGATACTAGCAGGCTGTCAGTTTTCCACCACTCTTGTCTTTGCAGAATCTTGGGAATCTTTTGGCCAGTAAAAATATCCAATAACCAACTACTCCAAGATACAAGACAAGAGGCAATGAATGACATACTCAAAAGAGAAGATGGAAATGGCTTGGACATGTTATGAGAATGAGACAAGAAATGCCTGCAAGGGTAGCCCTCACTTGGACACCAGAAGGAAAGAGAAAGAAAGGCAGACCACGGACAACATGGAGGCGCATGATGGAAGAGGAACTGGACACCGCATCGCTGACGTGGGGCTCTGCGCTGAAGGTTGCACGGGACAGGAGAGCATGGAAAGTCCTTTCTGAAGCCCCATGTGTCACTAGGCATGACGGATTAAGTAAGTAAGTCAGTAAGTAAAAGACCATGGTTTCCAGTGCCCAATCACGTATCGTGTGCAAAACGAAACATTTGACCTTAGTCTGCCTCAAACTAAGAAATCTTTACGGTGGAGTGTGAGATTGACTCCACACACCTCTTATATCCGAGTCCATATGCGAACGCTTAATCATTATCCTCATCCGTTCCACAAGCTGTATATACCTGCGTGACTCATCAACCAGTTCAATTGTCTACCCACCTGACATTTCTACTGCTCACCTGCATAACATCAATCTATTCGTTCTAGATATATTGTTCTTGTAATTCTGGCTTCTTCTTCAGTCAAGAACTTAATCAAAAGAGACGCGTAAAGAGTTCAGACTAGTCTGATCTGACATACTGGAAATACTATATGTAATAACATCAGGTAAAAGGGTCTCTGTGGAGTAGAGGTAAGGTGCTTGTCTCTCGTGCCAAAGGTACCAGATTCGCTTCCTCGTGAAACTATATAGATATTTTGCCAGAGATCCCTGAACTAAATGTGTATGAGATCGAGTTCCTAGTCCTATTGGAGACGGACGATAAAACGTAGGTTCAGTGTTCAATTTGACCACGTAAAAGAACCATTGGCAGTTCAAAATCGATAAGAGCGGACTGGAAAGCGGCTTCCCGGGCAAAATTCATTAGAAAAAGATTTAAAATAAAAACACCTACAAAAATGTGTTCACCATCTTCTAAATTACATCGGGAACCCTCGCCGGTACTACGGAATTTGTGCACTGCAGCTAAGATCTTTCTGTGTGAGAAAAAGATCGGAGTACACATGGTTACTCACCGAAGACAATTGTGATGTCGTTGGATCGAATCCGGGCCGCACTGTTCTGTTCCCGCGCGCATTATTTTCATAGACCCCTAAGATTGTGTCGGAGCTACGGAGTTCGTGCTGTGTGCAAGGCTTTCGGCAGTTGGCTTCTTATTTCGGCAGAGGCACCGAATCACAGGGATAAAAGCCGGTATAATGAAGTCAATTTTTTAGGTGTTAATCCGCCCGTGTGTTCCGGTGCTCGCAAGGGGAGCAAAGAATAGTAGCACTTTGACCTACAAGGCATGTCGTAAGAGTCGACTGAGGGGCCTAGTGATGCTACCCTAATAAATAAAAAAACCAACGCAGAAATCGGATGTGCTGGCCTACTTATAGGCGCATAACTGGTATAACGTAAAATCGCTCTAAGGCTCAGGTCACATACAAATCACAAAGAGTGGTTTAACAAGTAGTCGATTTGGCGCGTTCGTGGAAGAAGAGCCTTTAGATGTTAATTTAAAAGAAAAGAGAGATCAAATTTTTTTTTTAAACGATACTGCAGATTAAATTTAGTGTGAAATTGTGGTCTTTTTTAATACTCGTATTTTATTTATTCTCTTGAAACGGGTGCTAGGCAACTGTTAAACATCTCTTTCTCTCTCTTCTCTCCCTCTCTCTCTGTCTCTCTACCTAAATTAATGGCACGGATGTAGCAATCGATTTTTTGGCTGAATGATTACATGAAAGAGCATACAAATCGACTCAGACGGTTATTTCGTTGTTATTCTGAAACAATTTAGTTGTAAGAAATTGTGTATTTCTTCTTTCTTTTTTTTCTTCTTCGAACGCTCCATATCGACCACTTGTTCAACCACTCTTTGTGATGTGTATATAATCTGTCCAACAGATGGTATCATACAGAATGATCTTGTATGGAGAAACGAAGAGAACATGGACATTGTATAATACAGAATGATCTTGTATAGAGAAACGAAGAGAACAGGGACATTGTATAATACAGAATGATCTTGTATGGAGAAACGAAGAGAACATGGACATTGTATAATACAGAATGATCTTGTATGGAGAAACGAAGAGAACAAGGACATTGTATAATACAGAATGATCTTGTATGGAGAAACAAAGAGAACATGGACATTGTATAATACAGAATGATCTTGTATGGAGAAACGAAGAGAACAGGTACATTGTATAATACAGAATGATCTTGTATGGAGAAACGAAGAGAACATGGACATTGTATAATACAGAATGATCTTGTATGGAGAAACGAAGAGAACATGGACATTGTATAATACAGAATGATCTTGTATGGAGAAACGAAGAGAACAGGTACATTGTATAATACAGAATGATCTTGTATGGAGAAACGAAGAGAACAGGGACATTATATAATACAGAATGATCTTGTATGGAGAAACGAAGAGAACAAGGACATTGTATAATACAGAATGATCTTGTATGGAGAAACGAAGAGAACAAGGACATTGTATAATACAGAATGATCTTGTATGGAGAAACGAAGAGAACAAGGACATTATATAATACAGAATGATCTTGTATGGAGAAACGAAGAGAACAGGGACATTGTATAATACAGAATGATCTTGTATGGAGAAACGAAGAGAACAGGGACATTATATAATACAGAATGATCTTGTATGGAGAAACGAAGAGAACAAGGACATTGTATAATACAGAATGATCTTGTATGGAGAAACGAAGAGAACAGGGACATTGTATAATACAGAATGATCTTGTATGGAGAAACGAAGAGAACAAGGACATTGTATAATACAGAATGATCTTGTATGGAGAAACGAAGAGAACAAGGACATTGTATAATACAGAATGATCTTGTATGGAGAAACGAAGAGAACAAGGACATTGTATAATACAGAATGATCTTGTATGGAGAAACGAAGAGAACAGGGACATTGTATAATACAGAATGATCTTGTATGGAGAAACGAGAAACACGAATGGTGGATCTTATGTTTAACCCAGAGCACGACAATATATAAACATTAAACAGAAAAGCGTAGACCACAGTCTTCAGATTTAGAACAGGACACTGCAGTCTCAGAGCACACCTCCATAGAATATGTCTCAGCTGCCTGCACCTGTGGAACACCAAAGCAGTCCCCAAAAGCACATCTTGCAAGGCTGCCCCAGCTTGAGAAATGTGAGAACAGCAACATGGCCAACAGGAACAAGCCTTCAGAATAAACTATAAGGACCGGTGAAGACCTCAAGCACACCGTCCTGTTTATGACACATACCGGAGTAGTCGCATAGCAGAAGTTGCTCGCAGAAGAAGAAACAAAGAGAAAAAGAACATGGTAAAATACCGAATGATCTTGTAAGGAGATAGAAATAGACAGTATACATTAAACAATACAGCATAAAAGTGGGGGACGACAGTAAGGCACAATACAATCGCATACAATAAAATGCAGTACAGAACAATCTAACAAGTAAAAAAAAAAAATGAAGAGAAAATCAGTCAAGAGTTCAAAGAGAACAAACAACCAATGAAGAAGAAAGAACAAGAAAGGAAGTTCAAACATGACAATTTTCGCATTATTTTTTTATATTTCTTTATAACCATCTGAAAATCCGGACCATTCGGTTCGAAACATTTACAAGATTTAGTAAACGGTTTTTTGTTGGTTTTTTCACTAACAAGATCAAACTGAATGATATTACAACGTGTTAGTTCTTTCTACTCGCTTCATTAATTGGTGTAAACGTTCCTTCTTCTAAATAAACAGAGTTTATTAAACAGATAAATCTGAGTTTAATGGTATATGCTGTAGACGGTTTTGGGTCGTTAGGGTAAGAGCTCAAGTGACGCTGGGTCATTGAAGAAGAAGAAGAAGAAGGAGTAGAAGGTTTTTGAGTTTAGAGCAACGTTTTCCAAACTGGGGTCCGCCAGTGGTCCGTGAGATGCTCACAGTGGGTCCTCAAGCGCTTGAAGAAAAATGATAATCTTCGACATTTCAAACAAAACTAAGTTTTAGAAACATGTATAAAAACAGGGGTAAACTTGTTCCGCTGCGAAAGCAAAGGACCCAGATTAGACCGGAGTCTAAATGTCTGACAAGACAAAATGAAAGATCATTTAAAGTTTCCCATGGTCTGAGAAATTGGAGCCAGCTTGACTGTTGGTGAGGTGTAATAATAACTCCATCGCTAGAAGATTTTCATTTATACAAACCTTTGGGGGTCCGAGGCAGTAAAATGTATTTAAAAGGGCGTCCGAGGTCATGCAAAAATTTGGGAATCGCTAACTTAGAGAATACGTGAGAGTGAAAATAGTTGGTTTGAGATGGAAGTTGAGCGCCATGACATGTTGGAAATGGTATCAAAGATGAGAGGTAAAAAAAGTATGAAAGATGAAGCATGTTTCAGATGTAGAAATCTTCTTCTTCACCTTTCAAATCACAGCCCAGCACAGGTTTTCAACAAACTAAATATCTTTAGCCTAAGAACAGGTCACTGCAGGCTCAATCATCACATGCACAGAATAAAACCTGCTCCGACTGCACAGTGTGCTTGTCAGACAGAAACGCACACAGACTTCAGAATACATCCTGCAGTCATGTACATCATACTTACAACAACGAAACGAAACATGGCCTCATGGACGAAGCTTACAGAGCAAGCTATGGAGAACTCTCGAGGAACTCCCTGACATGCAGCTTCATAGAGGCAACCCGTCTCATGGTTTAGACGAGCATACGAAACCGAACGCAAAGAAGAAGACAGCAAACATAACATGCATGTTTAAGTATTTTTAAGCTTGCCATTTCTACGAAGTGAGGTAGCCAGACCTACCATACTTAGACGTCACTTATGACATGCTTGGCAGATAACCATTACTGCTTATTCTTTCCTCCCCTTTCAAGTTCCGGAAGTACAAGGGAGGGCCCTACCTTAGGCGCCTCTTTCGTCATGCTTGGTAGGTCGCAGTGCTACTGTTCTTTGCTCATATTGCGAGCAGCGCCAAACCACGGGCGAGTATGTAGAAATTTCTACAGAATAAAAACACGTTGTAACGGTTTTAAGGGTATAAAGCAGAAGGACGACTTTATTGCACCGGGTTTTACCTCCGTATGGCTCGGTCCCTCTCCGCAGAAATGGCACACCATCTACCGAGAGTATTGCACAAAGCACGAACTCCGTAGCTTCAGAAACAATCTTAAGGATCTCATGAAAAAATTGCACATGTGACTCGGTCCGAATTCGAACCACAACATTCAAAAGTCCGTCCACGCAAAAGGTGTACCTCAGAGATAACAGAGGCGACGAAGGGCACTGTTTATGAAGCGCACACAAAAGTCCTTCAATAAATCTCTTCTTATCCTGGCGCTGTGTGCAAAACAGGATTGAGAAAAGAAGGACATTCAGAACGAAAGGCAATCGTATTAGCCACTTCGCCATATAGATATGTTGGGAGAGACTGAGCACCTATGGGTCTGTCGGGGCAGCTATGACGTGTTCAGTAACCAATAACTATTAACTTAATCTTCATCTTTCCCACCCCTACTACTCGTACATTACGAATGATGGAAATTTACGTCATGGTATTCTGAGTTCCATAATCCCGTGTGCAGCAGTACACAACAAGTCGTTATTATATTCACGATTTCGTTGCTGAAAGGAAATGGTGTTCTCTTCTTCTTCTTTGTCGTCACACTGCTACCGGGTTGTTGCCCAGTGTCGTGGTTTTCTGTTTTTGTTTGGAAATGGTGTTAACCATCGAAAACCGGGTATTTTTGGTGGGAAATATGCAGAGGCGAGTCAAAATATGTCTTGAGCCCATGGTGGACATTTTCAACACATGATGTAGCCACAACTTCGTCGTGTTCAAAGCCAATTTACCGAATACAAGCCAGCCAAGACTAGATGAATTATTCTAGATTATTCTAGATGAATAATACCAATCTACGTTACAATTATTTTTGCGTCTTTGAAGCCATCATTGAAAAAAAAAACATTTCTCGTGACGTAGTCTCGCCGTGCATAAATTTCGCTGCACAGCGACTTTATAAACACCCTGTAGCTTCTTTCTCATCTATGAAAATAATTTGCACATCATGCTGTGCATTTAGTGATGCCAAAGATGAAATATCTACGAAGAATGCTTGGAGTAACAATAAGAGACTGGTTTAGAAATGAAGACACCAGCAAAAAAGGTGGCATCAGTACTGAACTTCATCAAGAAACAACAAATTAAATGGTTCGGCCACATGATTACCAACAAACAGTGCGCATTAAAGAGCAATGTTACTCCAATACAGTGGATATAAAGCAAAAGGCCATAAAAACACAAAAGATGGACCTTAAAAATAACAGAGGTGGTCTTCTTCAAACGCTACATATTGACCACTTGTTAACCACTCTGTGTGATTTGTATGTGATCTGAGCTTAAGAGCGATTGTACGTTGTGCCAGTAATGCGCCTACAAGTAGGCCAGCACATCCGATTTCTGCGATGCTTTTATTTACTAGGTAGCTTCCTAGGTCCTAGATCAGTCGCCTCTTACGACACGACTTGTAGGTTGCAGTGGTACTATTCTTTGCTTCCCATGCGCGCCCCGGCGCCACACGGGCGAACAGAGGCGGTGAAAAAACACTATTTATGAAGCGCACACAATAGCCCTTTCTATAAATCTCTTCTTATCCTGACGCTGTGAGGCTAAACAGGATTAGAGAAAGTAGTAGTAGTAGTAGTAGCAGTGCGTTTCACACCGCCACATCCTGGCTACTCCTTCGCAAGATTCATCAACTTCTATATAATCATATTAATATTAATACCATCTGTCGACAGTGGGGTCTTGTCAGCATGGGCGTAGAAAACTAGATAGATCATGGCAGACACGCAAAGGCCAGGACATGGACACGCGATGATCAAATATATTGTTATGGCGTTGTTCGTACTAGCATGTAAGGGGTCACTGTCGCGTAGAGGTTAGGTGCTCGAGTCTCGCTCCACAGGTACCCGGTTAGCTCTCTCGTAGAGCCATCAGAATAGTTTCCCAGAGATCCCTGATCTCAGTGTAGGTGAGATAGAGTTCCTAATCCTGTCGGAGACGGATGATAAAACGTAGATCTCGTGTTCAATTTGAGCACGTAAAAGAACCATTAGCAGTTTAAAATCGCGAAGAGCAGGCTGGAAACCGCTGTCCGGCCAAAATTCATTAGAAAAAGATTTCCAAATAAAAGTCATACAAAATATTTACACCATCTTCTAAATTACATAGGGGATGTTTATGAAAGGGACGTGTCGCGGCCATATAGAAACTTAATACCTTACTTAACAATAATAAACAAAAACCCGAGCTACGGAGTTCGTGCATTGCCGCTGAGATCTTCCTGTGTAAGAAAGAGATCAGAGCCCATATGGTTACTCACCAAAGTGCAATGATGATAGTCCTATCAATCAATCATACTAGCATGGGTGTCCATACGTTAAGAAAAAAGATAGGCAAGTGCCCTACTTCCTGGAAAATTGATTTTTGATGAATTAGTTTTATGCGAATCTGGTCTTTTCCCTTTCCACGTAAGATTGATAGGACCATCATCATTGCACTTCAGTGAGTAACTATGTGTGCTCCGATCTCTTTCTTACACGGGAAGATCTCAGCGACTGTGCACGAACTACACTGCACCTGCGAGGGCCTGAAATACCACTAAATAGCTTTCCGTGTAATAATAAGCTACCAACTAAAAAGTTGTGTTTTTTTCTTCATTTTCCACTTCTCTGGAAAAACTTCAGTGCACGCCCATGCATACTAGCTACAATTGGGTGGAAATGAAGTAGGAATGCTACGAGGTTGCCGAAAAGGCCGAGAGAATACTGAAGGCTTCGTTCTCATCACGGCCCTCTGTAACATAATCCGATCAGGTCAAGTGGAAATTCCCGGAAAAGATATCTTCCCGGAAAACATATCACATTATGTGACATGTGAATCACGGTATTATTATAGATGGAGACGACGACTTCGTTTTCTCATTCACCCACTATGAATTCAGAAGTAGTCAGGGCGCCTGGTATAGCGCTTCTGATTTTTGTGTGAAGGCCTGTTTTCCTTATATCAACTGTCCCCCGCCATACAAGCGTGCCTTCTCCGACTTCAGAGGTGGACAACATCATTTTAAAAAGAACGCTACACATGAAAACAAGGTTATATTATGTTACAAATTAATTAAAACACTAAGAACTATACTAATTATTAACATTTACTGTCTTTGCTGCCTGTGTTACCTCTTTTTTAGGGCTGCGGGGGGGACATGAGCCTGAGAAATTTAATGGTCTCGTGGCTAGTGCAGTGGCCACGAAAATGTTCAGATTAGGATTTTTTCTTTATGTCCACGACAGAAATAAAAATCCTTGACCTTACCGGGGATTGAACTCGGGTCTACTGAATGGGAGCCCACGCTCTAATCCATTCGACCAGACTCTACTCATTATTGACATTAAATCGTCTAAATGCAGAGGATTGGCAGTTCATTGCCCCAGGTTTCCCCATATGTATCCGTCTCTCTCTCTCTCACTCTCTCTCTCTTTCTCTCTCTGCAGAGATGAAATTCCACCTTCTACCTGTTGAGAGTTTTCCACAAAGCACGAACTCCTTTATTCAAGCAAGAATCCTAGTGCTCTCCGGGAAAAAATTACACATGTGACTCGGTCCGGATTCGAATCTACAACCTTCAGAACGCAAGGGTAACGTCTTAACCACTTCGCTATAGACCTCAATTATTAACACTTTTCATCTATAAGAAGACCCCTACGGTATATGTAAGATAGGCATATCAAAATTTCAACACAAGTGTATGCATATTATCCAACAGGATACACATTTGTACAGATTGGTAACAGTTAGGATTCTACAAATAAATCTTCCACTTTAAACTACAACATCCGGAGTAGTTATACTGTAGCATAGTATCAGATCTGATTGGTCATAGGGAGGCGGTCGAGCTGACTCATTCAACAAATCTGAATCTTCTTTCTGTCTTCTTCTTCGAACGCTCCATATCGACCCCCTGTTAAACCACTCTTTGTGATTTGTATGTGAACTGAACCTTCTTCTTCTTCGAAAGCTTCATATCGACCCCCTGTTAAACCACTCTTTGTGATTTGTATGTGATCTGAGCCTTCTTCTTCTTCGAACGATCCATATCGATTACTTGGTAAACCACTCTTTGTGATTTGTATGTGAACTGAGCCTAAGAACGTTTGTACGTTGTGCCAGTTATGCGCCTACAAGTAGGCCAGCATATCCGTATCATGCAACGCTTTTTATTTACTAGGTAGCTTCTTACGCCCCTATGTTAATCACCTCTTACGACATGCCTTGAAGGTCGCAGTGTTACTATTCTTTGCTCCCCTTTCGAGCCCCAGTAACACAAGGACGAAATCTTAATCTGAGAAAATTTATTATTAATTTTCAGAGCAACTAGCTTCAGTTTGTTGTTTTCTTGAAAATGAGAGTTCGGAAAAATGAGCAATGAACAAACATTGAGAAAACAGAATAAATGTAGTCTTTGATATGTGCCTGGACTACACAAAGATTGTAGTCAGCTTAATATTATAGCACGGAGTGAACACTGTATCAGAGCGCATAGCTAGAATAAGAGAGTTGTGGAAGAACATGATAATTTACGCCTGTTGGCACGGCACTTGATGATGATGATTATGATGATCCTCTTAGGCGAAGATCATAAAGCCCAAATATACAGCGAAAAATGATCGTTAAAGAGCAATGAATACATGAAGGAAGGGAAAGTGTGGGGGACTGACCGTCAGTGAGACAGACTCAAAACAGTTCCCATAGGAAAAAACCGAAGCCCTGCCCTACACGTGTATGGTACCATACATAAGTAGGGGCCTAGGAACCGTGGTTTAACGAACAGTCGTTCTTGGCAAAGATCAATTATACATCACAATAAGAATGAAAAAATTGGTCGCAAAGAACGAACGTTAAGAAGATGATGAAAATTATGATGAAAATGATAATGAAGATAATGATGATGATGAAGATAATGATGATGATAATGATGATGAAGATGATGATGATGATAATGATGATGAAGAAGGTAATGATGATGAAGACAATGATGATGATGAAGATAACGGTGATGATGAAGATAACGATGATGATAATGATGAAGATGATGATTATGATAATGAGCAGGATATGTAGCTAGACAATAACAAACTCTGAAGCACTGCAACGTCGTGGAAACTTGCCTTCTATCTTGGAATAAGCATTAAAAGACTAAGATGAAAGGAACATTTGAGAAGAATGGAAAAATAGCTGCATACACCAACAGTTACTGTTCTCTGAACTTGCAGAAGGAAAGAGGCTCCAAAACAGACTACTGCTCAGATATAAGGATGTCTGCAAGGCCTCAATGAAGAACTTTTCTATCAATCCCAAATAATGGGGAAAATTAGCTGATGACCCGAGTTTTATAGAAAACAACATTAAGCAAAGGTGCATAATTTTTCGAAGAAATTTAGGAATGATCTTGAAGAGAAGGGTCAACTCAGAATCGTCAACTCAGAAGTTGTCACACACTTGCTAAATGACTGTCGGTAAAGATGAAAAATAGACTTCATTGTTCATTTAAGGATCATCTTCATCGCATATCGGACATGTCCATAATTATGACTTAATGATAAGCTTCAAGAAAGAGAGATTAGCACAAACTCAGAAGTTGTCACAGTAATACACTTGTTTCTTCTTTTCTTCTTCTGCGATCAACTTCTGCTATGCGATTACTCCGGTATGTGTCATAAACAGGACGGTGTACGTCAGGTCTTCACCAGTCCCCCATAATTAATAAACTTGCTAAATGACTGCCTGTAAAGATGAAAATTTCTCAGACTGCAGGAAACTTCAAATGATCTTTTATTATGTCATATCAGACATTTAGACTCCGGTTTGATCCGGGCCCTTTGATTTCGCAGTGGAACTAGTTTACCACTATTTTTATACATGTTTTTAAAATGTATTTTTCTGTTTAATATATTTGTTAAAGCCCATATGACCCATGTGGATACCTCGCAGACCCCAGTTTGAGAAACGCTGAGCTAGACGATTAGACCAACCCGACCGTATGTGATGTGGGGAAAAAACAGACCCAAAAAAAAAATATTCAAAAAAACTAGAAATGAAGGAAATAATGAATGCAGGAAAATAAAGTAGTTCGAACACATAATAACGCCTTGATCAAAACCTAATTGGAGTGGAAGGGTGAAGGGCGGTGAGCAAGTGGAAGAAAATGAGAAACAGGTGGGAGACAAACATCAAGAGATAACAAATTAACGTCTAGCAGAGTGCAACATTTACACATACTTGGGCAGCAATGTAGACAAAGAGGGAGGAACGGATAGAGATGTCAGAATATGAATACAGAAGACAAGAAGAACTTTCATAGTATTGGGTAATGTGTTTTGTATGACTGTTAGGGATTTATTGTATGACTGTATATGCTATGTCTCGCCCATGTGTTGCTAGGGACCGCAAGGGAGCAAAGAATAGTAACACTGTGACCTACAAGGCATGTCGTAAGAGGCGACTGAGGCAAGGGCATAGGAAGCTATCTTAGTAAATAAAAAGCGTCGCAGAAATCGGATGTGCTGGTTTACTTGTAGGCGCATAACTGGTACAAGGTACAATCGTTCTTAGACTCAGATCACATACAAATCACAAAGAGTGGTTTAACAAGTGGTCGATATGGAGCGTTCGAAGAAGACGAATGTAAACCAATCCACGTCATCTACTAGATTGCAAGAGCTGGGATTGAAGATTGGAATGACCAGAAAAGAACAGCACAACAGATATATCAATCAAAATCGAACTGGTACGGTCAGGCGATGGACGTTGTTGTAGATATTGCGAAGGAGATCGGAGCAACTATGGACATGTCCGGAGTGCAATGAAGATATTTCAAACTGAAACTAAAATCAATCAAATCTAGAACCAAAATTAGAATATGTAACTTGAATGTTAAAACAGTTCTGCTGTTTGGGTTAGAAACATTGAGAACAAACTAGAACAAACATTAATGAAATGCAAACATTCATCAACTGGTGTCTACGTAGAGTGGAGGGACTGAGATCGTATAATAGGCTCGCAAATGAGAAGCTTATGGAGAAAACGAGACAGAACCAAGTGGAAGAGAAGATGGAAAAAAAGACGATTGAGCTAACTAGGGCCACACAACTTGAGAAAATCAGAGGGGAATATAACAAGAAGGTTTTTTTCTGGAACTCGCAGAAAAAGTGAAAGAGCGCGAAGCCTATAATTACATGTAGACGAGATTTGGGGGAAGAGATTAACGAAATAAGGAAGAGCTGGAAGGAGCTGAAAGAGATAGCTAAAGATAAAGTAGTAGCAACGGTAGTAGCAGCAGCAGTAGTAAGTAGCAGAGTATACAAGTAGTTGGTAGTAGTAGTAGTAGCAAGTCAGTAGTAATAGTAGTCTGGTAGTAGTAGTAGCAACACGGTAGTAATAGTAACAGCAGTAGTAATAGTAGTCTGGTAGTAGTAGTAGCAACGGTAGTAATAGTATAGTAGCAGCTAGTAATAGTAGTTGGTAGTAGTAGTAGCAACGGTAGTAATAGTAGTTTGTAGTAGTAGTAGTAGTAGTAGCATCAATGACTGCTACTACTACTGCCACAACTACTAATATTGCTAATACTACTACTACTGTTACCGATATAACTACTACCGCTGCTACCATCACTGTTACTGCTAATACTGCTGCTATTACTACTACCGCTATTACAACTACTACTGCTACCATCACTGTTACTGCGACTACTGATGCTATTACTACTACCGCTATTACAACTACTACTACTATCACAACTGTTATTGCGACTACTGCTGTTGCTACTTACTACTGTGACTACTACTAGTGATGCTGCTACTACTACTACTATTACCGCAATCACCCCCATTACTATTATCATACCACCATAATCATCGATAACACTACTACAGCCATTACCACTATTATTACAACCACTACCATCACTTTTACAACCACTACTACAACTACTACGACAACCACCACTACTACAACAACTACCAATATAATACCTACAACAACCATCTCTACTACAACAACTACTATCGGGAAGACTACAGTAAAACTATGTAGCAATAGCGAAACATGTAATAACAAAGTACTGTAGTTTTACAAAATACAAAAACAATACACAGCAACGTTTCGACCAAAAAGCCTTTATCAAGCAAACGATAGAACAGGAGTGACGAATTTCACAGCACACTACATATAGACTACGACAGAAACATCCCAGTAAAACTACAGTACTTTGTTATTACGTGTTTCGCCATTACAACTACTACAGTACCACCACTAACACATCCCTATCAAATTTTCTGAGATTCTATTTCTACATAGGTGTGTATGCATATACATATATATATATATACACATAGTTTTTTTTACCTGTTTCCCTTATCTGAAGCTAACAAAGTTAAACAGGTAGGTGCAGAATTTCAACAGTACAAGCAGCGGAATGTTCGTTCAAGACAGATTTGTCAGAAACATTGTATAAACACCATGGTCTTCCACAGAAGTTTTTCCAGGGATAGCATTGTATAAACACCATGGGCGTCATCAGAGGTTTTCCCAGTGAGAACATTGTATAAACACCATGGGCGTCATCAGAGGTTTTTCCAGGGATAACATTGTATAAACAGCATGGGCATCCACAGAAGTTTTTCCAGGGTGAACAACATTGTATAAACACCCTACCCATGTGTTCCTGGGGCTCGCAATGGGAGCAAAGAATAGTAACACTGCTACCTACAAGGCATGTCGTAAGAGGCGACTCAGATAGGGGCCTAAGGAAGCTAACCTAGTAAATAAAAAACGTAGCAGAAATCAGAAGTGCTAGTCTACCTGTAGGCGCACAACTTGCACAACATACAATCGCTCAGGCTCGATCACATACAAATCACAAAGAGTGGTTAACAAGTGGTCGATATAGTGCGTTTGAAGAAGTATAAACACCATGGGCGTCCACATAGTTTTTCCAGGAAGAGGCAAAATTTTAATAATATTATAGCTGGTAGTTTACTAAGCGGAAGTGGAGAAGACCAGATTCGCATAAAACTATTTTATCCAAAATTCATTTTCCTTGATTGGTATTTCTTCTCTTCCCCCTGCCCCCTTACCTAAAGTATGGGCGCCCATGATAAACACAACAGTTGCAGGACTGGCTTCAGGATTAATTTGTTGATATAAACTATTTAACATGGAGAAGCTGAAGATATGAAACTGTTCGTTCTACCTTGCTGCAATTGGAAGTAGTCCAAACATATCGGAGGGCAAGAGTCAAGATGACCTCCCAGCTGACCAATTATCTAACATAATTTTACTTCTTTTTCCTTCTTCTTCGAAAGCTCCATATCGACCACTTGTTAAACCACTCTGTGTGATTTGTATGTAATCTGAGCCTAAGAGCGACTGTACGTTGTGCCAGTTATGCGCCTACAGGTAAACCAGCACATCCGATTTCTGCGACGCTTTTATTTACTAGGGTAGCTTCCCTAGGTCCTACCTCAGTTTCCTCTTACGACATGCATTGTAGGTTGCAGTGTTACTATTCTTTGCTTCCCTTGCGAGCCCTGGCACCACACGGGCGATAACGCAATATTAATAATAATATGAATATTAATAATAACAGATGAAAATTTAATCCTCACTATAAATTTAATTTCTTTTTTTAATAATGAGCTTATGACAAACTGAAACATACTGTCATTTAGAAACACATTTTTTGTCTTGAACTTCTGTTTAGCGTTAAAGTCGGAGGAATAAAATAGGACGTCAGGGATGTATTATCTAAGTAGTGATGACAAGAAGTAGTGGTAGTTATAAACTGGTGTAGAATATTTTAATTGATGTTTATCTCTTATACTGTGTTCGCTCTTTAAGAAGTTTTGTTTGTTTGTTCATTTAAATTGTTGTACTTAGTAAAGTTATATTACTTCCTATTTTTATGTTTCACTTTTGGATAAAATAACTTTAGAATAAGAGTTAAATTTGAGATAAAATAGCTTTAGGATAAGAGTATAATTTTTGGTAAAATATCTTTAGGATAAGAGTTAAATTGTTGGGAAAATAACTAATGTATACCAATTAAATTTTGGATAAAATAATTAAAGTATACAAGTTAAATTTTGGATAAAATAATTAAAGTATACAAGTTAAATTTTGGATAAAATAATTAAAGTATACAAGTTAAATTTTGGATAAAATAATTAAAGTATACAAGTTAAATTTTGGATAAAATAATTAAAGTATACAAGTTAAATTTTGGATAAAATAATTAAAGTATACAAGTTAAATTTTGGATAAAATAATTAAAGTATACATGTTAAATTTTGATAAAATAATTAAAGTATACAAGCTAAATTTTGGATAATATAATTAACGTGGCAGATATTCTGTGGTTAAGCCTGTCCTATATGCTGTAGGTTCCTATGTAGCAGGCGCAAGTACTCACAGTCTGCACAAACCACACAGATCAGACCACTTTATTCTACTGTATTTCACTCCATTTATATTATTTATTGCTTTTTTCTCTATATTTATATTATTTATAGCTGTCTTTCTCTTCATTTATATTATTTAGAATTCTGCTGTACAGTTCAGCCAACACTGTTTTTTTCTCTTCATTCTTTCTGCTCTTGGTTCTCCAACCAATTTTTTATATGCCCATATGAATTCAGACATAGGACACCTAATATGGCATATTTGACTGATTTTTGCATAAAGACTAGCTTTCCTTATCATCCGTGTCCCTTGCCATTCAGGCTAGCCTTACTCAGACTTGTGAGGTAATTGTAATTTGAATAGCCAAGTAAAGTATCAGGACACTTAAAGATCTAAATTACAAGTACCTCAGAAGATGGAGTACGGCTAGCTTGAATGGCAAGGAGGCTGGTAATAAGGAAAGCAAATGCTTCATGTAAAAAAAAAGTTGAGGTGCCACATTAGAATATATCTTAATTAATAGTGGGTGAACTGAAAAAAAAATCAATATAAGAAGAAAGCGGTGATCATTTTTCGGATATATGATTAAAAACAGTGATTTAGAAAACGTTGTGACAACAGGTGAAATCAATGGGAGACGAGACAGAGGAAGACAGTGAAATAAAATTCTGGACAATCTGTATTCATGGAACGGAACAGTGTTAACATCATAATGGAGAGTCAGTATCACGGACAGATGTTTGTAGATATCTTTGATAGCCTAGTCAGCTGGCGTGGTCACATGATAAATAGCCCTAATACGTTCATATTTACTTATTTGTCGCCACACCTAGTGGTGCATATGGCCTCAACAGTTATTCTCCACTTTTCTTGGCCTCTGGCTGTTTTCTGTATGGCTTTCCAGGATAGTCGAGCTTCCTACAGTTCCTCAAGAAGACTCTGTCTCCAGGTCTGTTTAGGACGGCCTCTGTTCCGCTTCAACTGTGGGTTTCAGTCAGGTGCTTACTTTCAGTTTCTGTAACTACATTCTTTGGTTATTTTTTTTAATGGATGGGTAGCTAGTCCATCACACAACCTCTAATTTGGAGAACCAGCAGGCCATATTTAGTCTGATCTCTCTCCTTTGACCTGTCCAGCTTAGGTAACCTTGTCACAATGTCCCTGTCAGAATAGTTCTCTGGGTCATTGAGGTATGCAAGCCCTCATATCACTATAAGGACCTCATGGGTGAGCAATACTTTAATAATGGTTGTAAATTTTCAAATATTATTCCCATAATCATGGAAAAAATATTCTATAATCCTCTTACTCCACAGACCTGATCAAAATTAACAATTGGCAAGATAGATATGATCTCAAAGAAGGCATTGACATCCAAAGAAAACATGGAGAAGAACTGCAGAAAGAAAGTTGAAATATTGTGGCCTGACATAGGAAACAATTGGTAGAAAGGCAGCAGAACGGCCACAATGGAAATCTTTTGTGGAAGCCTCATGTGTCAAATAGGACACAAAGAGGATATAGTTAGATAGGATCTAATAGTAGAAATGGTAACGGAAACTTTATACCTTTCTTCAAGCAGCCAAGTTCTTTGCAAAATTTTCTTATCACACAGTCTGCATGAAAAACTACATATCTAGTCATTTCTCAATATAAGGGAAGACTGCAGTAAAACTATGTAGAATGGGATAAGGGAAGACTGCAGTAAAACTCTACAAAATACAAGAACAAAATACTGCTGTTTTTCTACCAAAAGGCCTTTATCAAGCAAAGGATACACAAGAAGTGAAGAAATTCTGACTTCCTATACGGCAGACATAGCGTATACAGTCAGACAATAAATTTCTAATGATCCTAACCTGCTTAGTTTAGGTGCTCAGTCACTACTACAGATGTCGAAGGGTATGCATATTGATGGTTATTGTGGCACGCTGGTTAAACCCACTCATATCTATGCATCTCATGCATCCTGTTCTACTAGCACAACTTGTAACTCCAAACTCCTTGAATTGCTGAATTGATTCAACATCAACTTTTGTTGCCTCATCCAACAGGAAGTCGTCAAGAGAATTAAGATTTTTTATTAATTTTGGTTATAATCCTATACCACTGTCTATATTAGTATATTTTTAACGAGAGAGAGGACAAGACATGCTTGCATCGAAAGCATTGATTGTTGGGAAGCTGCTTATGATGAATAAAGGGAACGTTCTTCGGTCTCTTGGCACCCTACTGTTAGTTAAGGATACTCAAATTGACATTGAATCAATTCAGCGATTTAACCCCTTCACTCCTCTGAGCCGATATACTGGCTCGAGGTATTTTTTTTAGATGACACCAAGCATATATACTGACTACTCCAATGTACATTGCAAATTTGCAATACAAGAGCGCCCTGGGGTAAAAAAAAAAAACCAGAGTGAAAGGGTTATGAAGTTTGGAATTACACTTTGTACAAGTAGTGGCATCTGTGGCTTAGGGGATAGTGACTCGGTCTATTAACCCCGACATTCTGAGTCCGAATCACGCTGCGAACAGTTTGGTTGCAAATTGTTGCGCTTGGATATTTACAAAAGGACGATGGCACCATCCGTTCAGAAAGCAATGGCAAACTACTGAACGTAATAATGCCTAGAAAAATCAGTGTTAAAAGCTGGGGTTGATTCGCAAAGTCCTGTAAAGGATATGCAAATAACTATACAAGTAGAACTGAATGCTTGAAAGGCAGAGAGAGAAGTGTGTCTAACCAGCGAGCCACAGGAACTATCAGTAAGCATACCCATCAACATCTGTTGGGGGAGACTGAGCAGTGACTGATCACTTATGGGTCTGCATGGAGTACTGTGACATCAGTTCAGTAACCAATATTTTTAAACCTGCACAGTTGGAAATCACACAAGAATGACTGTTGGGGGGAGGGTATGAGGATTCTCAATGTGCTGTCTTACTCTATCGGACTGACAACCAGACATGAAGGTTCTCTGGAACAATGAAGCACTGAGTGCGGTTATTAACCTGGAAGCAGGAACTTATATTACAAAGCTCGGTAATAACATAAATATTAATCCTGCTATCAAAAGTCCCATAAAAATATTTAATTACATAATGGATTTACAACATTGTGACATGTCACAACAATGATTATCATGTAAATGTGTACACGGTGTGTGCCAACCAACAAAAGAACGACCAACTTGTCAGCTCGAGTTCTCAAAACCAACTATAGGATACTAAGATAAAACAATACTGTATATGTCTGAATCATTGACATACATTTTACAGTACTCGAGTGCTTAGTAGTATTACGTTTTCCCAATTTTACGATTCCAATTTCATTAACACAGCAAAACAGGTTTTCATATGGGTAGACAAAGCGTGCCAGTGCCGGGAAACGAACCAGTCTCTTTCGACTGTATAAGGCAAGCGCCCTATTTTGCCTACACCAGCGCTCATCATGAGCGGCTCATGCAACCGCAAATTATGGGGGAAAAATAGGCCCAAACGCTGCGGAAAAACAAAACAAATAATTTAACATACATACATACCGTTGTAAATGCCCAAATTGTACACAGAAATCCAAGAGTCAATCTTTTTAAAATGCAGTCTAGCTGGTTTGCAGAAATGAACAAATCTCTGCTATTATGTTTATGATATTCGTCTCGTAGACAAAAGACGATGGCCAGAAATATGGCGGCTTGTCAAATAGAAGCAAAAAATTGTCTAATTATGATTATGCGAGTGCCTTACCACGCTTCTGGCACCACAAATATCACTGAAGAGCCAGTGAATGCAATTGTGTTTACTATAGTAAATATCCTCATAAAGTAAGTTCAAATCGTAAATGGGAATCGTGACATTGATATAATAATTATATGTTTGCCAGCAGACGACCGAGTTTCGTGGCCAGCGCTTTTGCTTGATCAGCCTTGTTGATAATAAAGTCACGTGATACTAATGTTGTGTGACGCTTTGATTCGGATTCCCCATTTTTTCATCTCTGAATATCTATAGGTTAGCGATTGGATAGTTATCTCGGGGAATACCCTTGCGACTGTCAATGCATTGATGACGATCAGATCAGAGACAACTATAAACTTATAGTTATACTTATATAGCTGTACTTATAAAGTTAGAGTTGGCTGTGATCAGACTGTGTTAGTGGATCCTGGAGAGCACAGCCACCTTTAAATATTCTCCTTTGTTTCCGGGGGACTTTGATGGAGAGCAACACAATATTTTAGAGAACCATTCTTAGTCATTCCAAGCTGAAGTATGAGATCAAAACAGCGTCCGACAAGGATGTCAACTCTACTATTGAACATAGATTGGGTAATGCGTAAAACAAGTGAAGATAAGACAAGATGTATCATTCACATCCATCCTGAAAGACCTAGAGTTTGTTGATGACATCACACTTCTATCTCACTCCCATAATGATATTCAGGAAAAGTCTTTCCGCCTTAAGGTAGTAGTTCTAATCTAACAGGGAATACCGAAAAAGTGATAATTCTTAAATTTACGACATACTTGTATTTAATTAAAAGTTATAAATGATGAATCAAAGAGCATGAGGTCTTCCTCATAAGAATGTAGAAATATAGAAACAAAATTTGTTATCGATTTTGTTCGAAAATTAACAGTTCTTGATAATGATTCCACCATAACTTTGTCAAATATTAACCAATCAGCATGTGATTTTCCATGTTTGTTTACATTAGAACTGTCTATAGCGTATTCTATGGGAATTCCAATATCTTAATAATTATATTCATTTTTATGTTATTTCACAGTAGACAATTTAATTTAATTTTTTTTAAACTTTCAGGTGCCCAAAAAATAAAATCGATAAAACATATACCATTTTCCATATAGCTTGCCATACTCACATAATTTGTGTGTCATCATCATCAAGGTGCGTATCCTTTATAGGACATTGCTCTCTTTGCAGCACATCTGAAATTCACTCTGTCTCTTGCCAGTTCACCCACTTCGTCGATGGTCATGTTCATGGTTTCTTTAATATCTTGTAGCCATCTTCTTCTTGGTCCGCCTCTGCGTCCTGGGACCCTGTCCTCTAGTATTGTTCTTTCCAGGCCATCGTGTGACCAAAGTATTTAATTTTTATGTAAAGTATGTTGTTTATCAGCCAATTCTCTTTAACATTTAGTTCTTTCAGGACATCAGTGTTCTTTCTTTTTCTGTCCATGGTAATTGTAGGATCTTTCTGTAGCATTTAGTTTCGAAAGACTGGATTTTCGTTCTTAATTTTTGTGTAATAGTCCATGATTCACAACCATAAGATATCGGCCGACCTAATCAAAGCAACTTAAGAGGTAGGAATCAGCTGGCTCCATAGCCTATTCAACCACGTCTGGATCACACAAGAAACACCAGAAGATTGGAGGAATGCTACAATTGTTCCCATCTGGAAGAAGAAAGATAGCAAGAGGGACTGTACAAAGTATAGAGGAATAGCGCTACTGAGCCACACTGGGAAAATATTCCGCAAAATACTTGAGAAAAGGCTCCGCCACATCATCGAGTCACAGCTTAATGACTCCCAAATGGGATTCAGGAAGAACAAAGCTGTACAGACGCAATATTCGCCCTCAGGCAGTTAGTAGAAAGGACTGTCGAATCCGACAAACACCTACACGTTGCATTTGTAGATCAGGAAAAAGCGTTCAACCGCGTAGATAGGCACAAGTTGTGGAAAATACTAACAACTATAGGGGTTAATGACCCCTAATCAACCTTTGCAAGAGCATTTATACTGACAGCCAATGTACGATCAGAACAAATACAGGATTATCAGAAAAGTTTCACGTAGGGTCAGGAGTAAGACAAGGTTGCGTACTATCCCGCTGCTATTCATCACATATATTGACCACATCTGTAAAATAGCTAACACCAGCGAATGAAACAACCTCGGAGAGCTCTTAAATGATTTTCTTTTTGCAGACGATCAGACAATCATATTAACAACAGAAGAACAGCTACAACAACACATCAACAGACTCCAGTTAGCATGTAACGAATACAACATGAGAATAAACATTGATAAAACAGAAGTAATGACATTCGCCAGAGAGGAAAGCACTTCCAATATCTCCATCGACAATCGCCCACTAAATCAAGTAAAAGACTTCACATACCTGGGAGCATTTTTTCAGCAAACGGAAGAATAACTAATTAAATTCAACACAGATGCAACAAAGCAAATCAAATAATAGGGCAAATGGCGCCAATTTTAAGATGCAAACACGTCACCACGAACACAAAAAGAGCAATGTTCAACACAATCTTTCTCCCACATTATGTTACCAGTGCCAAACCTGGACGCTGACAATAAACGATAGAAGAAAACTAGTCACAACAGAGATGAAGTATTTACGCAGAATGCTGGGTGTAACAAGAAGAGACCGGTTGAGAAATGAAGACATCAGGAAAAAGTGGGTACAACATCAGTACTAGACTTCATCAAGAAACAACAAATTAAATGATTCGGCCACGTAAGCAGATTACCATCAGACAGTGCACCTCAAAGAGCAATGCTGCTCCGATACAATGGGTACAAAGCAAAAGGCCGGCCACGTAAAAGATGGACCTCAGAGATAACAGAGCCGACGAAAGAGACTATTTACAAAGCGCATATTAGGGCCCGTTTTAGAAATCTCTTCCTGACCTGACGCTGTGATGCAAACAGGATCCGAGAAAGAAAGAAAGTAGCCACTGGGAAAATGCATGCTCTCAATATTTTTAATTTTAGTATTTTGCTGGTGCTTTGCCACATGTTCTTCATTGTGTTTAACTTCTTGATTGCTATTGCCAATCTTCTTGAGATCTGTTTGAAGCAGTCCCCGTTATTGTTAATTATTGAGTCCAGATATTCGTAGCTCTCTACACATTGGAGTTCTTCATTGTTTATTTGGATGCTAGGTGAACCTTTTGCTTTGTCAGTTGACATGATTTTTGTTATTTGTGTATTTAAATATAGATGTTGGTCTTCACTATGTTTCTTGGTTGTCATGATTAGGTTTTCCAAACCTTCTTTGCTGGTGGATAATAATACTGTATTGTCTGCGTATCTAAGCTCTGGTATGCATTTGCCGCCTATAGTGAGAGGTCGTAATTCACATAGTTGGCATCGTCTTTTACATTCCTCATATGCTGCTTGAATAAGTATGGTGACAAAATACATCCCTGTCGTACCCCATTTGAATCTCGAACCATTCATCTATTTCACCTCCTATTTTAATGGTTGCCTGTTGTTCGTGGTATAGAGATTCTATGAGTTGTATTATGTGTGTTGGAAAGTGCATGTCTTTCATGATATTCCATATTTTCTGGTGTTGTATATGGTCGAAAGCTTTGATTTAGTCTATGAAACATGCATGCGGGTCTATGTTGTATTCTCTGCATTTCTCGGTAATGAGTCTCATGCTACAAATATGATCTCTAGTGCCTCTACCTCTTCTGAAACCTGCTTGTGTTTCGTGTATTTCATCTTCTAATTTTTGTTCCATCCTCTTAATTATGATTTTTAGTAGGATTTTGCTGGCGTGACTTATAAGGACAATAGTTCTGTAGTTGGTGCATAGTTTCATGTTTCCTTCTTTGGAATAGGTATAAATACTGATCTTTTCCATTCCTTTGGCCAGGAGGAGCTATTCCATATCTTTGTGCACAATTTATGATATATCCGAACACTGGCCTCCCCGCCTGTTTGGATCAATTCCGATGGTATATCATCGCACCCTGGTGACTTCCCTCTCTTCAGGCTTTAATTTGTGTGTATGCTGTTTAATTTTTAATGAGTTTGACCGTACAATTTCATTGGCCTACTAAGTGAGACCTTTATTTTGCACATGTCTAAAATAATTTTTCATGTCAAAATTATCATTTATCTTTTTGTATATAATGAACCCCGGAGACAATTACCTTTTTTAATAGCTTAATGATTTATAAGAGATAAAAAAGAGATCGGTACTATAGCTCAGGAAAGACCAAGAAAAGATGGATAGACAATATCAAGACCACACTACATAAACACGGATAAAACACAACAAGGGCGACTCATCTGGCCCTAGAACGTAAATTAAAGCTCCTATCCCTACGCTTAACGGCAAGAGTGGACAGCCAACTACATCCTCCACCTGGGAATAGACAATGATTTGTTCTCATCAAGGTCTGCAAGAGCTTATACATTTCAAGTAAAAGTTACATAGGCCGAAACATCAAAAACATTCATAGCAAATTTAGGAGTTAGACAGGGATGTGTGCTCTCCGCACTGCTGTTTATAATATACAAGAACAACATAAGTATGGAAGCAGGCATAGAGGAAGAAAATAATATTTCAGAACTTTTATTTGCAGATGACCAAGTACTGATTGCAGAAAACGAAGAATCTCTCCAGAACCATTAGAGCTTAGTTAACATCAAGGGGTGTAGTACAACATGAAAATAAATATAATAAAGACAGAGACAATGGCAATAAGTAGACAACCAAAAAACCTTACAATAAAACTCCAGAACGTAGAAATAAAACAAACCTTTCAGACCAAATACTTAGGAGCAATTTTCACCGCAGACGGAAGTATCGATAAGGAAATAAGCAATCGATGCACACAAGCTAACCAGGTAGGCCTACTGGGACAGTTAACACCACTGTTGTCACATAAAGAGATACCGCTAACAACTAAAGCAAATCTTATAAGAACGATTTTCTTGCCAACACTATGTTACCAGTGTCAAACATGGCCAATAACAGCAGCTAATGAGCGGGAAATCATAACGACGGAGATGAGGTGTCTTAGAAGAGCTGCAGGTGTGACAATAAGAGACAAAATTTGAAATGAAGAAATCAGAAGAAGAATGGATGTGAAACCAGTCATGCAATTCATAAAAGAACAACAGATTAAACGATTTGGACACCTGACAAGAATGCCCTGGTATCGCCTACCACAGAGAGCCACACAGAAAAAGTATAACGAGTACAAAGCAAGAGGAAGACCACGCAAAAGATGGAGCGACGGCATCAAGAACAACCTTGCGAAAATGAATATCAGCTTACAAAGTGCCTTAAGACAAGTACACACAAGATCACTACCCCCTCCCCAACACTTCCATGAAAAAGTAAATGGTGGAAGAAGAAGAAGAATGATTTGTTAAGTACATGTGAAAATGTGGGATTGAAGTCTTTAAAATTGAATTTTTAATGATATTTTTACTAACGGCACCAAATCTCTGCTTTAACTCTTAGTGGACCAGGACAAAAGACATTATAGAGTAAAAACACCATTTAGTGTGGCGCCTGGTCTACAAGAAGTTAACAAGTGGTCGATATGGAGCGTTCGAAGAAGAACATCAGTATTCCTATTGATTTATTGATATGACCATCATCATTACACTTCGTTGAGTAGCCATGTGACTCCGATCTCCTTCTTACACAGGAAGATCTCAGCGCCAGTATACGAACTCCGTAGCGCGGGAGAGTTCTGATGTAATTTAGAAGATGGTAAAATAGTTTTGTAGAGTTTTTAAAAAAATCTTCCTAATTAATTGTGCCCAAACAGTGACATTCCAGCCTGCATTTCTCGATTTTGAACTGCAACGGGTTCTTTTACGTGCTCAACTTGAACACAGGACCTACGTTTCATCGTCCATATCCAAAGGGATTGGAAACTCGATCTCATATACACTGAGATCAGGAATCTCTGGAAAATATCCTGATGGCCCCACGAGGAAGTGAACCGAGTACCTTGGAAACGAGAAGCGAGCACCTAACCTCTATGCTACAATAGTATACTGAATGCTGCAGTACTTGCGAATTGACTCAAAGCTCATTGCGATTTACGACCGTTTCAGAAGCATGAACAAGACTGTAAAAAGGGTTTAAATATATAAATAGGAAATATGTCCAGCTGACTCGAAAAAAATGTCACCTTAATCGGAGATAAAAAGAGCGCGAAATACAATCAGTGCCAAAAGATATCGAATAGGTAATAAATAAGATAGGTAAATAATACTGCGAATAGAAGGTTTAGAACATTTGGTGACTACAGGACAAATTCAGGGAAGGAGAGATCGTGGAAGACAGAGGAGAAGATGTTGGATGGCCTGACATCATGGTTCGACAAAAGTTTCGACGTCAGTACTGATTGCATGCACCAAGAGCGTTGAGGAGAGACATGATCGCATACGCCGCGGCAGGCATAGCACTTGATTGATTTATTGAAGTAATACTCAAAGTCGCTGCACGGTAGGCGTAAGAGAAGGGACATAATTAATAAAGAACACGAAGATTGTAAAAGATACAAGAGTTATCATAAAAAACAACCTGATGGAATATTTGACGTCAATAGATGGGACAATAATTTTTTTTTTAAAAACCCAGTGAAACCGCCACAACTGCATTTTTAAAAGTATATTGGCAGAATGGGAGAAGATAGACCACCACGACAAGAATTCAACCATCAAGTACTACATGGGTACTATGGGAAGGCACCATCAGACACTACTGATTGACATTGGACTGGAACATTGATTATCATTACTCTTGGAAGAGAATGTCGAGATTGGGGCAACACAAGGCTGAACTCACAATTAAGCAGATGATAGAAGATAATACAAGGGATGATAGTGTTGTTGTTTATACCGATGGGTCTGTTCGCCGTGGTGAGAACTAGCGAGGAGATATTTCTGAGGTATCGCGCATGGTAGGGTTGTTGCAGAGCGACATGGAGCATACAGAACAATTACTTCCATTATGAGGATTTGGGGGCCAGTGTTACTGCTGCCCTCCATTGGATAACTAGGACTCCGTTTACTATTGTTGTTTCTGACTCTCAGTCGATGCTTCGGAAGATCCAGAATGGCTGGCTGCGGTATGAGTGGATGTCTGTAGAGATTTTCAACCTCTAGAGACTCGCGTGGATCTACTGTCCTCGGCATGCGAGGGTTCGCAGGGTCAAGAAAGCGGACATGCTTGCATCGATTGTCAGTGAGTTTAGGGTGAATAATGGGGATGTTTGATAGGGTGAATAATGGGGATGTTAGGGTCTGTTGGATGAGGACACTAAAATTGACGTTGAACCAATCCAACGATTTAAGGAGTTTGGAATTACACGTTGCACAAGTAGAGCTGGGTTTTGAGGGGCAGAAAGAGAAGTGTGTTTAACCAGCGAATCACAGGAACCATCAGTGTGCATCAATTAATCAAGCAAGCACTACACTTTGATCTTAGCCAAAACGTTCACTTGATCAATAATTTACCACGTGATAGAATTAAAAAATCACGTGATATAGTTTCAGAGAATGGAGGATTGGAGAATCATGCAAACAACATCCTTCTTACACTAAATTCAATTATGTTGTTATATTATCATGAATCGTGCACTTGGTGGTGTTACAATTAATTTAAATATGAAGGAAACTGTTTGATTTAACATAAAACGTAACTTTTGAATCAATAGGTTTGTACACTTCATCATTGCTGTAGTTTGTAAACTTTGTTGTCATGCATCCTCACTCATATTTTTGCTCTCAAGAAGTGGGGTGCTCATCCACAAATCTGCGTTTGTTATTTACTTGTTGTTTTCACTTTTCTAAGTGAGATATATATATATATATATAATATATATATAATTATATCATATATATATATATATATAATACATATATTAAAAATAATAAGTCGATTTTTGTGTAAATGTGATAATTTGGATAACGGCACTTGTACACTTAAAATAAGTTAAAATAACGAAACACGTAATAGGTACTTCGATAAAGTTTGAATATTAGGTTTAAGTTTTACTCTACGTATTAAATACAACAACACAAGTGCTTCTGAAATGATCAAACTGTGCATCACTGGAAACCATAATTAAAATACGAAGAAGGAAGGGGATTACGCATGCAATGTCTTCTTCTTCTTCTTTGCGTTCGTTCTTTACGACCAATTGTAATCACTCTTTGTGATATGTTTGATCTTTGCCAAGAGCGTGTATACGTTGCACATTGGTTTGGTAGGCCCCTAAACGCATAAGACTTCTACACGTTTAGGACACATGCATCCGATTTCAGCCAAACTTCCTTAGTCACCTCTTACGACATGCGTGGCAGGTAACAGTGGTTCTATTCTTTACACCCCAAATTTGGACCCGGTAACCACTCGGGCGATGTATGCAATGTTATATGCCAGTACAGTGTAGAGACATTAGCTAGGACAGCGATCTCTGATGGACAGCGTGTGGGAAAAGAATGCCTAGATGTCCAAAGGAAACATGAACTGATGGAGAAGTACGGTAGAGCGATAGTTGAAATATTGTGGCCTGACATTGGAAAGACAGCTGAACGGCAGCAATGGAAATCTCTAGTGCAGAGCTTTATCTGTCAAACGGGAAACAAATAGGATATAGAAACAACACTATTGGGTTAGACAGGCCTTGAACTTCACAATTCAACAACACCTCAAACAAGCCTGTGCACCATTTCTAAACAAAAAAGTTATAAATTTTGAACTGAAACTTTAGGGTAATTGAAAAATTGGGATCTTTAGATAATTATGACTACACAGTTCACAGAGCCTACTTTCCAAGTACTATAGCCTATATTTTGTTATTGTTTGCGTTTGTTCTTATCAATCATGTTAACCATTCTTTGAGTCATCTGTTTTTGTTTATGCCAAGAACGTGAGTACATTGCGTCCTTGTTAAGCATGTAGGATAGGCACATGCAAATTTCATCAAAAGTGTATGCATATTATCCAACAGGACATACATTTGTACAGACAGGTAACTATAAGACTTTACCTTGATAGTACCACATCTGGAGCATAAGGGTCACTATGGCGAAGAGGTTAAGATATTTGCCTGTTGTTCTGAAGGTTGTGGGTTCGAATCCAGAACAAGTCACATGCAATTTTTCATGAGATTCCTAGGATTGTTGCTGAAACTACAGAGTTCTTGCTTTGTGCAACACTCTTGGAAGATGGCGTGCCATTTTTGCAGACAGGGACGGAGCCATATGGTGTAAAACCCGGAGCAATGAAGTAAATCCTTCGTATTTAGACCCTTTTAGACATCTGGAATTATTTTGTAGTATGGTATCAGATGATAGCATGGTACATGATGAATGTGGCTGGCGAAGGACATCAAAGAAGTCTTGAACATGACGCTGGAGGAGGCAAGGGAACTTGCTAGAGACAGAGAGTTTTTCAGGCAGATTGTAATGAAAGCAAGGTTCTGCAAGGGACATGTTACTAGATGATGGTATCAGATTGGATTGGTATGAGGAGGCCATCAGAGCTAACTCACGCCAACTATAGCCTATATAATTCTTCTTCTTCTTCTTGCGTCGTTTTTATGACCAATTTTAATCACTCTTTGTGATATGTTTGATCTTTGTCAAGAACGTGTATACGTTGCACATTGGTTTGGTAGGCCCCTAAACGTATAGACGTCTACATTTTAGGACACATGCATCCGATTTCAGCCAAACCTCCTTAGTCACCTCTTACGACATGCATGGCAGGTAACAGTGGTTCTATTCTTTACACCCCAAATTTGGGACCCGGTAACCACTCAGGCATAGCCTATATCATTAATTGATTGAACCATCATCATTGCACTCCTATGAATAACCGTGTGTGCTCAGATTGCTTTCTTAAACAGGAAGATCTCAATAACAGTGCACAAAGTCTGTTTTACTGATGGGGTTTCCAATGTAAGTTTGTTAATGGTTAAATTTTGGTAGGAATTTATCTTAATTTTTTTATTATTAATTTTTTCCAGGCACCCATTTTCTTCTTTTTTTTCTCTATGTTTTCTTTCACAGCATCAGGATAAGAGATTGCTAGAACAGGTTTTTTTCATGCTTCATAGTTTTTTCATCACCTCTGTTATTTGCAAGGTCCATATTTTTCATGGACAACCTTTTGCTCAGCATACACTGTATTGGAGTAGCATTGCTCTTTGAGGTGCTCTGTCTGCTGGTAATCTCCTTATGTGGCCAAACCATTTAATTTGTTGTTTCTTGATGAAATTCAGTACTGATGTTGTACCCACTTTTTTCCTGATGTCTTAATTTCTAAACCAGTCTCTTCTTGATACTCCCAGCATTCTGCATGGACACTTCATCTCTGTAGTGACTAGTTTGCTTTTATCATTGGATGTCAGCGTCCAGGTTTAGCACTGATAGCATAATGTTGGGAGAAAGATTGTGTGGTACAATGCTCTATTAGTATTCATGGTGACATGCTTGCATTTCAAAATTGGTGCCATTTGTCCTATGATTTGATTTGTTACATCCACTTTGGACTTCGTCAGTTATTCTTCCATTTGCTGAAAAAATGCTCCCTATATATGTAAAATCTTTGACTTGTTTAATTGATATTTGTTGATGAAGATTGACATGTGTGATTGTTCATGATTGACAGATTGATTGATAGGACTATCATCATTGCACTTCGGTGAGTAACCATGTGTGCTCCGATCTCTTTCTTACATAGGAAGATCTCAGCAGCAGTGCACAAACTCTGTAGCACCTGCGAGGTCCCTGATGTAATTTAGAAGATGGTGAAAATATTTTGTAGGCATTTTAAAAATAATTTTTCTCAAGAATTTTGCCAGGGCAGCAGATTTCCAGCCTGCTTTTATAAATTTTGAACTGCCTAGGATTCTTTTATATGCTCAACCTAAACATGAGACCTATGTGTTACCATCTCCGTTAGGAGTAGAATCAATCTCACCTACACTGAGATCAGGGATCTCTGGAAACATGTTCTGATTGCTCCACCAGGGATCGAATCAAGTACCGTTAACGAGAAGCGAGCAACTAACCTCTATACCACATGGCACTCCCCCTATATCTACAGAATACAAGCATTCGAATGAGTAATTATTGAAACTATATTACTCCCTTCTTCTCTCCCTTTTTATAGATAAACCAAAAATGCGGAAAGGATTTCGTCCCTTATTGAAGCCCCTTCCCCGCTGCCGGGCTAAGACCGAAGAACTGCAGCCAATCCTATGCCTAACCCTATCCTTGTTGGTATCTCTTCTTGTTATTGCCATTTTTGGATTATCTGCTTGGAATACCTACGTGCATCGCTTCAGCAATAATGTGTACACTTTTCACAACGGTGATGAGGTGGCAGTGAGCCAGGTGACCAGTGACTTCTCCAGCATGTTCTGTGATGGATATAAGGTGAGTAAATTGTGTGTCATTTTTTTGTGACAGTGTTTTGCCTGGCCATTGAGTCATTCATATATGTCGATTCCCCATCGCCGATAATGGCTGAAAACATTCCGTTTCTGATTACATTTTTTTGTGACTGTGTTTTGCCTAGCCATTGAGTCATTCATATGTGTCAATTTCTCCCCACCAATAATGGCTGAAAACATTCCGTTTCTGATAACATTTTTTTGGAGTTTGTTCTCTAGACAGCTGCAGTCCCCTGCTGAAGCTGAAGAGATCTGTCTTCCCGGTTTGTCTGGAGTCGTCCTACTCTCAGTGGCTTCAGTTTTCTGTCACCGGGCTCACCAACCCAGGCTTTTTGCTAGGTGTGCTCCCTGGACACTATAGTTTTAATCCCTATATAATTAGGGGAATTGTCAGAGAAGACAAGGCAAGAAAAAGGATGTCCTCTTCATGGGAGAGAGAGGACGACTGCTATTTGTCCCATAACTGGGGGATGGGTTGGTTGCAGCTAGAGCATTTACCACTCACCAGTGGGTTCTGCACTGTCACTTTATTAGGCCCCATCCTACTACCCTCCTTTTTGTTTGGCCTTTCACCTTCAGTCTGTTTGGCTTGGTTAGACCTGCCAGGAGTTAGACTCTGCTGACAAAGCCTAAAGGATAGTAAAGACACATAAACCCCCCAACCATGATACAGTAGGCTAATGTAGAGGGACAGTGTTCGAGATGAGTGCATTATATGTCACTTTACATGTGACTAGTGTAAAGTAGTGTCACATTATATGTCACTTTATATGTGACTAGTGTAAAGTAGCGTCACATTTTGTGATAGGATTTGTGTTGGTTATTGAACTGACGTCACAGCACTCTGGGCAGACCCATAGGTGCTCAGTCTCCCCCAACTCATTTTTACTGAAATACATGCTTGGGAGGAAATCGGAGCAATTATGGACATATGTCCAATATGCGATGAAGATGATCCACAAATGAACAATGAAGAATCATTAGTATTGTTATAACCCCTAATCCCCATTTCTAGTTTTACATATTTTTTTATTTTTATGTCACGTATTTTCATTTTTAGTGCAGTTAGGGATTTATTGTCAGACTCTATATTTGATGTCAAATTTATAGAATCTGTCTTATTCTCGTCTTTTGTTTTGTGCCCTCTGCTTGATATAGGTTTTTTGGTCAAAACATTGCAGTGTCCTGTTTTTTGTATTTTGTAAAATTACATTACTTGGTTTTTACATGTTTCACATTTAATTTTGTTTATAAATATATCAAATATTGATTTTGTTGACACAAAATGTTTTGATACCTGTCTCTGCTTTTTCTCAAACAGGTATCACTTCAAGGATCTGGACAAGCCTTCCTTCTTCCGCACCATGCTGCAGTCAACACATCTTTCTCTGATGACACGCCAGTAGCCATACATCAGCTGTCGTACAGAGAGCTTAATGTCATTTATATGTACCTACTGGAGAGGTCATTTGTGAACGTTACAGCATGCTTTAATACTGCACCTGTTTCTCCAAATGCCGAGATGGTTCTCATCCAAGGTGAGAGAGAGAAGAATGTTGATAGAACTAGAAGAGGATGAAGAGTAGATATTGGAGGGCAGGTAGCGGCAGAATGCAGGAAGAAATAGAAGATGAAAAATAATATTGGAGGGCAGGTAGTGGCAGAATGCAGGAAGAAATAAAAGATGAAAAATAATATTGGAGGGCAGGTAGTGGCAGAATGCTAGAAGGAATAGAAGATGAAAAACAATATTGAGGGCAGGTAGTGGCAGAATGCAAGAAGGATAGAAACAGATGAAAATAATATTGAGGGCAGGTAGCGGCAGAATGCAAGAAGAAATAGAAGATGAAGAATAATATTGAGGGCAGATAGCGGCAGAATGCAGGAAGGATAGAAACAGATGAAGAATAATATTGAGGCAGGTAGTGACAGAATGCTGGAAGAAATAGAAGATGAAAAATAATATTGGAGGTAGATAGTGGTAAAATGCTTTCCAACCATAACGGATCTCAGGTCTACACAGCCATAATTGGCTACCAGGAAAAGCACTGTGAAGTAAAGGCGACCAGCGTGATGTTGACCACATCGTGAGCCGACGGTCAATGAAAAATAAGGCCCTAACACCGGATTACGGTCTCTGTGGCTGAGTGGTTAAGCCCTTTGCCTTGCGAGTCGAAGGTCGTGGGTTCGATTCCGGACCGCGGCATTCTGTTCACGAGTGCAGTTTTTCCAGAGACCCCTATGATTGTTACCGAGCTACGGAGTTCGTGCTTTGTGCAATACTCTCGGTAAGGTGGTGTGCCATTTCTGCGGAGAGGACCGAGCCATATGGGGTAAAACCCGGTGCAATGAAGCAATCCTTCGGCTTTAAACCTCTAGGTATGCAAATGGTTTCATAAAAAGGAAGAAGATTTTGGGGTTTTTTGTGCTGGCTGCTTGAGAGTTCCCATTAACTGAGACTAATGATTATAAATATATTTTTTTTTCAGGTGACGGTAATTTTAAGACATGGCGCCGAAAGAGATTCTGCAGTAATTGTGTCCTGAAGCGAACAAAGATTCCACACAATGCCTTTTGTGGGGACAGTGGGCAGATGCCTAGTCTGTATTATGATGTCAAAAGTAATGATGCATATTTTCTGGTGGTATTTGATGTCCGACCAGGACCAAAACGACATTTCATACATGATGGAATTTTCTTGAGAGGTGTCGTCTCACGAACTCATTTTGATTTGTCGAATACTGAACAAATATGCCACATTGTAAATGGCTCAAGTTGCTTCTTTCTTCTTCCATGGATGTCCACTAAAGATGTTGTCATCAAATTTGATGGACCGTCCTGGAACAACTACCACAACACCGTCACCACACACTGCCAAATACGACAATTTTTTTGGATATGCCTTTTTGGCATTTTGCCTTTTGTTTGCATTTTTCTAATCTTGGTATTGTTTTGTTGTTTTCTGCGCAGAAGAGCAGCTAATAATACCAAAATGATAAGTAATTATAATGAAGGGAACAATGGAGAAAGGATGAGATTGCTTCCAAATAATCAATTTAAGAAATCATCGTCCTCAAAATAACAGAAGCATCGAATGACATTCAGTTTCAGTTTGAAATATCTTCGTTGCACTCCAGATATGTTCATAGGTGATCAAATTTTCTTCGCAATATCTCCAACAACATCCTGGGACTGACCGTACCAGTTCGATTTTAATTGATGAGCCTAGTCATATACATGTTGTGCTGTTCTTTTCTGGCCACTCCAATCTTCAATCTAAGCTTTTGCAATCTAGTAGTTGACGTAGATTGGTTTCAGTGAAAATCCTCTTTGCGGCCACACTCTATGAGGGCATTCAGAATGTCAGTTCTATCCATTGACTGGCCCCCTGATATGGTGCCAGAACCTGCCAGCCTGTCTGCTCTCTCATTGCCACCGACATCCATGTGCCCCAGAACAAAGATGAGAGTAATTCTGCAAATTGTCGCTTCTTCGAACGCTCCATATTGAGCACTTATCAACCACTTTTTGTGTTTTGTATGTGCTCTAACTAAGTGCGATTGTACGTTGTACCAGTTATGCGCCTACAAGTATACCAGCACATCTTATTTCTGCTACGCTTTTTATTTACTAGGGTAGCTTCCCTAGTCCCTTACCTTAGTCGTCTCTAATGATATGCCTTGTAAGTTGCAGTGTTACCATTCTTTGCTCCCTTTGCGAGCCCTGGCAACACACAGGCGATCGCATACAACCAAAAATTGTCCCACAATGTCATCTATGTGACTGCTTACAAGAAACTGTCACACACCATGTCTTCCAATGCCATATATTCAGTGACTTGCGCCACAAGTGCCTACCTTCTACTCAGAAGTACACATAGCAAACACTCACTATTCATATGCACCACAGATAGACAGTGAGCAAGTATTAGGGGCTTACAGAAAAAACCAGCTACCAAACACAGGATTCGAACCATGTACCATTATTTCTTACGGCACTTATTGCATAGCATTGATTGCATGACATGTTTGATACAAATTGCTAGTTGAAAGTTGTACCATCTGACTAGTACAATCTATAATTAGAAAGCTTAGATATACCCAGGCCTAGATTGCAAGAAATGCTTTTATTTCCCCAGTACATGTATCATTGAATTTAGAAGTTTCTGGAGTCCAGTTCATGTTTTTGTCCTTTGCTTTCTGACGAGCGTTCACGTTAGTTTGCTCTGCTAAAAGAATTGAGATTTCTGGAATAATTTCCAACAACTAATCCACTGACTCAGCATCTAGACCTAATCCAGTATCAGATGACCCATAATTTTCATTAAATTACTGTACGTGTGCACCTACATTGCTACATTCAAAGTTCCACCCATCATGAGCAGCGCAGTTCGAACGTGCGTTTCATAAATCACTCTCACGTCTTGTCATTATGTCACTCAACATCATCACTGCGACGCCACTGACCCAACCATCAATATTATCACTGCCTTAGTATTGTACTAGTTCATCGTTTTTATTCTCTACTTCAATATCTGATTGCTTATCATAATCAAAGTTGAGCTTGTCAAACAGATTCTGTATCGGCGGCACTGGTTGCTCACTTTCCTAAAAAATTGCTCATTTTTGGGAAAAGGACACCTGTTTGAAGCTAAATATTGTTTACCAATACTTTCTCCTTACATCGGAATTCAAATAGAAAGGTCACAATTCAAATTCAATAAATGAATGCAATGTAAACCAGCGATTTCAAGCGGTATAAGATTTAAGTGCGGCAGTGGTTACCAGTGGTATAGGATGTTACGGGTTTATCCACTACTTAACCAACTTCAATATAAGGGAAGACAGCAGTAAAACTATGTAGCAATGACAAAACACATAAAAACAAAGTACTGTAGTTTTACAAAATCAATAACAATATACAGCGACGTTTCAACCAGCAGAAAAGAATTTCTTCCCTTCTGGTGTATCCTTTGCTTGATGAAGGCCTTTTGGTCGAAATGCTGCTGTGCATTGTTTTTGTACTTTGTAAAACTACAGTACAGTACTCGCTTTTACGTGTTCGTCATTACTTAACAAATCGTGCACCACCAGACTAAAACTCCACAAGCAACACATTTGTAAAGGAACAAATTTTAATTGTCCGTTTGAATTTAAGATAATTTTTTTTTAAACGCACCGAGTTAAACTAGTCACCATTTTTGTGTATGTATTTTTTGTTTGCAGTATATATATATATATATGTTATTGGTTACTGAACTGTCGTCATTACACCCTGGGTAGACCCATAGGTGCTCAGTCTCCCCTAACAGATGTCAAAGGGTATGCATATTTCCTTGCTTGATCTGCTGGAGGACCATTCATCAGTGCACAAACTCTGTAGCACCGTCTGAAGCTCATTTCAGATATTACAAATTAGACAGCAAGGTAAACCGGAAAAAAAATAAAGAGCATAGCATTTAACATTCATCATCATCATTTATCCTCATTGTCTCAGGAAATAGATTTTTGCATCTTGTAGTTTGTTCTGTGCTGAATCACATCTCTTGTGGCTGTAATGGCCTATTCTGGAGTGGCAATCTTTGCCACAGTTGCTGCAGGTGAAACTGGAGACTAGAGCTGATACATAGGATGATCTCTCTGCTCTCAGCTCTCTCTTTTACCTCAATATGTGATGGTGTTTTTCTTCTTTTTAGCCGCCATGCCTGCCTGTCTATGGCCAACTGCTCCCAATTTTCTTGCTCTAATTTATTTAACATTATATTTGGTGAAAAAATATACATTACTTTTTTCCTTACAACTGTCTATACTGCCTGTAATACCATTTTTTTTTAGGGCAGTGGAGGACAGTGGGTGTCTGTAGCTTAGTGGTAGTGAGCTCGATCACAACCTAAGTGTATCTGGTTCAAACTCCGCGGCAGGCACTTTGGAAGAAAATGTGTCCATGTGAAATTTTATGAATGGTAAAAATAGACCTGACCGTTCATAAAGCAATGTTAAAGTACAGAACCTATAATTGGTCCCTAGAAAATTAACTTGTTTACTGTAGTTGATGGCGACATCATGTATAAGGATATGTCACGATTTTTAGGACGAGGAGACTATGGAATTTAATTGCAGCATGGCTAGTACAGTCGCCGCGAATTCTGTTGAGGTTAGGATTTTTTCTTTATGTTTCCAACATACCAAACAAACTAATTGGGATTGAACGAGGGTCTCCCGAATGGGAACTGTGCTCTAACACCATTCGGCCAGACGCACCACTTCTTACAACCACCAGACTAAAACGGCACGACCTACCAGACCACAAACAATCAAACAGCCATTAGAAAAAAAAACGTCCATTTGAATTTAAGAGAAAGTTTTCTTTTATTAGAAAGTAGAGTCTCCTCTGAAGTTGGAACAGGCATGTATGTATGACGGGGGCACCGATAATAAGTAAAGCAAAAATCATTCAGAAGCGGGATACCAGCTATCCTGACTACTCCTGAATTCATGGCTTGCTAATGCAAGAACAAGAAGAAAGGACAGAGTTAAACTAGTCATCCGCCCGAGTGATTACCGGGCCCAAATTTGGGGTGTAAAGAATAGAACCACTGTTACCTGCCACGCATGTCGAAGAGGCGACTAAGGAGGTTTGGCTGAAATCGGATGCACGTGTCCTAAACATGTAGAAGTCTATGCGTTAGGGGCCTACCAAACCAATGTGCAACGTATAGATGTTCTTGGCAAAGATCAAACTTATCACAAAAAGTGATTAAAATTTGTCGTAAAGAACGAACGCAAAGAAGAAGAAGAACTAGTCATCATGTTTGTGTATACATTTTTGTTTGCAATATATATATATATATATATATATATAAAAACTGCTTAAATTATTAACCTAATAAAAGCAACATATACAGATATGAAATGTAGAGTTCTTCATGAAGGTAAACTAACAGATACTTTCTGAATAGAAACAGGAGTGCGTCAGGGATGTCTTCTATCACCTTTGTTGTTCTTACTGACAATAGACTGGATTATGAAGACCACAGTAACTAACACCAGAAATGGAATCCAATGGACTCTGACAGAGCAACTAGATGATCTGGACTTCGCTGATGATATAGCCCTTCTGTCACATACACAAAATCAGATGCAGGATAAGCTTAATACATTGAATCAAAGGTCCCAGCAACTAGGGCTGAACATTCATAAGGGAAAGACAAAGATATTGAGAATTAACCAAGCAACGACAACTCGATCTCCCTGGGGAAATCCCACTTCAAGAGGTAGAATCATACACATATTTGGGCAGCAACGTAGACAAAGAGGGTGGAACAGATAGAGATGTTAAAATAAGAATACAGAAGGCAAGGGAGCTTTCATTGCACTTGGAAACATTTGGAAGTCCAAAGAAATCAAATCTAGAACAAAAATTCGGATATTTAACTCTAATGTTAAAGCAGTTCTACTGTATGGGTCAGAAACATGGAGAACAACTAAAACAATAGCGCATAAATTGCAAACATTCATCAACTGGTGTCTGCGCAGAATAGAGGGAATAAGATGGTATGATAGGGTCACAAATGAGGAACTTATGGAGAGAACAAGACAGATTCCAGTGAACGAACAGGTTAAAAAGACGCTGGCGCTGGATAGGACACACTTTGCGAAACCGAAGGGGAATATAACAAGAAGGGTCCTTGCCTGGAACCCGCAGGGACAGCGAAAGAAGGGAGGCCGAGAAATACATGGAGACGAGATTTGGAGGCGGAGATCAACAATATAAAGAAGAGCTGAGGGAGCTGCAGGAGATAGCTAGAGATAGGAAGACTTGGCATGAGTTGGTTGAGGGCTTATGCCCCAACCCGGTAAAAGGCAAAGAGAGAGAGATAAAAACTGCTTACTTGAACATTAATATATTGTATAATTATGTATATAAATTTTGTATGAAATAAAATAACTTCAGTTGAAACAGTTTGAAAGTTGACTTAAAAGTATGCAACTGTTAAACGTCATACTTAATTCACAATTAATGGAGTGGTCTCTATGGCTAAGTGGTTAAGCACTTGCCTTGCGTGTCGAAGGTTTGAATCCGGATCTGTTCACGGGTGCATTTTTTTCCAGCGACCCTATTATTGTTGCCGGCGCTACGAAGTTCGCGCTTTGTGCAATATTTTCCGCAGGTGCCATGCCATTTCTGCAGAGAGGGACCGAGCCATATGGAGTAAATCCCAGTGCAATGAAGTAAATCCTTCGGCTTTAAAAACCCCCTTTAAACTTGATTTACAACCTGTTGTATTTGTGACGGATGCAAAATCAGCACCCTAAGCACTACAGTACAGAAAATTGCCAGGTCTAAAAATCCTAGTCTAAACTTACCACACCATACACTCTTGAAAAAAAAAACTCCTTGTTACCGCTTGTAGTACCACTTTTTAAGGCGATGTGGAAGACAGGTAGGACGAGAGCCTGAGGAATTTAATAGCTGCATGGCTAGTGCAGTCGCAGTGAAGCTATTAAGGTAGGATTTTTCTTTTATGCCCCCACAGAAAAAATCATTCGTTGTGACAGTCTGGTCACTTCTGAACAGTTGGTAATATCCATCATCCTTGTTGTGCTCGCTGGTTAAACACACTCCTCCCCTCAGGCATCCAGCTCTACTTGTACAACGAAGAACTGCAAACTACTTAAATCGCTGATTTGATTCAACATCTATTTTAGTGTCTTCATCCAACAGGCAGTTGTGGAGAGACTGAAGAACATCTCCCTTATCCATCTTCAACTCTCTGACAATCAATGCTGTTGGTGCAAGCCTGTCCGCTCTCAAGTTTCTGCAAACACCCGCATGCCCAGAACAGTAGATCCACCTAAACCTTGGTTTATCTTAAAAGTAACATAAACAGCTCTCTCAACTGTCCTCAGAGATTCTCTCCTTCTGGTTAGGCAACCAGGCTGGATATGCATCCAGCAGAGTTGGGGGTGCTAGTCTTTCCTAGGAAGGGAGAAAAGTAATATCCTGTTGTTGACCCGTAGAACAGAAAAGCCAACCCCCACATTCCAGTTGTGTAGTCCAAGGGAGCACAGAAAGGATGTAGAAGATCGTAGTCTGTGCAAGTGTTTATTCAATCAACCACCTTACAAGGAGAGATCAGAGGACCATTTTCAAACTCCGAACCCGCCCGTGTGGTGCCGGTACCCACAAGGGAAGCAAAGAATAGTACCCCTGTGACCTACATGGCATGTCGTAAGAGGTTACTGATGTAGCGGCCTAGGAAAGCTACCCTAGTTAAATAAAAGTGTCGCAGAAATTGGATGTGCAGGCCTACTTGTAGGTGCATAACTGGCACAACTACAATTTATATTAGGCTCAGATCACATACAAATCACAGTCGTTAACAAGTGGTTGATATGGAGCATTCGAAGACAATGCTATAGACCAGATGTCACAGGGACATAGAAGGGATGTAGATGATCGTTGATCGTAGTCTGTGTTTATTCAATCACCCACCTTACAAGCAGAGATCAGAGCACCATTTTTAGACTCAAACACAAATATAACACATAATAATCGCTTGAACAGAATTCAACCACAACACACTCCAGAGTAGCCTCTTTAGTCACATCATCATGAACTATCACTAGATATGTCGAAGATCCTTCTTCCTCCAAGGTCAAAAAATGGAACACATTATACAGAACAAAAAAACTACAAAAACACACAGATCAATCACTACATAGCATAGAGCTGAAGAGGCACAGAGACTCAATGCACGCTTACATAAAAGACAGAGTCAAGCTAACACTTTTCTCCAAAGAGCTCTGGTTCTGATCATGAAGCTTACGCTAGAGTCTCATGAGCTTGCGTCAGAGTCAAAAAATGACATTACTGCCTGTAGACCATTTAGGAAACGGTGTAGATAGTAGACAGAGCAGAGGAATTTAGGTGCATGGCTAGTGCAGTGTCTGAAGACTGTTTAGGTCCGACAAATAGAACACATTATACAGAACAGAAAACTTACAAAAACACGCAGATATCACTACATAGCATTGGACTGACGCAACCACCTCTTCAGGTGCCAATAGCTAGATGATGTTCGGAAGATCCTTCTTCCTCCAAGGCCAGATAAATGGAACACATTATACGGAACAAAAGAACAACTTACAAACACATGCTGATACCACTACATAGCATAGAGCTGAAGGGCAAGAGCTCAAGTGCCGCTGTATCATTAAAAAGACAAGTCAAGCTATAACTTTTCTACCGAAGAGCTCGGCTGATCATGAAAGCTATAACGCAGGTCTCATGGCTTGGCGGTAGATTTTAAAAAAGTGTCATTACTGCCTGTAGTACCATTTTTTAGGACGGTGTAGGACAGGTGAGACGAGAGCCAGAGGAATTTAATGGCCGCATGGCTAGTGCAGTTGCTCTGAAGCTGTTTAGGTTAGGATTTTTCATTTATGTCCGCAACAGAAAAAAGAAATCCTTGGCCGTACCGTGAGTTGAATACAGGTCTCCCGCATCGGAGCCACGCTCTAATCCATTCGGCTAGACGCTCCTCCACCAACTAGGAATAAAGGCCCAGATTCATCTTCAGGAATTTGTGCCTCCATTATTTTTCCATAGATCACTGATCTCATCGTAGGTTAGGTCAAGTTCCTTACTTTCTTTCTTTTCTTCAATCCTGTGTTGCCTCACAATGTCAGGATAAAAAGAGATTTATTTAACGGGATTTTGTGCGCTTCTTAAATATTTCGTCGCCTCTGTTATTTCTGAGGTCCACTTTTTGCGTGGACTGCCTGGTGCATTATATCGGAGTAACATTGCTCTTTGATGCACACTGTCTGTTGGTAATCTGCTTATGTGGTTGAACCATTTAATTTGTTGTTTCTTGATGAAGTTCAGTACTGATGTTGTACACACTTTTTCCTGATGTCTTCATTTCTAAACCCGGTCTCTTCTTGTTACTCCCAGCATCCTGCGTAGACACTTCATCTCTTTTGTGACTAGTTTTCTTCTATTATTTGATGTCAGCATCCAGGTTTGGCACTGATAGCATGAAGTTGTGAGAAAGATTGTGTTGAACAATGCTCTTTTTGTGTTCATTGTTACATGTTTGCAACTAATGAGGATGATCTCCATGTAATGATGGGGCCCTAATAAGGATGATCTTTATGTTATGGTGAGGCACTAATAAGGAACAAATAGATCTATCCAGAAAGAACTCAAAATCAAAGAAAACTTGCTGATGCTATAAATAAGAAAGAAAAAATTGATATATTTTGGACATATTAAAGACATGAAGGGCTGGAGATGAGGCATATCTGCAAAGGGATGGAATGAGGCATATCTGCAAAGAGAAGAAGAGGAAGACCACAGAGAAGATGGATTCACGACGTAACTGATGGTTTCAGGACGTAACTGATGGAACAGAAAAACCTGGCCAGTAATGGCAGAATGCGGGAGGGCCATTCAGAGTCAGAACTGTTTGATTCTGAACTTTGCTAGCGCATTTCCGACATGTTTGGTCGGATATTTTCCGGTTTCATTTGCCAAGCTACTGAGTTAGTGCTTGAGCAACGCTGTGAGCTATGAATGTTACATGGAATGTTTTTTACTGTGTCAACCATGCGTTTGTTGTGTGTTAGTGTGTATTCAGAAAATGGCAGACAGCGGTTATGACGAACAAGCTCAATCTGCCGTATGCAGTTATATTGCGGTGCAGAAAGCTGGATTTTGTCGTGATTGATGTTCCTTCGACAAGAATTGCAATTCAAGTGATGCACAGTTTTGTGTTGCTACATTAGCGACAGCCATATGCATTTTATGCGGAGCAATTTGCTTTTGTGGCGATCGCGACTGTTTCATTCTGGAATTAGTTCACACAGGAAACATTTCACAGTTGTTAGCATTTCGTGTGATTTTCATTGGCACAGGAACGGAGCAATTATGGGGTGACCGTAATTTCCGTTGGAACTGTACTTATGAACTATGAACTGATGGTTTGATTATGATGGCTGCAGAGGCAGGACATCTGGCCTATGAGAGAAATTCCGGAGGACTGATAGGGTGGCAAAGTTCTGCTCAGAACAAGCTATTTGATGACGATGATGACTAATAAGGATGATCTCTATGTTATGATGAGGCACTAATGAGAACCAGTAAGACATATCATTTCTTCTATGCTGTTTAATTCCTTTCTTTTACTATCTCTATATATTTATTTCATACAATTTATGACAAATGAAAATGAACTAAAAAACTTACAAAAGCTGAGAAAAATGATACACATCCGATTCAATCAACAAATAATTTATTGTGAGTGTGTGGTCATTGACATTTGAAATGTGTATATTTATAAAATATAACTTTTACACTCTGTTAGTGCAGTGTAGGACAGGGTGGACGAGAGAGCCTGAGGAATTTAATGACCGCATGGCTAGTGCAGTCTGAGAAACTGTTCAAGTTAGGATTTATCTTTTATGCCCCGAAATAAAAATCCTTGACCTAACCGTAGATTGAACACGGCTCTCCTGCATAGGAGCCCGCGCTCGAATCCCTTTGGCCAGACGATCCTCTTTGAGATGTATACAATCTAATCAAAATAATCAAGTATTGAGATGAAAATGAAAATCGTAGCATATCCTTTACAGGACTTCACTATCAACCACCGTAAACAAGTCGTCGATTTTCTAGGCACCACTTATACAATTAGTAGTTTGTCATTGTTTTCTGAACGGTGATATCTATTGCTATAGTTTATATACCCAGTGATATTTCTAGGTGCGTCCTAGAAAATTCCAGATCAGGGGTCAGCAACACTGTGCCAGCATGCAACAATGTAAAAAACTCACCAAGACACATCAGGCTCATAGGCAGAGATTAAATGATGAATAAAGGTACATAGCATTCTCCAATTATTTCTGTATTTCTTTGCATTTTTTCATCTTATTTATTAATTTTTTGTGCGTATAGTACGCCTACGATTATTTTTGTAGGACTTGGAAGTGTGCCACGACTTCACAAAAGTTTGAGAACCACTGCTCTATTTATTTATCACGCGTAGATTAATCACAACAAGGCAAATTAAATATTTAGGACACATCAAACGACATGAGTGCCTAGAGAAGATAATTTTGGAAGGAATGGTGCCTGGAAGAAGAATGAGAGGAAGAGCTAGAAGATGTCACTGACGATCTGAGAATGACTGCTGCTGATACTGGGGGGCAACATGCACAGAACAGAGAGATTTTCAGGACTGCTGTCATGCAAATTCCGGAAGGGACAAGCTACTTGATGATGAGGTTAATCACAGAAATATATTTAAATTATAGTTTTTTCAATATAAAGAAATACAGTAGAAAAATTTGTAGACAAAAATATGCAATCTTTCAACAAAGTTGTATTTTTATCAACACCAAATAAAATAGGGACTGGTAGAGTGGACACAATGTGTCCGGTTCTCTGGATGTATGTTGTTGTGTTTGTTAGTTGATTAAGGTTTTCAAACAGCTTTGCATGAATGTTTGTCTCTGTTGGCCAGTGTACTTTTCCACGGTTGATTATATAAAATAGTTATAAAACTATCCATAAACAATTTAATATGTAATGTGTGTATAATTCAAAGTTAAAATTAAAAAATGTACATTGCATCAAACACGTACAATATGATATACCATTTAGCAAAGAAGTAAAAATGAAAATGTCACCACAAAATCAGCACTGGGTAAAAATGTACGCTAAAAAAAACTGTCCAAAAGCAATTTATATCCTTCCTTCCTTTCATTCGCTTGAAATATTGTCTATATATTCAACGTTGTCTCTTGTATAAACTTTACTGTCTTTGTGTAGCTCACACAGAGCTCTGTGTCATTTTATATCAAGTGTTGTTTCGTTTGGGCAGTAAGCAATATATATGTAATGTGCGTATAATTCAAATGGAAAACAACAACAATGATGAAAACATACATTGCAACAAGTACATGCAAATTTTAAAAATCTTATTCGAAAAAATATTTTGTCTTTTTAAAATTTATTTATGTGACCAAAATTCTCAGCATTTTTTGGGGATCCAATTAAAGCTTTGTTACAACAACAAAACTATGGATGATGGTCGGGACTATCCCTCTTTCACAATCGCCAAGAGAGTCTTCTTGTAGTCTCCGCTAACGTCTCCGCTGATGAAGCTGGACAGAGTTTTACCGTAAGCTTTATGGAATTCTTGCTTGATGAGTACCATATCAATCTATTAAAATAAAAGAGAAACAAACATTATGACATATAACGTAGTTACCGTCCAACAGTACACCACAACACGCACAAATAAAATAAAATGTTCCATTGCTTTTTCAGGGTATGAAGTCACTTCACATTTCTAGACCCTAGTGTACAGAAGGTAGGAGAGCTAATTCCTTTCCTCACATGTGGAATATTGAAGGTCGCCTGTATGTTGTCGGGTCTCGCAAGGGGAGCAAATAATAGTAACACTGCGACATACAAAGCATGACGTAAGAGGTGACTAAGGTAGGGGCCTAGGGAAACTACCCTAGTAAATAAAAAGTGTCACAGAAATTAGATGTGTTGGCCTACATGTAGGCACATAAAAAGCACAGGTACAGTTAGAATTGTAAAGATATAGAAAGCAAGTTGAATGCATTTGAAAATAGATGTTTGCAAAAATAATGACATAAATGGGACAAGTTCAGTGCCTGTGTGCTGCCTCTGCGAAAACTAATGAACATAAAATGGGATGAATTCCGTGCCTGTGTGTTGCCTGGGTCCTCAAGGGAGCAAAGAATAGTAACACTGCAACCTACATGGCATGTCAAAAGAGACGACTATGGCAGTGGCCTAGGGAAACTAAAAATAAAATAAGCGTTGCAGAAATTAGATGTGCTGGCCTACATGTAGGTGTAAAACTGGCACTACGAACAATCGCTCTTAAGCTCAGATCACATATAAATCACAAAGTGTGATTGATAGGATCATCATTGTTGCACTTTGGTGAGTAACCATGCGTGCTTCGATCTCTTTCTTACACAGGAAGATCTCAACTGCAGTGCATGAACTCCATAGCACCGCGAGGTTCCAGATATAATTTTGAAGATGGTGAAGATATTTTTGTAGGAATTTTATTTTTAATCTTTACTAATGAATTTGTAAGCTGACCTACTTGTAGGCACATAACTGTCACAATGTACAATATCACAACAAGTGGTTTAACAAGTGGTCGGTATGAAACGTTCGAAGAAAGAGCGTTCAATGTGCGAGGATATTGATTATGAAAATTGAACTGAACTCACCTCACTGCGAGACACAACTGCTCGAATCAGCGCCTCATCTTTTGTTCCTGCACCTTTCATACTAACATAGAGTCGCTCTGCAAAGTAGGCAGCTGGGTGCTTAGCAGATTTTGCTGAGAAACGAATAATTAAAATTAGATAAACGATCTCTGTATGTGTTGTTGTCATTGAGAATCTCACCTATAAGTGGAAATATTTCACTTGTGCCTTACCTGTATAGTTAGAAAATTATCACCTGTTTACCCAGTAATATCTTGCCTATAAATGGAAATATCTCACCTGTACAGCTAGAAAAGTATCACCTGTTTGCCCAGTAATATCTTGCCAATAAATGGAAATATCTCACCTATAAACATAAATATTTTACCTGTACCTCACCTGTATAGTTAGAAAAGTATCACCTGTTTGTCCAGAAATATCTCACCTATAAACAAAAACATTCCACCTCTACATCACCTGTATAGGTGGAAGCTTTAATTTACGTTCCAGGGTCAGCTGAGTCACCCGTATTGTGTTATATCCGTGTTTTCTTAGTGTGGTCTTGATATTGCCTATCTTTTTCTTAGTCTTCCCTTGGCTCTAGTACCTTTCTTTTTATTGTATGCTGTTATTGGTGGTTGGTTGTATTTATTCTCATTAAATGTCCAAACTACTGCATTTACTTTCTTTCAATGTATTCGATGCATGAAGTAATGCCCCACTCTGCTTCTGATGTTGTCATTTCATAGACTATCTTTCCTAGTGACTCCCAACGCCTTCCTCAAGCTTTTCATTTCACATATGGTATATCCAATTTTGAAACTTTATAGTTTGAATGCAATTATATAAACACGACCTACACTACATCCGCCTTCTTGATTTAATATATGTTAACCCAATATCTCACCTATAAATGGAAATATTTCACCTACACATGCCATCGTTTCACTTGTACAGACAGATAAGTCTCACCTATGTCACACCTGTGTTTTACTTCTGATAAATGTTTCACCTATAAACGGAAATATTTTACCTGTACCTCACCTGTATAGTTCGAAAAGTATCACTTGTTAGACCAGAAATATCTTACCTATAAACGGAAATATTTTACCTACACATGCCATCGTCTCACCTACAGCCACTTATGTTACACCTATGTTTTACTTATGACAAATATCTCACCTATAGCCAAAAGACCATTCTCCAAGTTCCCACTGGTTTCAGAAACCAAAGACTTTTCAATTTCCTTGCCAGAAATGGCCTTATACTGGCGAAACGTCTCCTGCAGCTGGATAAAGCTCCTCAGGCACAGAATGCGGTTGAAGGTAGCCTCATCTGTACCAACCTTCTTCTCACCTGCCTGAAAACAAACCATCGATGAATCAAATAGTATCACTAAAGTTATCTAGAGGAGACGCTGTGTGTTGCCAGGGCTCGCAAAGGGAGCAAAAAATAGTAACACTGTGACCCACAAAGCATGTAGTAAGAGGCAACTGATGTAGAACCTAGGGAAGCTACCCTAGTAAATGAAAAGCATCGCAGAAATTGGATGTGCTGGCCTACTTCTAGAAGCATAACTGGCACAACATACAATCGCTCATAGGCTCAGATCACATACAAATCACAAAGAGTGGTTAACAAGTGGTCGATGTGGAGTGTTCAAAGAAGAAAAGATCTAGAGGAGTGATCAAGGGTTGATGAGATTGAGTGAATGAAAATCGTGGCATATCCTTTACACGATGTCGCCATTAACCCCAGTTTTCTACAAGTAGGTCAGCACATCCGATTTCTGCGATGTTTTTTATTTACTAGGATAGCTTCCCTAGGCCCCTGCCTCAGTTGTCTCTTACGACATGTCTTGTAGATAGCAGTGTTACTATTCTTTGTTCCCTTGAGGGCCCTGGCAACACAAGGGCATAGTTGACTACTTTCTTTCTTTCTCGAATCCTGTTTGCCTCATAGCGTCAAGTCAAGAAGAGATTTCTAAAACGGGCCCTAGTATGCACTTTGTAAATAGTCTCTTTCGTCGCCTCTGTTATCTCTGAGGTCCATCTTTTGCGTGGCCAGACTTTTGCTTTGTATCCATTGTATCGTAGCAACATCGCTCTTTGAGGTGCACTGTCCGTTGGTAATCTGCTTAACCACTTAATTTGTTTCTTGATGAAGTTTAGTACTGATGTTGTACCCACTTTTTCCTGATGTCTTCATTTCTCAACCGATCTCTTCTTGTTACCCCAGCATTCTGCGTAGACACTTCATCTCTGTTGTGACTAGTTTTCTTCTATCATTTGATGTCAGCGTCCAGGTTTGGGACTGATAGCATAATGTGGGGAGAAAGATTGTGTTGAATATTCCTCTTTTTGTGTTCATGGTGACATGTTTGTACTTTAAAATAGGCGCCATTTGATCGATCATTTGATTTTCTTTGTTGCATCTGTGTTGGATTTCATTAGTTATTCTTTTGTTTGCTGAAAAAATGCTCCCTAGCTATCTAAAGTCTTTGACTTGTTTTAATGGGTGATTGTCGATGGAGATATTGGTAGCGTTTTCCTCTCTAGCGAATGTCATTACCTCGGTTTTGTCGATGTTTATTCTCATATTGTATTCATTACATGTTAACTGGAGTCTGTTAATGTGTTGTTATAGCTGTTCTTCTGTTGTTGATATGATTGCCTGATAATCTGCAAAAAGAAATTCGTTTAAGAGTTCCCCAAGATTGTTTCCTTCGCTGGTATTGGCTGTTTTACAAATTTAATCAATATATGTGATGAACAGCAGCGGAGATAGTATGCATCCTTGTCTTACTCCTGTCCGGAGTGCAATGGAGATATTCCAAACTGTAACTGATGTCTGAAAACATTGAAAGAAGAAGAAGAAGAGACTCACCTGAAACAGTTCCTGTGCTTCTTTTTTAGCTAATTCTACATCAGCATGTGCCCTGTCCTCTCTAGCTCCAGTTACTAAAGATGTTAGGAGACGCTTGAAGTCACCACTTGTGTCAGACTGAATGTCCTTCTCCAGATCTCGCTTGTACACTGGGAGAATAAATAAACAAGAACTTTTAGAACAATTTAAAAAAATCTTCTTTCAGTCATTCGCCAACAACACGTAAGATTTTTTAAGAGGAAAGCAGGCATTTCACAAAAATTAGTCTGAAGCGTGACATGAGGCACCCTGACTATGCTTGAATTCATAGATAGTGAACTCGAAGAAGAAGAAATGTCTATCGCTCCAGTAGCTCCCCACTATAATCCTAACAAAAAAAACACATGTGGATTGCAATTATTCCTATCTTCTGTGATGTGTCTAGGGTCCATAATACACTGCCATATCTTCTTCTGCAATCTCACTAGACTGGGATTTTGGATTCTTTAATAGAGGCCGCCAACTGCCTCCGATTGTCATCCACGCCATACAACTTGTCTTGATCGATGGTATAAGTGGGCCACCTCATTCTTCTTAGGTCTGCATAATGGGGGAGGTTCTGTAAGATATGCTTTGTTATCATACAAAGCCAAAGGGGCAGAGGTCGTTGGTGCCTATCTTAAATCTAGATACACTGACATATAGTAGTTTGTTCAACAGGTAGGCTATATATACATCAATATAAGGAAAGACTGCAGTAAAACTATGTAGCAATGATGAAATATGTAAAAACAAAGTACTGTAGTTTTACAAAGTATAACTTTAGGGATCTCCGTTAGCGTAGAGGTTAGGTGCTCACCTCTCATGCCAAAGGTACCCAGTTCGCTCCCTCGTGGAGCCATCAGGATATTATATTTCCAGAGATCCCTAATCTCAGTGAGTGTAAGTGAGATTGAGTTCGAAGTCCTATCGGAGACGGACGATAAAACTTGGTCCCATGTTCAATTTGAGCATGTAATGTCCATGGCAGTTCAAAATCGAGAAGAGTAGGCTGGAAAGCCTCTGCCAAGTAAAAATTCATTCGAAAATATTAAATTCCTACAAAAACATCTTCACAATTAATTACACCAGGAACCTCGCTGCTACAGAGTTCGTGCCCTGCAGCTGAGATCTTCCTGTGTAAGAAAGATATTGGAGCATGCATGATTACTCACCGAAGTGCAATGATGATGGTCCTATCAATCAATCAATCAAACAGTATAAAAACAATACACAGCAATGTTTCGATAAATAGGTCTTTATCAAGCAAAGGATACAACAGAAGTGAAGAAATTCAACCTTCTTATACGATAGACATAACATTTACAATCAGATAGTAAATCTCTAATGGGCCTAAAATGAAAACATTTGACTAAATTAGAAGTTACATTTGGGTTTTTTCACATTTATTTCATTTTGGGTTTTTACTCACATATTTTCATTTTAGGACCATTACAGATTTATTTTCTTCTTCGAACGCTTCATAATGACCACTTGTTAAACCACTCTTTGTGATTTGTATGTGATCTGAGAGTGATTATACGCTGGGCCAATTATGCGCCTACAAGTAGGCCAACAAATCCGATTCCTGCATGCTTATTTACTAGGTAGCTTCCTAGGTCCCTACCTCAGTCGCCTCTTATAACATGCCTTGTAGGTTGCAGTGGTACTATTCTTTGCTCTCTGAGGGCCCAGAACACACTGCGCCTAATCAAACAAAGTCACACCATATCAAAGCAAGTCATACAATAGGCCTTGACAACTTACAGGCTTTGTAGTGCTGACGAATCTCTGCAATTTCAGCATTGCTGCGAGTGGACAGAATCTCTATAAGTGCATCCTCGTCTGTGCCTGCACCCTTTCAACAGAAAAAAAAAAGAAATAAAATAGAAAAAAATATCAGATTATTTCTTCTTCTTGAGTTCATTCTTTACTACCAATTTTAATCACTCTTTGTGATGTTTGATTTTTGCCAAGAACATGTATCCGTTGCACATTGGTTTGGTAGGCCCCTAAACGCATAGACTTCTACACGTTTAGGACACATGCATCCGATTTCAGCCAAATCTCTTAGTCGCCTCTTACGACATACATGGCAGGCAACAGTGGTTCTATTCTTTACACCCCAAATTTGGACCCCGGTAACCACTCGAGCGATCAGATTATTTGAAAATTACTTTATGCCATTCAGTGTCTATACGATTCTTCTTCTTTGCTAGCCTTGAGGCTTAGCTACACTGATGTAATCAGTTCAACGCTGCCTGCCAACAACTAAACTGAATGTAGACTGGTTGGTGTACGGCAATGGACTGAATCACTACAAGTGTCAACAATTCACAGAATTACATTCATTTTTGTTCTGAGGCTCATGAGTATCGATGGCAATGAGAGAGCAGACAGGCTGGATGAGTCTATCACCATATCGGATTATCGTCAGCCAATGGATAGAGCTGGCATTCTGAACTGAACACCCTCAAGAGGTGGCAGCAAAGAGGATTTCCATCTAAACCAATCCATGTCAGTCTGATTGCAAAAGCTTGGAGTGGCCAGAAAGAACATACAACAGTATTGGTAGGCTCATCAATCACATCAAACTAGACGGTTAGTTGCTGGACACTATTGGAAATGTTGGGAAGAAGATCGGAGCACTTATGGACATATCCGGAGTGCAATGATGATATTCCAAACTGACAATGAATGTAGTCAGTTCAACTCTCCTTCACAACAATTGAATTGAACCATGTAGGCCATGTTCAATATTTTATATTGGACTTACAGCTGCGATAGTGTGCAAAACTTACATATTATCGATGAGTGATTACGGGCCCAAATTTGGGTGTAAAGAATAGAACCACTGTACCTACCACCAAGTCGAAAGGCGACTAAGGAGGTTTGGCTGAAATCGGATGCATGTTCTAGCGTAGATGTCTATGTGTTTAGGGGCCTACCAAATCAATGTGCAACGTATTCACGTTCTTGGCAAAGATCAAACATATCACAAGAGTGATTAAAATTGGTCGTAAGACGAACACAAAGAAGATTATATGTTATATTTATCATTTACAAGTGATCAAAATTTTCCTACAAACTACCATCTACTGGACTGAAAGATTAGTCACCTGATTGCATCATACAGTGGTCTCTGTGGCTAGTGGTTCGCCTTTGCCTTGCATCTAAGTCCATGGGTTGAATCAGACGTGCGTCCGTTCATGGTCATTTTCAGGACCACTAGGATTGTTGTCAGCTACGGAGTTTGTGCTTTGCAATACTTCCAGCAGGTGGCGGCTATTTCTGCAGAGGAACTGAGACATATTGGGTAAACCGTTCAATAAGTAATCCATCTTTGACCTTTTAAAGCATCACACAGTCTACATGTTAACTCTTTCCATGTTAATCGTCCATACTGCGTCACAACATATTCCGTTGAATGCCATTGAATACCAGGCACCATTCGAGTTGTTTCCCCTTATACAAGTCTTTCTAGTTTTACTTCTACTACTTTTGAACCTTGTTATTCTAATATGTTGTCCAGTTTTCTTCAAATTAGTATATAATAAGATATATATATGTATTTATTTATTAACAAGAAGTTTGTCTCCCTTGAATTAATCGTGTACAACTGAGGAAATAACTGCATATAGAAAAGTTAAGTAGTAGCATGTCCCTTGCAAACGACGCTTCACCCCAGCCCACCTGAAAAACTGTATCTCTATCAAGTTCTTCCACCTCACCCAGTTCAAGGTATCTTTGATGTCCAGCTGCGATCTTCGTCTTGGTGGACCCTTGCCTCGTACTCTAATAAACCATGCCTGCTATTACCATTCTCTCCAAACCACTGTGACGTTTAACATGGCCAAAATATTTCATCTTCTGGGACATGATGTTATTTATAAGCCAAAGGTCTTGTAGGATGTCTTTGTTTTTTCTCTTCTCTGTCCAGTATGTTCTAAGAACTTTTCTGCAACACCTTGTCGCCTGTGCGTTGCCGGGGCTCACAATGGGAGCAAAGAATAGTACAACTGCGACCTACAAGGTATGCCGTAAGAGGCAACTGAGGTAGTGGCCTAGGAAGTTACCTAGTAAATAAAATGCATCGCAGAAATCGGATGTGCTGGCCTACTTGTAGGCGCATAACTGGCACAGCCTACAATGACTCTTAGGCTGAGATCACATACAAATCACAACAAGTGGTTTATATGGAGTGTTCGAAGAAGTGACATCTTGTTTCACAAGCTTCAATTTTGTTCTTTAATATTTGTGTTATGGTCCACGATTCACATCCATATGTTGTCACAAGGAATATTCATGTTCTCAAAGTCTTACTTTAGTTTTCTTGCTTGTGTAGTGCCGTAGTTTCTTCATACCCTCTGGAGTGCCATCGTCTTCTAACTTCTTTGATGTAATCTCCATTATTGTTAATTATATCTCTATGTCTACCATGTGAAATGAAAATCGTGGCATATTCTTTACAGGATGTCGGCATCAACCACAGTAAACAAGTCGTTGATTTTCTAGGCGGCGCTTATACGTTAAGTAGTTTGCCAATGTTTTCTGAACGTCCCTTGTGGAGCCATCGATATTTTTCCAGAGATCCCTGATCTCGGTGTAAGTGAGATTGAGTTCCTAGTCTTATCAAAGAAGGACGATAAAGCGTATGTTCTTTGAACCCTGGGCAGTTCAAAATCGAGAAGAGCAGGCTGGAAAGCCGCTGCCCAGGAAAAATTCATAAGCAAACTTTAAAAATAAAAACCCTACAAAATATCTTCACCATCTTCTTCTTTGTTGTGATTGCTATTTTGATGATTATGCTTTTAGATGCGTTCTTATGATGAAGTCGACTGTTGTCTGGAGCTGATCTCTGGTGTCATCTAGTTTTGAATGTAGTGTTGAGTTGTACCATCTTCTGAATTATATTGGGGACCCTCACCAGTGCTATGGAGTTCGTGAACCGCCGCTGAGATCTTCCTGTGTAAGAAAGAGATCAGAGCCCATATGGTTAACTACCAAAGTGCAATACTGATGGTCCTATCAATCAATCAAGGTCTATTTTTATCATTCGTAAAAATTTGCCGGAACGAATTTGTTTCCAAACTGCCCACCGCGGGTTTGAACCATGTACTCTTGGGTTGTGATCAAGCTCCCTACCGCTAAGCCATAGACGATATCATCTATTGGATAAAAAGTTAATAATCACCTTGATTGCATCCTTACATTCCTTAGCATCATAGATCCTGGGATGATCTAGGAGAGCAAGAGCAACATTTTCAAAATGTCCGCTCAGCTCAGACTTCAGGTCAGACCTCAGATCCTGTGAATACAAGACAATAAAAAATGTATTAAGACTATAAGTAATACAAGACAATAAGAAATATATTAAGGCAATAAGAAATATAAGACTATAAGCAGTAAGACAACAAAAAATATAAGATAATAAAAAATATAAGACAATAAGAAATATAAGACAATAAAAAATATAAGACAATAAGAAATATATTAAGACAATAAAAAATATAAGACAATAAGAAATATATTAAGACAATAAAAAATATAGGACAATAAGAAATATATTAAGACAATAAAAAATATAAGACAATAAGAAATATATTAAGACTATAAGAAATATATTAAGACAATAAAAAAATATAAGACAATAAAAAATATAAGACAATAAGAAATATAAGACAATAAGAAATATATTAAGACAATAAGAAATATATTAAGACAATAAAAATATAGACAATAAGAAATATATTAAGACAATAAAAAATATAAGACAATAAGAAATATATTAAGACAATAAAAAAATATAAGACAATAAAAAATATAAGACAAGAAATATAAGACAATAAGAAATATATAAGACTATAAGAAATATATTAAGACTATAAGAAATATAAGACAATAAGAAATATATTAAGACTATAAGAAATATAAGACAATAAGAAATATATTAAGACTATAAGAATATACACAAAATATAAGATAATAAAAAATACAAGACAATAACAAATGTATTAAGACTAAGTAATACAAGACAATAAGAAATATATTAAGACAATAAGAAATATTATAAGAAATAAGACAACAAAAAATATAAGACAACAAAAAATATAAGACAATAAAAAATATAAGACAATAAGAAATATAAGACAATAAGAAATATATTAAGACAATAAGAAATATATTAAGACAATAAAAAATATAGGACAATAAGAAATATATTAAGACAATAAAAAATATAAGACAATAAGAAATATATTAAGACAATAAAAAATATAAGACAATAAAAATATAAGACAATAAGAAATATAAGACAATAAGAATATAAGACATAGTATATTAAGACTATAAGAATATATAAGACTATAAGAAATGACAATAAATATTAAGACTATAAAAATATAAGACAATAAGAAATATATTAAGACTATAAGAAATATACAACAAAAAATATAAGATAATAAAAAATACAAGACAATAACAAATGTATTAAGACTAAGTAATACAAGACAATAAGAAATATATTAAGACAATAAGAAATATTATAAGAAATAAGACAACAAAATATAAGACAACAAATATAAACATAAAAATATAAGACAATAAAAAATATAAGACAATAAGAAATATATTAAGACAATAAGAAATATATAAGACAATAAGAATATATAAGCAATAAAATATATTAAGCAATAAGAAATATAAGACAATAAGAAATATAAGACAATAAGAATATATTAAGACTATAAGAAATATACAACAAAAATATAAGATAATAAAAATACAAGACAATAAAAGACAAAATAATTTTAAAATATGACAATAAATAGACATAAAAGACCAAATATAGTAGACAAAAATACAAGTCATATGTGAACTATGGCATAAAGAGGTTACAGATAAAAACACTATAACCGGGGTGGGGGAGGAGAAAATATCGTTAAAGATGATTACACAAAAAATCTGGAACAAGAAATCAATACGGTAAACATTGTCTTCTACGTCTAAAAACTGGAACAAGTATGAGCAAAAACAGACACACAAGCACAGTCAATTGTTGGTGATAATTGTTAGCAAGAGATGTTGTGTCAAAATAAAGTCATTCAGTATGTTTTTAGTTAGTTGATCTTGCCTCAGGGCTGACTTCTGTCACTTGAGTAATCAATAAGCTGGGTTCAGGAATCATCGGTGGTTGTTCTTATTCTAGTTCAGTCAATTTTCGTGAAATCCTTGCCATCTAAGTTTCAGTCTGGAATATCTTCATTGCACTCCAGACATGTCTATATGTGCTCCGATCTCCTTCACAATATGTCCAACAGCGTCCACCGACTAACCATACCAGTTCTATGTTTGTTTGTTTGTTTGGTGGTGGATTAAAACGCCTTTCAACCTAAGACATATGTCTTCTTGGTTATATCAGGGCGTATTGGCCTTTTTTCTTGGTGTGGCCATGTTGCCTGGGACTTGTCCTGGTGTGGACTGTGTGTTGCATATTGTGCCTGTCTGTTCTGTCCTAATAAGGACATTTGGTCTTGATCTGTGTCTGGTGCTGCCTTAATAAGGCATTTGTATTGGTCGTCGTCCTAATAAGGACATTTGGTCTTGATCTGTGTCTGGGTGCTCCTTAATAAGGGCATTTTGTATTGGTCTGGTGCTGTCCAATAAGGGCATTTGTATTGTCTGGTGCTGCCTAATAAGGACATTTGGTCTTGATCTGTGTCTGGGTGCTGCCTTAATAAGGGCATTTTGTATTGGTCTGGTGCTGCCTAATAAGGGCATTTGTATTGGTCTGGTGCTGTCCTAATAGGACATTTTGTCTTGATCTGTGTCTGGGTTGCCAATAAGGGCATTTGTGTTGGTCTGGGCTGCCTAATAAGGGCATTTTGTCTTGATCTGGGTGCTGTCCTAATAAGGACATTTTGTCTTGATCTGTGTCTGGGTGCTGCCCTGATAGGGGCATTTTGTGTCGATCTGCGTGTACCTCTGACCTATGTGCTGGTTTTATGTTGGATCTTGGCTAACTGGCATTCTCATTCTGATCATTTCAGATGCTGGGCTGTCTGTTGTCTGGCTGGTGGCCTGTGAAGGTCTACTGCCTAGGTGTGGCTGTTCTCTAGGCGATTGTGGCCACTTGTGTAGGACCATGGAAGGCCATTTGAGTCGTTTTGGGTGCCGCCCTGATAGGGGCATTTTGTGTTGATCTGCGTTCTGGCATTCTCATTCTGATGTCGGATGCTGGGCTGTCTGTTGTCTGGCTGGCGGCCTGAGGAGGTCTACATAATAGGTGTGCTCTAGCACTGTCAAGTGTCATTTCTCTGATAAGGGCAGAGATATCGGTAACTGTGTTTGGGATAGACTAAGACCAGTGCTTCTAATCTAACTATTATTTTGGTTTTAACTACTTTAAAAGTATAATTTATATTCCTACCCTGAGACCTCCCCACCCAACCAAACTCCCAATACCTGTACCCATCCCCACCCACTTTAACCCATACCTCCTTGTACCTCCACCCGTTAACCCATAACCCCTTCAAGTTTTGTCTAGGTTCCTAGGCACCCTGGCCCTGATAAGGACAGACCACCCAGTTGTTTGCCGTTGTAATGGTGGTGATGGAGAGCCTCTTGTACTTGTTTGTCCATCTATTTTATATTTCAGGTTGGATCTTGTTAGATCTGTTACAGCTGTAGGGTTTTAGGCGTCATGCCCCAGCATATGTCCTATATGCCTTGGATATTCCCATCCGATAGGCATTTGTGTCTGTTGGTGCGCTGATAAGGCTTGTGTTGATCAGCGCCCTGAAAGAGCATTTGGTGTCGGGTCTGTGTGCTACCATGATAATTGCATTTTGTGTTGATCTGCGTGTAGATCTGACTTGTTTGCTGGTTTTATGTGTGGTTTTATGTAGTTGGATTTTGGCTAACTTGCTTGCTCATTCTGATCTCATGTCGGAGGCTGGGCTCATTCTGATTTCATGTCTGGTTGGCGGCCTGTGGAGGTCTACCTAGTTGTGGTTCTGTAGGTTCCTAGTGTGGCGTGATCTGGCGCTGAAAAGCACCCTGGCCCTGATAAGGACCGACCACCCAGTTGTTTGCCCATTGGAATGGTGGTGATGGAGAGCCTCTTGTACTTGTGTTGTCTGTCTATTTTATATTTCGTGCTTGGATCTTGTTATGTACTGTTTGACCAGCTGCAGGGTTTCTCGAAGGACGTCATGTCCCAGCATATGTCCTATATGCCAGTGGATATTCCTATCTTGAAAGTGTTGCTCTAATTGTGTTCTGTGTTGTTGATATTTCTGGCAGTGTAGTAAAAAGTGTTCTGTAGTGTTTTCCTCATCGCAGTGCACACATATAGGTTCCAGCAGGCTAAAAATTCCTTTTCCCAGTTTCAGACGTAGAAGTTTTCTGTTTACAGGGATTTTTAGCTCTTCCTGGATTTGGCACTTTCTTGCTGGGGCTTTCAGTAGGGCATGGGCGAGTCTACCCTTTGAGCTGGAGTTCCAGGTCTCTGCCCAGTCTTTGTTTATTATGTTGGTGATTATGCTCTTGATCTCCACTGTTCCCAAACCCATCTTGATTTTTCTTGAGCTGCTTCTACCTTTATTTGCTTCTTTGTCTGCCTGTTCATTGCCTACTATGCCAACATGTGATGGAATCCACATGATGTTAATGTGAAATCCCATATGGTGTAGTCTTGTGTGTGTATGTAGTATTGCTTCTACGATGTCTGGTCTTTGGCTATCATGATGATTTTAATATGGTCTGCACGGCGGATAGTGAATCTGTGAGGGCGGATAGTGAATCTGGGAAGGTTAGGTGATTCTGTAGAAATGTCCAGTGCATTCAGAATAGACGTTAATACTGATGTGTGGTTCGGCAGTCTACAGCATTGTTTTATTTCCCATTTGGGTATAATAATCTCCATACCCAGTTGTTCGTCCGTCCCTTTGGATCCATCTGTGAAGATCTGGACACCGTTTCAGCTGTTTTTGTGTATTTTTGGCGATGGACTTTAGTTTCCATGGTTCTGTGCTTCCTTTTTTCTCTTTGGTTGCTAAAAATGTGTCTGTTTGTGGTGTGATGAGCTCCCATGCCGGGTTTACTGCCTTATGCAGTTTTCTTTTGTTTACTAGCTTCTTGAGGAGGGGTGCTTGCAGTAGCTCAATTTGTGTTTTCCAACCTGCTGTTCTATATAAAAACCTGGGTCTTTTTTTGTCCTCCGTCTGCTGTGTTGGTATGCTGCGGTGCTGGGTGTTGTGTCATTGCTCATCTTAGCCCAGTAGTTGAGCTTGAGTTCTTTTCTTCTTAGGCTAAGTGGGATAACACCTAGGGCCACTTCTACAGTCAGAGGAAGATCCTTTAAAGGCACCTGCTATAGTAGCCAGGGTTCTGCTTTGGATCCTGTCTAGCTTGGCTTGATTAGAAGGTGCCGTTGACTCGTATACAATACTAGCGGTCAATTTTCCTCTGATAAAAGCCTTGTAGAAGGTAATCATTGTGTTGGTTGAGGCTCCCATCCATTACCTTGATATATCGTAGCATGTTAAGCATGCTCCGACATCTATCGGTTTGGTAGGCAATGTGCTTATGCCACCTAAGGCCTTGATCTAATATCAAGCCTAGGAACCTAGTGCTTTTGCTGAATTGTATTTTTTCCCATTAATTTTGATGTCAGTTTTCTTCCTGATGCCCCTGCTAAAGATCATCCCTACTGTTTTGGTTGCATTAATTTTAAACCCCCACTTTCCCATCCATTTAGTTACTTTATCTAACTGTCTTTGAACCCCCCTTTGTTAAGTATTGTGTGTTTTTGCCTGTTTGCCATATGGCTGCATCGTCTGCAAACTGGGAAAGACTTGTTTTCATGTCTATGAATTCATCCCCCAAGTCATTCACCATTATCGTAAATATTGTAGGTGATATTACAGATCCCTGGGGGATGCCATTTTCTTGTTCGTGTGTTGATGATTTTTCGTTGTTTATTGTGACTGTGAAATATCTGTCCTGCATGAAGTTTTGTATGTATCTGTAAGCCCTTCCTATTATGCCCTCTTTCTGATTTTATAGAGTGTCCCTTCTCTCCAGCATTCATCATATGCTCTGGCCACATCCAGGAAAACAGCAAGAGTTTTTTTCTTTCTTGTCAAGCCTGACTTTTACCTCATGTTCCAGTTTGATAAGCTGGTCTAGGGTGCTCCTTTTGCTTCTGAAGCCTGCTTGGGAAGGACTGTACAGGTTGTGTTTGTTCATGTGAAATGTGATGCGTTTGTTGATAATTGTTTCTAATATTTTCCCTAAGTGTGATGTGAGTGATATAGGTCTGTATGAGCTGGCATCCTTCGGGTCTTTATCTGGCTTAAGTATTGGAATGATGGTAGCTGCTTTCCAAAATTTGGTATTGGAAACTTCTGACCAAACTTGGTTGAATAAGTTAGCTATGATGCCTATCACATTGGGAGGCACCTTTTTGATAATGGCATAGCTCAAAATGTCTGGTCCTGATGCAGTGTTGGATTTCTCCCCTAGTGCCCTAGTTATTTCTTGTGCTGTGATGTCTGCGTTGATGTATGTGTTTTCTTCGTCTTGACTTGTTATTTCTAGTTCCTCCAATGTTTGTTGTCTTCTGTTAATTTCCTCTATGGTCATGTTAGTTTTGGCGCTAACTGAGTGGAAGTGTTGGGCCAATGCATTGGCTTTTTCTTTGTCTGTTGTTGCGGGTGCTGTCCCTTTTAGTGTTGGTATGTTGGTTTTCTGTCTGTTTCCACCTTTGATGCAGTTCAGCTTATTCCAGACTGTTGTTGCTGATGTTTTGAAGCTTATTGTCTCGCAGAAACTTCTCCAGTGGATTTCTTTTGCTTTGAATATAATTTTGTTGCATTCATTTCTATGTATTTTGTTAGGTTTTTGTCTGTTTTGTTCTTTCTTGCTCTGTCCAGAGCCTTGTTTCTTTCTTTAACTTTTCTGTCATTTTCTGTCCACCAGGGCACTGGTTTTTGTATGGTTTTTCTGGGCGTGTCAGCTGTATGTTTTATGTGTAGTGGCATGTTTTTATTTAGTATGTGTTTGGTTGCTATTTTAAGTATTTCTGTTGTTAGTGTTTCTGCATATGTGTCTACATTTGTTGTATTGAGTTTTCTGATGTATAATGTCATTAGTTCTAGGCTAAATTGTTCTCAGTTTGCTTTTTGGTAATTGAAAGTAGGTTTAGTGTTTGTTTTATTAATGTTGTATGTTGTTCTGAGGTTTATTTCGATTGGAAGGTGGTCGAGCTGTCTCCTCTAGAGTCTCCCAACTGGCTGCTGTGAGATTTGGAGTGATGAGAGTGAGGTCGATTGCAGAATCTTCTCCATTTGCCATTGGAATGATTCTGGTAATCAACCCATCATTTAGGATGACCAAGTTGTTGTCTTCACAGAAGTTCAGGACAATTTCCGCCACCCTGATCTGTTGCATCCCCAAGCTTGGTGGTGGGTATTAAAATCTCCAACTATAATTGATCTGTTTGTTATTCTGTCTGTAAGTGTTGTAATGTCTTCATTGGTTAGTTTTTTTTGATTATAAATGTTTTAATCTTTTTAATCCCACTTATTATCATCTATTGTTATGCTAATTCCCTCTATGTTTTCTGAATTAAATATTTCCCAATCATTAATTTTAAATTTCTGTACTAATATGGCAACCCTCGCCCTTAACCTGTGCTCTATCATTTCTAAATGTATTGTGTCCTGTATACTTAAGCCCCTGGGTCTTCTTTAGCATGGTTTCATGCAGTCTTCTTTAGCATGGTTTCCATCATTATTATGGTTTGATCTTTGTATTTTTCTATCATGGAAGCTTGGTTCTATCTGACCCCCCTGCAGTTCCATTGTATTATTTTAATATCTTTGTTATGCATTTTTGTTTATGTAGTTTACTGTTATTGTGTTTGTTGTCAGTCTAGATTTTTGTGTGTATTGTTGTGATGTGTGTTTCTTTCTTGGTCTGGGCTCTAGTGGTCCTAGTTGATTAAGGTTTTGTTTGTTGGACCCCGACAATGTTGGAGATAGTTGTTTTGATGTCTTTGATGTCGGTGTTCATTTTGAATTTCCATTCTGTGTCTTGCTTTGTTATTTGTAGGATTAATTCTTTTATGTGTTGTTTTTCTTCCTGAGGAGTTGCTTTCTATTTCCATTCTTTTCAATATTTCTTCATTTCTCTCTTGTAGCTTTGTGAATCTTCTGACTTCTTGTATTGTCTCCGCTATTTCTTGGATGTTTTGTAGGTGTATTTTGTTGCCCTTTAGATTTGAGTTTTTTTCCTCTTTTGTTACTTTGTCTTTTCTTTCTGTGCCTTTCTGTTGTGGTGGCCTGCTTTCATCTTGTTTGGTATCTGTAGGTGGTGGTGGCGTATAATTCTTGCTTGTGATAGGTGCTGGTGGTGTGTAATTCTTCTTGCTTGCGGTAGGCGGAGGTGCCGTATACATCTTCTTGCTTGCGGTAGTTGGTGGTGATTTATAATTCTTCTCGTTTGTTGGAAGGTCATTATTTTGGATAGTATTTCTTTGTTTTGTTCTGGCCTTCCTGTACTCCGGGCAGCCAAGGTACCTCATGCTATGTGGTCCTGTGCAGTTGGCACATTTTCTGTTGCTGTTGGCAGTGTGGTAGTTACTGTCCATTATGGCCAAGGCACAGTTTTTCATAGAGTGTGCCCTTGCACAGTACCTGCATCTGGTGGGGTTTTTGCATGTGCTTTTGGTATGACCAAATTGCTGGCACTGAGAGCACTGCATGGGCCCAGGTACATAGGTCTGTCTTATATTGTTTTTGTAGTATGTAAATGCTGCTGGGTTTTTCCGTCCCTTTGGTGACTACAGCCACTACTGTTGTTTTTTTTGTTTTTGTGTATTCTCTGTATGGTGTGAATGTGTGATTTTTGTTTTCTAATTTGATGTTGTTTAAGTGTTTGTCCTGTAGATATGGTGGTACTCCTTTTACCACAAATGTTTTTTCAATGAGTATTTTAATCTGTATTTGTGTGCTGTGTCCTAATGTTGCTTTGTATGTGTGATGTTTCCTCACTTTATCAATTAGCTGTCTGGTGTTGAAGGTGTCATTAAGTGTTAAAATAACACAGCGTCTGAATTTTTAACATGGCGTATTGCTTCTTGCATTACAAGACCTCTAGCAGAGCTCCTATCTTCTATCAGGAGAGTTGATGCTAACTTCCTCTCCCCCATTTTGTTCTTTTCGTCACTGTGGAGGGTTCAGAATGTCAGCTCTATCCATTTATTTGGCCTAGTATGTGTGACAGAGCCGAGCCAGCCAGCTTTTTGCTCTCTCAATGCCACATCCATGTGACCGAACAAGTTAAATTAATTCTGCAAGTGTTGACGCTTGTAGTATTAAGTCCATTATCTACCACTGAACCAGCTCACCTTCAGATCATACTCGTTCTATGTCGTCTAGTGTTTGAGTAAGTAATAAAGGTGTCTCTGTGGTAATAGGCTAATCGAAGCCTGCGTTCCAAAGGCCGTGATTTCGAATCAGACCGCGCGATCTGTTCACAGGTGCATTTTTCTGAGACTCTAGAATTGTTGCGGAGCTACAGAGTTCTTGTTTTGTGCAATACCACTCGGCAAGTCAGCCATTACTGCGGAGATGGACCAACCAATGGGATAAACCCGCAATGAAGTCTATCCTTCGCGTTAGACCTTTAGGTAAAGTAAATGGTTTCATTCAATGTGTCTATGAAAACAAAATTATATAAAACTAAATTCTCGCTGTTAAATTCGGTTGTGCTGTTATGACATCCAAGTAGGCCAGCACATAGATTTTATGTTTTTCTGAATTACTTGTAGCTTCGATAGTGTCTGACTCCCGTCGCCCTTTCGACATGCTTTGTAGGTCAAGTGTTACTATTCTTGTTCCTTGTAGACCCCGGCACACTGGGCGGGTCCAGATTCGAATCTACGACCTTCGGAACAGAAGGCATGGTACAACTTAGCACATCGATCTCAAGAGAGGAGCAGCTTGAAGTGATTGATTGATTATGCTAGCATCACTGCACTTTGGTGATAACCATGGTGCTCTAATATCTTTCTTTCACAGGAAAATCTCAGCGCAGTACAACCCGTAACATCGGCAAGGGTCTGCGATGTAATTTTGAAGATGGTGAAAATATATTGTAGGAAATGTTTTACCAATATTTCTAATATATACTGAAACACTCAATATCGAAGTTTAACTGTTAATTTGTTCAGACTTCTGGCTAAAATGTAATAATCCACCACTACTACATTTCTGCATACCAGTTGAACATAGGACTGCAACAGTCGCTCCTCCATCGAACTCTATTTTGTACTATCTCTCTTCAAAGTAATGCAACACATCATCATCAGTAGCATGTCACTTGCAGAACTCTTTTCTCCAGTCTGAATGAAAACTTGTCTCTAGAAGTTCTCCCGCCCTTCTACATCATGCCTTCTTTGATCCGCTGCCACCTTCGTCTCGGTCATCCCTGCCTTTACTCCCAGAAACCATGCCTTCCATTACTGTTCTCCCCAAACCACCGTGTCGTTTGACGTTCGATCCCTAAACCACCGTCTCGTTTGACGTTACTGTAAATATTTTTTTCAGAGATGTGTTTTGAGTCAATGCCCACGATATTAAGTCTTGTATAAGTCTTTGTTTTTTCGTCTCTGTCCAGTAGCGTTCTAAGAATGTTCAGCACATCTATTTCGAATGCTTCAATTTTGTTCCTTAATACCTTGTTATGGTCCAGTCTTGCAACCATATGTAAACACAGCGATATTAAACACAGCATATGAAACCTGAGTGTTATATTTTCCCTGAACTACCTGCAACAAATGTTCTACGGATCTATTTTATTCTCAAACGTAAATGTATCGCATTTTAGATGTCCCAGGGTGTTTCTGATCAGATAATTATACCTGTTGTTGAGAACGCAACTGTAGTATGATATTGCGGGTTTCATGAATGATTGATTGATAGGACAATCATCATTGCACTTCGGTGAGTAACCATGTGTGTTCCGATCTTTTTCTTACACAGGACGATCTCAGCTGCAGTGCACGAACTCCGTAGCACCGGTGAGGTCACTGGTGGAATTTAGAAGATAGTGAAAATATTTTGTAGCAAATTTTTTTCTTTTAATGAATTTTGTCCACGCGGCGGTTTTACTTCCCAATCTTGTCTATTTTGAGCTGCCAAGCGTTCTTTTACGTCCATAACTTGAAAACGGGACCTACGTTTTATCGTTCGTCTCCAGAAGGACCTGCATCTCTGGAACACTGACATCAGGGATTTCTGGAAACATATCCCGATGCCCCCACGAGAGAACGAACCGAGTGCCTTAGGATCGAGAGGCGAGCCCCTAATCTCTACACCACGGAGACCTATAATTAGGTTTTGTCTATTGGTACTGCGATCTGAAAACCGACAGAAGAACGAAAAGGAGTGAATCATGAATGAATGAAAATCGTAGCAGATCCTTTACAAGACTTGGCCATCAACAACAGTAAACTAGTCGTCGATTTTCTACGCACCACTTATAAGTTCATTAGTTTGCCATTGCATTCTGAACGGTGAGTTCTATTTTCCTTTTGTAAAATCCTACGGAAACGAATTTGCTTCCAAACTGTCTACCGCGGAGTTTGAACCAGGTATGCTTGACTTGTGATCAAGCTCACTACCGCAGAGTTTGAACCAGGTATGCTTGACTTGTGATCAAGCTCACTACGACGGAGTTTGAACCAGGTATGCTTGACTTGTGATCAAGCTCACTACCGCGGAGTTTGAACCAGGTATGCTTGACTTGTGATCAAGCTCACTACGACGGAGTTTGAACCAGGTATGCTTGACTTGTGATCAAGCTCACTACCGCGGAGTTTGAACCAGGTATGCTTGACTTGTGATCAAGCTCACTACGACGGAGTTTGAACCAGGTATGCTTGACTTGTGATCAAGCTCACTACGACGGAGTTTGAACCAGGTATGCTTGACTTGTGATCAAGCTCACTACGACGGAGTTTGAACCAGGTATGCTTGACTTGTGATCAAGCTCACTCCCGACGGAGTTTGAACCAGGTATGCTTGACTTGTGATCAAGCTCACTACGACGGAGTTTGAACCAGGTATGCTTGACTTGTGATCAAGCTCACTACCGCGGAGTTTGAACCAGGTATGCTTGACTTGTGATCAAGCTCACTACCGCAGAGTTTGAACCAGGTATGCTTGACTTGTGATCAAGCTCACTACGACGGAGTTTGAACCAGGTATGCTTGACTTGTGATCAAGCTCACTACGACGGAGTTTGAACCAGGTATGCTTGACTTGTGATCAAGCTCACTACGACGGAGTTTGAACCAGGTATGCTTGACTTGTGATCAAGCTCACTACGACGGAGTTTGAACCAGGTATGCTTGACTTGTGATCAAGCTCACTACGACGGAGTTTGAACCAGGTATGCTTGACTTGTGATCAAGCTCACTACCGCGGAGTTTGAACCAGGTATGCTTGACTTGTGATCAAGCTCACTACGACGGAGTTTGAACCAGGTATGCTTGACTTGTGATCAAGCTCACTACGACGGAGTTTGAACCAGGTATGCTTGACTTGTGATCAAGCTCACTACCGCGGAGTTTGAACCAGGTATGCTTGACTTGTGATCAAGCTCACTACGACGGAGTTTGAACCAGGTATGCTTGACTTGTGATCAAGCTCACTACCGCAGAGTTTGAACCAGGTATGCTTGACTTGTGATCAAGCTCACTACCGCAGAGTTTGAACCAGGTATGCTTGACTTGTGATCAAGCTCACTACGACGGAGTTTGAACCAGGTATGCTTGACTTGTGATCAAGCTCACTACGACGGAGTTTGAACCAGGTATGCTTGACTGTGATCAAGCTCACTACCGGAGTTTGAACCAGGTATGTTGACTTGTGATCAAGCTCACTTACGACGATTTGATTCAGATGTGATGTATCAAGCTTACTACCGCGGGTTCTGATTCCAGGTATGCTTGACCTTTGGATCAAGCCACTACTCGAGTTTGAACCAGGGTTTGATTGAATGATTGACTTGTGACAAGTCATCATTGCACGGAGTTTGAACCAGGTATGTTCGACTTGTGATCAAGGTCATCTCCCAGCGAGTTGAACTCGGTATGCTTGACTGTGACGTCACTGAGGATTTAGAAAGTGATACTTTGACTTGTTCCTTAATACGACGGAGTTTGAACCAGGTAGCTTGACTTGTCACCCACTTGCATTGAGCTGAACCAGGTATGCTTGACTCGGACCACGCTTTACTCGCATCGGAAGCTTTGAACCAGGTATGTTGACTGTATCGCTCACTCCACCAGGACAGAGTTTAGGATCCGAGCCATAACTTGGACCTTGGATCAGCTTTCTATGACTGCGAGTTTGAACCAGGTCATCGACTGATCTATGTGATCAAGCTTCTACTACGACGGAGTTTAACCAGGTATCAGTACGATTGTGATCAAGCCACTACGACGTCAATGTTTGAACCAGGTTGCATTTGACGGTGAGTCAGTTCTACGACGAGTTTGAACCAGGAAGCTGATTTGCTTCCAAATGTCACTACCGCGAGTTTGAACCAGGTATGCTTGACTTGTGTGATCAAGCTCACTACCACGCTACAGACGCGCCTACGAATCTACTATGATGTCTGATCTGATAACTGACAGAAGAATGACGAAGAAGAAGTTACAACTACACAGTACACATCATAAGTCTTCCAACATCACTCTTTCTGGACTACACATCATAAGTCTTCACAACACATCCTCTTCGGACTCACATATAACTTACAACAATCACTTTCTGGACTACACATCATAAGTCTCACAACACATCACTCTCTGACTACATCATAAGTCTTCACAACACATCACTCTTTCTGACTCATATCATAAGTCTACAACACATCACTCTTTCTGACACATCCTTGAAACCAACAATCAGTATAGTAGTTGTAAGTTAATGATAAAACAAAATGTGTACAGACCGCCACTAGTACTGACATTTCAAATTCCAAAGATTAATTTCTATCTATCTATTCTCTAACCTGTTTTGCCTTTCAGTGTGGCCGAAAAGGAGACAACTGAGACAGCCTCCATGCGCTTGTCTTTCTTTCTCTCTCAGTCCTGATTTGTCTCACGCTTCATGGTAAGAAGAGATTTTTTTGTGTGCGCTTCATAACAGTGTATTTTGCCTTGTTATCTCTAGGTCCACCTTTGTGTGGAGGGCCTTTTGCTTTGTATCCTGACGGAGTAACATTGCACTTTGAGGCGCACTGTCTGTTGATAATCTGCTTGGCCGAACCATTTAATTTGTTTCTTGATGTCTTCATTTCTGAACCGGTCTCTTCTTGTTACCCCAAGAGCATTCTGCGCAGACACTTCATCTCTGTCGTGGCTAGTTTTCTTCTGTCATTTAGTGTCAGCGTCTATGACTTCTATAAAGTAAATGGTGAAAGAAGAATGGAGATATAATGGTTTTACCCATATGGCTCGATCCTCTCTGCAGTAATGACAAGCCCCCTAGAGTATTGCACAAAGCATGAACTCCGTAGCTACTGCAAAATCACAGGCTGGAAATTGATTACTGTGTAAAATTCATTAAAAATTTTTTATTCCAATAAAATATTGTCACCATCTTCTATATTATATCGAGGACCTGACCGGTGCTACAGTGTACGTGCACTGACGCTGAGACCTTCCTATGTAATAAAGAGATCGGAACACACATGGTTACTCACCGAAGTGCTAATTCTTCTAACGTTCCATATCGACCACTTGTAACCACTCTGTGTGATTTGTACGTGATCTGAGCCTAAGAGCAATTGTACGTTGTGCCAGTTATGTGGCTACAAGTAGGCCAGCACATCCGATTTCTGCGATGCTTTTAATTACTAGGTAGCTTCCTAGGTCCTACATCAGTGCCTCTTACGACATGCCATGTAGGTCGCGTTGGTATGCCCTGTCATGTAGGTCGCTTTGCTTTCCTTGCAGGCCCCGGCACCACACGTGCGGCCGAAGTGCAATGATGATGGTTTCTATCAACAAACATACAGTTCATTAAATCTACCGGCGCTATCTGATAACTTGTTATAGTTTAGAGGTATTGTGAATAATATAACAAACACTATAAGATTTCTTTTGTCTGTAGTAACCTGTATTTTACATGCTTATACAATTATACTCCACCTTTCTGCCATCTTGTCTGTTGTTTTCTTTTTATGGCAGAAAGGTGGAGTATAATTGTATAAGCATGTAAAATACAGGTTACTACAGACAAAAGAAGTCATATAGTGTTTGTTATATTATTCACAATACCTCTAAACTCTAAACAAACTGACAGAAGAATGATGAAGAAAAAGTTACACTGCATATCATAAGGCTTCACAACACATCGTTTGAAACCAACTATCTATCTATCTATCAAGTTACAGTAGTTGTTGGACTGATAAACGTACATCAGATAACAAAATGTGTAACGGCTGTCACAAGCACTACCATATCAAATTCCAAACATTTACTGTAAAAAAAAAAGGTCAAGATACGATGTTAGGCCTGTATTTGTCATTGATTGTCGGCACACAATGTGTGATATGGTTAACATCACACGTTACCTTTTCTTATTGATTACTCAGCCGACTTCATAGCACTCCTGTCAGACCCATAGGTGCTCAGTTTACCCTAGTAGATCTAGTAGGATATGCATACTGTGATAGTTCATGTGGTTCACTCGTCAAACGCACTTCTTCTTCTTTGCGTTCACTATTTTGATGATTATACAGCCAGACGCGTTCTTATGATGACGTCGAATGTTGTCTAGAGCTCATCTCTGCTGCCATGCAGTTTTGAAAGTAGTGTTGTGTTGTAGTTGGCTCCGTTATCGGGCTTCTTGGATTTTCCCGTCCAATTCCAGTCTTCTGTGCCGGCTCATGTTCTCAAATTCTGCACGCTGGATACTAATGTTCATCGTGGGATGGCGTCTGATGTTTCGCCGCTGACTGTTGACGACATACCGTGTCCGTCTCTCACTCTCTCTGAAAAAGTCCGCGATACTAAACCAGAAGGCACACCAGAAACCATAGTATTACGCATCTCACGCTTATATATTATGATTATACCATCCTAACACACTCTTCTTCTGTTTCTCACACTTCCAGCTCTGCTTGTGTACAACGAACGCGTGATTCAAAACTGAAGAAAAATGTATGTATTCAGGATTCTGTAACTTTTCGTGCTTGGTTAAGTGATTTGTATAACAATTTACTAACTAGGAGAAAATGAAAACGTTCATGGATCAAAGCGAAAGTAACCCTGCGCTCTTATATTTTCCACCAGAGCATTAATACTACAAAACTTTGGAATACAAATTACATTTGATTGTGTAAACACACTCCAAAACGTTTTAACAATTGGAATTTGCAAATTTATAAGTTAAATATAATATATCAAATCAGTGTAAATTTGATATTACAATTGCACTAGAGGAAAACAGACCTCATTTCATGATCACCAGGTAATTGCAGCATTTTGATTACTCATACACCTTTGAATTTATTTTACTAATTTTTTATATCTTCACTTCAAAATGTTGATATCAATTTTATAATGACAACTGATTTTGTTCAAGCCGAATCTTACTATGTTTCTTCACAGGGTAGTTCACAACAAAGAAGCTCCTTCATAAACTACAACTGCCGACCCTGCTGATGCGCACAGTTCTCTACACTGCAGACGCCCGTCGTACAATACATACGATTATTTTTACTCATGGTTGAAATACCGTTGTTCCTTCTGTCGTATCAACAAATGCGCAACTCTGACGCCAATCGCTCTTAACTTGTATCTTAACTTTCTATTCTTGTGTTCCTGCCACTTGGTCATGCTAGATCATCAGACACGACACTAGAACAATAAACCTTCTTCATGTTTAGGCTTCAGTAGCCTTGTAAAGATTGGGCTTCTCTCCGCCCTGGATGCAGCTCATTCTTCATTTGAGAATCATACACATCGGACATGTCCATAATTGTTCCGATCTTCTCCCAATCATGTACTTTATTGTGTTGACTAACAACTTCCGTTCTGTGTTGGTTGGTGTGTTTCTTCTTCTTCGAACGCTCCATATCGACCACTTGTTAAACCACTCTTTGTCATATGTATGTGATATGAGCCAGCATGTTGACGATTGCTGCTGGGGGTTGTTGATGATCGCTGGTAACGACTTGTCTTTAATAATGATGTTTATGTACTGGGTATCTGTGGCGGCATGTACGCTCACGACATTGGCTAGTTGACAACTGACAAACGTGCAATACATTGTAAACGTCTATGATGACATTTATGATTGATCACATCGATGGGTTGTATGAGAACATATGACTTGAAGGTTTGTACCACATTGTACTGTCAACCACATGACGATTTATAAAAGACAAGACTATTCTTCGAGACTTCATATTACAGCTTTTATTGCAGAAATCATACAACCACGTCGGTTTGTGTTCAGTGTTATTGTTTTCTCTTCCCACCTCCGTTCCTAAGCTGTCACTACTTTACGTCATTTGGTTTTTCCTACGTAGATGTCTTGTTGTCATGTGTTCCCTTCTGTTTAGAGAGTGCAACACATAGTCTACTAAGTTATTTATGTATTCTATAAACTGAATTACTTGTCATCCGCTGGCTGCCCCTGGGGCTACTCCTACAAGCACATCCGATTTCTGCGACGCTTTTTATTTACTATGGTAGCTTCCCTAGGCCCCTACCTCCGTCGCATATTACGACATGCCTTGTAGGTCGCAGGGTTACTATTCTTGGCTTCTTTTGCGGGCTCCCCCCGGCAATACACGGGCGAGTTGATATATCTACTGGGGTTCTCTCATGGTTTTCCCGTCGTGCCGCACCTATCGGTATGCATAACTTGCGCAACCGAGATATAGAATACCCTTTATCTTCTTCGTTGAAATCTTCAGCGCGTACGTTTTCTCTTAGCGCATTGACGATGTCGCTTTTGTCCATAGAAGACCCCTTCTCGATTGCGTATCTTTTCTCTTAGAGCACTGATGATGTCAATGTGTCCAGAGAAGATCCATTCTCAATCGCAGCATTGCTCGCCAGTGCATCCACTCTCTCACTGCAGTTCAACCCAGAATGACTTGGTACAAAGATGAAGGTGAGTATCTGGATTGTCGCATTTTGTATTAATCGCATCCATTGTCTTTGTACATAACCGGTCTTGTTCTTCTGTATCATGTCCATAGAAGACTCATTCTCGATCGTAGCATTACTCACCAGTGCATCCACTCTCTCATCGCCCTTCGTCCCAAGATGTAGCTAATACGAGCAACACTATGATGATAGCTCTATCTGTCGTACGTCCATATATCGGTTTGTGTACGGTGTCCAGTTGTATACGCCGTTGTTCACACACTCACAACATTATGCCGTGGCCCCCGAGCTCATGTAAAAATTGTAGGAAATCAGACCACAACCGTCGAGTTATTCTCGCATTTTTTGTGTTGTTGTATAAAGACTAATTCATTTAAAAACAATACAACATGCTAAATCAAGGTTATATTATGTTATAAGTTAAGTTTAACACTAAGGAATATCAGTATTATTAACATTTTTCATCAATAAATAACTATGGACTTGTAAAATTGTGTAAAATTTCAAAAAAACCTTACCGTGTTCTATCAAACGTTTATAAAAATCAGCCCCCGTTGCACAGGAATTTTGGTTTTTTCCCGTCTGAGCTAGTCGGCCGTATGTTGCAGGGGAAGGGGGTGGCATAAGTTAGAGGCACTCCAAAATAAATGCTTTAGAAATTTACAAAATTTCTGGTCAAATATGATGAGAACGAATGAAGAGCGTTTAAAAAGAACAGAAAGTGTATCATTGGAGACCATTATTAAACGGAAATGGAGATGGACTGTATGCCAGTAAGGGTGTTGACTAGGATAGCTCTCCAATGGCTGGCTGGCGTAGGCAATCGTGGATCTCCACAAATCTCTTGTCTCTGGTGTTTGCTATCATCTCAGACGGAAGCCCGTCTCCCATTTGCTTGGGGTAAATTATTACACTAGTACCTAACATTCTTCCGTACCATGACGTCAAGCTATCCAAAATGTTCTCTTTCTGTCCTCCTCTGTTTCGTCTCCCATCGATTTTACCGGTTGTTACAATGTGTTTTAAACCTCCCTTTCTCATCACATGCCAGAAAAATGATGACTGCCTTTTTCTTGTCTTTGCTTCTGTAAAACTTTGTGTTGAGTGGTGTTGTTAGGCTCCCCCCAGCCCTTCCGAGTTTGTCAGCCTTTTCGTTTCCTGGTATGCCAGAGTGAGCTGGTATCCACTGTAAGACCAGTTCGGATTTTTTGACAACAAGCTGATATTTTGCCGTATGTCCTGAATGAGCTTGTCTTGTCTGGGACATGAGATTAGCCTGGAGAACGGATCTTGAATCGCTAAAGATTGCAAAATTTTTTGCTGACACTTGCTGGTCGTTGAGAATCTGTATGGCTGCAAAGAAGGGCTGTTGCCTCTGCTCTAAAGTTGGTGCATGTTTCTCCTGCTGCCAGAGAGTGTGTTTCTGTGTTTCCATTGAGTGTGTGTGATGTAGATTCCGCTGCCTCCTTTCTGGTATCATCTGTAGCTGAGCTATCTGTGAACACATGTGTCCATGTGCTGGTGGGATATTGCTCTCGTAGCATTTGGAGTGAAATACGTGAGTCATTTTAGCAGTCCATATGATTCTCATCATTCTTCTGTAAAATCACATCTCTGTCCACACAAACAGTCCAAATGCACACAACACAAGAAAACCACTGGCGCAGACTTTAGACATACAACATAGAAATTAGATCAACAAATGTTAAATTCTTCTGTCCACGCAAACAGTCCAAATACACACACGTTTTTTTTAAAAAAGTTGTAACAGTCCAAATACACACAACATGTTTTTAAAAAAGTTAGAAACCACAAGTGCAGATTTTAGACACAACAAAGAAGTAGATTGCAACCAATGTTTAATTCTTCTGTCCACACAAACAGTCCAAACACACACAATATGTCAAAACAAAATGTTAGAAACCCGCTAGTGTAGATTTTATACACAACACAGAAGTAGATAGACGAATGTTGAATTCTTCTGTTCACACAAACAGTTCAAATATGCACACACACAACCTGTCTTGTTTGAACATTGGATAAAGAGTGCGTTCTTGGGACCTACTTTCAAACCATCAATTACAATAAGTGGGTACGTGTCCTCGACTCATTCCTCTATTCTTAGTTCAGAAAGGACGGGTTATCTTCAATCGATTCCCAGGGTCAATCACGCCGGGGTAAAAGGGGGAGGGTAAAGTAGGGTAAGCCCCATTCATCTTGTTTTTTCAAGGGACTGTCCCGTTTTATTTACAAAATGTCACTGGTTTTGTTTTTCAAATACAAATGTAGAAATGTCGCAGTAAAAGGAAGCAATTATGGATTGGTTATTGGTTACTGTGCGTATGGGTTATTGGTTACTGTGCGTCTGTATTGGTTAATGATGGATCCGTTAGTCAGCGCCTGTAGCTTAATCGATAGTGGACTCGATCGATCACAACCCAAGAGTATATGGTTCACACTCCGCGACCGGCAGTTTGGAAGCAAATTTGTTCCAGTTTATTTTTATGAACGGTAATACTATAAACCCACCATTCAGAAAGCAATGGCAAACTACAGAAAGTATAAGTGGTACCTAGAAAATCAACGACTCGTTTACTGTGGTTCATGGAGACGTCCTGTAAAGGATATGCCACGATCATCATTTTCATATTGGTTACTGAGCCGTCATTGCACTCTGGGCAGACAAATAGGTGCTCAGTCTCCCCCAACAGATGTCACAGGGTATGCATACTGGATGGTTCATACAATTATAGAACCATAGGGGTACGGTTAACATCACACAGTAATCCTTTCATGTGTACGAGCAACAACAGTTGACATTTGAATACACCAAAGATGTCTGTAATATACAAGCTTTGTTCGATTTGGTAGACCATCATCATTACACCTTCAGTGAGTAACCATGTGTGCACCGGTCTCTTCCTTACACGTGAGATCTCAATGGTAGTGCACGAATTCCGTAGCACCGGCGATGGTTTCCGATGTAACTTAGAAGATGGTGACAATTTTTTGTAGGAATTTATGTTTTAGTTTTCTAATGAATGTTAGCCCGGCAGCGGCTTTCCCGCCTGATCTTCTCGATTTTTAACTGCCAATGGTTCTTTATGCCTTAACTTTAACAGGGACCTTGTTTTATCGTCTGTCTCTAATATGACTAGGATCTCGATCTCACCTACACTGAGATCAGGGATCTCTGGAAAAATATCCCGATGGCTCCACGAGGGAGCGAACCGTGTACCTTTGTAACGAGAGTCCAGCACCTAACCCGTATGATTTCATTAACACAAATAGATTTGGTTTAATACTCAAAACTTTCCTAGATCCTTGACCTAGATAGTTATTTGTGAATCAATAATGGTCAAAGAATGATGGGAATGTTCGGTGACGTATGCGTCAGTTATTGATTCTTCACATTGCTCTCTTCTTCTTTGCGATCACTATTTTGATGATTATACGCGTATTTGGTGATAGGTCAGACACGTTCTTATGATGATGTCGAATGTTGTCTGGAGGTCATCTCTGATGACATGTACGAGGCGTGTTCAAATGAAAACGGGACTTGTGGATTTATTTAAAAGTATCATACGCAAATTAACAGCTTCAACGGAATTAAACAAAGCAACCACTTGTGAATAAGAATGCACCTGGGTTCATCAGAAAAATCTCCGTATGCATTTAGGCCAGCATCCCACTGTTTAGGTAGACGTCGAATGCCGTCCGAGAAAAAGGTGTGTGGTTGCTCACTGAACCATGTGGTCACCACTGTCTTCACTTCTGCGTCGCTGTTGAATCGCTGTCCCTTTAGTGCTTTCTTCAACGGTCCGAACAAATGGAAATCACACGGGGACAAATCAGGACTATAGGCTGGGTGATGAAGAACTTCCCAATTCTTCTTTGCCAATGTTTCCTGCACAATTTTTGCGACGGCCTTCGACCTTTTTCTCGGACGGCATTCGACGTCTACCTAAACAGTGGGATGCTTGCTAAATGCATACGGAGATTTTTTCTGATGAACCCAGGTGCATTCTTATTCACAAGTGGTTGCTTTGTTTAATTCCGTTGAAACTGTTAATTTGCGTATGATACTTTTTAAATAAATCCACAAGTCCCGTTTTCATTTGAACACGCCTCGTAGTTTTGAATGTAATGTTGTAGGGTTAGCATTCCTTTCTAGTGAGGACACACTTTTTCTATCTTCTTCAAACGCTCCGTATCAACCACTTGTTAACCACTATGATTTGTATGTGATCCGAGTCTAAGAGCGATGTACATTGTGCCAGTTATGAGCCTACAAGTAGGCCTGCACATCCGATTTCTGCAACGCTTTTTATTTACTAGGTTAGCTTCCCTAGGCTCCTACCTCAGCCGCCTAATACGACATGCCCAGCAGGTTACAGTGTTACTATTCTTTGCTCCCCTTGCGATCCCCAGCAACACACGGGCGGTGAGGACATACAGGGGGCAGTCTTGTAGGACATCTTCTGTGGTTTTATCTGCGGTGCCACAGGGACAAAGAGGGGATAGGGATACTCATAGCATGTGTAGGTGTTTTTTCAGCCTGTTATGTCATGTCGTGTGGTTGTCTGTAGCTTAAGCGGTAGTGAGATCGACCACAAGTCAAGAGTATCTGTTTCAGACATATCGGAATGGCAGCTTGGAAGAACATTTGTCTCCTTGGATTTTTACGAACGGTAAACGTAGACATCATCATTCAGAAATCAATGGCGAACTATTGAATTTATAAGTGGTGCCTATAAAATCGACGACTCGTTTAGTGTGGTTGATGGCTACGTCCTGAACAGGATATGTTACGATTTTCATTTCATGTCTGTCATGAGTCAGAAGATGATGATCTGTCCTTTTCTGTCAAGTGTGTGGTAGTCATCGTTATCGATATAAGTGGAAGACAACAGAAAAACTATGTAGCAATGGTAAAACACGTAAACACAAAGTACTGTAGTTTTACCAAATACAAAAACAATTTACAGCAACGTTTCGACCAAAAGGCCTTTATCAAGCAAAGAATACAACAGAAGTGAAGAAATTCACTTCTTTCACAGCACACTACATATAGAATACAACAATAAATTACTAACGGCCCTAAAATGTAAATCTATGACTAAAAACAAATAATGAAATAAATAAATCATCATCGTAGTCATCATTAGATATTCCACATTGCTCAGAACAGACGCAATTGTAGATTAAGATTCATTTCAGGATTGGGCAACAACAGAAGTGATCTATAGCCAAAAGTACACATAGTTGCGCAGAAACATAATTGCAAACGTCAGGCCAATCTGGCACTATAAATTGCGTCCATATAGTCAGATATCTCCCTAGCGAGATAACAGAGGTCAAAAATGGATGTATGCTAAATCAAACATAACGTTCAGCAAATATTTCAATGACACGATAACACTGGAATCGATTCTCTTTCAACAAGTTTACACAGGGCAAGTACATCATTGAAAGTCATCAGTTGACGTGTAATATGGGCATACTGTGTGACCGATTAGCTTAATAATGCATATGCGTTCGACTACCTTTTCGACTCTTATACAAGAGAGTTGTGGGTTTAATCTCTCAATCGACATTCCATATGGCATGAAAGGAATTGGTCCTCCTATCTCCTGCACACTTCTTATTCTTTTGTCATCACACTGCTACAAGGTGTCATGGTTTTCTGTTTTTGTCTTGCACTGCTCTAGTGGCTTGGGTGACTTGTTATTTTTGCTTTTTGACAAGATTCTGCTACCATTCTTTTTCGTGGTCGTCCTCTCGCCTTCTTTCCTGATGTTCTGTTATAGAAGACTGTATACAGTGTAGTTTGCTGCATGTGGCACACCACGTCATTCTTTGTTTCTCAATGTAATTCAGCAAGGTTCTGTCGTAACTTTCTTTCTTATGCTGCTGTTGATGACTTTGTCTTTTCTGGTGTTGATGGTAACCTACCCCCTGCATAATAGGGCCTAGAAATGTGAAGTGACATGCACTTCATACTATAAGGTCTGAAAAAAGGCTACAGAACATTTTTTAATGGGCATACTAAGTTACGTTAGTTTCTGTGCTCGGTTATTCTTTCAGTGTTTTGTAGGGTTTACTGGTCTCGGTTGTTCCCGTCTTGCACGCAGTCACACATTTCCGGATCATTGTCAAGAAAAATAATTCAATGTATGGCCTATTATATTTAACTAGTAACGTCTGTTATAAGAAGGAGAAGATGGAGATATGTTGTGCATACCTTGAGAAGAAATGATCAAAGAATACTAAAGCATACCTTGAGAAGAAATGATCAAAGAATACTAAAGCAAGCATTGAAATGGGAGGCAAAGTGTTCAAGAAAGAGAGGACACTTACTTGGGACCTGTTCTGGCATCTTTGAGGTTGGTTGAGAGCCCAAATGTGTTACACTCCATGAATTAGCGGGAGTTGGAGACAAAATATGGTGCGAGAATTGCAAACGTACAGCACAGCTAGAGAGCAGCAGTTGTTAGTGAATTTGCTTCTTAGACTAGTGGTCTGGGTTCAATTCCCAAGTAGGCGCATAATTTTTCTGACCGTAACAGCTCTCAGGTCAACCCAGCCTCAATTTGGTACCAGGAAAAGCACTGGGAAGTAAAGGTGACCGGCATGATATTGACCACATCACCCATCATGTCAATGAAAATATGGTCCAACACCAGTATTACCTTATATACCACATGGTATAAAAATGGTTTCTTTATATTACTTTTTTACATCACAGCTCACAAAGTTTAAACTTACATTTGAGTTGAAGATCTGGACTACCGGTTTCAAGATGGCGAAGAACGGCAGTGTCTCTACCGCGACAGTGATAAATTAGGACTAGTTCTGTAGTTTGTGCTGGTGAATGTTTTTTTTAATTCTGCACATTGGATATGTATGCTCATCATGGGAATATTGTTTTCGATAGATGGTCATACAGGAGTGTGATAGCGTTTGACAAGTCGCCGCTGATCACTGTCGGGCATGCAGTGTACGATTTCACTTGAATAAGGAGGTTCAGGAATGAGCCCTCTCTCAATCTTAAAAAGTGCTGAAGTCTGCGATACTAGGAAAGAAGGTGCACCAGAAACTATAGTATCATGCACCTCATGTTTATATATGATGATTATACTGTTCCGATAAAACTTATGCTGTTGATCAACCTACAGAGCCTTGCATAGTTAAGTCACTACATTCAAAATTACACAGCATCAGAGATGAGCTCCAGACAACAGTTGACTTCAACATAAGAACACATCTGGCATAACAATCCAAATAGCAATCGCAAGAAGAAGCCCAATATCCTGTTTAGTGAAGATGGGAGGAAAAGCGTCTCGCCGAATGGATTAGCGCTCTCCCATTTGGGAGACCCGAGTTCAATCTAAGATAAAGATATTTTTTCTGTCAGTGGCATAAAAAAATCCTAACCTGAACAGTTTTGCAGTGACTACACTAGCCATGCGATCAATAAATTCCTCAGGCTCATGTCTCCCTGTCATACACTGACCTAAAAAGCGGTAGTACAGGCAGTAACTAGTTTATGTTTTTAGTTTTTTTTACATACAACTTTTTCTTAACAAAATACTGTCAGACATACACATATATATGACATACCCTTCCATGCATTTGCTTGTATTTCTTTTCAATTTCTTGTCGCTGTGAATTGCAGTGTGACGTAAGGATTTGAATAATTGCAGCCTCATTTGTTCCTGTAACACACAAGGTCATAGTATGAGGCACAACAACCAGTGGTCATTGAAAGATTAGTTCTGTCACTTTCTTACTAAAAAGGAGATGAAGTTTGATTTATTTAACCGTAGATATAAAACATACTTTCATAAATGGATGTTTAAGTAGAATAGAGGGAGTGAGATGGTATGATAAGATTACGAACGAGGAACTCAGAGAAAGAACTAAGCAGTTACCAGTGGAGAAAGAGCTAAGGAAGAAATGCTGGCGATGGGTAGAACACACATTGAGAAGACAGACCGGAAGAATTGCAAGATAGGCACTGTTTTGGAACTTGCAGGGAAAGAGGAGTATGGGGAAGGCCTAGACAGACCTGGAGAAGAGAGCTGGAGACTGATATTAAAAGGATAGGTAAAACATGGAAAGGTTGGCAGGAGAGAGGAAGAGCTGGAAGAAGTTTGCTAAAGACCTGTGCTCTATTGGGAGCTGAAAGATGAAGATATAAAACTGATTAATAATATCGTTTATCTGAGGACCCGTACTGTTTGTTGGTGGGGAACACCAGGGAAGCAAAGAACCCGAAGGATTGACTTCATTGCACTAGTCTTTATCCCTTATGGCTTGGTCCTCTCCGCAAAAAATGGCTGAGAGTATTGGTATTGCCAAAAGCACAAACTCCATAGCTTGGCAATATTCCTAAGGTCTTTGGAAAAAATTCAGCCGTGAACAGAATGGCTAAGTCAGGATTCAAACCCACAAGCTATGGAACTCAAGGAAATAGCTTAACCACTTAGTCACGGGTGACACTATGATCTACAAGGCATGTTGTAAAGAATGGATTAATGTGGGGACTCTTCCGTATAATGGCGGGGCGCACATGGGAAGCAAAGAATCGTAACACTGCGACCACCTACAAGAGATGACTACGGTAGGGACTCGCCCTTATGATGGTGGGTCACACAAGGGAAGCAAAGAATAGTAACACTGCGACCTACAAAGCATGTCGTAAGAGTGACTAACTGAGGGACTCAACAAGTGATGGGGATACAAGGGAAGCAAAGAATGGTAACACTGTGATCTACAAGGCATGTCGTAAGAGGTGACTACGATAGGGACTCAACAAGTGATGACGGGATACAAGAGGGAAGCAAAGAATGGTAACACTGTGATCTACAAGGCATGTCGTAAGAGGTGACTACGATAGGGACTTATCCATGTGATGGTGGGGTCCACAAGGAAGCAAAGAATGGTAACACTGTGATCTACAAGGCATGTTGTAAGAGGTGACTACGATAGGGACTCACAAGTGATGACGGGATACAAAGAGGAGCAAAGAATGGTAACACTGTGATCTACAAGGCATTCGTCAAGGGTGACTAACTGAGGGACTCAACAAGTGATGACGGGATACAAGATGGAAGCAAAGAATGGTAACACTGTGATCTACAAGGCATGTTGTAAGAGGTGACTACGATAGGGACTTATCCATGTGATGGTGGGGTCACACAAGGGAAGCAAAGAATGGTAACACTGTGATCTACAAGGCATGTCGTAAGAGGTGACTACGATAGGGACTTATCCATGTGATGGTGGGGTCCACAAGGAAAACAAAGAATAGTAAGAATGCGACCTACATGGCATATCATAAGAGGTGCCTAAGGTAGGTTTTGACTTAGGGCTACCACATACAATAGAGGGTCTGCCCACTCAAACGGGAATTTATGATTGAGTGATTGGACCATCATCATTGCAATTTCCAGATAGTCAATTTGCAAGTGTTTTACTGTGACAACTTCTGAGTTTGCGCTCGTCTCTTTTATCTTTCAGTTTATCCCTAAGTCTCTTTTTAAAAGATATATGTCCCTTTGCGCAATATTGTTTTCCACATAACTCAGTCATCAGCTAGTTTTTACCATTTGCTGGGACCAATAGAAAAGCTCTTCTCTGATGTCTTGCAGACAACCTAATATCTGAGGTAGAGGTATGCCTTGGTGCCTTTTCCCTTCCGAAAATTCACAGACTTGTGGTAAGCGGCTATTGTCCATTCTTCTACAGACCATCTCTCCCTTTCTCCTATTTTCTTGCATTGCGTTTTCAACTCCGCCTCCAGGTTTTCCTGGGTCTTTCGACCTCTTTACCCTGGGGTTCCATCGGAGGTCCTGTCTTGTGATGCTGTCAGGAGGTCTCCTCAGTGTGTGTCCTATCTATCGCCACCTTCTGCCCCTTATCTCTTGTTTCACCTGCTGTTGTCCCGCTCTATCTCACAGTTCTTTGTTTGTGATCTTGTTATACCATCGTAGATGGAGTATCCTGTGCGGGCATCTATTGATAATTGTCTGCAACTTTGTGGTGTTCCGTTTAGTTGTTCTCCACATCTCCTCTCCATACAGAAAGATAGCCTTGACATTTGACATCAGGTCATGCATCATTTTTAACAAAAAGAACAAGTTAAACTTATGAACTTACCAAGACCTTTCATGGCCTTTCGGAGACCCTCAGCTGCCTTCTCTGCGTCATAAGGATGAGCTGGTTGAACAGTACCCTAAGAAAAGAAATAAAACAGAAAAGTATAATAATGATAGGTCAATAAATTATGGCAAACAGTCATAAAATAAACAAAATTGAAAACTCGTTATCATAGCATGGAGCATACTGGATGAGATGCACACAAGTGCATTCGTTAGTAAACTTGCTTCTTATGCTAGTGGTCCATGTTTAGTTCCACAGAGGGAGCGGAATATTTTTCTGATCTTAGCGGCTCTCAGGTCGACCCAGCCTTAATTGGGTACCATGAAAAACAATAAGAAGTAAAGCGGTCGTGGGATGTTGACCACATTTCATCCATCATGTGCACGGTCAATGAAAATACAAGCTTAACACTGTATTTCCCAATATACCTTGAGGTATAAAAAGGGTTGCTTCACTATATAGGACAATACTTCTTCGAACGCTACACATCGACCATTTGTTTACTCTTTGTGATTTGTATGTGATCCTAGCCCAAGAGCAATTGAACGTTGTGCCAGTTATGAGCCTTCAAATAGGCCAGTACATCCGATTTCTGCTACACTTTTTATTTATTAGGTAGCTTCCTATGCCCCTAACTAGCACGCCTGCCCAGCATGTTCGTATCGCGTTGGACGGTGGGTGACAAGCCCCCTGTGAGTGTAGTTCAATTCCGTGGGCTTGCAGCAAAGCCACAGGTTCTCAAGATTTATGGTGTCTGGCACGAACCGAATGGTTACGATGTCCATGGCACCGAGCCGAAGAGCTGAAAGCTTAAGTGCTTCTGGATCGGGGAAAAAAAAAATGTCCCTAACTTAGTTGCCTTGTAGGTCGCAGTGTTACTATTCTTTGCTCCCCTTGTGGCTCTGCAACACACAGGCGATATTGGGTAATACAGTGTTAGGCCTGTACTTTTCATTGACCAGAAGTGCATAATGAGTGACACGGTTAACAGCTCAGTATTTCTCTGGTACCAAATTAAGAGTGCAAATACGGTTTCTGCATGCTTTTTCTTTGGGTTCGCCTCCTTATGTCAAAGACTGAGGATAGGAAAATCTGGATCTAGGAAGTCTAACTCCTAGGTGAGCCAGAGCCCTGTTAGCCTTGGATCTCACTGGCAAAGTTTTCCGGTCACCACCCATGATAGGTGGGGTTGACTTGTGGGTGTAGTCGTGTCAACACCTAAGAGGACTTCAGTGTCCTGGTCTAGGCACCAAATTTATATTATGTAGCAGACCCGGTACTCAAAAAGGACTTCAAACTTCTGAAGTTCTGAGTGCGCAGGAGGTTAGAGAGCCAATTTCTTTCCTCATGTATTAAACATCGAGTGTGGGATTGTACTCACAACCATCTGGTGTCTGAGTCAATAGGTGAATGCTTATGCATTATGCTAATCCGTCACATCAAACGTGTCTGGGTTACTGCAACTAATTTATTATACTGCTGGGGAAAAACATATTTAAAAAACGTCTGTAGCCTTTTCAGACCTTAGAGTGTGCCGTGGTTCGCAAGGGGAGCAAAGAATAGAAACACTGCGACCTACAAAGCATGTTGTAAGAGACGACTGAGGTAGGGACCTAGAGCAACTACCCTAGTAAATAAAATGCATTGCAGAAATCGGATGTGCTGACCTACTTGTAGGTGCATAGCTGGTACAACATACAATCACTCTTAGGCGCAAGAGGGCCAATTCCTGACCTCACATGTGAAACGTTGAATGTGGGATTGAACCCCACAACCTTCTTGTGATCGAGGTGATAGACAAACACTTATGCAATATACTAATCCGTCCCACTAAAAGTCTCGGTCACTGCAACTAATTTATTATACTGCAAAGGCAGGGCCAACTCTACTGACAATGATTAGAATCAAGATTTGTACTTTCAACTCAGTTACAAAACAACTACTGTCGTTCACGCGTATAAATGCAACTAAATAATGAAACACCAAACACAGCTTCTAATTGTATTAACTAGGATATAAACTTAGTCTGGTTTTATTTTTCAGAACAACTTCTCAGATAGCAACCCTCACAAGTTTCTTTATCTTCAACAGCATTTGTTCAAATCAGTAAATGTCATTCTATCTGAATGAAAAACAACTTAACTACAATTCATGTATTAAAGAGAGCAGTCCGACTTGTTTATTTAACCTATTGTTCACCAAGACCAAGGAGTCAAATATTTGTTCTCCCAATTTCAATTTGCATTTTTAAAAAGGTTTTAAAAAGTTTTAAAGCTGAAGGATTTACTTCATTGCACCAGGTTTTTATCCCATATGGCTCGCTTCTTCTCCACAGAAATGGCATGCCACCTGCCGAGAGTATTGTACAAAGCACAAACTCTGTAGCTCCTACAACAATCCTAGTGGTCTCTGGAAAAATGCACTCGTGAACAGAACGCTGCAGTCTGGATTCAAACCCATGACCTTCGACTCGAAAGGCAAGAGCTTAACCACTTAGCCAAGAGACCTCTTCATTTGTATTTTTTATGCATGCTTATATGCTTCCTGCATGGTTAACACTGCATTGTATTTGCTAACACAGTGATTGATTGGTTGGACCATCATTAATGCACTTCAGTGAGTAACCATGTGTGCTCCAATTTCTTTCTTACACAGGAAGATCTCAGCAGCAGTCACGAACTCGTAGCACCTGCGAGGGTCCCCAATGAATTTTGATAATTTTGAAGGTGTTGACAATATTTTTCAAGGAATTTTACTTTTTAATCTTTCTAATGAATTTTGAATGGGCAGCGGCTTTCCAGTCTGTTATCAATTTTAAACTGCCATGGGTTCTTTTACATGCTCAACATGAACACGGGAGCTACGCTTGTCTCCAATATGAATAGTAACTTGATCTCACCTACAATGAGATCAGGGATCTCTGGAAAAATATCCTGATGGTTTCACTTTGGAACGAACCAAGTACCTTTGGAATGAGAGGCAAGCACCTAACCTCTACGCCAAACAGACCCCTAAGGGGTCTCTATGCTGAAGTAGTTAAGACGTTTGACTGGAATTCTGAAGATTATAGGTTCGAATCCGGATCAAGTCACATGTACAGTTTTTCTGGAGATCCCTAGGATTGTTGCCGGAGCTACGAAGTCTGTGCTTTGTGCAACACTTCGTAGGCAGCATGCCATTTAGGCCAAGAGGGACTGAGCAATTTTGGTAAATCCAGTGCAATGAAGTCAATCCTAAGCCTTTATAATTTATACCCTTAATAGGCTACATGGCAAACACGTAAAAACAAAGTACTATAGTTTTACAAAATACAGAAACAGTGACGATAAACAGCAACATTTCGACCAAAAGGTCTTTATCAAACAAACGATACAACAGGAGTGACGAATTTCAAAGAACACTTACAAATGGACTGTTACAGAAACATTCAAAAGTATCTAATGAAAATCTGGGAATAAAAACGAATAGCGAAATGAGTGCAATACAAAACTAGAAGTGAAAAAAAAGAGAAACAATAAACAATCAAGTGAATATAGAACTTATTATATGAAGCAAATACACATATGAGGAGACTACGGCTAGAGTACTGCATGAAGGAAAACTGACAGAGGCCTCGAAATAAAGACTGGTGTGCGACAGGGCTGCCTTTATCGCCCTTCCTTTTCCTGCTGGCTATTGACTGGATAATGAGATCAACAACTGTCAAGGGAAGAAATGGAATACAATGGACCATGATGAGTCAATTGGAGGATCTGGATTTTGCAGATGATCTAGCACTCCTCTCTCACAACCATCAGCAGATGCAAGAGAAAATAACAAAACTAGAAACAGTCTCACAGCAACTAGGCCTGACTATTCATGGGGAGAAAACAAAGATCATGAGATTAAATGCTGGTTCCAGAGACCCAATCTTATTGAGAGGATCACCACTAAAAGAGGTGGACACATTTACATATCTGGGAAGTGTCATCAACATTCAAGGTGGCACAGATGAAGATGTTAGGTTAGAATACAAAAGGCAAGATCAGCATTTGCCATTCTGAAGAACATATGGAGTTCAAGAATGATTAGGAATAAAACTAAGATAATGATATTTAACTCAAATGTCAAGTCTGTCCTTCTGTATGGAGCAGAGACATGGAGAACAACTAAAGGGAACACCAAAAGTTACAGACATTCATCAATAGATGTCACAAAGATACTACATCTGAGATGGTATGTACAGGACCACAGAGAACTGTGGGATAGGACAGGACAACGGCAGGTTGAACAAGAGATAATGAGCAGAAGGTGGAGATGGATAGGACACACACTGAGGAAACCCCCTGGCAGCATCGTGAGACAGGCTCTCCGATGGAACCCCAGGGCAATAGAAGTAAGGGAAGACCCAGAAACACCTGGAGACGGGAGTTAGAGATGGAATGCAAGAGGACGGGAGAGAGTGGCGAGATCTGGAAAGGATGGCCTGGATAGGCGGGCTTGGTTAGGACCTATGCTTCCTAGGGCGAAGGGTGAAGAAAGAAGAAATACACATATAGATTACAAGGCATGAGATGAGAAAGTACTAAGAAGCATAGGAATGTAATGCGTTAAGTTCAAGAGTCGAAGGTAACATACAACGAAATATACAGTTCTCCAGAGCAAATCGACTACGGTCATCAGAGCAACATGATCGGATGGCTGTGACCTGGATATCGCAAGCTTCTGAATGGTCAGTATCACTGAAATGAGTGGCTACAGGGATCACAGAGCATTGGCGTATATTGCGCAAGTGTTGGGCAAATCGGTCACTGAGCCTCTTGCCGGTCTCACCAATATAGGCCTTGTTGCACCACTTGCAGGTGATGGCATATATAATATTACGGGACTCACACGTGAAACTGTCTTCAATAACAAACGCGGCTATTGGAAAAGACACAGTGCGGGTCTGTATTACATAAGCACACATATTGCAGCGCCGACTGCCACACTGGATGGTGCCAAAATGACTGGATATTAGGCTTGAGGCGACTGTGTACCAACATATCCTTAAGACTTATGTCCTGTCTGTACGCCACCAAAGGATAGTGTTGGAAGACTGAGCGTGTCTCAGGATCGGACTGAAGAATACAGAGATGACGGAATAAGACTTTCTTCACAAGGGAACTATGAGGGTGGAAAGTTAAGATAAGTTTCACCCTGTCAGAATTGGAAGTTCTTGCTGGTTGGAAAGGGCCTCCTGGCGAAATTTGCTGAAGCGATGCATAGCAGATGCAAGCACATTCTCCGGGTATAGGCGCTTGTGGAAGAAATCAAGCATCTCGTGAGCTCTATCAAGAAAATCATCATCCTCGCTACAGAGGCGACGAAGGCGTAAGTGTTGAGAGAATGGTAAAGAGTCCCGACAAGTCTGGGGATGGGAAGAGGTATAAAGGAGAAAACTATGTGCATCAGTAGGCTTATACAGGGTGTTCAACTTAAAAGCAGCCTGTGAATGGAGCTAATCTGGCATATATGTATGGAAATGAGAAGGTTCAGTTATGACGTAGTATAGGTCAAGGTTGTGTGATGGTGTGTAATTGTAGTGCGGGAAAGGGCGATGAACAAATGTGACGTAGGACAAGCTAGTCAGAACCGGTTTAAATAGTAAATAGACAAGATGCAATGCGTACCTGGCAAATTTCTATTTATCACTGGGGCTGCTTTTAAGTTGAACACCCTGTAGTATACTGATGTAGTGATAGTGATAGGCTGATGGTGGATAGGCTGATGGTGATAGTGTTGTCAAGAAAGTTGACACAAGAGGTAAGAGGTAAAACTATAGTACTTTGTTTTTACGTGTTTCGCTATTTTAAGAAGTTTTACTGCAGTCTCCCCCCTTTTTAATAGGCTACAGTTGAGTAATTTTCAGGAAGATTTTGTGAAACTACATCCACTTGTCTTCAATTTGATATATAATAATTCATATTGTAAATCATATTTAGAAACAATATTTTAATTTTGCTTAACTACGAGTGCAATTTTTTTAAATAAAAAAGGATTCCGTTCAGGTGCAAAAAAAACTGTGTAGCGAATCAGTTAAGAACATTTGAATCTTGATGGCATTTTGTCTTTTAGTGGCCACACAGACGAGAAAAATAAAACTTAACTTCTATAAAAATCCAAGATTATAACTAAACTTATAAAACAGTTCTTTCTAAATAAACGACGGTTTTAAAACAGCTCTTTCCCAATTTTCTTCAACTACCAGGCGTTGCCGCTAGTTCGTTACTCATTGGACATTGGTCCCGTAAACGCCATTAAACTAACAAAGTACACACTACACAGCAGAGGAAGCAAAGTTTCAGTGAACCGGTTAAACTTTAAAACGATAGAAAGTAATAATAAAACAGTGTAAATAAACTTCAACTTACCCATTGTGTTGGGTAGACTGGTACTGGTACTGCTGCCATTGTGTATATTAAAAGTTGTTTAGAGAAAAATGGTATTAGTTTGAATAAAACTTCTGCAGAAGATTCTTGTTCCTCTCAGACGAAATTCAGACAACTGCTAGGAATCAAAATAGACGGATTCGTAATCGGCGTGGTATTTAACCAGATAAAAATAGAATGATTCGCACTCGGTTTAGACTGAACGGCAACTTGTTTGTTTGTTAGGAATATGTTACAAAACAACTTATTTTTAATTGACTTCACATTGCGGGTGTTTGTGAAGTGTGTAATATTTTTGTACGCTAGGATGATTTTGTGTAATAACATTCAGACCATGGCCTAGTTAGTCATCAGATCATCATCATTGCAGTGCATTGCAATAATTGACATTGCATTGCTATTATATATAGCCGTCCATCGCAAGCGATGACAACAATCTCAGACGTGTGCTGTTGCACCTCTCTGGTGTGCGAGTGACTGTAGAGTCAATCCTAGAACAGAATCCCCGACCACAGGTGGGGCATACATGATCAAGGTTAGACATGTGCGTGTTGTGTGCTCTGTCTTTTCGCGCTGCTCGTTTTCTCTGTGACTCAACAATACGATGATTCTCAGCTATTCGGGTTCCTCTTTGTTGTTACAGCGCACATTTGGCGATCTTGCCAAGGATTCCAGCACGTATTGTCTATATCGAAGCATTTCAGAGACACTTTAAGAGTGTCCTTAAAGCGTTTTTCTGTCCACCAGCTAAACGTCTGCCCCCTTCAAGCTCGTCATACATCAATTGTTTTGGGATGCGTTTATCAGGCATCCGAGCAATGTGACCGACCCATCTCACTTGGGCCTTCTGCAACAGGGTGTTGACGCTTGGGATCTTTGCTCTTGTGAGGACTTCGCTTTCTGGAATTTTGTCCTGCCAGTTTATTTTTAGTATTCTGCGTAGACAGCTTGTGTGAAATGGTTTAATTTTCTTGCGTGTCTGCTATATACTGTCCATGTCTCGCTTGGTACAGCAGCTGATTAGCACTATGGCCTGGTAAACTTTCAGCTTTGTGACTATGCTTATCACCTTCCGTTCCACACAGTGACACTAACCTTCGAACGCAGCACTGGCTTTGGATATCCTATTGTTGACCTCAGAATCTATATTTGCGATCTGGATAGGAGGCTGCCAAGATAAGCAAAGTTGTCCGTTGACTGGAGACGCTGGTATTTAATGTTGATGACTGGATCGTAATACTGTTCTCTAGGGCGGGCTGGAACATGACCTCTGTTTTTTTGTGTTAATGGTGAGGCCAAACCTATCACAGGCCATTGAGAACTTGTCCATGTAAGTCTGCATTTCTTCCGCAGAGTTGGTAGCGAGGGCGCAGTCATCAGCAAACAACAGGTTTTAGATAGTTGATTCTTTTACTTTGGTGAAGGATTTTAACCTCCGAAGATTGAATAGATTACCGTCTGTCCTGTATCTAATCTTTACCCATGTTCGTCGCCTTCCCAAAAGACATCCGTGAGCATGGCAGCAAACATCATGCTGAAGAGTGTTGGGGCCAGTACACAGCCCTGTTTGACGCCGTTGGTGACATGGAAGGCTTCCGACAGCTCCCTTCGTCAAGTACACGTGCCATCATGCCCTCGTGAAACTGTTGGACGATCTTAATGAATTTCACTGGGCATCCCAATTTTTCCATGATCTTCCATAGACCCTCTCTGTTGACGTCAAAGCCTCGTCAGATCGACGAAGACCATGTAAAGGTTACGGTGCTGCTCTTGGCATTTTTCCTGTCATTGACGAGCAGCAAATATCATGTCTGCTGTTCCACGACCTGCTCTGAAGCCACATTGGGTCTCAGGGAGTGTCCTGTTCCAGGTGATCGATTAATCGATTTAGGAGGACTCTGGCCAGTATTTTGCCAGCAATTGACAGGAGGAGATCCCCTGTGATTATAGAGGCCTGGCGGTTTCCTTTCCGCTTGTACAGGTGGACAATAGTGGCATCCTTTAGTTCCTGTGGCACACGTTCGTTGCATCAAATGGATGTAAATAACTCTGTCAATTTTAGCATCAGCATGGGCCCTCCTTCTTGTAGACTTCGGTTGGTATTGAGTCCGCACCCGGTGCCTTCCGCTGGACATCTGGCTTGTTGCCTTCTTGACCTCTTCTAGGGTAGGTGGAATATCAAGCTTGGCATTGATTGGGACCTGGGCATGCGCTCTATGGCTTCATAACTTCTAACTCATATGGCTTCATAACAACTCGCATTGCTATTATATGTCTACCAGACTACTAAAATAAAATGGCAGGACAAAATTTCAGATACCGAAGTCTGAATAAGAGCAATGATCCCAAGCGTCAACACACTGTTGCAGAAGGCCCAAGTGAGATGGGCTGGTCACGTTGCTCGGATGTCTGATAAACGCATCCCAAAACAATTGATGTATGACGTGCCTGAAATGGGTAGACGTTCAGCTGATAGACAGAAAAACCGCTTAAATACACTCTTAATGTGTCTCTGAAATGCTTCGATATAGACACCACGTGCTGGGAATCCCTTGCGCAATATCGCCAACTGAGGCGTTATAACAAAACAAGAGGAACTCGCATAGCTGAGAAACGTCGTACCGTTGAGGCAAGATAAACGAGCGGCGCGAAAAGACATACATACAACACCCGCATGTCTAACCTTGATCATGTATGCCCCACCTGTGGTGGGGATTGTGTTCTAGGATTGGACTCTACAGTCACCTCCGCACACACCAAAAAGGTGCAGCAGCACACATCTGAGGCTGTTGTCATCATCGCTTGCGATGGACGGCTATTATCATTGCTATTTAAGGAGTTTGGAGTTAACCGTTGTAGAAGAATAAATGGATGGGGGCAGAATGAGTGTGTTTATCTAGAAATGATAATGTTGTCTATAGCGGTCTCCAACATCCCAAAACACATCTTGCAAGATTGCCCCACCCTGAGCAGCGTGGGAATGGAAGTCTGGCCAAAAGGAACAACCTTTCAAAACAAACTATAGAGAACTCACCGCCCTGTATATGACACATATCATGATAGTCGCATAACAGTAGTTGATCGCAAAAGATGAAAAGAAGGCATCATATTTCAGTCTGGAAGGAGCATTTTGATGTGGGTGACAGAGTTGACCCAATTTATTACCTTCATAGACACCAACAAACCACACTGTTTCGGTGGTGACTAGCCCCTGCGGGTTGCTAGGGGCATCTATATAGAGACAGGGCTTCCAATACAGACGAATGTCCGCGCGGAAAAGGGATTCAGACCGACGAACACATACTTCAGGACTGTCCTGAAAGAATTTTGCCGGCAGCGCTTTCCAGTCTGCCCATCTCTATTTTGAAATGCCAATGTTTCTTTTACGTGCTCAACTTGAACACGGGACCTACGATTTATCGTCCGTCTTCGATAGGACTAGAAACTCGATCTCACCTACACTGTGATCAAGGATCTCTGGAAAAATATCCCGATAACTCCACGAGGGATCGAACCGAGTACCTTTGAAACGTGAGACGAGCACCCAAATTCTACGCCACGGAGACAGTACAACCACCATTTTTACTACAAATTATCTACTCGAGCCCCATTCTGCGTTTTAAGCAGCAGTTGCCAATATTATTGGTACAACAAATTGTGTTTACCATTTCTAGATTAAAAACTGCTAATAATATTCAGAACGAAAGTCAACTAAAGCATAACAATAATAGAAGTACATGTATATGCTCGCAGTTATGGACACCGCATGCTAGTGACTCATACAAAGCGATCATGTTGAAACATCTGGTGAGCATAAGAAATACGTACTGCGACACACAGATAGTAGTAGGACATTGTTTGTTCGGTCAAAATGGAGAGGGAAGGGAGGGGAGAGAGATTTTTTAAAAATTCTTGTCTATTGTATAGCCAATGTTTTTTTTTCTTACATAGAGTAGTCATCATCATTATCAGGTGCCGTACCGACTGGCGTAGGCGATCATGGATCTCCACAAATCTCTGTCTCTGGTGTTTGCTATTATCTCAGATGTTGACGCTCTTCCGTGCCATGAAGTCAGGCTATCCAAATTTTCTCTCTCTGTCTCGTCTCCCCTCGATTTTACCAGGCGTTACAATGTGTTCTAAACCGCCCTTCCTTATCACATGCCCGAAAATTGTCTCTTTCTAATATTGATGATAAGCTTTCTCTGTGTCTTGACCTCATTTTTCATACCTCCACATTAGTCACGCAGAGGAGTATCATTGACAATTAATGGGGCGCAAATAACGAAGAGATAGCGACATGGCGTGCTAATTCCTGGCCAACGTGGGCCAAACAATGTAGTCCGTTGGATTACATGTTTCTTGATCATTAACTTTGGAATCCTCTTCTTCTTTGAATGCTCCATGTCGACCACTTGTTAAACCACTCTTTGTGATATGTATGCGATCCGAGCCTAAGAATGATTTTACTTTGTGCCAGTTATGCCCCTACTTCTTCAGTGATATCTGGTCATGTGCTTAATTTAATGTGAACCACAAACTGGAAAGTCAGCTTCAGATCTGTCAGGTTTCCCAAAGCTTAGTTTTCAGGTCGACTGGATGTGGCCACATGTTGCTTTTCAGTTCACCCAGGAGAGGACAGTCTTGCATCACATGCTCCTGTGTCTGTTCCGCCTGCTAACACTGGCAGAGAGGTGCGCCTACAAGTAGACGAGCACATCCGATTTCTGAAACGCTTTTTTTTTACTAGGTTAGCTTCTCTAGGTCACTACTTCTGTTGCCTCTTATGGCATGCCTTGTAGGTCGCAATGTTACTATTCTTTGCTCCCATTGCAGACCCACGCAACACACATGAGTCAACTATATTAATATTATTAGTAGCAATATATTGGTTGTCCCCCAAAGTTGCTCCAATTGATTGTTTCCTTCCCTGAGGGCATGAAAGCCAGCATACAGTTCGATGGCAGCACATCTGATAGTTTTGAGGTTAAGAGTGGAGTCAAGCAGGGATGTGTCCTTGCCCCCACTCTCTTTGGTATCTTCTTAGATCCTTTTGAACCACGCCTTAGGGGACGCTGATGGTGATGTTTTCATCCGCACTAGATCTGATGGTTCACTGTTTAACTTGGCTCAGCAAGAGCCAGACAAAAACGACGGAAATACTTCTCAGGACCTCCTTTTCGCTGACGATGCTGCCTTAGTCGCCCACAGTGAGACCACACTGCAAAGTCTAATTAATAATTTGTCAAAGGCATTCGACCTCTTTTCTCTGACAATAAGTGTCTCCAAAACAGTTGTATTATGTCAGGAGGTAAGACATCAAACATCACTTTAAATGGCGACCATCTAACACCAGTGCAAAAATTCTGCTATCTTGGGTCCACGGTCACTGCCAGCCTTTCTCTTGACGAGGAAATCAACGCTCGTATAGTGAGTGCCGCTACTACATTCGGCAAACTATCAAAGCGAGCGTGGGACAACAAAAATTGACATTGCAGACGAAGACTCAAATATATCGAGCCTGTGTAATTAGTTTTTTACTATATGGCTCAGAAACATGGACAGCCTACTCAAGACACGAGAGGAGACTTAACATCTTTCACCTTCGATGTCTCTCCAAGATTATGAACATCAGGTGGTACGACAAGATAACCAATACTGAAGTACTACAACGTGCAAATCTGCCTTCCATCATGGGCATGCTCAGCAGTAGCGACTAAGATGGTTGGGACATGTGAGAAGAATGAAACTTATCGCATACCAAAACAAATGTTGTTCTGTGAACTTCGGAGGAAGAGGCACCAGGGCAGACCACTGCTCAGATATAAAGATGTCTGCAAACCTCAATGAAAAACTTTTCTATAGATCCCAGCACATGGGAGGACTAGCTGATGACAGAGTTGTGTGGAAAGCCAAATTACGGAAGGCGCAGAGTCTTTTGAGAAGAGACTTATGTCGAGCTGAACAACAAGAAGAAAAGCGAAAACTCAGAAGTTGTCACAGTAAAACACTTGCCTATTGACCGTCTGTAAAGATGAAAAGGGCCATATATATAGTAGCAATAATAGTTTCGCAATTGTGAGAGAGATTAGCGTAATGCATACGCGTTCCGCCTATCGGCTCGGACACAAGAGGGTTGTGAGATCAATCGCACTCGATGTTCCACGCATGAGGAAGGGAATTGGCACTCAAACCTCCTGGGTGCACATTAGGTCCTAGAAATATAAAATGACAGGCACTTTATACCCTACGGTCTGAAAATAATACGGGCAATTTTATTTTATTAGTATTGCAATCATCACATGGCACCCGCACCTTCACAACCAACAGTCTGATGTGCCCTAATTTATAAAAACGTTGGACAGTACTACAGTACAAGATATGGTCAACATGTCCCAAGCGTTAACACCCTGTTGCAGAAGGCCCAGGTGATGGGTAGATAACGTTGCTGAGATGCCTGATAAACGCATCCCAAAACAGGTTATGTATGGCGAGTTCGAAGGAGGCAGATGATCAGTTGGTTGAAAGAAAAAAAGACGCCTTTAAAACACTCTTAAAGTGTATTAAAGTGCTTAGACATTGACACCATATTCTGTGAATCCCTTGCAAGATCGCCAAATGTGGCACTGTAACAACACAAGAGGAACTTCCATAGCTGAGAATTGTTGTACTGTTGAGGCGCATAGAAAGCTAGCTGTGGGAACAGACAGAACACACAGGTCTAACCTTGACCTGTGGTAGGGACTTGTGTTCGACAGTTGGACTCTACAATCACCTCTGCACACATCAGATAGGTGAAGACATGTGAGACTGTTTTCATCATCGATTGCAATGGACGGCTATATTATAATTACAAGATATCATGACGGTGTAGCTGGAAACCCCACCCTCAGTTCCTAATCTGATTAGACATCAGTGTGCTACTGACCTTCTATTCTCAGTAGGTTTGTAATGCATTTGTATTAGCTGTTGTCATCATGGGCGCCCACACCTTACGGCAAAGGTAAGGGGGTGGGGTGAAATGAAAATCGTGGCATATTCTTTACAGGCCTTCAACCAAAGTAAACGAGCCGTTGATTTTCTAGGCACCACTTATGCGTTCAGTAGTTTGTCATTGCTTTCTGAATGGTGAGGTCCATTTTTACCTTAAGTAAAAATCCACACTGGAACAAATTTGCTTTTAAATTGCCCGCAGCAGAGTTTGAACCAGGTGTTCTTGGATTGTGATCGAGCTCAATACAGCTAAGCCACAGATGTCCACATAAGGAGGTGGGGTGCGCCTGGAAAATGACTTTTTGATAAACCATGTTTTATGCTAACCTGGTTTTCTCAATTTCCGCATAGCAAACTAGAAAATGAAATTTGTAAAACTCATTTTGCCGCCACTGTAAAAATATGTGTGGACACCTATGGCTGACATTGCTAGCTGTCAAATCAAGAAAGAACAATAAACACTGAGATATGGTAGTGGTGGTTTAATGGAAGAATCAAAATAACAATTAAGAATAACACTGGTTTTGTTTATGAAGTGTTACAGATGAGGGAGATGAAATCTGCATTACACACCTCTAAGGAAACACAGAGACACACTCTCTGGCAGCAGAAGAAACTTGCACCAACTTTAGACCAGAGGCGACAGCCTTGATGACGCTAAGAGTTTTACAAGTTTACATGTTCACTTGTACTGGGTGCACTCAATGTGGTACTTTAGGGTAGGGAAAAATAAAAGTGAACTGAGCGGGCGATCTGTGGAATACCAGGAAATAAAACAGCAGACTGATTGGCCAAGAAAGGTCCTGCAGGAGAGCAACCGGATGTGCCAGTTACCTACCACCAAAAGAAAAGGATGATTAAATCAATCAGAAAGCCACAAATACCAACACAAGACGATTACTATAATATGAGCAGATTGGAACAAGTTGTCATTCTGTGCCTTAGAACAGGATAGAATCGACTCCGCAGTCACATGTATACAAAATTCAAGATTGGCAATTCAGCCATGCATACATGTGGACAGGCACATCAGACTGCAGAGCACATACTTCAAGATTCCCCGAATATGATATACTGAGGCAAACTCACTGGCTTAACGAAACAATACTCTACAGAAAACTACACAGACCTCTGTGTGAGCTACAAAAGACGGTGAAGTTTATACAAGAGACAACATTGAATATATAAACAATATTTCAAGCGACCGAAAGGACGGACAGGCTATCCAGATTAGAATCCAGGACCTTTGTAATGGAAGGCAAACTAATTAGCCACAGAGGCCCCACAACAGGGCACAACAGACATTACCAACAACAAATTTATAATAGTACTAAAAAAGTCAAAACCTTTTTTGTGCATCATGGATATTTATATTTTGCTCCAAAAAAATGTACTGAAATTCTATGCAAAAGTTCAAACACAATCCAAAGAGATATAATAATTCTTGCAAGCTATACTAAAATGTATGACTGTTTATACATTAGATAGAAAACAAATACATTTAAAAAACTAAAGATGTGCTAAAGTTGGCAGTCTTGATCAGCGATCCAATACTTTGAAGAAGTAGTCAACCTGGAAAATAAGAAGTAAAAATGAAATCTTGGTGTTTATCAGTTATATGAGGACTATCATTAGAGGGGTCTCTGTGGTTTAGAGGTTAGGTACTCGACTCTCATGCCAAAAGTACCAGGTTCGCTCCCTCATGGAGCCATCTGGATATTTTTCCATAGATCCCTGATCAAAGTGTAGGTGAGATCGAGTTTCAAGTCCTATTGGAGACGGGCGGTAAACCGTAGGTCCTGTGTTCAATTTGTGCACGTAAAAAACCCTGTGGCGGTTCAAAATCGAGAAGAGCAGGCTGGAAAGCAAATGCCCTGACAAAATTTATTAGAAAAGATTACAAATAAAATTCCTACAAAAATATCATCACCATCTTCAAAATTACATCGGGGATGTAATTAAGTCACTCCTGTTTGTTCGTTTGCTTGATAAAGGCCTTGTTGGTGAAACGTTGCTGTATTTTGTCATTGTTTTTGTAATTTGTAAAACTACAGTACTTTGTAATTACGTGTTTTGCCAATCAAATAGTTTTACTGCAGTTCCATATATATATACTCTACGTTTTCTGCATATCGTTATTCTTTGTTTCCAAGGGGTCTCTGTGGTGTAGAGGTTAGGTGCTCGGCTCTCTTCCAAAGGTACTCAGTTCATTTCTTTGTGAAGCCATCAGGATAAATTTTCAGAGATGACTTTTGGTCTTCCCTGATGTTCTGCTATAGAAGATCTAGAATAGAGTCTGGGTGACCAAACCATTTCATTTTCTGTTTCCTTTTTTTAGTGTAATTCAAGCGTGGTCTTGTTCCAACCTTCTCTCTAATGCTGGTATTTGTGACTCTTTGTCTCTTCTGGTGTTGTTGGTGAACTTTCAGAGACCACACATTTTTCATGTGGTTATTACTAACATTTTCTGAAACAATCCAGAAAAATGATGCAGAGAAAAACAAACAGAGAATATACCCAGAGCTAGACAACATAAATATATTAAATAGAAAAGCGCAGACCACAGTCTTCAGACTTAGAACGGGATACTGCAGTCTCAGATGCCACTGTGTATTGCCGGGGCTCCAAAGGGGAGCAAAGAATATAAGAGTCGACCTACAAGGCATTGCGTAGAGGTGACAAAGGTAAGGATCTAGAAAAGTTAACTTAGTAAATAAAAAGCATCACAGAAATCGGATGTGCTAGTCTACTTGTAGGCGCATAACTAGCATAACGTACAATCCTCTTAGGCTCAGATCACAAACAAATCACAAAGAGTGGTTTAACAAGAGGTCGATATGGAGCATTAGAAGAAGCAGTTTCAGAGCCCGGCTACATAGAATGGGTCTCAGGGACTCGGCTGTCTGCACCAGAGGAGCACCAAAGCAGTCCTCAAAGCATATCCTGTAAGACTGCCCCACCCTGACCAGTGTGAGAATGGAAATCTGTTAACAGAAACAACAAAACAAACTATGGGGAAGAAGGGCAGGTGAAGACCTCAAGCACACCACCCTGTTTATGACACATAACAGAGCAGTCTCATAGCAGAAATTAATTGCAAATGAAGAAGACTAACTATCATCAGAAGGCTCAGATAATGGACATATAAAATATAACTACAGCTACGTTGAGAAATGTGAGCAGTTTTCTTACCTCCAATGGAGCATCTTCAGGCAGGTCTGTACAATGAACTGCATTCTGTACTTTATTTAAACCAAATAAAGCCCGGATTGTTCTTGGCCGAAGATGGCGTGCAATCTCCTGTACAAGGAAAGAAACCTTCATTAACCTCCAGCAGACAAATCCTTCTTCTTATACTGCACACATTGACAATTCTGCAATAATTACATGTGTACAGGCACACCCATACTGCAGAACATATACTTCAAGACTGCCCATTACCTCTGAAGTCGACAAAGGTCCGCTTGCATGGCGAGGGACACCAGTCAAATGGTAGAAGCAGGCCTTCGCGCAAAAATCAGTCAGAAGCGCAATACCAGGCGTCATGGCTAACGCCTGAATTTACAGCGGCGAAGCAGAAGAAGTAGACTGCCCATAATTTTGTCCTTTCTCCACTACAAATTGAGGCAAAGTCACGGTACATAAAATGGTACCTCTGATTGATATTTGAATGAAGGCTTGCTTACCGTATCACCATTCAGGCTAGCCTTACTCATACTCCAGATATACTTGTAATTTAGATCCCCAAGTAAAGGATCAGGGTTTCCTGAAGTCCAACTGTGTACCATATGCACACTGAGAATTTCTGGCCCAAGCTAGCCTCAAACCCTGAAATTTCTACGACATGTAGTCAAAAGCACAGGTTGATATCACTTTTGCTACTAGCGCCCCAATACAAAATTAATGACTCTGGCGACAGATGCAAAATAAGCACTCCAGTCCAGAAAATTGCCAGGACTACAGACCCTACTATTTAAACTGTGCAAGCAGCACAAAGTCATCATGCAGAGGATACCATCTCACTGTGGAATACCAGAAAATGAAACAGCAGACCGACTGGCCAAGGAAGGTGCTGCAGGAGAGCAACCGGATGTTCCAGTTACCTACCACCAAAAGAAAAGGATGCTTAAATCAATCAGAAAGCCACACATACCAACACAAGATGACTACTATAATATGAGCAGATTAGAACAAGTTGTCATTCTGCGCCTTAGAACAGGAAACAATCAACTCCGCAGCCACATGTATACAAAATTCAAGAATGGCAATTCAGCCATGTGACATGTGGACAGGCACATCAGACTGCAGAGCACATACTTCAAGACTTCCCCCGAAAATGATATACTACGGCAAACTCACTGGCCTAACGCAAACAACACTGACATAAAACTACATGGACCTCTGTGTGAGCTACAAAAGGCAGTGAAGTTTATACAAGAGACAACGTTGATTATATAGACAATATTTCAAGCAAACAAAAGGAAGGATGACTCTGGCAAAGTTAATGGCTCTGACAATGTTAATGATTCTGACAATATTCATGTCTCGGTCAATCCTAGCAACAATCCTAGGAAGCTCATGAAAAAAATTCACATGTGACTGTCTGGATTTGAACAACGATCTTAAGAACCACAGGCAAACCTCTTAACAGCTTCGCCATAATGACCCACTAGTGCATGAATTTAATGGCCCATATTAACAGCTCAATAAGAATGTAACACTTACAGTGTCCATAGGTCCGCAGTGTTCTCGGAACGCCATCGGAACTTGCTCAGAGCTTTTTCCTATGATCTCCATCGCAATGACTGGGCCAGACGTCAGTTCATTGACCATACCTGGGTACTCATGGACAACTCCTTTGTACACCTATTAACAAAAAATATTCTTACAGAATGTTGCTCTGTCAAAAATCAACAATTGCTTTTCCTAAGCATCCAAGGTAACATACACAACTTAATAACAAACAATGACGATGGGTTGGGCATATCCTGCGAAAAAAAATATCTTTACTGCCTGTCTTCTTCGTCTTCACCCCTAGGGAGACATAGGTCTGCAACTAAAGTCTTCCAAGCCTGTCTATGCGTGACCATCTTTTCCAGATCTCTCCACTCTCTCCCAATTTTCTTGCATTCTGTCTCCAACTCCTGTCGTTCCTGGGTCTTCCCTTACCTCTATTGCCCTGGAGGTTCCATTGGAGGGCCTGTCTCGTGATGCTGTCAAGGGGTTTCCTCCGCGTATGTCCTATGCATCACCACCTTTTGCTCCTTATCTCTTGTTCCACCTGTCGTTGTTCTGCTCTATCCCACAGGTCCTGTTATAACATCGCAGATGGAATATCCTGCGCAGGCATCAATTGACAAAAACATTTTTCAATCTATCTATTCTCTAATTCTGTTTTTCCTCTCGACCTCAGGTTGAAAAAAAAAGCACCCAGTGAGCCTCCTAATGCGCTTTGTACAAGGTGAAATTTAGTGCCTCGGATATTCCATTGATCTATATTTTACATGGTTGTCTTCTGGGTCTGTTGCCATTGTATGTGAGTGCTGTGCTCTTTGTGGGAGATTGTCTTGCGGTAACCTTGATGCGTCTCCAATCCATTTAACCTGTTGTTTTTTAATATATAGTAGTACCGACAAGGATCCCACTTTTCTTATGATCTCGTTGTTTCTGATGTGATCTCTTCTTGTAAAAATTAGAATTTGTCATAAACACTTTATCTCTGACATTTGGGTTCTTCTTTTCTCATTTGTTGTCAGTGTCCAGTGTCCATAGCACAGGGTTGGTAAGGAAACTGTGTTGAACATTGCTCATAGTTTTTCACGAATCTGAAGTTGGGTGACTAAATTGCATTGGTGTAGTGCAGAGAAAAGAAATAGAAAAGGTCAGGGTGAGGAAACTTTCCAGAAAATGAAGGGCAAACTATGCAGTAAAAAAAAAACTGTGTTGAACATTGTTCTCTTGGTGTCTGTCACGACATGCTTGTTTTCCAGTATTGATGATATTTGTCCAATAATCTAATTTGCCGTATTACATCTGTGTTGTATTTCCACTGTAATTTTTCCACTGGATGAGATCATGCTGCCTAAATATTTGTAGTTGACACATGCACAAAATAAAACCTGCTCCGACTACACAGTGTGCATGTCAGACAGAAACACAGACTCCAAAGTACATCGTGCAGTCATGTCCATCATACATACACCAACGAAACGAAACATGGCCTCATGAACGAAGCTTACAGAGCAAGATATGGGAACTCTCGAGGAACTCCAACTGACATGCAGCTTCATAGAGGCAACCCATCTCATGGTTTAAATGAGCATACAAAACTTAATGCAAAGAAGAAGAAGTATTTGATAGAAAATAATTCCTTTTCCAACCTCATAAAATTCTTCAACGTTTGCTTTCTCCAAAGAAAACATCTGAATTGTGTTGATTGTAAACCCAGCATCTTGAATATTGTTGATAATTTTTCCAGCATTTCCTGCAGAGATATAAGAAAACTTGCAAATATTAATTTACATAAGAATTTAAAGTAACTTCTTCTGCGATCAACATCTACTATGCCACTAATACGGTATGTGTCATAAACAGGGCTTTGTGCGTGAGGTCTTCACCGGTCCCCCCATAGTTTGTTGTGTAGGGTTGTTCCTGTTGGCCAGATTTCCATTCTCATACTACTTAGGCTGGGGCAGTCTTGCAGGATGTGTTCTGGGGACTGCAGTGGTGCTCCACAGGTGCAGGCAGCAGAGTCCCTGAGACCCATTCTAAGGAGGTGTGCTCTGAGACCGCAATGTCCCGTTATAAGTCTGAAGATTGTGGTCTGTGCTTTTCTGTTCAGTGTATTTATAATTTAAAGTAGCAGCTTTTAAAAAAAATGTAATTAAAATTTTTTTTTTTTTTTTACTGCAGACTCAATTTTCTGATAGCACATCTTTGATGGTACTTTTTATTCTACTTATTTTTCCTTCTCATAGTTCTTCTTCTTCTGCATTCGCTTGCTATGAATTCAAGCATAGTCAGGGCATCTTGTATAGCTCTTTGACTGGTTTTTGCATGAAGGTCTGCTTTCCTTATTATCAGTGTTCCTGCCATACAGGCAACTTTAGAGGTAGTCGTTTGTTCTCATACTCCAGTTGGCTATAGTAGGATGCAGTCTGGAGAACGGAATGTGTTGTGGCACAGTTTTCAATGCTAGCTAAAGTATCTGCACCTTTGGTTCGACACATCAGACTTCAGCATAGAGTTTTTGTATACTTCGTTAGCTTCTCTCTGTTCAATCTTCACAAACTTATGAACAGTTCTTGGTAGTTGTCTGTTTCGGGACCGCCATGGGAGGTGAAGTGAAGTCTTGGTTCTTATGCTAACCCTGACCATAGCAAAGTCAGCTATCAGTTGCTGACTGCAAACAAGCCCCTGCACCTTGTGTACAGTCTCCTGAAGGGGCAATGGAGAGTCTGACCACTTTACTAACACTAAACAATCTGTCGTTATTGCCAGTAGTACTGCTTTTTAGGGCGGTGTAGGACAGGTGGGACAAGAGCTTGAGGAATTTAATGGCCACATTGCTAGTGCAGTTGCTGCGAAGCTTTTCAGGTTAGGATTTTTCATTTATCCCCACAACAGAAAAAATCCTTGGCCTTACCGTGAATTGAACACAGGTCTTCCGCATGGGAGCTGCGTTCTAATCCATATGGCCAGACACTCCTCTTTAACACTAAAAGTTGTTAAGCAACATATCCTCGATGTTGTTAATTTATATTTTGTATACATTCCTGACTGACTTCAATAATAGTTGAATCATCCAACTTTCTTGCAATCTTCTTCTTCTTGCGTTCGTCCAGTATAAATTCAGGTGTAGTCAGGGCGCCTGGTATGGCGCTTCTGATTTATTTTTGTGTGAAGACCTGCTTCCTTTTATAAGTGTCCCGCGAGTGGTTACCTGGGCCCAAATTTGGGGTGTAAAGAATAGAACCACTGTTACCTGCCACGCATGTCGTAGAGGCGACTAAGGAGGTTTGGCTGAAATCGGATGCATGTGTCCTAAATGTGTAGAAGTCTATGCATTTAGGGGCCTACTGGGGGACTGCCTAGAGTAGTTGATAGTAGCTCGCCTGCTAGCTGTGAGACGCCTCATAGCTCGGGTTCGAACCTACTGTCCGGCATTTGTTCGAGTCCCTGGTCTTACTCAGGACGATAACGTGAGTACCTCTGAAGTCGGAGAAAATCTGCCTGTATGGCGAGGAATACTAATTACGAGTACATTGAGCACACGGCTGCCAGTGTAAAGTAATTTACAATGTGCACGCTGCTGCCATTGTAAGAAATTGGAAAACGGATTTTCACGCAAAAATCAGTTTCAGAGATGAAACTTCGTCTGAGTTGAAAGCGGACGGAAAAAAAAAAAAAAAAAGGGCCTACTAAACCAATGTGCAACGTATACATGTTCTTGGCAAAGATCAAACATATCACAAAGAGTGATTAAAGTTGGTCGTAAAGAACGAATGCAAAGAAGAAGAAGAAGATAAGTGTCCCATGCCATACAGGCATGCCTTCTCTGACTTTGTAGGTGCTTCAGAGATGATTCTGAACATCACCTGAACCCCAAGAGTCCTGATACCTAATTTCAACTTGGTGGACGGGAATTGATCAAACCAGGAATTGAACCCTTATAGATTATTGACTGAACCATAGCCCCCACCCACCCATAACATAAGGCTTTTCAGTTCAATTGAAATTTCCTGGAAAAATTTCTCCTGATGTCAGGTAAGCCGCAGTAGCATAGTTGTTAGTGAACTCACGTCTTAGGCATGTGGTCTGGGTTCTCCATCGATCGATCGTTCTTTTTGGCCATTTTGATCATTCTTGTTGTGATATATTCTTATTGAGGTTTTTGCGTAAAGGCTTCAGACGAGCCTTACTCTGACTTCAGAGGTGTGACAGAAATGAAATCAGTAATATTTGTTTCAATACTTGCCAGATTTTATAGCATGTGGTTTGATTAGACAACAAGTAGACCCAGATCCAAGGACACAGTTTGGAAATGTCTGCCTCTTGTCTGATGGGAAGAAGAACTCGAGTTCCCTTGCTGCTGAAGATGGACTGTCTGAACCATGAACAGCATTGTGGATGGCATCTGAATTTAGAAATTAATTTTGTCAATAATGTACACAACAAAATATTTCCTAATTTTAAAATTTACTTTGCATTGTTATTCTTGAGACCTAGTGCATCTGTTTCGAATGATTGATTCACCTGTGTGTTGCCAGGGCTCACAAGGGAAGCAAAGCATAGTAACACTGTGACCTACAAGGCATGTCGTAAGAGAGATGACAGGTAGGGGCCTATGGAAGCTATCCTAGTAAATAAAAAGCGTTGCAGAGATCGGATGTGCTAGACTACTTATAGGCACATAACTGACACAATGTACAATTGCTCTTAGGCTCAAATCACAAAGAGTGGTTAACAAGTGGTCGATATGGGGCGTTCAAAGAAGAAGATTGATTCAGTTTTGAATATCTTTATTTCACTCTGGACATGTCCGTAGGTGCTCCGATCTACTTAGCAATATCTCCAATAGGGTCCAGCAACTGACCGTACCAGTTCAAATTTGATTGATGAGCCTACTCATATACCTGTTGTGCTGTTCTTTTCTTGTTTCTCCAATCTTCAGTCCCAGCTCCTGCAATGGGTAGCCATGTGTGCTCCGATCTCTCTCTTACACCTGAAGATCTCAGAGACAGTGCACGAATTCCGTAGCATCCTCAAGAATGTTAGTATGTTAAACCTCTATGGCACATAAGATAGGCACATTAAAATTTCGGCCAGTATAGGAAACACACAGGCAATATTGTAACATGGTATCAGATTTGATAGGTCAAAGTTTACTCATGCCAACTGTTAAATACATTACATGGAAACTGCAAGCAATTTATTCATATCCTATAATAATAACTCCTCTTGTACCATTATACGTTACATAGGGCCTGCAAGTAATCTCTCCATACCACTCCATCCCCAGCAACCTGCTCAATCTCTATCATGCAATTGAGACCGATATTTTTTGCCTCTTTCAGTAAAGTTTGAGTTTTCCTGGGATGTCTTTTCTTTCTTGTACCCTTCGGTCTCCCACTTCAATGCCTACTTTGCGATTCTTTAATCATATTTTCAGAGTATTCCCATGATATTTTCACCTTCTCCTTCTTATAACAGTTGTTACTAGTGGTTGATCAGACATTTCTCTGATTTCATCCCTTTTCCTGAATTCGTACCATCTTATGTTCTTTTGTTTTCTCAAATCCTTTTTTTGCTTCACATCATCAGGATAAGAAGAGATTTATAGAACAGGCTTTTGTGTGCACTTTATAAATAGTGTGTTTCACTGCTTCTGTTATTTATGAGGTCCATCTTTTGCATGGATGGCCTTTTGCTTGTATCCTTTGTATTGTAGTAACATTGCTCTTTGAGATGCACTGTCTGTTGGTAATCTGCTTATGTAGCCGAATCATTTAATTTGCTGTTTCTTGATGAAGTTCAGTACTGATGCTGTACCCACTTTTTCCTGATGTCTTCATTTCTAAATCGGTCACTTCTTGATACTCCCAGCCTTCTTCGTAGACACTTCATCTCTGTCGTGACTAGTTTTCTTCTATCATTTAATGTCAGCGTCCAAGTTTGGCACTGACAGCATAATGTTGGGAGAAATAATGTGTTGTTCTATGTTCTTTTTGTGTTCATAGTGACATATTTGCATTTTAAAATTGGTGCCATTTGTTCTATAATTTGATTTGCTTTATTGCATCTATTCAATTATTATTTAAAACTACAAAATACTAAAATATTAATTTTCCAATGTATAGTGAAGTCTAACCTTTCCCGAACCGAGCCCTCAGGGAAGTCGCAGCCTCGGCTCTAGCTCTGCTAGGATCTGCCAGTCCAATCATATCTTGCCAGCGCTGGACTGCATTCTCGCCCACAAGTTCAAAGGCTAATATTGGACCACTGGTGACAAAGTTCAAGACAGCACTGAGGAACATAAGAATAAAGAAACAAAATAATAAATGCTCAAAGATGAACAACAGAACATGAAAATATTAAATGAAAAAAGTTAAAACATTGCATATGATATTGAGATAGGAGTTAATTAAAACCACCAGGTCTTACTGTAAAAATCTAGGCAATTATCACTGAAAATAGTAATAAAAATAATCATTTAACTTAAAAAAAATCCTGTAACCTTTTCAAACATTAGGGTTTGAAGTGCCTGTCACTTTAAATTTCTAATCTCTAGTGTGCATGATGTAGGAAGACCAATTCCTTTCCTCGTTTATGGAACGTCGAGTGTGGGATTAAACCCACAACCCTCTTGAGTCCGAGCCGATAGTCGAATGATCTAGGAGGACCACCCTAGTGTGTTGATGTGAGGACCAATCCTTTCTCGGAACATCGAGTGTGGGATTGAACCCACAACCCTCTTGAGTCGATAGTCGAACGCTTAAGCATTACGCTAATATCTTCTTCTTCGAATGCTTCACATCGACAACTTGTTAAACCACTCTTTGCGATTGGTATGTAATCTGAGCCTAAGAGTAATTGTATTGTGTCAGTTATACGCCTACAAGTAGGCCAGCACATCCGATTTCATCAGTTGCTCTGTATTTTACTTCCTAGGGTAGCTTCCATAGGCCCCTACCTCAGAAACCTTTTACGAAATGCCTTGTAGGTCAGTGTTACTATTCTTTGCTGCCCTTGCGGCTCTGCAACACACAAGCGTCTAAATACGAAGGACTGATTTCACTTAACCGGGTTTCCCCATATGGCTCGGTTCTTTGCAGAAATAGCAAACCACCTGCCGAGAGTATTGCACAAAGCCTGAACTCCGTAGCTCCTGCGACAATCCTTGGGATCTTTGAAAAAAGGGACTTGTGAATAGAACAGCGCTCAGAACAAGGTTCGAACCCTCAATCCTTTGGAACATAAGGAAACTTAACAACTTAGCCATAGAAACCCCCGAAGAAGATGTCACCAGATGACAATGACTTCAGAAGAAAAGGCTGGTTAAAACATTATCCAATGACCTACTTAACAGAATTCAGGTCACTTTTTTCTTGGTATAATCTGAAGGCATCCGTCTGATTGATCCTGCACAGTCGCAACTTTGAAATGTTAAGCCCGCTGTCATAGATGGTATCAATGATGTCTCCCATTTTATCCAGGCAATCTGGGTTGATGAATCCAAGAGTTCTGTCAGGAAGAGATACAAAAGTTGATACCCAAAAAAAAAAAAACATGAAGTAAAAATATTTAGTCTGCAGGGTGAAACTATGTTACGAAAATCTGAGGGACTGATGTAAAACTGAAAATAAGTAATCATTATCACCTTTCAACCCCAACGGAGCACAGGTCTTCAACAAACTTCTTCCAGCTTTTCCTCTCTCTGGCCATCCCTTGCAATTATTTCATGTTTTACCTATTCTTTTAATATCAGCCTCCAGCTCTCTTCTCCAGGTATGTCTAGGTCTTCTCCTACTCCTCTTTCCCTGTGGGTTCCAAAACAGTGCCTGTCTTGTAATGCTTCCGGTAATTTTTCTCAGTGTGTGTCCTATCCATCACCAGCGTCTCTTTCTTAGCTCTTTCTCCACTTGTATCTGCTTAGTTCTTTCTCTGAGTTCCTTGTTCATAATCCTTATAGTTGTGCTTTCCATGTTTGTTGAAGATGTTGGATTATTTTTTCTACGGAGTGAGTTAGCCCGCCCAACCCTTCTTAGACGCTTCTTACTACTTGTCTGGCAGGTAAACATTGCTGCATATTCTTTCCTCCCTTTCAGGCAGCGGCACTACGGCAAACCACTACCTTAGTTGCCTCTTACGACATGCCTTGTAGGGCGCAGTGTTACAATTCTTTGCTTCCCTTGCAGGCCCTGGCAAAAATAAGTAAAAATTAGTGAAAATGTTGTTTGTTTTCTTTCACCTTTTAGTGAATATTTATTGTAGTGGTTAAGTGCTACAGACTTGTAGGCTAGGACAGCGTTTCCCAAACTGGGATCTGCTGACCCCCGGGTGTCAGCGAGGTATTCACAGAGGTCCTCAAGTGCTTGAAGAAATATTATGATCTTTGACATTTCAAACAGAAAAATTTTTAAATCATGTATAAAAACAGTGGTAAACTAGTTCTGCTGCAAAATCAAAGGACCCGGACCAGACCTGAGTCTAAATGTCTCACAGGACAAAATGAAAGATCATTTAAAGTTTCTTGCAATCTGAGAAATTGGAGTCAGCTTGACTTGGTGTGGTGTAATAATAACTCCATCACTAGAAGATGAAATTTAAGTAAGTAATTGGCTGAAATGATCTTGGGAAAGATAGGATAAATAATGTTGGCGCGCATTGGATTTTGCTACAATACATTTTGGCTGAGCTTCAGGAGGGATCGCTGGCTGAAATTGAATCGCAAATGTACTGATGATGCTAATTATGGTGTGTCTTGTTCAAGACAAATGGAAACCTCTTCCTGTTTATTAAAATGTTAAATTGCAGACATTGTTTACTATTGTAATACATAGATAATTCATTCCTGTCCATTTTCATATATAGAAACATTTGGGGGTCGCTGCAGCAAAATATATTTAAAAGGGTCTGCAGTAATGCCAAGTTTGGGAACCACTGGCTAAGACATCCAGTTTTGCATGCTTTTTATTCGGATTTATATTCGAAGTCTCAGACAAAAATATCCTTCCCTAGGCGAGATAGAGCCTTGCTACACCTTGGACCACACCGTGAAAGTTTCCTGGTCTACACCACTTAGAAGCACCGTAGGCCAAAAACTTTTGTTTCTGATGAGCCTGTCCTACATTAGTAGGGGTCTAGCGGTGGCGCAACATTCTAATCGGTCCTACACTAGTAGGGCAGCGTGGCGCAACATTCTAATCGGTCCACAATGATGGAGCCAGCGGTGCGTAACATTCTAATCGTTCTTGGCAAAGACTGTTTCTATATCCCAACAAGACTGATCAAAATGTTGAGAAGAACTAACACAAACAAACAAACACAAACCACTGAGAAGCAGAGTTAGCTTGTGTGTTCTACAGTTCCTATGATAGTTTTGTTTTAGTTTAGTCATCAGATCATCATCACTGCACGTCGAACCAATTAGTCCATAAGTGCTCCGATCTCCCTCTCAGTTTGTCTCTCAGTGTGTGGCGACTAACAACCCCGGTTCTTTGTTGGTTTACTCTTCTTCTTTGTCTACCAGCATAATGTTCTTGTTTAGTTACACCATACTTGACTTGGAATTCTTGCAGTCTGGTTAGTGTTGTAGATTCACCACTATTACTTGAATCATGTACACATCCTCTCTCCATTGGGAATTTATAATATCAGCCTGGTCCATTGCTCCCCGTTTTGTCGGCAGCCATACTCGCAAGCCTATCCGCGCATTCATTACACCTGCATGCCCTGGCACAAAATAAAACTGATTTTTGTCAGCTTAGACCTCTCCAGCGACTCCATCCAATGTCTCCTAGTTCATCCTGTTTAAATCTTCCTGAGCATTCTCATTTAGTCACTGAGAAAACATGCATGGATAAAAGTCTGATTCCAGCCAAACCATCGCTTTAGTTACCGCCATGATATCCATAGTGAGACTGCTTGTAATCACAGCAAAACCACCACTGTCTTCCTTCACAACATCCCCTCTGACCGGAGCAGTGAAAGCCTGTGACCTCCGCACATGTCAAATCACTGAACCATCTGTATAATGATTACATCATGCTCAGATGAGTTCTCAGAAATTAATGCCTGAACTTCTCTCTCCACCACAAGTTAGTTGTTTTGTCTGCATTCTTTATCAAGTTTGATGCATACCAAAATAATGTATTAATTCTGTCTAAGAAAGTTCCTGTTCTAAGAAAGTTCATGTCCTAAGAAAGTTCCTGTCCTAAGAAAGTTCCTGTCCTAAGAAGGTTCATGTTCTAAGAAAGTTCCTAAGAAAGACAGACCGACCCCAACTCTGCTGGATGCAGAGCCAGGTGTAGGTTGAATGAAATCATAGTTATTTATAAAGTGATTATACTAGAGTGGAGCGCCTGGCCGCATATAGCTTGGCTCCCATGCGGAGACCGGGTTCAATCAACAGTAAGGCATTTTTCGGTTGGGGTACAAAGAAAATCCAAACCTGAACAGTTTCGCTGTGACTGCACTGACCATGCGGCCATTAAATTCCACAGGCACATGTCCCCCCTGTTCTACACCATCTAAGAAGCGGTGTTACGGGCAGTAATAAGAAAAATTGTCATTTTTATACTAGAGTGAAATAGACTGAACAGACCTACACAGACTAAGACTGGTTCCATCACCCACATGTGCATGTGAACAGACAAACACATCCTGCAAGATTGTCACCTGATCCCTACCTCAGTTGCCTCTTTCAACACGCCATGTAGGTCACAGTGTTACTATTCTTTGCTCCCCTTTTGAGCCCTGGCAACACACGGACGACAAACACAACATAAATCCAGAGAACAAGACTTATTTTGTAAACATTGAACAACAGCGAACAAGAAGAAGATTAGACTGAACACACAAGAAGATGAAGGATAAGATTCCCAACACAAAATAAATACGTCACATTGAGCTACCTCTCCAATTTGCTCATAAGTTTTCTCTTGGTAAAATCATCTCCGTAATCCACAATTTTCAGCTGCCGACCCAAGACATTAACTGAAGCACCGATATACAAATCTTGAAGTTCGATAGAACAAGCTGAGAGATTTGTCTTCAAGAACATCTTTCTGGTTTTGACATCAAACTGCATAATAAAAATATTACGGTCAAACATAGACACATAAATTGAAACAAAAAATAAAATAATAGAGGAATAAAGACACTAATTTTTTAATGTAAAAATAATAATAGTAAAAAATAACACAGATAAAAAAATGAAAAAATTATTAAAGGGGAGATAAACTAAAACATTAAAGTAGTATATTTTTTTAAATAGGAGAAGCATACATTAAACAAAATATTGGATGAAAACACAAACAAGAACGTCCAAATGGTTACCCGGACCCAAATTTGGGGTGTAAAGAATAGAACCACTGTTACCTGCCACGCATGTCATTAGAGGCGATTAAGGAGGTTTGGCTGAAATTGGATGCATGTGTCCTAAACGTGTAGAAATCTATGTGTTTAGGGGCCTACCAAACCAATGTGAAACGTATACGTTCTTGGCAAATATCAAACATATCACAAAGAGTGATTAAAATTGATCGTAAAACAAACGCAAAGAAGAAGATGACAAACAAGAAATGAATATATCTTAAAATAATATTAGAGGAAGACACAGACAAAATATAAAGCAATGTTTTAATGAAGACCTAGCTCTTTCCACGCTTTAAGCCGCACACTGCGCCACGGCGGAAGTCCGTTGCACGCTTTAAGCCGCACACTGCGCCATAGAGTTGCTTCCTTATAAGAAGTCTTTCTAGTTTTACTTCTACTGTTTTACTTCTACTACTTTTTAACCTTGTTATTCTATTAGGTTGTCCAGTTTTCTTCAATTTTGTATATAATAATATATATATGTTTATTTATTGGAGTAGTTGGGATCGAAATAAAAAAATTTTTTTTTTACTTCCCATGAATTAACTGCTTAAAAATTGAGGAAATAAATGGGCGTGGAAAGAGCTAGGCAAGAAATGAAAAAATGTAAAATTAATATTGAATTATAACAACACTAAATTATTAAAATATGCATGAGACAGCACTGACGAATGACCAACCAGATCTGATACTATGCTAAAGTATAAGTCCAGATATGGTACTTTAAAGTACCGTTATGATTTTAGGGCTGTTATGGATTTATTGTTTGACTGTAGTGTCTGGCGTATAGGAAGTACGAATTTCTTTGCTTCTTTTGTATCATTTGCTCGATAAAAGCCTTTTGGTTGAAATGTCGCTTATCTTCATTTTTGCATATTGTAAAACTATATTACTTTGTTTTTATGTGTTTCGCCTTTACTTTAAAGTAGGGTTTTTCTGTTTGTAAAATCTTACATTTATCCGTCTGCACAAATTTGTGTGTTGTTGGATAATATGCATACACTTTGATTTAAATTTGAATGTGCCTTATGCTAGATGCTGTAGGGACCTAAAGGAGGCACAACATACTCAGGTTCTCTGCCAGTGTGTTGCCAGGGCTCACAAGGGAAGCAAAGTATAGTAACACTGCGACCTACAAGGCATGCCACAAGAGGCAGGGGCCTGGGGAAGCTATCCTAGTAAATAAAAGCATTGCAGAAATCATATGTGTTGGCCTACTAGTTGGTGCATAACAGACACAACGTACAATCGCTCTTAGGCTCACATACAAATCACAAAGAGTGGTTAACAAGCGGTCGATATGGTGTGTTCGAAGAAGAAGACTCAGGTTCTCAGTGCAAACCACACAGATAATAAAGGGTGGTTTACTTGGTTGATAAGAACAAACAAACATCACCAGAATGTGATGCTATTGATGAAAATGAAAATCGTGGCATATCCTAAAGGGCGTAGCCATCAACCACAGTAAACAAGTCGTTGATTTTCTAGGCACCACTTATACGTTCACTAGTTTGTCATTGCTTTCTGAACGATGCTATTGATAGTGAATGCAAAAAAAGAAGCAAGTAAAAGACATCTATATAGAGAACTGTATAAACTAAAATTTTTTTTCAGATCCAGAACACTTGAGCATAGCCTTGCTCGGTAGCCATGGACATCAAACCCTTGGTGCCACAAACACCGTAAATCTGGAATCTGTGCTTTCTGCCATCCCGAGGAATTGAACCCGCAACACAGAGGGATAGTCACCCGTAGTCCCAACGCTACAACACGCTGGGCAGACGGGCGATAAAACTAAAATGAGAACCATGAAATAGCCATAGGTACCCTACAAAAGATGGCTGCCAAATAAGCGGTTTGGATAAAGTTTTTAACTGTCTTCAGTCAGCTCAGTTCTCCCAATTGACATCCTCACATACTGGGAAAACCCTTGAATAAGCAGTCCTTCAACACACTGTCAACACAATGTTGATTAGAATATCTTCTTCTTACCCACAGACTGTCTTTTCAAGATGTTAAAACCTCATTCAGAGAAAATCTGCAGTAGACTGGAAGACAAACACTGGATAGGATTATGGAAAAGACTACCTCAAAGAACTAAGCAGAACAGGTCAGTATATTTCACCTACATACAGGACACTGCAGACTCAACAGACACTAACATAGACTAGGAATAAGTCAAACAGCTCTTTGCCAGTGTCAGCAAGCGGAACAGACACTGGAACCTGTGCTGCAAGACTGTCACAACATGTGGTCACACCCAGTCAACCTAAAAACTAAGCTTTGGGGAAACCTTACAGACCTGAAGCTGACTGTCCAGTTTGTGGACCACAGTAAACTAAGCGCATGACCAGAGATGACTGAAGAAGAATCCTGAAGACAGCATCTACATGCTTTTCCTAAATTGACCCCCCTACATTTCATTCAGCTGGTGCATCATTTCAATCAATATAGATGCCCTACAAGAAGCCACCAGGACTGACAGCTATTGATTTCTTTATCTGTTTATTACTAATTGCAAACCAAACTTACCATTTCAATACTTTTGCTTCTTGAATAGTAGAAAAATTGGAAAGTTCTTGTCCGTGCAGCAAGCTCCTCATACCATTCCACAATAAATGCAAATCGTGCATCGTCAGCCTGAAATATATAGAATCAAAATAAGTTTGACTGGGTACTCATATAGAATATATATATTAAGGTGGATTGGATATACACTTTCATAATAATAATTCACATTTACTGACATAGAACAAGCAGAAATATAATGACCCGGAAGGTTAGAGAAACATGTAGAATAAGGAAACACCACATGTAAATATTTTACTGACTTTTGTGTGAAACTAGAGTAAAGCAGTGCTTTGTTGTGACCACAAGTATCATGACCAAGGCAATGGCCTGGCTGGAGATATATTTTCAGTAACTCAGTAAACAGCCTTAGGAAGGTACATACAGGTTTTGATAGTAGGTTGTGGTTTAATCTGTGACGGTTTTAGGCTACAAGTCACCTTCATTTTCGTACATGGACATACGAGAGCAAAAGTGAGCAGACTTGTGGTATGATTTATCGTGTCACCGAGCAATGGACTGGCGATATCCTGAATGCCATAAGCCAAACAGAGGATTCTGATGGAGACATACACTCCTAGTCCCTGTCACGACTGCAGCAGAAACTTGGAGTGAACGTGGTTGTCTAGATATGAGCACATACAAGATGTACCGTTCATTAACCAATATACTGCTTACAAGCGTGTTTTGTTCTACATGCACAGGCGGTAATGATCTTCTTCTTCGTGATCTCTGGTCATGCGCTTAATTTACTGGGACCAAAACTGTGTTGTCAGCTTCACACATGGCCATTGAGTTGTTCAGTGTGTCGATTCTTCCCGCTAATAATAGGCTGACACATTCCGTTTCTGAGGACATCTTTTCTGACAGTTGCAGTCCCCTGCTGACGAGATCTGTCTTCCCGGGTTTGTCTGGAGTAGTCCTACTCTAGATGACTTCAGTCTTTTGCTTGCGCTCACTAACTTGAGCTTTTATGCAGGGTGTGCTCCTGGACACTGTAGTTTAATCCCTATACTTAAGGAAGTGTCATAGAAGTAGAAGACAAGACAAGACAAGAAAAGATGTCCTCTATGGGAAAGAAAGGACAGGTGCTATTTGTCCCATAACTGGGGGATGGGTTGATTGCAGCCAGAGCATTTACCACTCACCGGTGGGTTCTCAGAGTCACCTTATGAGGCCTCATCCTGCTCCCGCCTTTGAGTCTTGCCTTTCACCTTCAGTCTGTATGGATTGGTTAGACCTGCCAGCAGTTAGACTCCGCCGACCTAGCCTGAAGGATCTTAAAGGCACACAAACCCTCCAACCGCGATAAGGTAGGATAATATGGAGTGGGTGATGATCTGATTACTAAGAAGATCATTTTAAACAAATAAATGCATTATATTGTTTGTCTATTTAATATATTGAAAACTAAAATGAATATGAAGCACTGAAACTAGTGATATAGTCATAGTGAATTAAGTAAGAACTAACTAATAATGACTTTGACAGGACATATGTCAACGAACTTATCATCATTTTATGATCATACTTAACTATGTAATGTCGCCTATGCCAGCTAGCAAATGCGGCATAGTAGTTATACTTTTAGTACTAGTAGTAGTAGAGTAGTAGTAGTAGTACTAGTAGTGTGAACTACTTAGTTAGTTAGTTAGTCTTTCCTCTGGGCCTGTGGGCGCATGGGCAGAGGTCATAGCTCTCATGTCTCATGCGTTCGTTGCTATTTGCTTTAAGTCTTTAATGTTTACTAGGCCCATCGTTGAGCCTTCTCTGGTGATGGTTCTCTGAGTCTCTCTTGTCTTCCTCGTTTCTTTTCCTCTGGTGTCCATATGAGGATTGGTAAGAGTCTTCTCTCATCCATTCTAAGTGTGTAGCGATGTAGTTCCAGCTGCGCTTTCTTATAAAATTTGATACATTTTCTTGCTTGGTCTCTTGTCTTATTTGTGTATTGGGTCTGAAATCTGACCATTTGAGGTTCAGTATTCTTCTAAGACATTTATTCTCAAAGTTATCTAATTTTCTTTCTAGAGCTTTGTTGCTTTCCAACTCTTGCATCCATAAGTTAATACTGGAATCACACAAGAGTTAAAGATCTTTAATTTTAAGTGCTTGCTGAGTGAATTGGACTTCCATATATTTGACAATTTGTTAAAAGCACTTGATGCCAATGCGATTCTGTGTGGAATTTCTGGCGCTGTATCCCGTAGATGACATCATACTCCTAGGTATGTAAAACTTTGACTTTTCAAATGTAGTTTTTAGTTGAATATTTTCTGGACTGCTGGTAAGGTCAACAATTTTGTTTTTAGTGTTTATTTGGAGACCAATTTGTCCTGAGATATTTTGGAGGTTTGTTTTCATTTGAATATCTTGATGTGATGAACTCAAAGGGCTATATCGTCGGCAAAATCAAGGTCTTCTAAAATTTTATCAACCCACTTGATGCCCATATTTGCGTTATTGGTGCATTTTCGCATGACCAGTCAATTGCTATTCCAAAGAGCATTGGCGATAAGACGCAGCCTTGTTTCACTCCTGTTTCCACTAGGAACCAGTCAGAGTTAACGAAATCTGTTCTTACACTGCAGCGCGATTCACTGTAGAAGGATTTTATGATGTTGATGAATTTAGTAGGGAAACCATAGTTTTGAGTAGTTTCCAAAGCGTAGGACGGTGAATACTGTCAAACGTTTTCTGAAAATCAACAAAGTTGATGATTAAATTCGATTGAAATTCTACGAACTCTTCAATGATTATTCTTAGTGTGAAGATGTGATCTATGCATGCTCGTTTTGGTCTAAACCCTGCTTGTTCTTCTCTTGCTCTTTCATCTATAGACTTTTCAGTCTCTCGGTAACATGCTCAAAAAAGTTTTCCTGGCATGACGTAGGGTGATCCCAGCCAGTATTACAATCAGACAAATCTCCTTTTTTTTAGGTAATTTGAAAATAATACCATCTTTCCACTACTAATAGTAGTGTACTAGTAGTAGTGTATTGTTGTAACATTTATCAGCAGATAACTATTTAATGTTTTCTTACCATTTTCGGTTCAGGTGAGAACTGAAATAATGTTGAGACAACCGAATGTGAATCCCTATCGTGAAGCTACACTTGTTGTAGCAACAGAACGTCTGTAAAGATTGGTTAATATTTTTAAAATATACACTGATCAACGAAAATGCCGAAAATTACAAAAGAACAGTTTATTCGTTACTTATTTTGTTCGTTTCTCTTGATTATTTTCGGTTATTTTCTGTTTTACGTGTACCACATCCTACGAATACCATGGACAGAAAACAGAAAGAACTAAATGTTAAAGAGAATTGGCTGATAAACAACATACTGTACATAAAAATTAGATACTTTTGTCACATTAGGCGTCACGATGGCCTGGAAAGAACAATATTAGATGGCAGGGTCCCAGGACGAAGAGACAGACCAAGAAGAGGATGGCTACAAGATATTAAAGAAACCATGAATATGACCATCGACGAGTGGGTGAACTAGCTAGACACAGAGTGAATTTCAGATGCGCTGCAAAAAGAGCAACGTCCTATAACTGATACGCACCTTGATGATGATGTACCCCGATTTTTTCCTCGAAAATATCACTTCATTCTTGTGCTCCCATTTTCCAAGATATTGCTATAATTTTTTAAAACTACTGTTGCATGCAATTATTTACTAATGTTGAAACTTTTTGGCAAGATGTCGAAACCATTGGTTGATTGATTGGACCATCATCATTGCACTTCGGTGAGGAACCATATGTGCTCCAATTTTTTCTCTTGCACATGAAGATCTCAGATGCAATGCACGAACTCCATAACACCGGCGAGGGTCCCCGATGCAATTCTGAAGACAGTGATATTTGTGTAAATATTCAGTAGTATATATATATGGAACTGCAGTAAAACTATTTGATTGGCAAAACACGTAATTACAAAGTACTGTAGTTTTACAAATGATATTTGTGTAGAATTTTAAAATAAAATTGTGTTATGAATTTTGCTCAGGCGGCGGCTTCCAGCCTGCTCTTCTCGATTTTGAACTGTCAATGGCTCCTAAATTAGATTCGTTTTTTTCCTTTCTTGTTTTGGCCTGTCTGCAAACGATGCCACAAGGCCTATATTGGTGAAACCAGTAAGAGGCTCAGTGACCGATTCGCCCAACACTTACGCGATATTCGCCAATGCTCTGTGACTCCTGTGGCCACTCATTTCAATGATACTGGCATTCAGGAGTTGACGATGTCCAGGTCACAGCCATCCGATCATGTTCCTCCGACGATCGCAGTCGATTCGCCCTGGAGAACCGTTTTATTTCATTCTATGTCACTTTGCGACCTCTTGGACTCAACGCATTACATTCCTATGCTTCTTAGTACTGTCTTATCTCGTGCCTTGTTATCTATATGTGTGTTTGCTCCATATATGTGTCATTTATCCACTATATTGTTTATTGTTCCTCTCCTTTTCACTTTCGGTTTTGTTTGCACTCATTTCGTTGTTCGTTTTATTCCCAGATTTTCATCAGATAGGTTTATGTTTCCACATGTAATCGTCCATTTGTAGTGTTCTCGAAATTCGTCATTCTTGTTGTATTGTTTGTTGATAAAGGCCTTTTGGTCGAAACGTTGCTGTTTATCGTCACTGTTTATGTATTTTGTAAAACTGTAGTACTTTGTTTTTACGTGTTTACCTATTTTCAAGTTTTCTGCAGTCTCCACCCTTTTCGATTCTCAATGATGCAAATTTTTATTTTAAAATCTCTTCGTTTGCTTTTTTTTTATTTGACCGCAATACTTTCAGGATTCTTCTTAAACATGTATTATGGAATGTCTCCAGCCCGTGTATGATGTTGTGGGTAATTTTCCAGCACTCACTACTGTAAAATAGTAAATGGAGAAACAATAAATGTGTGTTGTCTATTCAGTCACTAAACCAATACCCGGGGGAAGTTTGTTTTGGGGGGGTGGGGTTTTTCGAAAATGTAAAATTATGGACTGCAAAATCATAATTTATGTTGAATGGGGTAAAGCACAAAAACTTTCATCAATTTAAAAAAGGGATCATCTTTTTTCGGACATGTGATGGGAGGTTTAAAAAACCATTGAAACCCTGGTAAAATCGGGGGAAGGCAAAAAGGGAAGAGAGAGAGGGGGAAAATTTTTGGGATGCCTGCTTCTGGCACAGTGAGCGTCAACATCTGTATTATAAAACCCCCAAAAAATAAAGTAAAGATTCCCTTCCGCCCCGGACCCAATGTCTAAACCGGAAGTCAACAATGGGGGGTTAAAAAAAATTAACTTTGAAGATTTCAACACGTTTTAAAATGAATTTTTTCCTTAACTTTATGTAAAAAATTATTTTGTTTTTTTTTTAAATAGAATTTTTTTCTTTGATAAATCTTTTTTTTTGGGTTCCCGGGCAGAATTTTTTTAACTTCCAAATTTAAAATTTTTTTATTTGTGACAACATGATTGTCTGACGACTCGTGAATTTTCAGAACAGGGCTGTGCAGTGTGTCTTCCTTTCTTTTTCAGTTCATCCCTTCCCCAGTTTACCTGCAGCAACTCAAACTTGGGGTGGAGGAAGGTGGGAATCCATTTCTAGAATAACCATTTTAGTGAACCCAAATAAAAAGACTAGTTAGGAGCCATTGTTGTTGGTTGCTTTGAAAAAACATGTCGGCACTTTTTTGTCTAAAAACCCCATTTCCTTCCTTTTGTCCACATTTTTTGTCTCAGTTAAAGGATCAATGTTTTTTCAAAACTTCTGCAAGCTGGGACTGATTTTAAAGAGCTGGTGCAGGCCACAGTCTGGTACTCTGGTAAAATGGGGAAAATGCCCTTTTTGTGTGACAAAAAAAGTGGCCCTTTTATAGTTGTGATAAGCATTTTGTGATTTTGTTTTTTTAATTACGGTTGGGATTTTGAGGATTGGACAGGATATTCTTTCCATGTTTAAAATGTTTAATTATTTTATATTTCCTTGTGGGTAAACCCCTAACATCTCACTTTTTTCCTTTTTTACTGCTTTTTTATCACTGTTTTTTCCCTATAACTTAAAAAACTGGAATGAAAGTGATATTTTCAACCATTGTGTTGTGCTACTGTGATTTTCAGCATGTCACACTTTTTTTTATCATTTGCCTTTTTCCCTTTTTTTTTTATTTTTTTTATAATTTATATAATGGCATGCTCCAGTGAAAACAAAAAAATTTTAAAATGGAAAAACCCTTTAAAAAAAAAATTTTTTTTGAACCCGGAGGAAGAAAAAAGCAACCCTGTCAAAATAAAGAGCCCACAACTTAGAAAACTTTTTAATTGGCATGGGGAAAAATGCATAACAGGGGGTAAAGGGGATTTGCGCAAAAAGGGGCCGCTTTGGGAAAGACTTTTTTATGAGTTGAAAGAAAAAAAAGCAAAAAAGGGTTTTCCAAAAAAAATTGATTGTCTGTAAAAAATGAAAAATTTTTATAAGGGGCAGGACATGATGCTTGAAATGGTGACAAAATTACCACCAGGGAATGTCACTAAAGACCCCTTGGGCAACATTCATTGTTCTGTATAAATTGTATGATTACATTAGAAAGCATCAATAATGTAGTTTTCCCGTCAATCTCAGATAGTTGTGTCACTGAAAAAGTTTGGGGGTTATAAAACAATCCCAAGCTTAAAAATTACATTGTCCTACATGTCGGGGTCCTCATTTAAAATCCTGTCCCAATGGCAATCCCGGAAATGAATCATCAAAAAAGACAATATTCCCGTTTCAACAGCTCCCCCTTGGGACCCCCTCCAAAAGGAAACTTCCAAAACCGGTTCATGCCCCCTCTTTCAAACGCCCGGGTTTTTCCAGAAAAAACATTTTAGGAAACAACAGGGGCATGAGAACCCCATTTTATGAATAATTACAGGCAAAGAAAAACCCGGTTTGGGGGGTTTTTAAAGGGGAAAGGGGCAAATTATTGTGGGGGCAAAAAAAAAAAACTAAAAAAACATACTCGGCTTTAAAATTAATGTTTTTAAAAAAAAACCTTGTTCTTTTTTTCTTATTTCAAATTTTTTGTTTTTTTCACTTCTTCATGGGGCCAATATTGCAGACGATTTTGCGTAAAGGGGTTCTTTTTTTACCCTCCAGGTTGCCAGCTGCAAGGGGAGGAAATTTAACACTCACCCATGGTGTGTGAGGCAACTGAGTTAGGGCCAAAAGCTACCCCAGTAACAAAAAGCGTAACAAACGAATGTGCTGGTTACTATAGGCACAAGCTTTTATTTACAAACCTTAGCCCAGATCACAAAAACAAAAAGTGGAAAATTTAGCAAAAGAAGGGCGGAAACGCATTTTTTTTTTGACTCTTTAATCTCTAAAAACACCTGGTCTTCCCGATTACTTCGGATTTATTCTCAACCTTTGTTAATATTGTTTAATTTGTACACTTTTTTTAAAACTCTAATCTGAAGAAGGAGAAAGTTGACAAGAGAGATCTCCCAGAGAACAATGCACACTTCTGTGACATCTGTGAACGTGGGTTCAAGTCTTTAGAGAAATTTCAGGAGCATGTTGATGGTCACAGTAAGGTAAGCTTGTGTTTGTTTTGTTAGAACCAGGGGAGTAGCACTGAGGTTAGGCAGGTACCTCTCTGGCATTGCGTTTACTGGGGCCGTTGTTGTTTCTGACTCTTCAGTCAATGTTCCGGTAGATCCAGAATGACAGGTTGCGGTATGAGTGGATGTAGTCTATAGAAGTTTCCAACTGCCAGAGACTTGCATGGATCTACTGTCCTTGGCATGCAGGTGCTCGCGGGAATGAGAGAGCGATCAGACTTGCACCGATTGTTTTGGAGTTTAGGATGAATACGGGGGATGTTCTTTGGTCTATTGGCGACTTACTGTTGGAAGAGGACACTAAAGTTGACGTTGCATCAATCCACCAATTGGTGATTTAACTCTTAGTGGACCAGGGCAAAGTCACGTTTTACAAGCTGTCACGTTTTGATAACCAACGCCATTTAGCGTGGCGCTTGGTCCACTAAGTTAAGGAGTTTGGAATTGCGCATTGTACAAAGTAATGGTGAAACATGTAAAAACAAAGTACTGTAGTTTTACAAAAACATTAACAATACTATTGTTTTGTATTTGTAAAACTACAGTACTTTGTTTTACATGTTCACCATTTCTACATAGTTTACTGCAGTCTTCCTCTTCTTCTTTCGTTGTTCTTTACCAATTTTAATCACTCTTTGTGATATGTTTGATCTTTGCCAAGAACGTGTATACGTTGCACATTGGTTTGGAGACCCCTAACGCATAGACTTCTACACTTTAGACAAGTGCATCCGATTTCAGCTAAACCTCCTTAGTCACCTCTTACGACATGCGTGGCAGGTAACAGTGGTTCTATTCTTTACACCCCAAATTTGGGCTCCGGTAACCACTGGGCGCGTCTTCCCCTATATCGTTGTACAATAGAGCAGAAGCTTGAGGAGAAGCGAGAGGTGTGTTTTCTTCTTCTTCTGCGTTCATTCTTCACAGCCCAATTTGATCATTCTTATTGTGATGTATAATTGGTCCACTGGCAAGAGCAGAATGATTTACGTCGGGACGATTGTGCGCCCATGGTGACTAGACCCGCCCGTCAGGTTTCAGCCAGCTTTTGATTTACTAGGGTGAACTTTCCTAAGTGCAGATCCTTTCCGCCGACTATGTCGCTCGGATCCTCTTACGATCAACTTTGCCGTATATTTGGGCTTTGTGATCCAGGACAGTGAGTTATGCTGTTAATTACGCTGTTTTACTCATTCTGACTGAGAAATATTTCTAGGGCTTGTCAGCTTGTCCTCGGACGGCGTCTTACTCGTATAAAACACCGTGTAAAGTATCGGCCTTCGCCAATGTTCGGACCGGACTTCCTGTCTGATCCGTACATTGTCGCCTTGCTACCGTACATTTTTAGTTTGATCCCGGAGAAGGAACATTCTCAGCCTTTACTAGGCAGCGTTGAGTACGTGGCAATTTGCAATTAACCTCAAAGGCACCGGCATGGGCAGAGTACAAACAATGTGAGGATCGTTTCAGTCGGGCGCTATCAGCGTAACTGAGAGATTTTGCGCTGCCACCATCACCCGCCCCAGTAAGTCCAGGGATGTTGAATTACGACTGCAATCGAACCTTGCCCGGTTGCCCCAAGGCTGGCAGTTCCATTAGGTATCACCAACCTCAGTTCTTCGGGGCGGGGATGTTAATTTTTATCGACAGTGCCTTGCGGTTTCCCAGGCGGGTAGTTTCGTTATGCACTAAACGCAACTTGTTCTTTTGCGCTCGCAAACCTTGCCCAGTACATGTATTGCACCAGGCCACCGATGCGAGTCAGCTGCAATCTTCTCGTACCAGCACGAGGGTAGACTTTCATTCGTTACGGTCCTGTCTTATTTATTCTTGCCGACGGGCTGGCAATGTTGCCCCTCCTCAGGGCTTTGAGCTTCGCCTATGTGGGCACACGTTTAGATCACTGGATGCACTCTCATCCATGTCAGAGACGTTTCGTTGCTGTTTCTTTACGTTCAGGAACTTGGGCAATATCTTGTTGGACATCGGTCAGGAGATTTGTGCATTTTGTTAGTATGGGTCTGTATTGCATTTCCGTGCTTGCACTGCTACCACTACCAGTAGTTCTCCCGATCCCTGCCCCTCTTAGCCAGACCGGAACCAGAGTCTGTTTCCAGGGTTACGCGTGGAGGTTGAGGCAGGGTCTTGTCAGCGTGCCCCTCGAAACCCTGGCTCATGTTACCACCATGACCTCATGAGCCTTTGACCCTGAGAGGTGTGTTTAACCAGCGAGCCACAGGATCCATTAGTATACATACCCTTTGACATCTGTTGGGGGGGGGAACTGGGCACCTATGGGTCTGCCCGGAGTGCTGTGACATCAGTTCAATAACCAATAACAAATAGTTTATGTGTAGAGAATGAAGAACTTCTGCTTTTATTAGTTTTTGATTCAAATATTTCATTTAATGTTTATGTGATCTGTAGGAGGGTACTTACACCTGTAACTATTGTTTCTACTCTACAGTGCTCATTCAAAGACTGTCCTTTTGTGGCAGCACCTAAATTAGTTCAGCTACACATGAAAATGGTAAGTATGTAGTGGTAGTTGTCTTCTCTCTCGCTCTCTCATGCCTTTTTTTTAACCCTGATTGGGGCGTAGATCCTGAACCAACTTATGCCAAGTCTTCATATCTCCTGCAACCGGGAACGCAAGAAGATATCTCCTGCAACTTCCTCCAGCTCTTGTTTTTATATTGTTGATCTCTGACTTCAAATCTCATCTCCATGTGTTTCTATGCCTCCCTCTTTTTAAGCTTCTCTGTGGGTTCCAAAAGGACCCTTCTTGTTATATTTCCCTGATTTTTCTCAAAGTTGTCATATCCATTTCCAGCTTTTTTTAACCTCTTGATTCACTGGAATCTGTCTTGTTGTCTTATCATGTACATATGTCTTTAATTCTTTATTTCACTGACTCACACTACAAGCTGTGGCGTAGATGTTAGGTGCTCGTCTCTCATGTCAAATCCAGGTTTGCTCCTTGTGGAGCCATTTGGATATTTTTCCCTGTGACCCCTGATCTCAGTGTGAGTGAGATCAAGTTTTAGTCCTATCATAGACGGACAATAAAATGTAGGCCCCGTGTTCAATTTGAACACGTAAAAGAACCTTGGTATTTTAAAATCGATAAAGCAGGCTGGAAGCCACTGCCCGGGCAATATTCATGAAATTACTAAAAATTTCTACAAAATATCTTCAAATTTATTGAATACCCTCAGAACTGCTACACACTGCGCTGAGATTTTCTTGTGAGAAAGGTCAGAGCACATGGTTCTCACCAAAGTGCAATGAAGATAGTCCCATCAATCAATTGACAAAGTCTGATGTGCGAGTTGAAATCACAGAGTTTGAATATTTACATAGCACAATATACTAATGCTCAATGCCTCACAATGCATGGTTATAAGTAGTTAATTCTAGAACAAATGAAGAAATAGGTTGACTGTAATGTATTTTTAATGCCTAATTAAATTTATTCTTCTGCATTTCCAACACACACCCAGGCTTTGCCAAAAAGTTTTGAGTCTAGAATCTGAAGAAGATGTTAAAAGTAGGCAAAAAAAATTCTCTCACTATTCCAAAATTTTTTGAAACAATGTCAAAAATTCCCCAAACGAAGGAAAAAACCAAAGACTCCTACAAGACCTGCTATGGGGGCATTGCATAAATAACATTGTTCGGAATATTTTGGCCACCTTAAACGTCACATAGTTTGGAAAAACGTAATAAAGGCATGGTTCCTGGAGTAAGATGTTCTTGACCAAAATGAAGGTGGCAGGAAGAATTTTGAGCTTGAATATCAAGAGGACTTGGATAGGGCGCTGGAGTGGAGGTGGGAGAACTTGTTAGAAACAGAGTTTTCAGGTGGGCTGTGATGAAAGCGACATTCTGCAAGGGACATGCTACTTGTTATAGCTAGTGTTGGGATAAGAAAGATTAATACCAAGCGTGGTCTGTTTGGGCCGCAAGGAACCAGCTGGAATTCAAGTCTGCTGGATGTCAAAACTAAACTGAATAATTCTGGAGCGTCAGAACAATGTTTGAGACCACAAAGACATCACAGGTGGTAAAAGAGATGCAACACTATAAATTACACATTCTAGGTCAGGCGAAATGATGGACACTTTGGACAGGCGACAACTAGAACAGGAAACCATCTTGTACTCAGGAAGGAGCAGGAATCATTCAGCAGGAGTTGCACTAATAATAAGGAAAGGATTGAAAAAACATCTCTTGAGGTGGCACCCGATTATGAAGATTGTTGAAGCCGTTTAATGGGAAACAGGAAAGCTAACTATCATTCAATGCTATCACCCACTAGAACCCGAAGAGAGGACAAAAACGCATTTTATAGAAGGTTGCAGGAAATAGTGGAAAGGTTCCAGCTCAGGATGTTTGTGCATAATGGAACCTAAACGAAAAGTTGGAAACAAAAACAGACACAGAGAAGCAATAATGGGGAAAGAGGGATGTGGCATCCAAATGAAAATGGAGAAATGTTGAGCAATTTTTTTCTAGAAAACAGACTGATCATAGGAGGCACATTGTTTCCACACAGGACCTCAAATACACATGGATATCCCCAAATGGAAGAGATGAAAACCAGATAGACCACTTTATGATCAACAGTAAATGGCGAAAGACATTACCGATGTAAAGGTGAAAAGAAAAGCTAGCGTGGGCAGCGACCCCCTACCATCTTGCCATGATCAGCAAACTCAAAAACATATATACAAGACAAGAACAGAATACTTTAATGTTAACCTATTAAAAGACAGAGAGTTGCTACAAAATATATAGTGGAACTAAGAACAGATTTCCCAATCCTGTCAGAGCAGTCAGACACAACACCCACTGAAAGTATCCAAGAAAAATGGAATGCGATCAAAGGCACATATAAAATAGTTAGCAGTAGTGTACTAGGAACCAGTAAAAAGGGCAACATAAAGAAGTGGATAAGTGGCCAGACCAGAATACATCCAAAGCGAAAGGAGAAAGAAAATCTCATCAATAGCATTAGATCAGAGCGTCAAAAAGATAAGGCAAAAAAAGAATATAAGACTAAACAAAATGGTAAAAAAAATGCTAGAACAGACAAAAGACAATTTATGGAAAAGACAGCAGAAATAGCAGAAAAAGCTGCTAAAATTCATGATCTGCACACACTGTACAAGATTCAAACAATTATCAAAGGGAAAGAACACAACCATAACATGCCAGTCAAAAAACAGCCTAGGACAACTGTGACAACAGAGCAGGGGCAGGATATGAGATGGACATCCCACTTTGAAGATGTGCTAAACAGACCTGATCCTGAACTCAGGATATCCACGGGCCCCACGGATATTGATATCACCTCAAATTGCCAGAAAAGCAGAATAGTAAAAGCTATTGGATCCCCGAAAAACAAGCACGGAAATGATGAAATGACAAGCTTTCAGATCGATCCATCTTAGCTGCAAACATTGGGCATTGTTTTCAGTACTGGAGAAGAAGAATTGCCTAGGTTGGACTGGGTACTTTGGGGAAATCCCCAAAAAGGGGCCTAACAGATTGCAATAACTGGAGAGGAATCACGTTTCTTTCAATCCCAAGTAAGATATTCTGCAAAATTATCATAATCCCAATACAAGAACAATAGATAAGTGTCTCGAATGGAGCAAGCAGGATTTAGGAAAGGAAAAGGGAAAAAATGAACATATATTTACCTCGTAACATTTTAGAACAATGTGCAGTGGCAAAGGACTATTTATCAACTTCATAGTTTTAAAAGGCATTGACAATCCACAGAGACAACTATGGAAGATACAGACAATAGGCGTGCCCAGGCTTGTCAACATCATAGCCCTCTTCTATAAAGATTTCTCCTGCAACCTAAAAAATTCCAACAAAACATTCCCAGTAAAATCTGGTGTAAGACAGGGATGCGTAATGTCCTCTCTTTTTGTTTAGTATTACAATTGACTGGGTGCTAAAAATGCCATAAAACAACAAGCACCAAGAGGAATAAAATGGACCCCTTGAGATGCTTGAGGACCTGGATTTTGCAGCGATATAGCCCTGGTGTCACACAAATATGAACATATACAAGAGAAAGTACAATACTTCACAGCCCGGGAAAGACAGTGGCCTCAAACAAACACAGGAAAAACAAAATTATGACAAACAGTGAAATCCAACAACCAGTAATGTTAGAAAGATGCACTGGAAAGGGTTAGGGAGTTTACATATCTTGGTAGCGTACTGACACTAAATGGTGGCACAGAGGGGAAGATATAAAAACACGTCTGGTAAGGCCAGAACCGCTTTTTCCAGAATGAAACCAGTATGGAAGTCCTCTACAATAGGACCACAAAGCTTAAACTCTTAAAGCATTGTTTTGCCAGTTTTTTCTCTCCGGATCGGAGTGTTGGAGGATGACCAAAGGAGATACTAGCAGCTGTCATTTTCCACCCCTCTTGTCTTTGAATCTAGGAATCTTTTGGGCCCTAAAAATATCCAATAACCAACTACTCCAAGACACAAGACAAGAGTCAATGAATGACATACTCAAAAGAGAAGATGGAAATAAGCTCGGACATGTTTTGAGAATGAGACAAAAAATGCCTGCAAAGGGTGGGCCCTCACTTGGACACCAAGGAAAGAGAAGAAAGGACCACGGACAACATGGGGAGAATGGAAGAGGGAAATGGACACGCATCTCTGGCGTGGGGCTCTGCGCTGAAGGTTGCGGGACAGGAGAGGGATGGAAAGTCCTTTCTGAAGCCCCATGTGTCACTGGGGATGGGGGATTAAGTAAGTAAGTAAGTGGTCTGTTATGCCACACACATTTGCTTTAACCAAAGAATGGGGTCACTTATCAAGTTGATAACACAATGTATGTCATAGGTGCTCCCAAACTCTTCCATGGTATGTCCCATAAACGTGTGTCGACCAACGACACCGGCTCAGTTTCAGTTTGGAATATCTTCATTGCACCCCTGATATGTCTCCAACTGAATTCAATGACCGACCGTACCAGTTCGATGTTGAATGATGAGCCTACTCAATAATCTGTTGTACCCGTGTGGTGCTGGGGCTCACAAGAGAAGCAAAGAATAGTACCACTGTGACCTACAAGGCATGTCGTAAGATGTGATTGATGTGGGACCTAGGGAAGCTACCATAGTAAATAAAAAGCATTGTAGAAATTGGATGAGCCGGCCTACTTGCAGGCGCATAACTGACTAGCGATACAATCACTCTTAGGCTCAGATCACATAAAAATCACACAGTGGTTAACACATGTCGATTTGAGTGTTCGATTAAGATAAACCTGTTTGCTTTTCTTTCTAGCCACTCCAATCTTCAATCCAAATTCTTGCAATCTAGCTGTTGATGTGGTTTGGTTTAGATAAAAGTCTTCTTTGCGGAACACTCTAAGAGGGTGTTCAATATGTCAACTCTATCCATTTTTCCATGTAGTTTTGATTGTAGTGTTGTGTTGTAGGGATAGTCTTGCAGAACATGTTCTGTGGTTTGATCAGAGATGCAACAAGAACACAGAGGGGATGGGGACAATTGTAGTCTGTGCAAATGTTTATTCAGTCTGTTATACCCTATCCTGAGATGGAAGATGATGGTCCATCCTTGTCTGTCGAGTGTGTAATAGTCATCATTGGATAGTTACATCTGGAGTTATACTGTAGTATGGTATCACATCTGATTGGTCACAGAGTGGCTATCAGAACTGACTCATACTTATGTCCTACTGTAGAGAGAGTCCAGATTCCAACATTTGTTTGATGATGATGTACTTCTTTTGTCCAAAAAAAACTAGGAAATTCCCAACAGCGGATACTGTGGCTAAAAAAGAACAGGAAAGAGCAGAGAAGATTGCAAGGGGAGAAATCATTCATACCAAAGAATTTGGGTAAGTTTTGTGTGATATTTTTCACATGCAGAAAAGCCTGTAATGTCACTTTTTATGGTGGTGTATGACAGGGTGTCATGAGACTGGGGAATTTAAAGTCTCATGGCTAGTGCATTCACAGTGAAACTGTTCAGGTTAGGGTTTTCCTTTATGCCCAGACAGAAAAACAACTTGACCGTCCAGGGATCGAGCCTGGGTCTCCGAATGGGAATCAGCTCTCTAATCCATCTGGTCAGCGCCTCCCATTTTTGTGATTGTTGTAATCAGTGGATTGAGTTTCTTCTTCTGTGATCAATTTCCTATGCTTAAACGTCTCAACAGTTTTTTCTCTAGTGAGTTAGATGGGGGGATATGCCATTTACCAACTTTTGATTGGGAGTCTTATTGTGTATATAGGCAGATTGGAACAACATTTTCTTTTTCTGTGATCAACTTCTGCTATGTGACTACTTCAGTATTTGTCATAAACAGGTCGGTGTGATGGAGGTCTACACCGGTTCCCCCATAGTTTGTTCTGTAGGGTTGTTCCTGTTGATCAGATTTCCTTTCTCACACTGCTCAGGCTGGGGCAGGATGTGCTTTGGTGTTCCACAGGTGCAGGCAACCGAGTCCATGAGACCCATTCTATGGGGTGTGCTCTGAGGCGCAGTGTCCGCTCTAAGTCTGAAGACTGTGGTTTGAGCTTTTCTGTTTAGTGTATTTATCCAGATACATTTACCCGATACCAAAGTTCTCATAAGAGCAAAGATATCAAGCATCAACACACTGATGCAGAAGGCCCAAGTGAGATGGGCCGGTCATGTTGCTTGGATGCCTGATAAACGCATCCCATGCCAAAACAGTTGATGTATGGCGAGCTTGAAGGGAGCAGACATTCAGCTGGTGGACAGAAAAAAACAGCTTTAGAAGCACAATTGAAGTGTTTCTGAAATGCTTCAATATAGACACCTCATGCTAGAATTCCTGGCGCAACATCGCCAAATGTGGTGCTGTAACAGCACAAGAGGATCTCTCTTGCAAAGCTTAGAATCGTCGTGCAGTTGAGGCACAGAGAAAAGCGAGCTGCACGAAAGACAGAACACACAACACCCACATGTCTAACCTTGATCATGTGTGCCTCACCTGTGGTAGGGGATTGTGTTCTAGAATTGGACTCTACAGTGATGAAAATAGTATACACATATAACATACATGCACACATCAGAGAGGCGTAACAGAACACATCTGAGGCTGTTGTCAACATCGCTTGCGATGGACGCTATTATTATTTGTAGTCACATGTGCTCTAAATAAAATATTTCAGCCCCCAAAAAAAAACCAACTTGCTCACTGTCTATTTATTAATCATATTCATTGGCTCCTCAGCTTCTCCTGGGTTCTTAAAACTTCTTATTCTCATGTTACAGTAAACTTGAAGCTACCTGGGACTGATGTGTGCATGTATGTTGTATGTATATACTATTTTCATCACTGAGATAGTTTTCTTTAAAATAATACTGTTTTTAATCACTTAAATACGCCCTTATGTTATCGGGCCTTAAATTGTTAAAAATAGAACCACTGTTACCCACATGTCTGACAGGCTACTAAGGAGTTTTGACTAAATCGGATGCATGTGTCCTAAGCATGTAGAAGTCTATGCGCTTATGGGCCTACCAAACCAATGTGCAACGTATACACGTTCTTGGCAAAGATCAAACATATCACAAAGAGTGATTAAAATTGGTCGTAAAGAACGAACGCAAAGAAGAAGAAGATCACTTAAATACTGTTTTCGATCCTTTAAATACTGTTTTTTAATTGAATGCTATTATCAATCACTTAAATACTGTTTTCGATCACTTAAATACTGTTTTTTGATCACTTAAATACTGTTTATCACCTAAAAACTATTTATACTGTTTAAAAAAATTAAATACTGCTTTCAATCACTTAAATACTGTCTTTGACCACTTTAAATTATTTTTGATCACTCCATCGCTATGTAGGAAAATGAGAGGCAGGGTAGAAACAGACATGAAAGAAGAGGTCGTGGCGAGGGAAGGGAAATGGAACAACCGCCATGGTGATAGAAACTACAGTGAATCCAGATCGGAATGTGGCAGCGGAAATGACAGTCCTCCTGAGGAAATCAAAGTCCAGAAGTCCAGGCCTGCAGATGAGTTGCTTGGAGGAAGTGGTAGGTAGATTCATTAATGAGTGGTATAGGGGGTAGCTTCGTTGGTTGGGACAGTCATGTATCTGTGGTATAGATGGTAGCTTAGTCTGTTGTGCGAATCTTGTATCTGTGTTGTAGATGGTGTTATAGTTTGTTGTGTCAATTTTGTATCTGTAGTATTATGTAGTCTGGCCGAATGCATTAGAGCACGAGCTCCCATGCGGAGACCCGGGGTTTAATCCACAGTATGGCCAAGGTGCTTTTGAATATGTGTTACAGGAGAGTCCTTCGTATATCATGGACAGAGAAGAGAACAAATAGATCTATCCAGAAAGAACTCAAAATCAAAGAAAACTGGCTGATGCTACAAATAAGAAAGAGAAAATTGAGGTATTTTGGACATATAAAAAGACACAAGGGCTGGAGAAGACCATCATGGAAGGGAGGCATACCGGCAAAGAGAAGAAGAGGAACACCACAGAGAAGATGGATTAGGATGTAACTGATGGTTTGAACATGACGGCTGCAGAGGTGGGACATCTGGCCTATGAGAACTTGAAATTCCAGAGGACTGTTGGGGTGGCAAAGTTCTGTTCAGGACAAACTATTTGATGATGATGGCCAGGAGTTTTTTCTGTCGAGGCTAAAGAAAACATCCTAACCTGAACAGTTTCACTGCATGCCATGCGACTTGCACTAGTCATGCAGCCATCACATCTAATGACCATGTGCACTCCTGTCCTTGATAAAGCTGGGTTTCAGGCAGTACGAGTAAGACACGTAAAACCAGACGTAATCTTTTTCATGTGGTCTACGTAGTGACTCATGCGATCTACCACATCCTGCATCCATCTTTACCTCGGCCTTCCACTCACTGCCTTTTTTAACCTATCAACATTTACGTATTCCAAATACTTAACTTTCCTGAATATTATTTTCTCTCATCAACCTTCCCTATCGTTTGTATGAAATCTTTCTTCGAACGCACCATATCGACCACTTGTTAAACAACCCTATGTGATTTGAATGTGACCTGAGTATAAGAGCGATTGTACGTTGTGCCAGTTATGCACCTACAACCAGCACATCCAATTTCTGCGATGTTTTTTATTTACTAGGGTAGTTTCTCAGGCCTCTACATCAGTTGCCTCTTATGATATGCCTTGTAGGTCACATTGTTACTATTTTTTGCTCCCTTTCTCAGTGCACAAGCTCCACAGCACCGTCTATGGTCCCTGCTGTAATTTTGAAGATATTTTTGTAGGAATTTTATTATGAAAAATGTTAATTTCTACTGAATTTTGTTGGACAGCAGCTTTCCAGCCTGCTCTTTTCTGGATTTTGAACTGCCAAGGGTTCTTTTGTGTGCTCAAATTGAAAACAGGACACTTGTTTTATCATCTGACTCTGATAGTACTAGGAACTCGATCTCACCTACATTGAAATCAGGAATTCAAGAACTAGATTGAGTAGAAGTACAATATCAAGTTGCCTACTCACCAAGTATGAGATTCCATTAATTGCTTTCTCTACATTTCATTGATTAATCTCAGGGGGTGTTTCTATGGTGAAGTGGTTAAGACGCTCTGGTGTTCTGAAGGTTGTAGGTTTGAATCCTGAATGTGTCACATGTGCAGTATTTCCGGAGAGCCCTGGGATTGTGAAGGAGTTATGGAGTCTGTGCTTTGTACAACACTTTTGGTAGGTGGCTTGCCATTTCTTCCGTGAGAAACGGATCCATATGGGAGAAATCAATTATGTAAATCCTTCAGTTTCAGACCTTTCTTCGCCCGTGTTCTGCCAGAGCCCGCAAGAGAAGCAAAGAATAGTACCACTGCGACCTACAATTCATGCTTTAAGAGGCGACTGATGTAGGACCTTGGGAAGCTACTCTAGTAAATAAAAAGTATTGCAGAAAAATGGAAATACTGGCCTACTTGTAGGCGCATAACTGGTGCACCGTATAATTGCTTTTAGGCTCAGATCACATACAAATCACAGAGTGGTTTAACAAGTGCTCGATATGGAGCGTTTGAAGAAGAAGAAGAGACCTTTCTTGCTAATCTGAATGATCTCATGTTTTCAGAACTTCATAAAACTGAAACACCCAGCAATGGAGATGGAAGTAGTCCACAAAATTCACCAAAGAAGGAATCACTTCTAGAAACTTCTGATGCCAGCCTATCCTTGCTGGCTTCATATGGAGACTCCAGTTCTGATGGAGAACTGCAGGAAGGGCAGACAGCAACAGGTTCAGGTAAGAGTCTGATGGGATAGTTGTCTGTTCGCTGGTAGGGTAACCATGATGGTGCACATTTTCTACTATTTGTGTTGTGATAGATGGAAGTATCAATAGTGAAATCAGCAATCGTTGCACAAAAGCTAACCAAGTACTGGGACAGTTAACACCACTGTTGTCACACAAAGAGATACCGCTAACAACTAAAGAAAATCTCATAAGAACGATTTTCTGGCCAACACTATGTTACCAGTGTCAAACATGGCCAATAACAGCAGCTAATGAGCGAAAATCATAACGACAGATGAGGTGTCTTAGAAGAGCTGCAGGTGTGACAATAAGAGACAAAATTAGAAATGAAGAAATCAGGAGACTGGATGTGAAACCAGTTATGCAATTCATAAAAGAACAACAGATTAAATGGTTTGGACACCTGACCAGAATGCCCTGGTATCGCCTACCACAGAGAGCCACACAGAAAAAGTATAATGAGTACAAGGCAAGAGGAGACCACACAAAGATGGAGCGACGGCATCAAGAATAGCCTTACGACCATGAATATCAGCTTACAAAGTGCCTTAAAAAAGCACACACAAGATCACTACGTTTCACCCCCAACACTTCTATAAAGAAGTAAATGGTGGAAGAGAAGAAGAAGAAGAAGTGTTGCCAATTGTGTGAAGTATGGACATTTAACAAGGCAGTGGAAAAACATATATGCATTTGAATATAAGTGTTACAGAAAAGTCCTCTGTATATCATGGACAGAGAACAAATAGTTCTATCCAGAAAGAACTCAAAATCAAAGAAACTTGGCCGATGCTACAAAAAAAATTGAAGTATTTTGGACATAAAAAGGTACAAAGGCCTGGAAAAGACCATTGTGGAAGGAGACATCCCGGTAAAGAGGAGACGAGAACTACAGAGAAGATTGATTTATGATGCAACTGATGATTTGAACATGTCTGCGAGACATCTAGCAGAGAGATAAATTCTGAAGGACTGTCAAGAAGGTAAAGTTCTGTTCAGGACAAGCTATTTGATGATGTGATGTTAAAATATGATAGTGTACTTGTTCTAAATATTGTTGGGATCTTTAGTAGATGCAACACACTCACGTTCTCGGCACACACCACACAGATCGCAAAGAGTAATTAACTTGGTTGATAAGAACAAACTCAAATAAACAAACATTTCCTATAATGTCACAGTTGTATTGTATCCATTTCAATATAGTTCATTTTGATTGATGATTCTGACTTGTACTAAAGAAGAGGTGAAGTACATTTATGAGACTATTTTGTACAGTTAAGAATCCCTGATGTTTGAGATTTTGTTTGTTTTCTTTTCATCCGCTTTGAAATGAGGCGAACCCGGCACCTAATATAGCACATCAGACTGATTTTTGCATAAAGGCTTGCTTTACTTATCAACAGTATCCATCGTTATTCAGGCGAACCTTACTCTGACTTGAGGAGTATTTTGAGATGTTTGTTGTGTTGTTTTTAACCGTTACAAATTCAGACATAGTCTTTCTTCTTTTCTCTAATCTTTTTGCCTCATATCGTCAGGATAAAAAGGACTCACAGAATTATGAAGACGCATAGTCAGGGCACCTAATATGCACTTCTGACCGATTTTTGTGTGAAAGCTTGCTTTATTTATCATCAGTATCCCTCGCCATTCAGGTCAGCCTTACTCCCAACTTCAAAGATGTTTTGAAATTAAATACAGTTTAATTGTTCTTGCTTTTCAGTACCAGATGACCAAAGTACACTAACATTAAATCAGCATTCAGGCATCTCTTCAGCTTTACCAACAGAAATGAAACTACCAAATCAGCTTCCTCCAATTTTATCATCATCCACAACTAAGTCGGCACAACCGCAGACATTCTTGAATGGCACAGAATGTCTACAGAAAGTACCGAGCCAGGAAGCTAGCAATGTTATGAAAAGCCCTGCTAAAAACACTGTACATTCCTCACATATAACACCGCTACCAACAGAGTCTGCCACTGCTGCAGATCATACAAACAGTGAGAACATCAGCCAAGAATTTGATGCTAGCAACGAAACGGGTAAAGATGGCAGTAGTGATAAAGGTGGACAGCGACATGAGAGTAATCGGCATCAGAAGGGTGGTAAGCGTGGACACAACTCTGAGAAGGGAGATGGTCCTCAGTCCAAGAAGAAGAAGGAGTCGAAGCAGTCGAGTAAATATACTCTACTTCAGAAGGTAGGAACAAATTTGTAGTTATGTAGCTCTTGCTTGTATGGTGATGTAGCCAATATGTGTACTGTAATGTAGTCAATACTTGTACTGTAATGTAGCTGTTACTTGTATGGTAATGTAGTCACCACTTGGGCTGTAATGTAGCCACCACTTATTGTTCATTTGAGGATCATCTGCATCGGACATGTCCATAATTGCTCCGATCTCCTCCCAAGCATGTATTTCAGTGTCTTCAGACTAACAACTATCATTCAGTGTTGGTTGATGTATCTACTGGGGTTTCTCTTGTGGTTTTCCGTCTTGTCGTCCTTTTAAGATGTCTGTAACTCCACCAATTCCATCTTTTTCCTGGTCTGCCCCATCCTCTTGATTCCATTTTCATGTTGTATGCTCTTGCAACTGGTGCATTCAGGTTGATTCTCACCAAGTGCGTCCAAACCATTTGAGTCTCTCTTTTTCAATGAATGGAAGTCCAAAATCTACAATAGGACCACAAAGCTTAAACTCTATAAAAGCATTGTTTTGCTCTACGGATCGGAGTGTTGGAGGATGACCAAAGGAGATACTAGCAGGATGTCAGTTTTCCACCACTCTTGTCTTCGCAGAATCTTGGGAATCTTTTGGCCAGTAAAAATATCCAATAACCAACTACTCCAAGACACAAGACAAGAGTCAATGAATGACATACTCAAAAAGAGAAGATGGAAATGGCTCGGACATGTTATGAGAATGAGACAAGAAATGCCTGCAAGGATAGCCCTCACTTGGACACCAGAGGGAAAGAGAAAGAAAGGCAGACCACGGACAACATGGAGGCGCATGATGGAAGAGGAACTGGATACCGGCATCTCTGACGTGGGGCTCTGCGCTGAAGGTTGCACGGGACAGGAGAGCATGGAAAGTCCTTTCTGAAGCCCCATGTGTCACTAGGCATGACGGGATTAAGTAAGTAAGTAAGTTTTTCAATGAACAACAGATGTTGTTCCAACCATTCTTCTAATGTCTTCATTTTTTATATGGTCTCTTGTTTTATTTACCGCTTTCCTCAAGCATCTCATTTCACGGGTGGTAATTTTCCTTTCTTGTTCTTTTACTTGTATGATGATGCAGCCAGTAGTTTACTGTAATGTAGCCATTGCTTGTATGATGATGTAGAGCCCCAATACTTGTACTGTAATGTAGCCGTTACTTGTATGGTGATGTAGCCAATACATGTGCTGTAATGTAGCTACTACTTGTACTTAATGTAGCCACTACATGCATCATAATGTATCCACTACATGTAATGGAGCCATTTGCATTGTAATGTAGCTGGCATATGACCGTACAAGTTGATAGAGATTATATAGAAAATTAGTATGTTTAGAGGAAATGTATATATATAGTGTAAAATTTGTGATCATTCATTTGTTAGCAAATGGTTTGTAGAAATAAATGTGTCGTGCATTCCTTTCTGACTGTCCCTCGTTTATATAAGACAGTATGAAAATATGATTTACTGAGATGACAAGCAGCTTTGCAAATCTTGTTTCTTTGTGGATATTCTGAAGTGGTTTCTTCTTCTTTCCTCTAATTCTGTTTTACTTCACAGCATGAGGATAAGGGATTACTAGAATAGGCACTTGTGTGCACTTCATAGACAGTGTGTTTCGCCACCTCTGTTATCTCTGAGGTCAACCTTTTTGTTGGACAGCCTTTTGCTTTGTTTCCACTGTATCGGAGTAACATTGCTCTTTGAGGCGCACTGTCTGTTGGTAATCTGCTTATACAGCTAAACAATTTAATTTATAGTTTCTTGATGAAATTTAGTACTGATGTTGTACCAACAATTTTCCTGATGTCTTCATTTCTAAACCGGTCTCTTCTTGTTACACTAGCATTCTCGTAGAATCTTGTCGAGACCAGTTTTCTTCCATCGTTTGATCTCACTGTATAGGTTTGGTGAACAATGCTTTTTTACTGTTAAAACAACATGTTTATATGTTTCATAATATTTGTTCATTTTTCTTACTGTCCATGCATCAAGCTACTGGCGCCAGACATCAGGAAGGAAAGAAACAAGATTCTTCAATGCGTTCACTATTTGGTCAAAAACAAGTTCTTCTTGAAAGAACAAGCGATCAAGCAGGATCTAGTAGACACAGAACCTGCAAACTAACAAGGAAGGAAATATCATTGTTAAAATATCGACTGAATGCAGTGTTCTTGTTGGTGTATGATGATGAATATATTTTTCTATTCTTTAATGCCTTGATCTTTCGTTCTTTGTTTTATACATTTTAAGCAATTATAGCCATGCTTCTTCTTCACTCCAGGGAGGCATCGGTTGGCGACAAAGGTCTCTCAAAAGATCCTATCCAAGACCATCTTTTCCAGATATCTCCGCTCTTTCCCCCATTTTTTTGCATTCCGTCTCCGGCAGCCTGATTTCCTTTAGGATTTCATCAGGTCGCTTTATGGGTCTTTCCTTGCAGGGTCCTTATTTGAGTGGTGAGCTATGAATTTCCTTGATTGTGGTTTCTGTAATTAACTAGTATTTTTACTGGGTGGGTAGCTAGTGCCAGTCCTACCTCCTTAATCGCGCTTCGACATGTGTGGCAGGTAACAGTTGTTCTATTCCTTACACCCCTAATTTGGACCTTGGTAACCACTTGGTCACCATGCCTGGTCTCTCTATGTGTTATTAGAATTGATATAAATGAAGACTGCAGTAAACTTACAGGGTGTTCAAGATTAAAGTAGCCCCATTGACAAATCAAAAGTTGTCAGGTACGCATTGCGTTTTGTCTATTTACTATTTAAACGGGTTCTGTCTAGCTCATCCTTTCATCACATTTGTTCATCGCCCTTTCCCACACCATAATCACACACCATCATAAAAAGACTCACTCACTTGAACTACACCATAATTGAACATTCTCATTTTCATAAACAAATGCTAGATTGGCTCTTTGGACTGGGCTGCTTTTATCTTGAACACCCTGTATATATAAAGGTAAAAATGTGATGGCTCTGCCGCCATTAACCAATCCATGTCAACTCCTAGATTGGAAGTGTTTGGATTGAAGATTAGTGTGGCCAGAAAAGAACATCACAACATGTATATGAGTAGGTTCATCAATAAACACTGAACTGGTACCATTAGTCGATTGACGCTGTTGGAGATATTGCGAAGGAGATCCGGAGTGTAATAAAGATATTCCGACATGAAACTGAAGGAGGGAAACGTCTTTGTTAGAATATGAACTGAATGCAGTGTTCTTGTTGGTGTATGATGATAATGAATATATTTTTCTGTTCTGCAATGTCTTGCCCTTTCATTCTTTGTCTTATACACCTGAAGCAATCAATAGCTACTGGCTCATATATATATATATATATATATCTCGATAGTTTATAGACGGTCAATTGGTAAGTGTTTTACTGTAACAATTTCTAAGTTTGCACTTGTCTTTCAGCTCACCTCTAAGTCTCTTTTCAAAAGACTTTGCGCAATGTCGCTTTCAACAGAATTCTGTCATCAGCTAGTTTTTTCCATTTGTTGGGACCAATAGAGAAGTTCTTGATTGAGGTCTTGCAGACATCCTTATATCTGAGCAGTGGTCTGCCTTGGTGACTCTTCCCCTCCGAAAGTTCACAGAACAACAATTGTTTTGGTCTGCAGCAATTATCCATCTTCTCACATGCCCCAAACATCTTAGTCGTCTACTGCTGAGCATGCCCATGATGAAAGGCAAGGTTGCAGTACTGCAGAGTTGATTATCTTGTCGTACTACCTAATGTTCATAATCTCACAGACATCGATGGTGAAAGATATTAAGTCTCCTCTCATGTCTTGAGTAGGCTATCCATGTTTCTGAGCCATATAGTAAAGAACTAATTACACAGTCTAAATATATTTGAATCTTCATCTACATGTTAATTTTGTGTTGTCCCACGCTTGTTTTGATAGTTTGCCGAATGCAGTAGCCGCACTCCCTATTCATTCGTTGATTTCTTCACTATGTATTATTTTCGATAGTAAGGATTACTGAAGTAAAAATACTTAGCAAAGACTGCAATAAAACTATGTATTTCAAGAGCCAATTAAAAGTATGTGGACCTAATGCCACACTATGTGGTTTTGCGTTGGACGCCTTTTTACCTGGGGCCACACAAAGGGCATTTTTATTCTAAAAACAAATTGCTTGTAAAAACATGGTTTTTGCCCTAGTCTACAAAGAGTTAATCTTCCATGATAGTGACAAGTTTTTGTAATTATTTTGAATATTATATAAACTGACTTTAAATCTAATCAACAATTGTTTTTTGTGTGTTGTTTCATTATTTGTTGTACATCATCATGCGAAATATTCTTCTTCAGGTGTCTCTCTTTGGTCATTTGGGGAGATTCCAGCTAGTTTATTCTTAGTTTAATCTGTTCTTTTTGTTATTTTCATCTGAAAATAAAAATCATGGCATATCCTTTACAGGACGTAGCCATCAACCACAGTAAATGAGGCGTTGATTTTCTAGGCACCACTTATACGTTCAGTAGTTTGGCATTGCTTTCTGAACTGTGGGGTCTCTGCTTTATCTTTGTAAAAATCCCATGGAAATGAATTTGCTTCCAAACTTGACCACCGGGGGTTTGAACCAGGACGCTTGGTTTGTGACCGAGCTCACTACCGCTTGAGCCACAGATGCTCACGTGTGTCATCTAGCTACCTCTTCTATGCGTTCGTTATTTACAACCAATTTTAATCACTCTTCGTGATTTGTTTGATCTTTGCCAAGAACGTGTATACGTTGCACATTGGTTTAGTAGGCCCTTAAACGCATAGACTTCTACACATTTAGGACACATGCATCCGATTTCATCAAACCTCCTTAGTCGCCTCTTATGACATGCTTGGCAGGTAACAGTGGTATCTTGTCTATTCCCAGATGGACGATGTAGTTGACTGTCCACTCTTGCCGTTAAGCGTAGGGATGGGAGCTTTAATTTGCATTCTAGGGCTAGATGAGTCACCCTTGTTGTGTTGTATCCGTGTTTATGTAGTGTGGTCTTGATATTGTCTATCCAGCTTTTTCTTGGTCTTCCCTTAGCTCTAGTACCCGATCTCTTTTTATTGTACGCTGTTATTGGTGGTATTTCATTCTCATTAAATGTCCAAACCACTGCATTTGTTGTCTTTCAATGTATTTGATGCATGAAGTTATGCACATCTGCTTCTGATGTCCTCATTTCGTAGTCTGTCTTTCCTGGTGACCTCCACTGCCTTCCTCAAGCATTTCATTTCACAAGTGGTGAGCTTTCTGTGGTGTGTTGCTGTAAGAGACCAAGTTTGGCAATGGTAACAATGTGTTGGTAGGAAAATACTTTTTATCATGTCTTTCACTTCCATCTTGATCTTTGGTGTTGTAGTAATGGTGCCAGCTGGTAGGTCACTGCATTTGCTTTTTGACACCTTGTTTCTATTTCTCTATCTAGTTTTCGGTCCTCTGTGAAAATGCTGCCTAAATATTTGAATTCAGAAACTTGCTTTACTCTGGTGTTATCTATTTGTATGTTTGCTTGGCATGGTGTTCTGTTGATTTTCATGGTTTCGGTCTTTTGTTTGTTGATTTTCATGTTGTACTTTCTACATACTACTAGCAATGAATTCATGTGATGTTGTGGCTGATCTTCATAGATTAAACTTTGGTTGTCCGCAAAAAAGCAATTCGTTGATTTGGTTGTTTAATTGGTCGTCGTGATCATTGTCTATGTCAATAAGGTCTTTTTCGCACTGTGCCTTTTTCACTATTAACAGTGGTGTCTAGCTACCTTAATACTATCTCTATGTTCGTCAGTACGTTCGTCTGTCTTCGTACATCTATCTGTCTTAAAACTAGCCATATTGGGAAGGAAATCGCGCACTTGACAACACTGTTAGTGATCTCTGTACGTTGTCTCTGGTGCCATCTAGACATTGAACATCAGTGCCCACAACTCTGTCTGTACACAACTCAAACTTCACATAGAACTACCAACTCCCATGTGTACTGGCCATTTTGAACCTTCTATTGTGCAAACAACGTCTTGTTTATTGTCCAATAGACATCTGATTGGTATCCGCGTGCGGCCGTGTTTATCTGAATTCAAGCAATGCACTAACATTTATACGGAAGTCAAATGTGGACAGTAGATACACAGTCGTGAGAATCGCTGAAGGCCGCGGAGAAGCAGTTGTACAGAAAAATGTAACTATTAAATGGGCTGTTGAAAATTCTGATAAAAGACGTGAAGGTGAAAAATAAACGTACAAAATAATTTCCAAAATTCTTCTGTGTACATTTATAGGAGCCATTTTGAATAAATTTAAATAAAATAGTTGTAAACATTGAGGCTGTTGGTGTATCCAAGACGATGATCCGGAAGTAGTTATTGTGGCAATACATAATACATAGGAGTACAACATGAAAATAAATATAATAAAGACAGAGACAATGGGAATAAGTAGACAACCAGAAACCCTTACAATAAAACTCCAGAACGTAGACATAAAACAAACAATTGAGGCCAAATACTTAGGAGCAATTTTTACAGCAGATGGAAGTATCGATAGCGAAATCAGCTATCGTTCACAAAAGCTAACCAGGTACTGGGGACAGTTAACACCACTGTTGTCACATAAAGAGACACCGCTAACAACTAAAGCAAATCTCATAAGAACGATTTTCTGGTCAACACTATGTTACCAGTGTCAAACGTGGCCAATAACAGCAGCTAATGAGCGGATAATCATAACGACAGAGATGATGCGTCTTAGAAAAGCTGCAGGTGTGACAAAATTAGAAAAGAAGAAATCAGAAGACTGGATGTGAAACCAGTCATGTAATTCATAAAAGAACAACAGATTAAATGGTTTGGCACCTGGTAAGAATGCACTGGTATCGCCTCAGCCACACAGAAAAAGTATAATGAGTACAAAGCAAAAGGAAGACCACTCAAAAGATGGAGCGACGGCATCAAGAACAGCCTTACGAAAATGAATATCAGCTTACAAAGTGCCTTAAAACAAGCCCACACAAGATCACTAGGTCCGCCCCCTCTATAAAGAAGTAAATGATGGAGAGAAGAAAGAAAGACATAATACATAGAACCAATACTGACATACGGATGCGAGTCATGGACAATAAACAAACAGATTGAAAAATCTCTGAGGGCCACATAAATGTGGTTTTACAGAAGAATGATGAGAATTCCATGGACTTCTAAAATCACTAATGTTGAGGTGTTGAATGAGATCAAGACACAGAGAAAACTTATCAATATAAGAAAGAGGCAGTCATAATTTTTGGACATGTGATGAGGAGGGGAGGCTTAGAACACATTGTAACAACTGGTAAAATCGAGGGTAGACGAGACAGAGGAAGACAGAGAGAGAACGTTTTGGACAGCCTGACATCCTGGCACAGTAGAGCGTCAACATCTGAATTGATAGCAAACACCACAGATAGAGACTTGTGGAGATCCATGATCGCCTACGCCAGCCGGCACAGCACCTGATGATTATGATGATGACATAATACACGGTGTACCAGCATGTCTGCGTCACTATTACCACACACTTTCTACATTAATTTGGTTTATTTCGCTTTCCCAGGTATCACACAATTCCAAATCTTCAGCGTTTCTACAGATGACACCACGGTTTTTGTGGCTAGGGATGAGTGAGTATCGACTGATTGATTGATTAATAGGACCATCATCATTGCGCTTTGGTGAGTAACCATGTGTGCTCTGATCTCTTTCTTACACAGGAGATCTCAGCTGCAGTTTACGACCTCAGTGTAGATGAGATCGAGTTCCTAGTCCTGGCGGAGCCGAACGATAAAACGTAGGTATCGTGTTCAAGTTTAGCACGTAAAAGAACCAATCATCATCAAGAAGCCTGCACCTTCCGGAACTTGGCTCCCATGACAGAGGTCCCGAAAAACTCTGTTCTGGGCAAAATAACCGGCGTCAGCAGCAGTCATTCACAGATCGTCAATGACATCCTGCATCCATCGTCTTCTAGGTCTTCCTCTCATTCTTCTTCCAGGCATCATTCCCTCCAGAATTATCTTCTCTATGCACTCATGTCGTTTAATGTGTCCGAAATATTTAATTTTCCTTGATGTTATGTTCTTTAATAGCCAACTCTCTTTAATATCAAGCTGTTGTAGAACATAATCATTTGTTCTTTTCTCTGTCCATGATATTCTATGTACCATTCTGTAGTATTTGCATTCAAAGGCAAAGGATTCACAATGATCTTATCCGCCGCTTTGTCGATGGTCCATTTCTCACAACCATATGGTCCCACAAAGAACCAATGGTAGTTAAAAATCGGGAAGAGCAGGCTGGAAAGCCGCTGCCTGGGCAAAATTCATTAGAAAAGATTAAAAATAAAATTCCTCCAAAAAATATCTTTGCTTTCTAAATTACACCTGGGACCTTGTCGGTGCTACTGAGTTCGTGCACTGAAGGTGAGGTCTTTCTATGTAAAGTAGGGATCGGGGTACACTTGTTTACTCACCGAAGTGCGCTGATGCTAGTGATTCCTATAAATTAATCATATGTTATTTATTGTACTTTTGATCATTATTTTTCTCTTTCCATCTTCACGTCTGTCATCATCTGTAATTATGTGTTCAAGTTATAAGATATTGTTTACTTGCTCTAGTGGTTCCCAGTTACAATTTATATTTATTTTTAGGTTCTTCCAGAGCCAACTATAAACTTATGGGACTTCGGACTCAGGTAAGAATTATGGGAAATCAGGCCACAACTACATCACGTGACCTCGCATTCCAGTATTGGTGTATATAGACAAATTCATTTTAAAATGAACACAAATTCTAAATCGAAGTTATATTTTCCAACAAGTTAAGTTTAACAATAAGGAATATCAATATTATGAATATTTTTCACCAATGAATAACCATAGACTCACATAATTGAGTAAAAAAGGCAAAAAAGCTTGCAGTGTTCTATCAAACATCTATATTTACTAGCCCCCTTCTCTGATCTAGGTCAGGGATTTCCCAGTCAGTTGTCTGGCCTAGTTATCTAGAGTTGGCTGTGGTTCTTCCCTTCTTTGTTGTTTACCACAGTATTTGTTGTCCTGCAAATCTCACAGAAATCCCGCCTAAGAAAACCCCCTCAAATTTTAACCAATCACATTTTTTGTTACAATCTCACTTAACAGCAAGTATCTATTTATAGAATTGTCACGGAAGTTGGAATGCCCCAGATTACGTATGCCGTGTGTTGCGTTAAGTGTGTCCTCAAATGTCACAGAATGTGTCAGTTAGAAAGTCAGCGCGACGGTGGTGTACACAGCTTTCTAAATAGGACTTTAGTTTTTGTGTCTTGTTCATTTTCACAGAATTATATGGTAAGTGGATCTACTCAAATACGATGTTTGTATCTTCTCAAAGCTACTCCATTGTTACTAATTTGTTGTTTTTCAGAACAGATGTGTTTAGAAATTAGAATTACACATCGATTTTTTGATACAGATGTTCTCCTTGTCGTATGCTATACGTTTGTGAAGTGTTGGTGAGGTTTGGATCAACGCTGTAGAACGTTTTTACATGTTGGAGCACATCTGACTAATGGTTATAGAGGCATGGGTACCATGTGATGATTGCAGTACTACTACTTCTATTACTACTACTATTACAACTACTACTACTATTACTACCACTACTACTATTACACTACTAGTACTATTTCTACCACTACTACTACTATTTCTACCACTACTACTACTACTACTACTAATAGTAATAATAGTAATGTTGATATAGATACGATTCCAACGTTTCCTCCAGTGACAAAAAAAGGATGTTATTAGGGGACACGGTGCCATAAGGGGTAACCCGTTACCGTTGCCTCCGATAATATACGGCTGGCGGGCTTAGGTAAAAATTCTGGGAAATAAGACCACAACCGTCGCGTAACCTCACATTCCAGTATTGCTGTATAAAGACGAATTCATTTTAAAATCAACACAACATGTTAAATCAAGGTTGTATTATGTTACAAGTTAAGTTTAGCACCAATGAAACATGAATATATTTCATCAATAAATAACAACGGACTTCTAGAATTGAGTAAAATTGCCATAAAGCTTACAGTGTTCTATCAAACACATAAAAATCAGCCCCCATTAAACAGGAATGTTCGATTTCTTGTTTGAGTTAGTCGGCTTATGTTGCCGGGGGCCACGCCCGTTACAATGAAGTCATCCTTCATCTCTGGGCCCGTTTTTCATAAAAAAAAAATACAGCGTCAGAGCACGCTGTGGTAACTTTTCAAGGACTACTAATCTGTTCTTGAGAGAGTCTTTGTGGCGTAGAGTTAAGGTGCTCGCCTCTTGTCCCAAAGCTACTCGGTTTGCCCCATCTTGGAGCCATCGGGATATTTTTTCCCGAAATCCCTGATATCAATGTAGGTGAGATCGAGTTCCTAGTCCTATCGGAGACGGACGATAACAAGTAGGTTGCCTGTGTTAAGTTGAGAACGTAAAAGAACCATTAGCAGGTCAACATCGAAAAGAACAGGCTAGAAAGATGCTGCCCGGGTAAAATTCATTAGAAAAATTAAAAAGTAACATTCCAACAAAATAATTTCACAATCTTCTAAATTACATCGGAACCCTAGCCGGTTCTACGGAGTTCATGCACTGCAGCTGAGATCTTTCTGTGTAAGAAAGAGATCAGAGCACACATGGCTACTTACCGAAGTGTAATGATGTTAGCCCAATCAATCAATCTTGAGAAAGTCTTGTACACTTGTTGAAACTACATGGATTAGTGAGTCAATGTTTGCAAGACATGAACCAGTATATGTTCGTATTTACTTAGCCTGTTTGCCACCTCCTACTGTATATATAATTTCTACATTTTCTCTGCAAATAAGGTAAGACTTGGACCAGGTGTGCATTACACCTTAAGCTACCTGCCAGGTATGAAAAATAAGATTGATATGTTCTTGCTATAAGATTCCTGTTGTTAGACAGTTATATTTGTAATGTGTTAATTTTAGACGAGCTGTCGTTTGTATGTTTTATGGTCCTTGTGGTCCAGGAGTCTCTGTGGTTAATGGTTTGTGTGTTGTGTGGTCCTTGTGGTCCAGGAGTCTCTGTGGTTAAGTGGTTAAGCCTCTGCGTTGCGTTCCGAAGGTCGTGTGTTCGAATCCAGACCGCACCGTTCTCTTCACAAGCGCATATTTTTCGAGAGACCATACGATTGTTGCCGGAGCTACGGAGTTCGTACTTTGTGCAATACTCTAGGCTGGTGGGATGCCATTTCTGCGGAGATGAACCACCGAGCCATATGAGGTAAAACCAGACGCAATGAAATCAAAACTTGGGGAAAAAAATGTCTGTTTTCTTCTTTGTTTCCTTCTTTGATTCTCAATGTAATTCAAGCATGGTTATGTCCCATTTTCTTTCTCTTTGATTCTCAATGTAATTCAAGCATGATTATGTCCCAATTTTCTTTCTCTTTGATTCTCAATGTAATTCAAGCATGATTATGTCCCAATTTTCTTTCTCTTTGATTCTCAATGTAATTCAAGCATGATTATGTCCCAATTTTCTTTCTCTTTGATTCTCAATGTAATTCAAGCATGATTATGTCCCAATTTTCTTTCTCTTTGATTCTCAATGTAATTCAGCATGGTTATGTCCCAATTTTCTTTCTTTGATTCTCAATGTAATTCAAGCATGATTTGTCCTGCAATTTACTTTCTTTTGATTCTCAATTAATCAAGCATGGTTATGTCCCAATTTTCTTTCTCTGTGATTCTCAATGTAATTCAAGCATGGTTATGTCCCAATTTTCTTTCTCATGCTGCTATTTGGTGACTGTCTTTTCTGGTGTCGTTGATAATTTTTTGTAGGCATCGCATTTCACATTTAATTATTTGTTACGACTGCTCTTAATAATGATACCATCATCATCACATAGCTTGTCCTAAGCAGAACTTTGCCAACCTAACATTCTTTCAGAATCTCTCTCATAGGTCAGATGTCCGTCTCTGCAGCCGTCATGCTCAAATCATCAGTTACATCCTGAATCTATCTTCACCGTGATCACCCTCTTCTCTACTTTGCCGGGATGTCTCCTATTTGCCGGGATGTCCCTTTGCCGATGTCTCCCATTATGCCGGGATTTTCTCCTGATTGCCGTCTTCTCTACTTTGCCGGGATGTCTCCTATCATAATGGTCTTCTCCAACCCTTTGTATCTCTCTATATGTCAAAATATTTCAATTTTCTCATTGTTATATGTAGCATCGGCCAGTTTTTCTTTGATTTTGAGTTATTTATGTATACATATATTTGTTCTATTCTCTGTCCATGATATACGGAGGAATTTTCTCTAACATTTATATTCAAAAGCACATATATGTTTTCCCACTGCCTTGTTAAATGTCCATGCTTCACACCCATACATTGCCACTTAGAACATGCATACTCTTAGCATTCTGATCTTTGTTTTCCTATCATTTCTATTTCATACTGTTTTTAGTTGTTTAATTTTTTGTAAAGCTATGTTTGTTCTTCTTTTAATTTTCTTCATCCCATTCCAATCTTTTGTTAGCAGTGAACCACGATATTTATAATTATTCACATTTTCTATTTTTTATTAATAATTATATATTACGCATAACGACAGAGATGAGGTGTCTTAGAAGAGCTGCAGGTGTGACAATAAGAGACAAAATTAGAAATGAAGAAATCAGGAGACTGGATGTGAAACCAGTTATACAATTCATAAAAGAACAACAGATTAAATGGTTTGGACACCTGACCAGAATGCCCTGGTATCGCCTACCACAGAGAGTCACACAGAAAAGTATAATGAGTACAAGGCAAGAGGAAGACCACGCAAAGATGGAGCGACGGCATCAATAACAGCCTTACGAACATGAATATCATTTTTTAAGTGCCTTAAAAAAAGCAAACACAACAAGATCACTAGGTTTCACTCCCTTCCATAAAGAAGTAAATGGTGGAAGAGAAGAAGAAGACAAAACTTGTTCCATTTAAAGTGTAAATCGACAGTTAAGAAATATCTTTCTAAAATATTTATATCTCTTTGTTCTCGTTTTGTGTCTACATATAAATACATTCTTTATTGATTTCGACATTTCACAATTGTAATAATACCACTCAAACCGATCCAACATTTTTAAATACTGTTCTTATTCTATTCTGACGTAGGAAGTTCGATTACTATTTTTACATTTGGAGTTCAGTGGCTCTCAACTCTATCACACTTGGGAACCCCGTTAAACTCGTTTATAAAAATGTGTTTCCTTTGTTTTTAAAACATGGTTTAAAAAAAAAAAAAATACTGACACCTCTGAAATTGGAGAAAGGCTCAGCTAAATGGTTAGGGACACTGGTGATAAGGAAAGAAAGTTTTTTTTACGCAAAAATAAATCAGAGGTGCTATATTATGCGCCATGGCTACGCCTGAATCCACTCTTTCTTCTTCTTCACCATTTACCACTAGAGAGGCATAGATTGGGAATGGAAAATTGCTTAATTAAAAGAACAAACAGCACTGTGTAAAGGTTATGTTGTTATTCGATCGACGTCATGTCACGTTTGGGCTTTCCCATGCTTGCTCCGTCATTCGCTGTATCAGCCATCATAAAGACTACTTGCTCACAGTACCCATGATAATCTGATTAGCATATCTTCTCTCTCTACCACGAAGACGACACTGACTGGCATGTCGAAACTGAACTCCTAATTCTCGTAATCTGTCCAGTGTCTGAGATTCGCCCATATCACATAAATGAGAGTGTACCACATTCATGACATCGGCTCTGTCCATACTTCTGTCAGCTTTAGTCGGGGCATTGTTTGTAAGAAAGTCAGAACGTTTGTTACCTTGCACTCCAGCATGTTCAGGTGTGTACAACCAAGTCAGTGTCTTGAGATGTGACCTCTAAATGCTGTCCACCCATTCCACGCACAGACTTCCAGATTGAATCCTTTAAAGCATATTCATCGAGTCGGTTATGATAATCGAATGGGTAGTTTGTTGCTACAAATGAGAAAGAGAAAATTGAGGTAATTTGGACATATAAAACGATACGGAGGGTGGAGAAGATCATCATGAAAGGAGGCATACCGGCAAGAGGAGAAGAGGGAGACTACGGAGAAGATGGATTCAGGATTAACTGATTGTTTGAACATGACGGCTGCAGAGGCGGGACATCTGTCGTATGAGAGAGAGAATTTCCGAAGGACTGTTGGGGTGGCAAAGTTCTGCCAAGGACAAGCTATTTGATGATGATGAACTTGTTGCTCAGCCACCCAAGAGAGAGCACTGGAGGCAGCTTTGACCTCCACAGTTTCTCCATCGAAGTCTCTCTGTTGATGTTAATGCAAACGTAATATTTATTGTTCCATAACTAACTTGTCCAATCTTCGACTTAACTCGTTTTCCCGTCACTGCTGATTATTTACTACCAACTGGTACCATTATTACAACACCCACAGATCAAGATGGATGTGAAAAGTCAGATGATAAAAAGTATCTTTCTACCGACATTTTGTTACTAGTGCCAAACTTGGCTCTGACAGCAACACACCACAGAAAGCTCACCACGTGTGAATTCTTCTTCTTCTTCGATCGTTCTAGGCTTGTTTTTATCATTCTCTTTGTGATATATAAACAACCAAACATCAGAATGTAATGTACGTGCACCACCTTCAGCACCTATTTGAGCTCAGTTGCTTATCCTTCGGTGGGGTGTTCGATTTCAGCCAGCTATTTTGTACGGATTTGCTTCTTCCGCTAGTCTTAGACAGTCCCCAGCCAAACCCACAAGGCAGTGGGTTGCCATTTTCTTTCAGGGCAGCGACCCTTAGACAGCCTGCCCTCCCAGGCTTATGAGCACCATCTACCCAACAAAACCGGTCGTTTTAGTGAACACCTTGGTTTGTCGCCCGTTCAAGTTTGTTTACGGTTTGCTCCGCTAGTCTTTATTTGTCCACAATCAATCTACAAGGCAATAGTAGTTCCCTGCGATCGGAAACACGAACTGGTTATGCCTCTGTTGGGCTTTCCCGTTGCTCTGTACATTTGGATGGGACGCACACCCTGCCTACCTCTGCTGCGATGCTGCTGCACGTGTGAATTGAAATGCTTGAGAAAGGCAGTAGGCGTCACCAGGAAATATGAACTACGAAATGAGGACATCAGAAGCAGAGTGGGCATAACTTAATGCACCGAATACATTGAAAGACAACAAATGCAGTGGTTTGGACATTTAATGAGAATGGAATACAACCAACCACCAATAACAGCATACAATAAAAAACAAGCAGGTACTAGATCCATAAAAAAGACCAAGAAAAAGATGGATAGACAATATCCAGACCACACTAAATAAACACGGATATAACACAACAAGAGCAACTCATCTGCATCCAAGCTCCACAGTATACAGAGTCTTCTACAACAGAACATCGGGAAAGAAGGCAAGAGGAAGACCACGGAAAAGATGGTTAGATGGCGTAACAGAATCCTGTGAAAGAGCAAAAATAACAATCACACAAGCCACCAGAACAGCGCAAGACAAAAACAGAAAACCACGACACTGGGCAACAACCCGGTAGCAGTGTGACGACAAAAGAAGAAGAAGGGCAACTCATCTGGCCCCAGAACGCAAATTAAAGCTCCCACCCCTACGCTTAACAGCAAGAGTAAACAACATATCCCGTCATCCACATGGGGATAGACAATAGATAGGCTAATTATTGTTCGCGAACAGTCCCAGTATGTACTCCCGGAGGTACGCGTACCACCGGTTTGGGAACCACTGTTTTAGATTGTTATATTTGGTGCAGCCGTTAAAGGTTTACGTAAGTGCGTTTATTACGAATTGTGTATAATTGTAGATGCCGTCAGTGGCGTTTTGTTTCTGTTTAAACTTTTAATGGCAGATTCTGAAGGCGTCAGTCAGCTTTGACTACCTTCAATTTAACAATCGGAGTCTGGTTTCATGCTACACTTCAATTTAGGTGGGGAGGGAGAATATAAAAAAAAAAACCTGTCGTTACTGCGTGTAATACCGCTTTTAGGCGGTTTATGACAGAGAGGGTATGTGCCTGAGGAATTTAATGGCTAGTGCAGTCACTGTGAAACTATTCAGGTAAGGATTTTGTATTTATGCCCCCGATAGAAAACAATCTTACCGTGGATCGAATATGGGTCTCCCGCATGGGAACGGCGTTCTAATACATTCGACCAGAGGCTCCTCCTGGGGTACTTTCAAGTGGAGTTTATCCATATGAGAGAGCGAAACAGAGAGAGAGAAACAGAGAAAGAAAGGAACAGAGAGAGAGAGAAAGAGAGCAACAGTGATATATTTCTTGTCTCACAATTTACCTCATAAATACGACCCCTGCCAAATGGAATTTTATGTCATACCATACGTAAAGTCGAATCAGGAATGGTGAGACGTAACTGGGTGGAGGTAATGATACAGACAATGATCAGAGAAATCATCTTCATTTTTGTCCCTGGGCACGCAGGAGTTAGGGGTAATGAACGAGCTGATAGATTGGCTGGCTTGACTACAATATCAGAGGGAGCAGCCATGGATCGAAATGACATTCTTCACACATTGCGAGAGTCTTTCCGAACAGAGGAGTTTCAGGGCTGTGAATCCCATTCGCTGACCAGATTGAAAGAGATGTGTGTCAATATTGGTGCAGCCCGAAAAGAGCGACATACTAGGTATGTAAGGAGATTGATTAATCAACATTGAACTGGCGTGTTGGGCCGCTGGACGCTGTTGGATTTGCTGAGGCGGAGATCGGAGCACATATGGACGTGTCCAGAGTGCTATGATGATAGTCCTCATATAACTGGTAACTGATGTCATACCAATTTAATAACAGTTAGTCATCCTGGCATATCATCAAATAACCAAAGTAATCTACAGTTCTGTTTGTGCCAGGTTTAAACCGCTTGTGAGACATAAGTATATACTTGTAACATTTGTCCATAAATAATACTTGCACTATATACAATCGATATCTCGAAGCTTATAGATAAGAATTGTATCAGTGCAGTTTGCGTGAGTCACAGCGGTTAGCTAAAATGGGTGACAGTCTTGGTGGGTTCCTTGAAGTTATAATTTTGTTATGTTAATCCGAGAGTGTCGTATACGTTTTTTTTTGTTTGCAGTTCATTAATTTAACCCTTTCCTACTTCTGAGACGATATACTGGCTCACTGTTCGTTTTAAAACGACGCAAAGTAAGTATACTAGTCCATTCAGTATACATTAAAATATCAATGCGTACGAAGGTGGACACAACATTACGGAGTGAAAGGGTTAATACATACCATGAACCGTTTGGGGATCTCTGTGTTTAAGTGGTTAAAGTCATTGCCTTGAGTTTCGAAGTTTGAATCAGGGCCATGTCGTTCTGTTCACGAGTGCATTTTTTTCCAGAGATCCCTTGGATTGTTGCAGGAGCTACGGAGTTCGTGCTTTGTCCAATACTCTCGGCAGGCGGCGTGCTATTTCTCGGGAGAGGAACCGAGCCATAGGGAGAAACCCGGGGTAATGTAGTCAATCTTTTGTCTTTAGACTCTTTAGATACCACGAACAAGTATAGCGGTTTACAAATGTCCGCCAATTTCACCACCAGCCGCTAAAGTGACTTTTCACGTAGAACACTTTCTTTCTATGTTTACTAAACCTTTCACATTTTGATCATAGCTATAAATAGTAATATATATATATATATATATGGCCTTTTACGTCTTTACAGACGGTCAATTGGCAAGTGTTTTACTGTGACAATTTCTGAGTTTGAGCTTGTCTCTCTTGCCTTTCAGCTCAACCTTAAGTCTCTCATGACTGTTGCTTTCCGTGTTGTGTCCGAGTCAAAAGCAATGATGAAGTGTCCTCTCCATTTATGCCTAGCCTGGAATTCATGCATAGCCTGGAATTCATGCCTAGCCTGGAATTCATGCCAGCTGATATGTGGAATGTGCCTTGACCAGTTTGCAACCCCCGCCCCCTCCCTCATCTGCTCTACTGTTTCATACAACGGAAAGACAAAGTTCATACGTTTGAAATCAAGTACGGTTTGCAGGGGATACCAGAAGATGGAATGAAATTCACAAATACTTCGAGGCCCTAGGGCGCAGGAGATAGGAAGACCAATTCCTTTCCTCGCACGTAGAATTTCCAGATATCAATTATATGAGGACTATCATTATATCACTCCGAAATGTTCATAGGTGCTCCGATCCCGCCTGAACAAATCCAGCAGCTTCCAGCTGCCCAACACGTTAGTTCAATGTTTATTAATCAATCTTTTTGCATATTTGGTATGTCGTTCTTTTCAGTTGTATCAACATCCATCTCTCTCAATCTGGTCAGCGACTGGCACTCACAAACCTGAAACTTCTATGTTCGGAAAGACTCTCTCACTGCGTTAAGAATATCATTTCGATCAATTTCTTGAGTTTGGGATTAAACCCACAACCCTCATGTGTCCGAGTCGATAGTCGAACGCCCATGCAGTACGATAAAACGTCAGACTGATTTACACTTAAGGTAGATCTATCCTCAGGAAGGCTATAATCGTTAATATAGTTCCCAGCTTAATTTAAACCACACAGTTACACTTAATAGGTTTTAAAAAATGATCTGATTAAAAAAATTTTTTCTTTAATATGCAAATTGGCTTCCAATATGGCCGCCGTTACTAAAAATAGATACTTTTTCAAACAAGATTACTCAGGAGCCAATTGTTTGAAAGCCTTCATTTTTAGCATACATGTTCGCAACAGTCAGTTGGTTAATGTGAAGTAAAATATTTGAATTTCATAAAGAACTTTTTTTTAAAAATGAATTTAAATGATATACCACTCCCAAAAGTGGTAAAATTTCCATCGATCAAACTTGCTTAAATTTAAGAAAATATAGCTATTTTTATTGGTTTGAGATTATTTTACTTCACATTAAGCAATGCATATCTAAGAATATATGTGCCAAATTGAAAGTCAATTAGACAAAAATGTTTGAGATATCATGTTTGAAAGTTTGACAACAACACAAAAAATACAATTGACGGGAAACTTGAAAAACAAAAACTTTCCACTATTTTACTTACCAGAGTGCTACTAATGACCACCTGTTGTGTACATATCTCCTTCTCTGGCTTCTGTGGTATCTAGGAAGCCTTTTCTGATGGCTCTCCGTGTTTTTCTTCTTTTCTGTTGCTTTTATTCGAAGTGTCCTTGATTTTACAGCTTTCCACAGAATAGTATCCACTGGGAAGCCCAAGTTTAGAAAATCTCGTGTTTCTTCCTTGAATATTTGTTGCCACATAATCTTCGTTTATTTGATCTACCAGACTTCTGTTTGTTACCCATTCTACTTTTAATTAAATATGAATATCTAGCTAGTATAATTTACCTTCCAAATAATGAATCAACGTTCGTTTCAAATGACAAAAGCAATGCCTCAAAAGTTTGAAAAAATATTTTTACATTCAGAAATGTCCAGTGGTTTCATTTAGTCTCCATGAGAACTTTGGCGGGAATCTAACATTATTAGAGTAGTGTCCCTTAGTGGATATGTCATCGTTCTTGTTATAAATCAATTTTCATAATTAAATCGCATTTTATGTGAAGGGGTGGAGTGTAGAAACATAGTAACTAAGTGTAAACAATGGTTGCTAAGGAAAATTGTGAGGAGGGTGATCACATAAACATGCATGTAATGAAAACACGAAGGCATTTAGACGTTCAAAAACAATTTGAAGTTGTAGTCAAATGCATGTAGTTTCTAAAAATGCAATAAACTAAAAATGGCAAATGGCATTATTTTTCGTCATTTGGTGAGGATAGATCTACCTTAATATCAACACGTCATCATCTTACAGAGAGGATACTTAATCTGCTATGACAGTATTTAAACAGAAGAAAATACCCGAGTGCTTACTGGGGCCCACATTTGGGGTGTAAAGAATAGAACCACTGTTACCTGCCACGCATGTCGTAAGAGGCGATTAAGGAGGTTTGGCTGAAATCGGATGCACGTGTCCGCTAGGAATGCTAACCCGAAACAAATGCTTGCAGAAAACGGATGCACCAGGCCGTAAGGCGCATAACATGGTGCAACGACCCTCACAATGAGGAATGGAATAACGGATTCTACGGCACCAATCTGCCTCGAAGATATAGCCACGTAGTAAGAATGTCAGACCTACCATCACGAGGGTGGCTAAAACTTACTGCACGAAAAGGTCGGCACAAACGGGGAAGCAAAAATCATAGAAATTATATCCTACAGAACTGTTCCCAGTATGCAGACTTGAGAAGAAAGAGGTGGCCCACTTACACTAGCGTCCAAGACAAACTGTATGGCGTGGCTGATAATCTGAGGCAGATAGCTGCCTTTATTAGAGAATCTGAAATCCCAATTTAGTGAGAACGAAGAAGAAAAACAGAAGTAAAAAAAACAACTGAAATTATACATATTTATCTGCATAGATGAAATTTGTGTTGCATCTCTGTGGCGTAGAGGTTAGGTGCTAGCCTCTCGTTCTAAATGTACTTGGTTCGTTCCCGCGTGGAGCCAACGGCATATTTTCCAGGAGATCCCTGATCTGATCGAGATCCTAGTCCTATCGGAGACGTACGGTAAAACGTAGTCCCCGTGTTAAATTTGAGCTAGTAAAATAAACTCTTGGTAGTTCTAAATCGAGAAGATCAGGCTGGAAAGCCGCTGCCCTGGCAAAATTCATTAGAAAGATTAAAAATAAAAACTCCTGCAAAATATTTTCACCGTCTTCAAAATTACACCGGGTACCCAAGACGGTTCTGCGGAGTACGTGCACTGCCGCTGAGATCATCATGTGTAAGAAAGAGGTCGAAGTACACATAGTTACTCCCCAAAGTACAATGATGATGATCAATCAATCAATCAACAAGCTGCTCGATGTCATCTCTCTCTCTCTCTATCTTATGCCTTTAAAACTCCGATTGTCACACAACCAACTCATTCCAAGTCTTCCTATCATTTGTAGCTTCTTCCAGATCTTTCATATATCACTAATCTCTGCCTCCAAATTACTTTTCTCTGTATTTCTAGACTTCCCTCTTTTTCGGTTTCCTTGCGGGTTTCAGGAAAGGACACTTCTTGTTATATTCCCTTCATTTATCCTTCAGGTGTGTCCCATTTATTACCACAGAAGAATACGGAGTTTTAAGAACCTAAAGGGAAGCACGGGAGCCAATGCATGCGATCAATAAATAGACTATAAAGAAGTTTTAGGGACTGAGTTCAGCGTCATCTTTATCTCTTGGCTCACTGGGATCAGTCTCGTTTTCTCCCTAAGCTCCTCATTTTGACCCAACAATACCATCTCAGTCCCATGGGGCGTCATAAAGTCTGTTATATTATCCACTATCACCAGAGAGGATTATGGGATTGTGTATCCTATTAGGAAACGTTGTCATGAAACTAAGCCATATCCTATTTGGTAGCAATGGCAACCACAGATCGTTGACGCAAAATTTACCTACTTATGGACACGCCCTTTGGTTTACACGTTATATTTCAATTTACGATTGTCGCTGCTTGTGGATTTCACGTGTTGTAAACGACTACGCCCCTTCCAAAGTCTCTGATATCTGAAAGGGTAAATGATCAAGGAGGGTGTTAGTAGGGACAAGAGAGAGAGAGGTTTGGATTTTTTGCCAAACCTGGACGCTGGCATCAAAGATATAAGAAAACTAGTCACGACATAGATGAAGTGTCTACGCAGAATGATAGAAATATCAAGAAGAGACCGGTTTAGAAATGAAGACATCAAATGCAGTGGTTTGGACATTTAATGAGAATGGAATACAACCAACCACCAATAACAGCATACAATAAAAGAGATCAGGTACTAGAGCCAAGAGAAAGCCAATAAAAAGATGGACAGACAATACCAAGACCACACTAAATAAACACGCATATAATACAAAAAAGGCGACTCATCTGGTCCTGTAAAGCAAATTAAAGCTTCCACCCAGCCCGCCTGCCCAGCGTGTTCGTAGCACGTTGGACTACGGGTGACAAGTCCTCTGTGAGTGCGGATTCAATTCCGCGGACTGGCAGAAAAGTCACAGGTTCCCTAGATTTACGGTGTTCGTGGCACCGAACCAAAGGGTTACGATGTCCATGGCACCGAACCGAAAAACTTTCAGCTCAAGTGCTTCTGGATCGAAAAAAAAGCTCCCACCCCTACGCTTAACGGCAGGAGTGTACAACGAGTTCCATCATCCACCTATGGAAAGACAATAGATGACAACAGCCTTTGTGAATATTTAAGGGATTGACTCTCATTTAAGGGAATATTTAAGGGATTAGTTTCAATGAACCCCATACGAATTCTAAAGGGGCTTCATCTCGACCACTTGTAAATCACTCTTTGTGATTTGTATGTGATCTGAGCATAAGAGTGATTGTATGTTGTGCCAGTTACACGCCTACAAGTAGACCAGCACATCCGATTTCTGTGACACTTTTTATTTACTAGTGTAGCTTCCCTAGGCCCCATACCTCAGTCGCCTCTTACGATATGTCTTGTAGGGCGCAGTGTTGCTATTCTTTGCTCCCCTTGCGAGCCCCGGCAACACACGGGCGCTATACCGCCCTAAAAAACGGTAACGATAGTTATACATAGTTAGTTAATTCTCGTCAGGTAATATGATGGTGTCGCCGATAGTGAAGCTTATAACAGGCTACGCTAGTGACCACGTGTCGCGGACATTCCGGGGTTCGAGGCCAGCTTGCGTAAAAAATACTCGCTGTGCACACGGTACGATTACAAGAAATCCTGATTCTTTACTTGGGGATCAGAATTACAAGTACCTCTGGAGTCGGAGTAAGACTCGCCTGAATATCGCCGGGTTAGGGATATTGGTGATAGGGAGGGGGTCTCTATAGCGAAGTGGTTTAGACGTCTGCATGTCGTTGTGAAGGTTAGAAGTTCGAACCTGGACCGAGTCGCATATGCAATTTTTCTTCTTCTTCTTTGCGTTAGTTTCGTATGCTCGTCTAAACCGTGGGATGGGTTGCCTCTATGAAGCTGCATGTCAGTTGGAGTTCTTCGAGAGTTCCCCATAGCTTGGTCTGTAAACTTTGTTCATGAGGCCATGTTTCATTTCGTTGGTGTATGTATGATGGACATGACTGCATGATGTGCTCTGGAGTCTGTGTTTCTGTCTGGCATGCACACTTGGCAGTCTGAGCTGGCTTTATTCTGTGCATGTGATGGTTGAGCCTGCAGTGACCTGTTCTAAGGCGAAAGATTGTTGTGTGCTGTTTTCTGTTTAGTCTACTGATGGGATCTTGTGGGTGTTTCCTGTGGGTTTGTTGCCGCCATACCTCTTTGTACTTTCTTTTGATATGTGTCTTAATTTCTGGTAAGGATACTGGGTATTTTTGTTGTGTAAGTTTTGTTCCCTCCTTAGCCAGCATGTCTGCTCTCTCATTATCTTGTGGTTCCCTTTGTGTGGCCTGCAAGACTGACAAGCAGTCGCAAAGGAAGACAAGTTTGTTGTTTTGGACGTTTCTTTGCTGCAGTATTTTTGAGGCATTCACAATTGCCTGTTGTTCGGCTCTAAAATTTGTTGAGAGTTCTCCAGTGGCACTTGCATTTTTAGTGTGGTGCCGTCTTGGAGTATGATGATGGTTCCGGTCCCTCCTTTCCTCGCTGTCGTGTATGATGATCCGTGTCTGTGTATATATGGGCCCACTCGGGATGGGGGTATGAGGTGTCAATGTGTTCTAGTGTCTTTGCTCTCAAGATGGGACCTGTTTCTTCACCCTTTTTGTCTACATTTGGAATTGTTGTTATCACTGTGAAGTTTGGATGTAGGTCTGTGTTGTTGAATGGTACTATCATTTCCCAGGTTGCTGGGTCTTTTGAGAGGGCGTCCATGTTTTTTGTGATTTTGACAAGTGATGGAAGCTGTGTCTTTTTATGCGGTTTTTGGTTGGTTCGTTGATTGTTTGGTGCATGGGGTTATTTTCTGTGCGTTTGAACTTTTCTGATAGTGTGAGTAATTGTTGTTCCCTGCGTCGTCCCAGGCTCTCAAGGCCAGCTGTTGCCTCCAGATCTTTGATTTGTGTACTTCTCAGACCTCCGGTGATGATTCTGAGGCCTGTGTTCTGTATTTATCTAGCTTGTATAGATTTGTTTGTGCTGCGGTTGTGTAGGCTCCTGTGCAATACTACAGTTTTGAACGTAAATACCCTGTGTATATTTGGCGTGTAGTGTTTGCATCTGTGCCACAGTGGGTAACTGCTAGTTTTTTCATGAGTCTTAATCTTAGTGTGGCTTTCCTTTGTATTTCTTCTATGTGGGGACCCCATGTAAGTCTTTTGTCGAATTTTATTCCTAGATAGGTAGGATTGTCCTCCTTTGGTAGTGGTTTGTTGTCTAGGTATAAGTCGACTTGTTAAGGTTTTGTAGAGAGTGAGAATAGTGTTGACATTGTCTTGTTTTGGTTTATTGTGACCCCCCAGGTGTCTGCCCATTTCTTGACTGCATTTATGGCTCCTTGCAATCTTGGCAGTTCCTATGTATTCTGTTTGGGTTGCAATTGTTGATGGAGCTACGAAGTTTGTGCTTTGTGCAACACTTTTGGCATTTCTGCCGTCAGGGATGGGGGAAGGGGGAGTCATATGGGAAACCCAGTGCAATGAAATCAATTCTTCGCCTTTTGACACCATTTTAGCCTTACATCTCTCCAACACGGTTTAGTAATGATACACCTCTGTATGTGCCACAGTCTCTTTTACTGCATTTCTTTCTCAATTTGGTATTATTATGTCCTTTTGCCAATCATCAACTACTTTTCTTTCTGACCACACTGTTGTAAAAGCTCTTGTCACCCCAGTTTGTTTCTGTTTTCTCACAGTTCGTTTATTGCCTCAGCTGTTGTATCACCCATGCCTGGGGATTAGTTCAGAACTATTCCTTATTGCCTCTTAAAGATTTCGTTCATTAGTATTTGAGGTTCTGTTTGGTTTTGTATTTTGATCTTGATACAGAGGTTTCTTCGTCATTAGTATTTGCAGGTTCTGTTTGGTTTTAGTATTCTTGAGTGTTACACAGACAGCTGATCTTTCTTGCATTACTATGCAGGTTCGCATTTGGTTTTAGTATTTGAGCGTAGATCAGAAGGTATCTCGTCATTAACTCATTCACTTTCCAGCTTTCCGGTTTCTTTGCTTCCTTGAGATTCTTTCTGTTGCTAATAGGCTTTTGTCTGTAAGAACGTCCAGTTCTAAAAATTCTGGCAGTTTTCGACAGGATGAGGTAGTCAGCTCACCGATCCTATTCGTGCTGTTCAGGAATGTTATTTGCTTTCCTGTTGGGACGTTTCACTAGCGGATGTTAGTTCTTATTTCTGATTGTTTTACTTCCATGCTTTTAAAGAATTGGCTTATTTTTCTACGAGTAGTTAACCCAATATCCTTATTACCATCTTCACATGCTTGGCAGTAATTGTATATTCTTTCTCCCTTTCACCTTCATACACGCCTACTCTAGTTTCCTTTCATTCTGTATGTGCAGTTTACTCACTTCTTTACTCCTTTCCTCTCTAACTCATTCGGGATTTTTTATAGTTTAGCTATTTATTACCATTTCTCCTATTTATCCTATTCTCATTTCTTCTCCTTATTTACTCCTTCATTACTCATTTCATTCTCCTTTTACTTTCATTACTCTTTCCTCTCATTTACTCCTTCATTACTCATTTCCTTCTCTTATTTACTCCTTCATTCATTCTCATTTCTTCTCTCATTTTACTCCTTCATTACTCTATTTCATTCTCCTTATTTACTCCCTTCATTATTCATTTCCTTCTCCATTATTTACTCCTTCATTACTCATTTCTCTACTCATCTCCTTATTTACTCCTTCATTACTCATTTCTTCTCCTTATTTACTCCTTCATTACTCATTTCTTCTCCTTATTTACTCCCTTCATTACTTCATTTCTTCTTCTCATTCCTTTATTTACTCCCTTCATTACTCATTTCTTCTCCTTATTTACTCCCTTCATTATCATTTCTTCTCCTTATTTACCCCCTTCATTACTCATTTCTTCTCTATTTACTCCCTTCATTACTATTTCCTTCTCCCTTATTTACTCCTTCATTACTCATTTCTTCTCCTTATTTACTCCTTCATTACTCATTTCTTCTCCCTTATTTACTCCCTTCATTACTCATTTCTTCTCCTTATTTACTCCTTCATTACTATTTCTTCCCTTATTTACTCCCTTCATTACTCATTTCCCTTCTCCTTATTTACTCTCTTCTCATTTACTCTACATTTCTCTCCTTATTTACTCCTTCATTACTCATTTCCTTCTCCTATTTACTCCCTTCATTACTCATTTCCTTCTCTTATTTACTCCTTCATTACTCATTTCCTTCTCCCTATATTTACATTCCCTTAACTCATTACTCATTTCCTTCTCCTTATTTACTCCCTTCATTACTCATTTCCTTCTCCCTTATTTACTCCTTCATTACTCATTTCTTCTCCTTATTTACTCCTTCATTTCATTTCTCATATTTACTCCCTTCATTACTCATTTCATTTCCTTATTTACTCCATTCTCATTTCTTTCCTTATTTACTCCCTTCATTACTCATTTCCTCCCTTATTACCCTCATTATTTCCTCCCTTATTTACTCTTCATTCTCATTTCCTTCTCCCTTATTTACACCCTTCATTACTCATTTCCTTCTTCCTTATTTACTCCCTTCATTACTCTTTTCCCTTCTCCTTATTTACTCCCTTCATTACTCATTTCCTTCTCCTTATTTACTCCCTTCATTACTCATTTCCTTCTCCTTATTTACTCCCTTCATTACTCATTTCCTCCCTTATTTACTCCCTTCATTACTCATTTCTTCTCCCTTATTTACTCCTTCATTACTCATTTCCTCTCCTTATTTACTCCTTCATTACTCATTTCTCTCCTATTTACTCCCTTCATTATCATTTCTTCTCCTTATTTACCCTTCATTCCATTTCTTCTCCTTATTTACTCTTCCTCATTACTCATCTTCTTCCTTATTTCCCCTTCATTACTCATTTCCTCCCTTATTTACTCCCTTCATTACTCATTTCCTTCTCCTTATTTACTCCCTTCATTACTCATTTCCTTCTCCTTATTTACTCCCTTCATTACTCATTTCATTCTCCTTATTTACTCCCTTCATTACTCATTTCCTGCCCTTATTTACTCCTTCATTACTCATTTCTTCTCCTTATTTACTCCCTTCATTACTCATTTCCTCCCTTATTTACTCCCTTCATTACTCATTTCCTTCTCCTTATTTACTCCCTTCATTACTATTTCATTCTCCCTTATTTACTCCCTTCATTACTCATTTCCTTCTCCTTATTTACTCCCTTCATTACTCTTTTCTCTCCTATTTACTCCCTTCATTACTCATTTCTTCTCCTATTTACTCCCTTCATTACTCATTTCCTTCCCCTTATTTACTCCCTTCATTACTCATTTCTTCTCCTTATTTACTCCTTCATTACTCATTTCTCTCCTTATTTCTCCCTTCATTACTCATTTCCTTCTCCCTTATTTACTCCCTTCATTACTCATTTCCTTCTCCTTATTTACTCCCTTCATTACTCATTTCCTTCTCCTTATTTACTCCCTTCATTACTCATTTCCTTCTCCTTATTTACTCCTCATTACCATTTCATTCTCCTTATTTACTCCCTTCATTACTCATTTCCTTCTCCTTATTTACTCCTTCATTACTCATTTCCTCCTATTTCTCCCTTCATTACTCATTTCTCCTCCATTTACTCATTCATTACTCATTTCTCCCTTATTTACTCCTTCATTACTCATTTCTCTATTATTTCATTACTCATTTCTCTTATTTACTCCCTTCATTACTCATTTCTTCTCCTTATTTACTCCTTCATTACTCATTTCTCCCTTATTTACTCCTTTCATTACTATTTCCCTTATTTACTCCTTCATTACTCATTTCTTCTCCTTATTTACTCCTTCATTACTCATTTCCTTTCTCCTTATTTACCTTATTACTCATTTCTTCTATTTATCTTCATTCTCATTTCCTTCCCTTATTCAAACTTACCAATAGGAATTTCGTTTCGCAAATATTAAATATTTTTGCAGTCCTTGAAATGTGCAGACTCGTTGCTGTTTTTCAGTTTCCTGTTTGGCTTCTGCACCATGTTGACAAGAACTACAAAGATAGTTTCCGAAAACAGATCACATGACGCGTTACCAAGGTGACGACTCTGACATCGCTTTTCGTTATCGGAGTTAGGTATTATTAGAGCCATGAGCCGAATTTGATTATCGAATTTGATTATCGAATTGATTATTGAATGTGATTGTCGATGTGATTATGAATGTGATTATCGAATTGTTATCGATTGATTTGAGGTAGAGGCATATGGAAGATACCCTGGTAAAAAAAGCGTCACAGAAATCGGATGTGCTGGCCTACTTGTAGACGTATAACTGGTACAACGTGTAATCACTCCTAGGCTCAGATCACATACAGATCAGAAATAGTGGTTTAACAAGTATCGATATGGAGCATTCGAAAAAGAAGAAGATTATCAGTTACAATGTTCAACTCTCAGTTCATTCGACTCCGTAGTCGGCTCAAAATATACTTCTTCTGCGTTCTGTATAATGTTCAACTCTCAGTTCATTCGACTCCGTAGTCGGCTCAAAATATACTTCTTCTGCGTTCAGTATAATGTTCAACTCTCAGTTCATTCGACTCGTAGTCGGCTAAAATACTACTTCTTCTGCGTTCTGTATAATGTTCAACTCTCAGTTCATTCGACTCCGTAGTCGGCTCAAAATATACTTCTTCTGCGTTCAGTATAATGTTCAACTTCAGTTCATTCGACTCTAGTCGGCCAAAATATACTTCTTCTGCGTTCTGTATAATGTTCAACTCTCAGTTCATTCGACTCCGTAGTCGGCTCAAAATATACTTCTTCTGCGTTCTACCGCTATAAATTCAGACGTACTCAGGGGTCTGGTAGATGCTTCTTACTGCTTTTTACGCGAAGGTATGCTTTCCTTATTAAAAGTGTCCCATGCCATACAGGTGACTTCAGAGGTTCACCTACACTGAGATAAGGGATCACTGAAAACATATCTTTGCTGCAGATGAATAACCAGTTAGCATTTATGAGTAAACAGAACAAACATAATAATATAGATCTGGATTTCTCCTTGACTTTCTTGGATAGATGTCTGAAGCCTCCTGTTCTCTAAACTACAAGATGCGGTAGAGAGAAACAACCTGTACATCAGCCAAAATGTGAGCAGTGTTGTCTGCAATGAAATGCGCTATCAGATTCTTGTATTTTCCCCGCACAGATGCAATCAAGTCAAGCAAAAAATAGAATAAATGGCGTCAGTTTTCACCATGAGCACTAAAAGAGCGTTGTTCAACACAATCTTTCCCCAAACATTATGCTACCAGTGTCAAACCCGGATACTGACATCAAACGATAGAAGAAAACTAGTCACGATAGAGATGACGTGTCTACGCAGAATGCTGGGGGTGTATCAGAAGAGACCGGTTTAGAAAGGAAGACATCAGGAAAAAAGTGGGTACAACATTAGTGCTGATGTTCGCGAATGCCTGTTGGATGAAGACACCAAAATAGATGTTGAATCGATCCGGCGGTTTAAGCAGTTTGGAGTTACCCGTTGTGCAAGTAGAACTGGATGCCTGAGGGGCACAGTAGTGTGTCAGCGAGCCAGGGAACCATCGGTATGCATACTCTTCGAGCCACATACGCAGATCACCTAAAGACAGGGCGCCTCAAAGTTGTTACTCCGATACAGTGGATATACAAGAAAAGGTCGTACACGCAAAAGGTGGACCTTAGAGATAACAGAGGCGACGAAAAGCACTGTTTATGAAACGCACACAAAAAGTTTGTTCTATAAATCTTTTCTTATGCTGACTCTGTGAAACAAAACAAGATTAAAGAAACGAATAAGAAGAAGCTTACACAGAACCAGAAATTCTGCTGAAAAAGTAAAACACAAACTTGCTGCTATCTCTCTCAAATCGTTCAGACTTCTCAACCGTCCCCTCTCACTTTACCTGCGCCGCGTTAGCCTGACATTGCTCCTAAACGTACCTGTCACAGCCTGCCTAATAAGTCCTGCCATGCAACGTCAACTATTCCGGTTCGCGTTTGCCTTTCTCGCGGACTGTTCCGGAGAAAATATTTCTTGAGTTTGTGTTGTCCTGAAATTAGTAGAATAAATTCAGTAAACGTATCGACATTTTCTTGTGCGACACATGGTCGATCCACTTTAACCAGGTAGTGAAATGTCCGGTGTTCAAGGCTTAATTTAGTGTTAGATTCGAATCAGATGCTGTTTTGTTGTGTTTATTTGTAGTTTTCAAGGATTGATGTCAATTCATTTGTACTTTAGTTGCAGTGGAAAGGTAAGACTTTACAATTACATGCTATTTTCTAATCTCAGTATGTTTGATCTTAGTATGTTTGATCTCAGTATGTTTGATCTCAGTATGTTTGATCTCAGTATGTTTGTAGACACTGCTCTTCTTCTTCTTCTTCTTGGAACGCTCCATATCGACCACATGTTAACCACTCTGTGCGATTTGTATGTGATCTGAACCTAAGAGCGATTTACATTGTGCCAGTTATGCGCCTACAAGTAGGCCAGCATATCCGATTTCTGCGACGCTTGTTATTTACTAGGTAGCTTCCCTAGGCCCTACCTCAGTCGCCTCTTACGACATGCCTTTTAGGTCAGAGTGGTACTATTCTTTGCTTCCCTTATGGCCCCGGCACCAGACGGGCGAGACACTGCTCTAATTATTTACCTCTTTGTCTCAGGAGACAATAGTCAAGGACGCTGCTCCAATAATTCTTTAGTAACTTATTAATATGTGTACTATCAATATTTCTACTACTGCTATTCTCACTAACTCTACTACTATTACTACTATTACTACTACTATTACTACTATAGCTACTACTACTACTACTACTACTACTATTACTACTACTATTACTACTACTGCTATCGCCACTAACTCTACTACTATTACTACTACTGCTACTACTACTATTACTACTACTACTACACTACTACTTACTACTACTATTCATCGCCACTAACTCTACTACTATTACTACTACTACTACTGCTACTACTACTACTGCTACTACTACTATTACTATTACTGCTATCGCCACTAACTCTACTACTATTACCACTACTACTATTTCTACTACTGATATCGCCAAAACTATACATCTACGCTCTATCTACTACTCTACTATGCTGCTACTTACTACTACTACTATTACTATTACTGCTCTCTACTATACTATTACTACTCTGCTGCTACTACTATTACTACTACTGCTGCTATTACTACAACTACTACTATTACTACTACTGCTGCTAGTACTATTACTACTACTCTGCTATTACTACATTATATTACTACTACTGCTGCTACTGCTACTACTATTACTACTACTGCTGCTACTACTACTGACTATTACTTACTACTACTACTGCTGCTACTACTATTACTGCTACTAATACTACTTACTATTACTTACTATTACTACTACTGCTCATATAACTACTATTACTGCTACTATAACTGCTACATATACTACTTTCTATTACTGCTGATACTACTATTACTATTGCTACTACTATTACGAGTACTGCCTCTACTAGTTTTACTGCTACTGTTACTACTACTACTTTCTATTACTACTACAGCTTATATTACTACTACTACTTTCTGCTACTACTACTTTCTGCTACTACTACTTTCTGCTACTACTACTTTCTGCTACTACTACTTTCTGCTACTACTACTTTCTGCTACTACTACTTCTACTACTACTTCTACTACTACTACTACTACTACTTTTACTACTACTATTACTACAGCTTATTACTACTACTACTTCTGCTACTCTACTACATTACTACCTATTTCTGCTACTATTACTACTACTGCTACTACTACTACTATTTCTGCTACTACTCTACTACCATGCTACTACTACTAACTACTTTCTGCTACTACTACTGCTACTCACTGCTACTACTACTACTAATGCTACTTTCTGCTACTACTACTGCTATTTTCACTGTACTACTACTACTACTACTACTACTACTACTACTACTACTACTACTAAAGCTATTACCACGTACGTATCTCACAAGTATGGATCTTACGTCGAGTGACTGCTTAATTCATGTTTTCTTATTTCACGTCTGACTTACTTAATTTTATTAACGGTTACAACTGTTTATGCGAGTAAGACCCATGATCTCAGTGTAGGTGAGATCTTACAACTGTTTATACTGAGGTAGAGACCCATGATCTCAGTGTAGGTGAGATCTTACAACTTGTTTATACCGAGGTAAGAGACCCATGATCTCAGTGTAGGTGAGATCTTACAACTTGTTTATGCCGAGGTAAGAGACCCATGATCTCAGTGTAGGTGAGATCTTACAACTTGTTTATGCCGAGGTAAGAGACCCATGATCTCAGTGTAGGTGAGATCTTACAACTTGTTTATGCCGAGGTAAGAGACCCATGATCTCAGTGTAGGTGAGATCGAGTTCCTAGTCCTATCAGAGACGGACAATAAAACCTAGGTCCCGTGTTCAAGTTGAACATGTAAAAGAATCCTTGCAGTTAAAAATAGAAAAAAGCAGGCTGGAAAGCCGCTGATAGGCAAAAATTCTTAGAAAAAAAAAAAAAACCCTACAAAATATATATCTTCTAAATTACACCGGGGACCCTCGCTGATGCTACTGAGTTTGTGCACTGTCGCTGAGATCTTCCTGTGTAAGAAAGAGATAGGTGCACTTATGGTTACTCATAGAAGTGCAATAATGATGGTTTTATCAATCAATCAATCAATCAAGATGAAGAATCAACCACACCGGTCCATTACATAACTGACTTGAAAATACAAATACAGATTTGCATCAATTGAGATCACGTCTATGGTTATTGAAGTTCTATTATCGTCTTTCCCAGGTGGATGATGGAATTGGTTGTCCACCCTTGCCGTTAAACATATGGTGGGAGCTTTAAGTTACATTCCAGGGCCAGATGAGTGGTCCTCGTTGTGTTATATCCATGTTTATTTAGTGTGGTCTTGATATTGTCTATCCATTTTATCTTGGTCTTCCCATGGCTCTAGTACCTGATCTCTTTTTATTGTATGCTGTTATTGGTGGTTGGTTGTATTTCATTCTCATTAAATGTCTGAACCACTGCATTTGTTGTCTTTCAATATATTCGGTGCATGAAGTTATGTCTGCTTCTAATGTCCTCATTTCGTAGTCTATCTTTCCTGGTGACCACCACCGCCTTCCTCAAGCATTTCATTTCACACGTGGTGAGCTTTCTGTGGTGTGTTGCTGTCAGGGACCAAGTTTGGCACTGGTAAAAAAGTGTTGGTAGAATAATACTTTTTATCATGTCTTTTTACTTCCATCTTGATCTTTGGGCGTTGTAGTAATGGTGCAAACAGGTAGGTCACTGCATTCGATTTTTGACATCTTGTCTCTTTCAATTTCGAGTTTTCCGTCCTCTGTGAAAATGCTGCCTAAATATTTAAATTCAGAAACTTTCTTTACTTCTAGTGTTGTCCATTTGTATGTTTGCTTGGCTTGGTGTTCTGCTGATTATCATGGTCACGGTCTTTTGTTTGTTGATTTTCATGTTGTACTTTCCTGCATTCCACATTCTTTAAATAGATGTCTATTTATAGTTACCAATCGTCTTGTAAAACTGACAATCTAACATCAAATCATAAGGAGTATTTTAATACAACGGAAAGTCCGGTTTCGCGCTCGGCTACCATGATTTTTCTGAAGTGGTGATACGAAGAATAATTAAGTGTTGTTTTGTTTCATCTGATAACTCTTATGTAGTGTGTTTTCCTAGTGCTTTGATAATCTTCTGACCTTAGTAATTGTTGACTGTAAATATTGTGATGTGAAATCCGAGTGGTCGCACTCAATTGAAGTACTTACATCCTGGCGAACAGCACTAATATAACCCATTGCATCCGATATCTGATACGATAGATCAGTGGTTCTTAAATGACATGATGTCTGGGCACACTTAAAGAAACTAGTTGATAAGGCTGTGACAGAACGTAACAACAAAGGATTGCGTTTGAATAGTAAGAAGACAGAAGTTATGATCATATAAAAAAAGCAGACTCTAAGAAAATGCACCATCATAGTAAATTAGCACGGAGCTGAGACAAGTACAGCAATTTAAATACCTCGGAGTCCTGGTAACATCAGATGGCGGATGCAGATCAGAAATCAAAAGCAGAATAGGGTAGTTCCAGAAAATGAAAAGCATTATATACAACAAGACAATGTCAATTGAGATCAGAATGAGATTTATACAATGCTACATAAAGCCAATACTGACATATGGATGCGAGTCATGGATAATAAACAAACAGATAAACAAATCTCTGAGGGCCACAGAGATTGGTTTTACAAAAGAATGATGAGATTCACATGGACTGCAAAAATGACTAATGTGGATGTGTTGAACAAAGTCAAGATACAGAGTAAGCTTATCATCAATATAAGAAAGAGGCAGTCATCATTTTTCGGGCATGTGATGAGAAAGAGATGTTTCTCTCTCTCTCTTTCTCGCTCGCGATCGCCGCCCAGTCCAATGTACCAGATTTTCTCATAAATTCTTTTTCTCATGTGGAAATCTGATTCATGCAAACCTAGCATTAGTATGATTCGTCACATCTTCAGCGCCATTTGAAGCTCTAGTGCTTATCCTTCGGCGATATGTCCGGTTTTAGCCAGCATTTACTGGGTTCGCTCTCCGCCAGCCTTTGACTGTTCCCCGCCGACCTGTAAGGCAGCAGGTAAAGAAAGGGGGTTTAGAACACATTGTAACAACCGGTAAAATCGAGGGGAGACGGGACAGAGAAAGACAGTGAGAGAGAAACAATTTTGGATAGCCTGACTTCATGGTAAGGAAGAGAGTCAACATCTGAGATGATAGCAAACACCAGAGACAGAGATTTGGGGAGATCTATGATACCTGCATGGTACCTGAAGATGATGGCACACCTGAAGTCCTACAAAACATTGTAGACGCACTATACACAAAAACGTAATAAGATACAAGAAGCAAAGAAACACAGAAATAATTAAAAAATACTGTCTACCTTTATTCATCATTTAATTTCTGTCTATGGGAAGCATGTGCCTGATGTGTCTTGGGATTTTTTACCCTGCTGTCCGCAGACACCGCGTTGCCGGCCAACTTCTGATCTGGGATTTCCTTTGGCGCAGCTAAGAATGTCCCCGCGCACACTGATGCCTGGGCACAGCCTTTGAGAACCACTGGGATAAACTGATAATTTGAAAACTACGATAGCAGATATGTTTGGGACACAAGTGCATTTTAATGTCATGTGCTGATATTGTTTTGATAATTTGTCGCATAATCCATATCAGATTACCGACCCACCTTATTACCGACCCACCTTATTACACCCACCTTATTACGACACCTAACCCACCTTATTACCACCCACCTATTACCGACCACCTTATTACCGACCCACCTTATTACTACACCCACCTTATTACTACCCACCTTACTAACCACCTTATTACATACCCACCTTATTGCACTCGACCCATCTTATTACCGACCCATCTTCAGTTTCAGTTAGGAATATCTTCATTACACTCCGGACATGTCCATAGGTGCTCCGAACTCCTTCGCAATATCTCCAACAGCGTCCAGCGACTAACCGTACTAGTTCGATATTGATTGATGAGCCTACTTATATCCCTTGTTGTGCTGTTCTTTTCTGGCCGCTCCAATCTTCAATCCAAGCTCTCAATACCGATCCACCATATTACCGACCCACCAACGTCACCTGTAGACGCACCTTGTTGGGTTAGTTCACACCTCCGCCAGGTAATCTATATTATACAAAAATACCTTTATTTCGTCTGCTTCCCACACATACAATAGATCACAAGACTGGCAGCGCCTGACAATTAGCCTACATAACAATGCCTGACGTTTAGCTTTGCCTAAAAATGACATACCTATCGATCTGTAAGATCTCCAGGTCTGTACCGAAACTGACCTATCGCCCCAGGTAAAATCCAATCATATATTATTTATAACCTTTTTTTGTAATTGACATAACCTTTTATTTATTTATATTGAACGTTTCAAGTGCCAGTTGACGCTCTATACAGGAGAGAGAGAGAGAGAGAGAGAGAGAGGAATGAGGATGAGAGGAGTGGTGTAATGCATTCATCAAACTGATCATCTGTTGGTCGTCCTTCCTTCCTTCCTCCTTCCCTTCCTCCTCCTTCCTTCCTTCCTTCCTTCCTTCCTTCCTTCCTTCCTTCCTTCCTTCCTTCCTTCCTTCCTTCCTTCCTTCCTTCCTTCTTCCTTCCTTCCTCCCTCCCTTCCTTCCCTCCCTTCCTCCCTCCTCCTCTTCCTTCCTCCCTCCCTCCCCTCCCTCCTCCTTCCTTCTTCCTCCTTCCTCCTTCCTTCCTTCCTTTCCTTCCTTCCTTCTTCTCCTTCCCTTCCTCCTTCCCTTCCTTCCTTCCTTCCTTCCCTTCATTCCTTCCTTCCTTCCTTAGCCAGTGAGTTTGCCTCCATCTTCATCGTCGGCAGTCTTGAAGTATGTGCTCTGCTTCAGTGAACAGCAAAAGCAATCAATAAGAAAAGTCTCACCAATTTAACATCAATAGAACACAAAAAATGTCTTTAGTAAAACAAATAGATCGATCAATAATAGCTTCCACTAAAATAAACTAGAAAAGTATTCTATCAAACTCGCTGTAAAGTTCATTTTGTCTGTAAGGTGAGTAATTATCTTGACTATATTTGTAAAAATAAGTAATTGTCTTCGCTGTGTAAGCAATAATTTTACGCGCGGACGGTTTTTCCCTAGATATGTGTGATGTAGTTACAGAACGCGGAGTAATACAAGATTGGTGTATTTACACTGCAGCAGACTTGCCCGCCTCCTATTTTGGTGGCCATATTGAAATATAATAGAACAATGCGATAACAGGGTTGATTAAAAAATTGTATTGTAGGGTGGTGACAACAATTCATACATGGAATTTAAATAACAATCACATTTTTTTTCTTTAGATCTGCAGGCGTGTTTTGTTAAGTTAATGTTTCATACCTACTTTGTGTTACCAGAGCCAAACATGGACAATGGACAAAGCGCAGTCACCAAAAATAACTACATGTGAAACGCGCTGTCTGCGAAAAGTTACCAACAACACCAGAAAGACAGAGTCACCAACATCAGTAAAAGAAAAAAGTTGGCACAGAACCTTGCTTGAATTACATTGAGAAACAAAGAATGAAGTAGTTTGGCCACTTAATAAAAATGCATCAAAACTCCACAGGATACAAAATCTTCTACAACAGAACATCAGGAAAGAAGGCAGGAAGAAGACCACGAAAAAGATGGTTAATATAGCAAAATTTCTGTCAAAGAGCAAAAATAACAATCACCCAAACCACCAGAACAGCGCAAGACAAAAACAGAAAACCACGACACTGGACAACAACCCGGTAGCAGTGTGGCGACAAAAGAAGAAGAAGAATGTTTACAGGATAGTTAAATCGTTAGTTTTAGTAATACACTTGTCAGATTACCCTTCTTACAGAAAACTTTCAGCCATTTGTTAGAAGAAGAAGAAGAAGATGAAAAAAAGAAAAGAAAAATTTACACTTCTTCCGAACTCTGAGCCATTGGAAGAAGGAGAAGAAGGAGAAAAAGAAGAAGAACAAGAAGAAAAAGAAGAAGAAAAAAGAAGAAAAACATGAAGAGAAAGAAGAAATAGAAACGAAGAAAGAAGAGAAATAAAGACGAAAAAAGAAATGGAAGACGAAAAAGAAGAAATGGAAGACGAGAAAGAAGAAATGGAAGAGAAAAAGAAGAAATGGAAGATGAAAAGAAGAAAGAAGACAGAAAGAAATAGAAGACTAGAAGAAGAAATGGAAGACGAGAAAGAAGAAATGGAAGACGAGAAAGAAGAAATGGAAGACGAGAAAGAAGAAATAGAAGACGAGAAAGAAGAAATGGAAGACGAGAAAGAAGAAATGGAAGACGAAAAAGAAGAAATGGAAGACGAGAAAGAAGAAATAGAAGACGAGAAAGAAGAAATGGAAGACGAGAAAGAAGAAATGGAAGACGAGAAAGAAGAAATGGAAGACGAGAAAGAAGAAATGGAAGACGAAAAAGAAGAAATGGAAGACGAGAAAGAAGAAATAGAAGACGAGAAAGAAGAAATGGAAGACGAGAAAGAAGAAATGGAAGACGAGAAAGAAGAAATAGAAGACGAGAAAGAAGAAATGGAAGACGAAAAAGAAGAAATGGAAGATGAGAAAGAAGAAATAGAAGACGAGAAAGAAGAAATGGAAGACGAGAAAGAAGAAATGGAAGACGAAAAAGAAGAAATGGAAGATGAAAAAGAAGAAATAGAAGATGAGAAAGAAGAAATAGAAGACGAGAAAGAAGAAATGGAAGACGAGAAAGAAGAAATGGAAGACGAAAGGGTCAAAGGCTCATGAGGTCATGGTGGTAACATGAGCCAGGGTTAGCGAGGGGGGGCGCTAACCAAGACCCTGCCCCTAACCTCCACGCGGTGACCCTGGAAACAGACTCTGGTTCTGGTCTGGCTAAGAGGGGCAGGGATCGGGAGAGGAAACTACTGGTAGTGGTAGCAGTGCAATTACGGAAATACGATAAAGATACATACAAATAAAATGCACAATTCTCCTGACCGATGTCCAACAAGATATTGCCCAAGTCCCTGAACGCAAAGAAACAGCAACGAAACGACTCAGACATGGATGAGAGGTGCATCCAGTGACCAAACGTATGCCCACGTAGGGCGAAGCTCGAAGCCCTGAGGAGGGGGCAACATTGCCAGCCCGTCGGCAAGAATAAATAAGACAGGACCGTAACGAATGAAAGTCTACCCTCGTGTTGGTGCGAGAGAAGATTGCAGCTGACCCTGCATTGGTAGCCTGGTGCAGATACATGTACTGGGCAAGGTTTGCCGAGCGCAAAAGAACAAGTTGCGTTTAGTGCATAACGAAACTACCCGCCCTGGGAAAACCGTGCAAGGTACTGTGCGATTAAAATTAACATCCCCGGAAGAACTGAGGTTGGTGATGCCTAACGGAACTGCCAGCCTTGGGGCAACTGGGCAAGGTTCGATTGCAGTCGTAACCAACATCCCCGGAATAACTGGGGCGGGTGATGGCGGCGAGCGCAAAATCCTCAGTTACGCTTATAGTGCCCACTGAAACGACCCTCTACATTGCTTGTACTCGGCCCCATGCCAGTGCTTTCGAGGTAAATTGCAAATTGCCACGCACCGATACGCGTCTAGAAAAGGCTGAGAATGTTCCTCCCCGGATCAAACTCAAAATGTACGGTAAAGCAAGGCCGACAATGTACGGATCAAACAGGAAGCCCGGGTCCTGAACATTGGCGAAGGCCGATACTTTACACGGTGTTTTATACGAGTAAGACGCCGTCCGAGGACAAGCCCGAGAAATATTTCTAGTCAGAACGGGTAAAGCAGCGTAACTCACTGTCTTGGCGTAGATCACAAAGCCCAAATATACGGCAAAGTTGATCGAAAAGGCGTAGATCCGAAAGGATCGTACCTAGGAAAGCTCACCTAGTAAATCAAAAAGCTGGCTGAAAACGGACGGGCGGGCCTAGTCACCATGGGCGCACAATCGTCCTGACGTAGATCACTCCGTTCTTGCCAGTGGACCAATTATACATCACAATAAGAATGATCAAATTGGCCGTGAAGAATGTTAGCAGAAGAAGAAGAAGAAGGAAGACGAAAAAGACATTCCTTTCACTCTGTCAAAGAAGGCTAGCATACCTCAATGACCCAGAGAGCTATGGTGGCACAGTGAGCCAAGCCGGACAGGTCAGATTAAATGTGGTCTCATGGTCCTCCAGGTGGGGGTGTTTGAGCAGATGGGCTAACTACCAATCCATATAAAAAGAACGTAGTTTAGAACAAAAACAAATTGTTCAAACTAATCAAACGTGTGGGATAAGAACAGAACAGGAACCCACAATGACCTAGGATAAGAGGAAAAAACAAGCATACACTGAGACACAGTTGAGTGTCACAAGCCAAGCACGTGAAGGGAACCCACAAAGAAAACAGAAAAGGAGACGTACTAAATAGACCTGGAGGCAAAGTCTTCTTGAGAAACTGAAGAGTGCTGGACTATCCTGGGAAGCCGTAAAGAAAACAACAAGAGACCGGGAAAAGTGGCGAACAACTGTTGAGGCCCTATGCTCCACGAGGAATAAGTCAAGTCAAGTTACAGGATCTGTCCTTGGTTTCATACTGTTGTTAACCTTGATGTCACGTCAGCTGTTTAAGTTGATATATAGTTTTAACACTACATATATGTGTAAGCTTCTTGTGTAATTGTGGTGTCTTTGGTTTTGGTTTGGTTTTGTTTTGGTGTGTTGAAGTTGTGCTCGGCTGAGGAAGAATAAATGGTAAAGTAAAAGGAACTTTTTTCCGATCCAGAAGCACTTGAGCTTTTCAGCTCTTCGGCTCGGTGACATGGACATCGTAACCCTTCGGTGGCCGAACACCGTAAATCTGGGGAATCTGTGGCTTTTTCTGCCATCCCGCGGAATTGAACCCGCACACACAGAGGGATAGTCACCCGTAGTCCAACGCGCTACGAACACGCTGGGCAGACGGGCGAACGTTTTTTTCAATACCTCGAGATATATTGCAGAATACGGTGTTAGGCTCGTATTTTTGTTTACCTTTATATCGTTGGTAATATCTACGTTAAACTATATTACTGACTAGCTTAAGCGGTAGTGAGCTCGGTCACAACCCAAGCGTACCTGGTTCAAACTCCACGGCAGGCAATTTGGAAGAAAATTCGTTTCCATGGAATTTTTATGAAATGTGAAAGACCTCACCGTTCAGAAAGCAATGACAAACTACTGAACGTATAAGTAGTGCCTAGAAAATCAACGACTCGTTTACTGTGGTTGATGGCTACGTCCTGTAAAGGATGTGCCCTGATTTTGTTCATTTTCACTTCATATTATTGTCAATGTATATGTTCCTTTATATATTGTCAATGTATATGTTTCTTTATATTATTGTCCATTTATATGTTCCTTTATATTATTGCCAATTTATATGCTCATGTATATTATTGTCAATTTATATGCTCATTTATATTTACTGTAAATGTATATAGTAATTGTTTATAGAACATTTTTTCTTTATACCAGATATAATCTGACCAGTAATTTTGCCCCAGAATCAAGCGCAGTGATGCAATGAAGTCACAAGGAAAGCCTTTTTTTAAGTTCCTAAGTAAAGACAAATCCAGGAAATATCTAATGCAGTATATTTCAGTTTTTATACATAAGTTAAGAAACGTTCCAGTTACTGAAATAAGCAAACCAGGAATATTCAATAAACATATTTCAGTTTTTTCTTACAATGCTTTGTATGTTCCTCTATATTTCTTTCTGTAAATTCGAATGTTGTACCACACATAATGTTGTTAAATGTAGTTGTTTGCTCGTTACAGAAACCGAGATCTTAGTACTTAAAGCAACACTTTATAGTTGCTATTATTTCAGCAGTATTCATTAGAATTGCATGTTCAGCCATCTTTTGTTCATAGCTGTTTTTTGCCTATGTAATTAATGATCTGAGCATTATATGTCCTTAAATGCATTATTTTTTCCAGAAAGCTGTTTGTCAATATGTTCTTTCTATGATAGATAATTTATTATGCAAAATTATCTCACTTTTTCAAGATGAATTGTATTTGGTTTTAAAGAAAGCTAATATCAGTGAACAGGATCCGACCTTTATATGTTCTGGTATCTAGGCAATTGTCCAAACAACTTTGATGAAATGTAAATGTTGCTTATTATTGCCTACTAATATCTATATGGAATAATTTCATTAAGTGCATAATCTTATAGATATAAGTTGTTCTTTATGGTCTTGGATGATTAAGCTCATGAAAGAAACAGGCCTGATTGAGTATCGTGCTATAGAGTATAACTCTTACTTATCACACAGATTTCTGCGCCTTTTCGTGTGGGTTTACGCCATGATGGCAGAAGATGAAGATGGAGGTGGAGTGTCACTGTGATGTAAGACTGGAATTCAAAGCTTAAGACGTTAGAACGTTGCAGTTACGAAACTAGCGCCTGAAGAGTTCAGAGGAAATTAAGAAAGCAGAACTCAGGCTTAGCGCTCTTAACATACAAACACATCGTCAACTTTGGAAGCATTTTCCGTTGAGAACCAGCTTCTAGCACTGCAAAGGCTTTTTAGACCACCTGTCGAAATTCCAACTGCGCCAAGCTGTTCTATTACGAAGATGAAGAAGACGAACTTCAGAGTTTATGGAAATGACGATGATAAGGATAATTGAGACATCATAGGTTGAAAGAGAATGTCGGTGTCGGATGAGAAACAATAACAATTTTCCGATAAAATGTCGTCGATTCTGAACGCGCTGAGTCGTTTTGGCACAGCTCTTCCGTAATGGGTAATATCACAACATTTTAGAAGCGTTAGATTTAGAGTCCACGGACGGCTACGATTACTTTAACTCCGATCCTATAATCGATCTTGAAATCGGGAAATGATTTGGATGAATTGACAAAAACGATACTGGAGTGAAGCTTTATTCCTAACAGTTCGGATTCAGTGAAGAAGCAGAGTCAGGATACCACGCCAAAAACAAGACACATAGCTGAAAGTGAGAAAGCAAGAATAAAAATAAAGAAATTTTGGCCAGCGGAGGATGAAGAATATGCAGTTACTGGTGGTGTCACTGCCGTCATTTGAACAGCAATGCGTCTCTTGAGAACAACTCTAACTCATGAACAGCATCTTCATAGTCTTCAGAAAGGTGTGGAGAATGACATGTCTGTTGAGACCTTCTAGTTAGAATCTCAATATTTTTTATTAGATCTATAAAGTATAAGAATGAAGTGGTTGACACACTTAATAGAATCATCAAAACTCCACAGATACAGAGCTGTGGACAATATAACACAGGAGAGAAGAAAGGCAGAGAGGAAGATCACTAAGAAAAGATGGTCTTAGATGTCATGGCAGAATCCTGTAAAGAGCAAAACATCAAACTCCACAGTTACAGATCTTCTACAACATAACATCAGGAAGAAGGCGAAGGAAGATCACGAAAAGATGGTTAGATGTCATGGCAGAATTCTGTCAAAGAGCAAAACATCTAAACTCCACAGTTTACAGAATCTTCTACAACAGAACATCAGGAAAGAAGGCGATAGGAAGACCACGAAAAGATGGTTAGATGGCATAGCAGAATTCTGTCAAAGAGCCAAAAACTAAAAAAAATCACACAAGACTCACCAGAAGCCCGAAAATCACGACAAGGGGCAAGACAAAAACAGAAAATCACGACAATGGGCAACAACCCGGTAACAGTGTGACGACAAAAGAAGAGGAAGAAAAAAGTATAAGTGGGCGTCTGTAGCTTAAGCGGTAGTGAGCTCGATCACAACCCATGCGTACCTGGTTCAAACTCCACGGTGGGCAGTTTGAAAGCAAATTTATTCGACGTGGATTTTTACAAATAATAAAAATAGACATCACCGTTCAGAAAGCAATAGCAAACTACTGAACTTGAACCTGAAACTACTGAACTTGAACCTGAAACTACTGAACTTGAACCTGAAACTACTGAACTTGAACCTGAAACTACTGAACTTGAACCTGAAACTACTGAACTTGAACCTGAAACTACTGAACTTGAACCTGAAACTACTGAACTTGAACCTGAAACTACTGAAACTACTGATAAGTGGTGCCTAGTAAATGGACGACTAGTTTACTGTGGTTGATTGCGAGGTCATGTATAGGATATGCCATGATTTTAATTCAGATTATATTTTTAAATCTTATATATAATGAATTCTTCCGAGCATTCCTGGTTTGTTGATGCGTGTTTCAGCATGTTCTAGTGGACCTAGAGGTAGTCTATGTAGCTAAACCTTTGCCTCGCGATCTGAAGGTCCTGGGTTCGAATCCGGTGTAATGGATTGTGTATTGGATAGTGTATTGGATAGGGTATTGGATAGTGTATTGGATAGGGTATTGGGTGGAGTATTGAATAGTGTATTGGATAGTGTATTGGGTGGAGTATTGGATAGTGTATTGGATGGGGTATTGAATAGTGTATTGAATAGTGTATTGGGTGGAGTATTGGATAGTGTATTGAATAGTGTATTGGATAGTGTATTGGGTGGAGTATTCAATAGTATATTGGATAGTGAAAGACAAGAGACACAAGCGAAAACTCAGAAGTTGTCACAGTAAAACACTTGCCAATTGACCGTCTGTAAAGTCGAAAAAGTTCATATAAATTGGATAAGATATGTGGATAAGATATGTGGATAAGATATGTGGATAAGATATGTGGATAAGATAAGACACAATGGTTTATCTGTAAAATCAATGTATATAAAATGGTATGTATCTTGTATTTATTTATTTCATTGTTTAGTTTGTTTGTTGATTGTTACTTCCCTTGCCAGTCATCTCAATATGTGTGTGTATGTATATGATAGAGAGAGAGAGAGAGAGGGAGAGAGAGAGAGGAGAGAAGTGAGAGAAAGATTGAGTGAATCATTGAAAGAGGTAGAAACATATATAGACAGATGGAAAGAGACTAAATGTATATATATAGGGATAGAGGGAAAATTATAGTTAGTGATACGAACGAGAGAGAGAGAGAGTGATGGAGGGTGTGATACATGTAGAGAGTATTAGAGAGAGAGAGGAGGATGAATAGAGTGATATAAAAGAGTTTGAGAGAGAGAGAGAGAGAGAGAGAGAGTGACGCCCGAGTGGTTACAGGGGCCGAAATTGGGGTGTAAAGAATAGAACCACTGTTACCTGCCCCGCATGTCGTAAGATGCGACTAAGGAGGTTGGTGGTGGGGCTAGCTACTCCATCCCGTAATCAAACACTAGATAGCTACAGAAACCACAACCAGGAAAACTCATAGCTTGCCACCCGAGGAAGAAGAAGGAGGAGAACCCCGCAACGAAGGACTCATAAAGCGAAGATGACATTGGATAGGCGGGCTTGGAAGGAGTGGTTGTGGACCTATGCCTCCCTAGGGGCGAAGGGTGAAGAAGAAGAAGAAGAAGAGAGGATAGAGAAAGGGATATATAAATAGATGGACACGTATTCATAGAGAGTAGGAGATAGAAATACAGTGTGTGATAAAGAGAAAGTGAAAGAGAGAGAAAGGGAGATAGAGAGAGAGTGATAAAGAAATATATATAGACTGGGCTAGAGAGTGATGAGAGAATGATAGAGAGAAAGTGACAGAAAATAATATGTAAACAGAGTGGGAGAGAGAGTGTGTTACAGAAGTTGAAAGATAGACAAAGAATGAGAAAGGGAGAGAGAACTGGTATTATCTATTTATTACCCAAGTCTCTCATGCACAATGAACCAAAGTACAATCTTTTATCTTGGTTTTTTTTTATCTATCGTCTCGATGCACTAAAATATATATTTAATATTATTTGAAAATATTGTTCTGAAACCTTGTTTGACCAACTTTCTAGAACCTTGTTTACGCCCCTGTGTCGCTGGGGCTTACAAGGGAAGCAAAGAATAGTAACACTGTGACCTACAAAACATATCGTAAGAGGCAAGTGAGGTAAGGAGCCTATGGAAGCTATCATAAGCGTTGCAGAAATCGGATGTGCTGGCCTACTTGTAAGCGCATAACTGGCACAATGTACAATAGCTCTTAGACTCAGATCACATACAAATCACAAAGAGTGGTTTAACAAGTTGTAGATACGGAGCATTTGAAGAAGAAGAAGAAAGTTGCCAGAATTTGAAAATGAACCGATTTAAATTTTCAATAAAATGATTAATGAACAATTTCTTTTATGATTTCTTTGTTGTGATTTGTTCCAACTTGATATTCATATTAACTTTGTCTCAACCTCATGTTTGTTGTCTGTCTGTCTGTCTGTCGGTCCGCCTGCATGCATAGTTGTCAGTATGTCGTGCATGTTTGTAGCGGGAGGTGAGCACCGTACCTCTACTGCGCAGCGACCACTCACAGTTCAGATATATTAATCATTTGTTCTGGGGCACATTATCGTATAGAGAAGGTTGCTGCTACTGATTCCCATAGTTTTCTAGTTCTTTGCCCCTTCTATTTTGATATACTGACCGATAGATTGCCCCTTCTATTTTGATATACTGACCGACAGATTGCCCCTTCTATTTTGATATACTGACCGATAGATTGCCCCTTCTATTTTGATATACTGACCGATAGATTGCCCCTTCTATTTTGATATACTGACCGATAGATTGCCCCTTCTATTTTGATATACTGACCGATAGATTGCCCCTTCTATTTTGATATACTGACCGATAGATTGCCCCTTCTATTTTGATATACTCACCGATAGATTGCCCCTTCTATTTTGATATACTGACCGACAGATTGCCCCTTCTATTTTGATATACTGACCGATAGATTGCCCCTTCTATTTTTTTTTCACGAATGGAGAATACCAAAAATAAACTGGCAGGACAAAATTCCAGATAGCGTAGTCCTCACAAGAACAAAGATCACAAGTGTCAATACTCTGTTACAGAAGGTACAAGTGAGATGGGCCGGTCACGTTGCTCGGATGCCTGATAAACGCATCCCAAAACAATTGATGTATAGCAAACTTGAAGGGGGCAGACGTTCTGCTGGAGAACAGAAAAAAACGCTTTTAAAACTCTCATAAAGCGTCTCTGAAATGCTTCGATATAGACACCACATGCTGGGGATCCCTGGCGCAAGATCGCCAAATGTGGCGCAGTAACAACACAAGAGGAACCCGCATAGCTGAGAATCATCGGACCGTTGAGGCACACACAAAAAACGAGCTGTGCGAAAAGACGGAACATACAACACCCACATGTCTGACCTTGACCATTTATGTCCCACCTGTGGTAGGGGATTGTTTTCTAGGATTGGACTCAGTCACCTCCGCACACACCAGAGATGTGAAGCAGCACACGTCTGAGACTGTTGTCATCATCACTTGCGATGGAGACTATTAGATAGTATATAAATTTGAACGAATTCTGAAATGAAAAAAAATCAGGGACATGTCTGGTCAACACATATGCCTGCGAAAGTTAAAATATGACTAAAGAAAGTAAGTTGAATGCATTTTCAAATAGAAGTCTGCGAAAAATAATGAAAATAAAATTGGACGAATTCAGGAGACGTGATGAAATCGGAGAAATATCTGGTCAACCACTAGTAACAACTGTTATAAGAAGGAGAAGATGGAGATATGTTGAGCATACCTTGAAAAGAAATAATCAAAAATTGACAAAGTAGACATTGAAATGGGAGGCAAAGAGTTCAAGAAAGAAAGCATGCTTTAGGGAAACCCTGAAATTAATTTTACTGAGAATGGCGAGAAGTAATGGATACAATTCTATAGAAGAGGTTAAACGAGTTGCCCAGGATAGAGCGGTGTTGAGAAATTACTTGCAGGCCATATGTAATGTATAACGGTACGAACATATTGAGCGAGTTGCCAGAGCACAGCGGTATGGATAAATTACTTGCATGCCATATGTAACGTGTAACGGTACGAAGAGATTTAGCGAGTTGCACAGGACAGAGCGGTATGGAGAAATTACTTGCAGGTCCTATGTAACGTATAACGGTACGAGAAACATATCTCTATATATATATATATATATATACTACTCCCACCTGAACGATTACTTTGAAGTATGCTAAACACACCTGAACGATTACTTTGAATTATGCTAAACACACCTGAACGATTACTTTGAAGTATGCTAAACACACCTGAACGATTACTTTGAATTATGCTAAACACACCTGAACGATTACTTTGAAGTATGCTAAACACACCTGAACGATTACTTTGAATTATGCTAAATTGGTCGATATCTGAACGAGTTGCCCAGGATAGACCAATAATGAGAAATTGCGTGTAGACCCTATGTAACTTATAACAAGAGGAATACAATTACAAAATATATATTACAGGTTAAAAACGCAAGGTGAAAGAAAATGCCCTTCATTAATTTCTGGTTATTTTTTGTATTCTTTTTCAATTCCCAGAGTAGCCTTGGCTTAATGCCAGACCAGCAATTGACTTTGGAAGTGCCAGGTCGCTCATAGCTCGAGCTGCTTGTATGTTTACAAGTCGTGTAAATACCGCCCTGACACAGAATGCCGCCACAATTACTTTGTCAGTTTAAGAATACTGGATTTGTGTTTCGTGCAAACAAAGTCTCCGACAGAAACGGCTCTCGAAGGACAATCTGGCAATATGTGTTTTACAAGATAAGGGGAAAAAAACGTTGCTGGGCGACACAGATGGCGTTCATGGTTACATAAATCGATTTGAATGTTTTAAACTATTTTGGTCTGTAACGTTGGGAGAAATCTGTGAGAGAAAAAAATGTTGAGGTGAATGTAGTTCCTTAGCTTGATTGATTTATTCATTTATTTATAGATTTGTTTATTGATTGACTTTTATATTTTGTAATAGATTGATTAATTGATTTAAAGATATATAGGTTGATTGATAGATAAGACCATCATCAATGCACTTCAGTGATTGATTGATTGATGGACCATCATCACTGCACTTCGGTGAGTAGCCATGTGTGCTCCGATCTCTTTCTTACACATGAAGATCTCAGCTGCAGTGCACGAGCATAACACCAGCGAGGGCCCCGATGTAATTTTGAAGATGATGAAGATATTTTTGTAGGAATTTTATTTTAAATCTTTTCTTGCGAATTTTGCCCGGGCAGCGGCTTTACAGCCTGCTCTTCTCGATTTTGAACTACCAAGGGTTCTTTTACTGCTCAAATTGAACACGGGACATACGTTTTATTGTCCTTCTCCGATAGGACTAGGAACTCGATCTCACATACACTGAGATCAGGGATCTCTGGAAAAATATCGAGATGGCTCCACGAGGGAGCGAACCTGGTGCTTTTGACACGAGAGACGAGCAGTTAACCTCTACGCCACATAGATCCCAAATAAAGATACACTTTAGTGAATAACCAGGAGTGCTCCGATTTTTCAAATTTATTTTAATTTTTTTTGTACATAGGATGATCTCAAGGGCAGTGCGCGAATTCCGTAGCACCGGCCAATGTTTACAAGGTAATTTAACATAGGATGATCTCAAGGGTAGTGCGCGAATTCCGTAGCACCGGCCAATGTTTACAAGGTAATTTAACATAGGATGATCTCAAGGGCAGTGCACGAATTCCGTAGCACCGGCCAATGTTTACAAGGTAATTTAACATAGGATGATCTCAAGGGCAGTGCACGAATTCCGTAGCACCGGCCAATGTTTACAAGGTAATTTAATATAGGATGATCTCAAGGGCAGTGCACGAATTCCGTAGCACCGGCCAATGTTTATAAGGTAATTTAACATAGGATGATCTCAAGGGCAGTGCACGAATTCCGTAGCACCGGCCAATGTTTACAAGGTAATTTAACATAGGATGATCTCAAGGGCAGTGCACGAATTCCGTAGCACCGGCCAATGTTTACAAGGTAATTTAACATAGGATGATCTCAAGGGCAGTGCACGAATTCCGTAGCACCGGCCAATGTTTATAAGGTAATTTAACATAGGATGATCTCAAGGGCAGTGCACGAATTCCGTAGCACCGGCCAATGTTTACAAGGTAATTTAACATAGGATGATCTCAAGGGCAGTGCACGAATTCCGTAGCACCGGCCAATGTTTACAAGGTAATTTAACATAGGATGATCTCAAGGGCAGTGCACGAATTCCGTAGCACCGGCCAATGTTTACAAGGTAATTTAACATAGGATGATCTCAAGGGCAGTGCACGAATTCCGTAGCACCGGCCAATGTTTACAAGGTAATTTAATATAGGATGATCTCAAGGGCAGTGCACGAATTCCGTAGCACCGGCCAATGTTTATAAGGTAATTTAACATAGGATGATCTCAAGGGCAGTGCACGAATTCCGTAGCACCGGCCAATGTTTACAAGGTAATTTAACATAGGATGATCTCAAGGGCAGTGCACGAATTCCGTAGCACCGGCCAATGTTTACAAGGTAATTTAACATAGGATGATCTCAAGGGCAGTGCACGAATTCCGTAGCACCGGCCAATGTTTATAAGGTAATTTTGAAGATGATGAAAATGTTTGCAGGAATTTTATTTTAATATGTTTTCTTAAATGAATTTTGCCCAGGCAGCGGCTTTTCAGCCTACTCTTTTCGATTTCCAACTGTCAAGGGTTCCGTTACGTGCTCAACTTGAACACGGTGCCTATGTTTTATCGTCCATCTCCGATAGGACTTGGAACTCGATTTCACCTACACTGAGATCAGATATCTTTCGGGATATCTCTTTTTAAGAAATCTAAAAAAAAACCGATTTGCAAACAGTGACACGCAGTATCACTGACAGCTAAACAACAGATGATCAATAGTATTTTCATGCATATTCTGTGTTACCAGAGTCAAACATAGACAATGAGCAAATCACAGTCGCAGAAAATAACTACATGTGAAATTTGATGCCTAGGAAAAGTTACCAACAACACCAGGAAAGACAAACGTCACCAGCATAAGAAAGAAAGAAAATATGAATAGATGGCATAGCAGAATCCTGTCAAATGGCAAAAATAACTATTCCCCCGCCACTAGAGCAGCACAAGACAAAAATAGAAAACCACGACACTGGGAAACAACCTGGTAACAGTGTGACGAATGATGAAAAAGAAGAAGATGAAGAAAGAAGGCACGGAGTATCGATTTCCAGAATCGGGCTAGAATAATAATCGGATTGAATGATTACTTCACAGTCAACAATTGCGTGATGTTGTAGATTTGTCTCGTTTGCGATATCACGAAATGACAGAACGATACGTCGGTATTAACATCAGATAAAAATTGAACACTCGAATCTACTTAGTATACGATCTGTCTGCCATATTGTCTGCTCTGTCTGTCTATCTGTTTAATAATAATAATAATAATAATAATAATAATAATAATAATAATAATAATTCCTCTCGTACCTTTATACGTTACATAGCGCCTGCAAGCAATTTCACCATACCACTCTATCCTGGTCAACTCTCTTAATCTCCTCCATGGAACTGAGAACGATATTTCTTGCCTCTCTCAGCAATGTTCGTTTCAGGGTCTACTTAGTTCAGCCTCTCTTTCCTGAACTCACTGCATCCCACTTCAATGCCTGCTTTGATATTCTTTGATCCTTTCTTCTCAATGTGTGTCCAACATATCTCCATCTTCTCTTTCTTATAACTATTGTTACTAGTCGCTGACCAGACATTTCTTCTCAAGGTGTGCCCAACATATCTCAATCTTCTCCTTCTTATAACAGTTGTTACTAGTGGTTGACAAGGCATTTCTCTGATTTCATCACCTCCTGAATTCGTTTAATTTTATATTCATTATTTTTCGCAGACATCGATTTTCAAATGCATTCAACTCAGCGCCGGATTAGCCTAGTAGCAGAAGTAGCAAATGCTACGGGACCCGCGCTTCTGGGGCCCGCGCCGATGTGAAAGAGATGAAAAGGAAAAAATAACCACGATGCTATATCAAAAACAAGCAAGCTGTCTGAAATTTTTAGTGTCTTGTGTGATGGTGCTGAATCCAAAGAAATGAAACAGAAAATACAGAAGTCGCATATCACTGTGTAATAGATGAAGGCAGATGAACTCCAAATATTGTCAGCTCTTATCAAGAGGATTTGGAAGAAAGCCTAGGCGACGAACTTGTGGAGTACGTTGAAATGCAATTTTATAAACTTATAATGGAAAATTCATTAGAGTCGTGTTTCCCAAATGTAGAAATAGTCTTACGAATTTACTTGTCTTTAATGATTACTAACTGCAGCGGAGAACGTTCTTTTTCAATATTAAAGCGTATAAAAAGTGAGTTAATGAACATGATGGGACAAGATCGTCTAAATAACCTCACCTTAATGAACATTGAATGTAATTTACTTAGAGAAATTGATTTGTCTAGTATTATCTCTAAATGTGCTCACTTTAAATCGAAACAAGTTTGTGTGTAAAAGTTGTGTTTTATTACTTATTATAAAACAAAAATTAGGGCCCGCGCTAAAATTTGCTACAGGCCCTCGCTGACCTAATCCGGCACTAATTAAACTTACTTTCTATATCTCTAATCAATTTCCAACTCTCGCTGGCATATATTAGGATTGATACAATATTTGAATTGAAAATTCGTAATTTAGTTTTATTACTATATAACCATCTATCTGTATGTTGGCTTATAAAGACACGCAACTATGATAAAGTCTGTTCAGATTATGGCCCCTTCTTCACTACCTGTAATACTGCTTTTGAGAACGATGTATCAAAGGAGGGACATAAGCATGAGAAATTTAATAGCTGTTCGGCTAGTGAAGTCAGAGCGAAACTTTTCATGTTATGATTGTTTCTTTATGACCCCGCCAGAAAAAAACAACTATTTGACCGTATCTGGTATCGAGCCCTGGTCTCCAGAATGCGAGTCCGCGCTGTAATCAATTCGGCAAAACGCTTCCTGTACAGAAATGTATTAGCTTGTGCCGTTTACTTTGCAGGCTAGTGTCTGCGAAATGATCGTCCTTTCACATTTCTGAGACCTGGTATGAGGGAGGTAGGCGCGGGAGCTCTTTGTCTCAATTATGTTATGAATCGAACCACAACGCACATACTCACACACCCAACACATACACACGCGCACATACACACTCCCACTCCCACACACAACACACACACTCAACGCGCGAACATACGCACACACTATCTCACACACACACCCAACACATGCACACAACACACGCTGGGGATTATGTACCAGAATTGGACTCTACAGTCATCTCCGCTCACACAACAGAGGCGCAACAACACACATCTGAGGCTGTCATTATTGCTTGCGATAGACAGCTTTTATTATTATTATTATTATTATTATTGTTATTATTATTATTATTATTGTTATTATTATTATTATTATTAACCATAATGAAAGATGACACAGTTGCAGAAACTAAAAACTAAGTTGTTTAAATGAAAGGTCTCTTGTTATCCTGGGACGCTATAACATTAAAAACGGCCAAAGACCGGAAAAAATAGGAGAACAACTGTTGAAGCCCTATGCTCCACGAGGATGGGAGAGAAATAAACAATGTTTATATTTAGAATATGATCATGACATCATTGTCACTTTAATTTCTATCACATGATGCTGTTGGAAAAGTTCTTAGAACATTCTGAACAGAGAAGAGAAAAAACAGAGACGTTCTACAGGACCTGTACCCCGAGGAGCATCGGCTCATAAATAACATCATGTCCCGGAAGATGAAATATTTTGGCCACGTTAAACGTCACAGTGGTTTGGAGAGAACGGTAATGGAAGGCATGGATCCTGGAGTACGAGGCAGGGGGTGATCAAGACGAAGGTGGCAGCAGGACATCAAAGAAACATGACGCTGGAAGAGGCAGAAGAACTTGCTAGAGACATTTTTTCAGGTGGAATGTGATGAAAGCGGCGTTCTGCAAGAAATATGCAACTACTTTAGGCTGTCAGTTGTAGGTTTTGCTCACATCCTCCTGCAACGAAAGCTCTTTCAGCACTTGTTGAAATTCCCGGAAACGATTCTTCTCACGTCATGTTACCGCTACATTCCAATATTGTAAGAATAGTGGCCTCTGTGGTGTAGCGATAGCTGCCCGCCTCTCTCTTCAAATGTACTCGGTTCGTTCCCTCGTGGAGCCATCTGGATATTTTCCCAGAGATCTCTGACCTCAGTGTAGGTGAGATCGTGTTCCTAGTCCTATTGGAGACGCACGATAAGAGGTAGGTCCTGTGTTCAATTTGAGCATATAAAAGAATCCATGGCAGTCCAAAATCGAAAAGAGCAGGCTGGAATACCGCTGACTGGGAAAAATTCCTTAGAGCGATTACAAATAACATTTCAACAAAATACTTTCCAAATCTTTATAAAATTAAATCGGGGACCTTCACCGGTGCTATGGTGTTCATGCTCTGCTGCTGAGATCTTCCTGTGTAAGAAAGAGATAGTGTCACACATGGTTACTCACTGAAGTGATATGATTATGGTCCCAGTAATCAATCAATGAATTAATCAATCAATCTTTTTTCTTCTTCTTCGAACTCTATATATCGATCACTAGTTAAACCACTTCTTGTGATTTGTATCTGATCTGAGCCTAAGAACGATTGCACGTTGTGCCAGTGATGCGCCTACAAGTAGGCTAGCACATCCGATTTCTGCGACGCTTTTTATTTGCTAGGGTAACGTTCTTCGGCCCCTACCACAGTCGTCTCTTACGCCTTGTAATTCGCAGTAGTGGTGCTGTTCTTCGCTTCTCTTGCTGTCCCCGGCACCACACGGGCGACTGAAGTGAAATGATTATGGTCCTATTAATGAATGAATCAATCAATATTTTTAGATTGGTCATATTAATGAATGAATCAATCAATATTTTTAGATTGGTCCTATTAATGAATGAATCAATCAATATTTTTAGATTGGTCCTATTAATGAATGAATCAATCAATATTTTTAGATTGGTCCTATTAATGAATGAATCAATATTTTTAGATTGGTCCTATTAATGAATGAATGAATCAATCAATATTTTTAGATTGGTCCTAGTTAAATGAATTAATGAATCAATCAATATTTTTAGATTGGGGTCTCTGTGACTAAGTGGCTCTGTGCCTTGTGAGTCGAAGGTCGTGAGTTCGAGTCCGGACCGCGCCATTCTGTTCACGAGTACACTTTTTCCAGAGACCCTAGAATTGTTGCTAGAGTTACGAAGTTCATGCTTTGTGCAATACTCTCGGCAGGTGGCGTGCCATTTCTGCGGAGAGGGACCGACCGTATGGGGTAAAACCTGGTGCAATGAAGTCAATCCTTCGGCTTTTGAACCCTTTTTTAATATTGTTAGATTACGATTACTTCATTATAAAAACAACACAGCACATGCAAACAAGGTTATATTATGTTACACAAATAAATAAAACACAAAATAGTATCATTATTATGAACACATATATCATTAATAAATAACAACAGAATGAAGTTATCATCAAATAACTTGTCCTGAGCAGAACTTTGCCACACTAATAGTCATTCAAGATTTCTCTCACTCTTAAACTTCTGCAGCCGTTATGCTCAAACCATCAGTTACAGATTGAATCCATCGTCTCCGTGGTCTTCCCCTCCTTCTATGAAGGTCTTCTTCATCCTTCGTGTCTCTTTATATGTCCAAAATACTTCAATTTTCTCATTCTTATTTGTAGCATTAGCCAGTTAACTTTGATTTGGAGTTCTTTCTGGATATATATATATTTGTTCTCGTCCCTGTCAATGATACACGGAGCCTCTTCTGTAACACTTATATTCAAAAGTAGATATATATTTTTGAACCGACTTAGAATCACACACAATTCTAATAAAGCTTAAAATGTTTTATCAAGTATATGAAAAAGTCAGCCCAAAGGAAATTTATGATTTTCCGAATTAGTTGATCAGGATTATATTACAAGAGGCTGAGGTTTTGCTAATTCAGAGATATCATCTATCTATCTGAACGGGACAAAGTTAATAACAAGTTTACGCGAGTGACTACGTGAAGTGGAAATTTCCTAGTTTGACACCAGCTTGGGTCCAAAATTATCGGCGTGCACACGGTACACTGTTGGACTACAGGAAACCCTGATCATTTACTTGGGGAATCTAAGTTACAAGTACATTTGAAGTCGGAGTAATGATCACCTGAATGGCCAGGGACTTACCCATCAAATGTGTTAAAATCCCGAGCGTCGTCATTCTTTCGAACGAGAGTTGCTCGGAATTTTTAAATTTGGTTTAGTTACTTGAAGGCACCTACCCTTTGGGTAGATCAAGCTGGCACTACATTTTGATCTTAGCCAGAAGGCCGAGAAGTGAGATCATTAGAGTAATATAGTCCCGCGTCATGGCTGTGTACTATTCAGTTTGACGTGACTACGATGTCATCATTAGTAAACGACAGCGCAAGATGGGACGGGGAATATATGTATAACTACTTCGGCTGTAAGCCTTAGGGTGTAGGTCAGTTTTATCTTCTTCTTCTTCTTAGAACCCTCCATATCGACCACTTGTTAAATACTCTTTGTGATTTGTATGTGATCCGAGCTTAAGAGCGATTGTACGGTGTGCCAGTTAAGCGCCTACAAGTAGACCAGCACATCTGATTTCTAATACCCTTTTTATTTATTCCCTTCCCTTTGCCTCTACCTCAGTCGCCTCTTACGACATGCCTTGTAGGTCGCAGTGTTACTTTGCTCCTCTTGAGAGTCCCGGTACTATACGGACGAGTTTTATCAAAACATCTAAACTACTTTCCCGAAGTTTCCTTTACTTCAGTGTTAAGGGGACACAATCAAAATTATAACATAAGCGATATAAAAAGGGAGAGTTATGTTCGTTAGCGTTCTATAATTTCAGTAATGTCCCTTATTCTAGTTAGTCACTATTGCTATTTGCGAGATTCAAATAATGGCAAGTCTTGCTGTATTCATAGTTTGAACTCTCCTCCAGACTCTCAAACTTGCAGTGTTGAATCTAAGATGGTCACGCCATGTCAAAGACCTTCCGACTTTCTGGACTGTTTTGGAAAATTACGTTGAGGATTCTTGGTGTGGTTTTTACGAGGGTATTTCGAAGATAAAGAGAAATCGTGTAAGCTTGGTGCTCGTTCGCTAAACTCTGACCTTTCATCAACTTCCTCATCTGCAGGCGGGTTTCTCCAACTGAGATATCCACCTGTAAGTATATCATACACAAGATTAGAAAGATGCAGTTATTAATAAGGTTGTTGATATTATAATAACAAACAGATCTTTCAAGAAAGAAGTCAAAATCAAAGAAAACTGGTTGATGCTGAGAGCCGCTGTAGCGTAGTTGTTATTGAACTCTCTTCGCAAGGTTGGTGGTCTGGGTTCAGCTCTGCGTGGAATTTTCCCAACCATGACGGCTCTCAGGTCGACCCAGCCTCAACTGGGTACCAGACATGCTCTGGGAAAGTAAAGGCGGCCGGCGTGATGCTGACCACATCACCCATTGTGTGCCGACAGTCAATGAAAAATACAGGCCTAACACTGTATTGACCTATATACCACGAGGTATGAAAGAGTTCCTTACTTTTACTTTACTTTACTTTACTTTACTTTTACTTTTATTTACTTTTACTTTACTTTACTTTACTTTTACTTACTTACTTTTACTTTACTTTTACTTTGACTATGAGAAAGAGAAATTCCGAAGGACTGTTAGGTTGGCAAAGTTGGATTCACAACAAGTTATTTGATGATGAATAATAATATAATGATATGTATAATAATACATGTATAATGATATGTATAATAATACATGTATAATGATATGTATAATAATACATGATAAAGATATGTATAATAATACATGTATAATGATATGTATAATAATACATGTATAATGATATGTATAATAATACATGTATAATGATATGTATAATAATACATGTATAATGATATGCGATGAATCATGGACAATTATTGTGACTGAGATGATATCACAGACTCGGTAGCCAGATGCTCAGTCTCACAAATATTTTTTCTTTTGTATCAAAAAAATTGGCCCTTACCCGATAGTGCCAAAGCAGTGGACAGTTACGACCGAACATGTAAAAACTCGAGCGTCGGATTCTTTCGAATGAGAGCTGCTTAGAATTTGTTTAAATGTAATTAGTTGCCTATTGGCTCTATGCGGGTTTCAACACTTTGCCGAATCAGTGGACTACGCTTTGTCTTAGCCACTAAACAAAAAACAGCACACAACAATCTTTAGCCTAAGAATAGGTCACTGCAGGCTCAACCATCACATGCACAAAATAAAGCCTGTTCAGACTGCAGAGTGTGCATGTCAGACAGAAACACAGACTCCAGAGCACATCCTGCTGTTATGTCCATCATACATACACCAACGAAACGAAACATGACCTCATGAACGAAGTTTACAGAGGAAACTATGGGGAACGCTGGAGAAACTCCAACTGACTTGCAGCTTCATGGAGGCAACCCATCTCGTGATTCAGACGAGAATACGAAACCGAGCGTAAAGTAGAAGAAGAAGATCTAAGCCAAAATGCCGAGAAACAATGCAGAAGATATTGAAGGGTATGCATACCGACGGTTCTGGTGTCTCGCTGGTTAAACACACTTCTTACTTTGCCCCATTCAGTTCTACTTGTATTGAGTAATTATATACACATTTAAGAAGATACTAAAATTATTTGAAACAAAGTGCGACAGAAAAATCTTAGAACCACAAGAAGAATAAAAAAAGAGGAGTATAGAAATGACACAAAATTTTAAAACTAAATTATGAATTTGTAATTCTACGATTGTATCTTCTTCTTCTTCTCCTCCCAACTTCCCTTGAAGCATAACGCATTAACAAATTTCCTCCAACCAAATCTGTCTTGATCAAGCTAGTTTAGTTCATTCCAGGTCTTTCCCTTCTCTTTTCTTTCTCTCACTACACTTCGTCTCCGTGTATCTCTAGGTCGTCCCCTACCACTCTTGTCTCCCAGATTTCATTTCAGAGTCACACATGGATGTCTAGTATTCTCCATTTTTAATGTATGTTCCAACCACTTCCATCTTCTACTATTTATTTCCTCGTTGAATTTCGTTTAAAAGTTAAAATAAAATATAGAGCTGAAAGATATATAGTTTACAAAATAAATAACGAATTTTCAATTCAAATGTTGTATTAATCTTAAGAGATGCCAGCGAAAGTTAGAAAATGACTAAAGATATAGAAAGTAATTTGAATGCATTTGAAAATAGATGTCTGAGAAAAATAATGAAAAAATAATGGAATGAATTCAGGAGAAGTGATGAAATCAGAGAAATGTTTGGTCAACCACTAGTAACAACTGTTAAAAGAGGGAGAAGATGGAGATTTGTTGTGTATACTCTGAAAAGAAATGATCAAAGAATCATAAAGCAGACAATGAAGTGACATGTCCATATGTGCTCCGACCTCCGCGTCAATAAATCCAGCAGCGTCCAGCGGTCCAACACGCCAGTTCAATGTGCATTAATCAATCTCTTTACATATTTGGTATGTCGTTCTTTTTGGGCTGCACCAATATTGACACCCATCTTTCTCATTCTGGTCAACGAGTGGGACTCGCTGCAACCCTGAAACTCCTCTGTTGGAAAAGACTCAGTGTATTAAGAATGTCATTTCTGTCTATGGCAGCTTCTTCTAGTAAACGTCCATTGATTTCGGTCTATGGCAGCTCCAAATGAAAGGATGCCATCGGGAAATACTGTAACAAACTTTACTGAAGGAGGCGAGAAATATGGACTCAAATCCATAGAAGAGTTTGAGCGAGTTGCCTAGGATAGAACTGTATGGAGACATTTCTTGCATGCTTTCTCTCTCTTTCTCTCTATATCTCTCTCTCTCTCTCTCCCAATGTATTCATAAGCTTGCACATTAACCCTATCCAGAGATCCCTAGGATTATTACCGGAGCTACGAAGTTCGTGCTTTGTACAATACTCTCGAAGGTGGCGTTCCATTTCTGCGGAGAGGGACCCATCCATTTGTTGTAAAACCCGGTGCAATGAAGTCAATCCTTCGGCTTTAAAAACCCTTTATTAACCCTTTCACTCCATCATATTTTTCTGTACTCATTTATATTGTAATTTAAACTAAATTAGCCTGTATACTGGCTTTGCGTCATATTAAAAAAAAAACCACCCAAGCTTGTATATCGGCTCAGATGAGCAAAAGGGTTAATATTCTCACCTATAGAGATGCAAATAAAGAGGCAGCCGCCAACACCTGGAAGTGTAGGAGCCCACAGCAACTCATAAGTCGCACTTTCTAACATTGTCACGTAGATTATCACAGCAATACCTGCAGATGCACCTAGGAATATGAAAGTGAGAGATCAGGTGTTGTAAAATTAATGTACTAAAACAATACAGGTGAAAAGTACTAATACAATACAGTTGAAAAGTACTAACACAATACAGGTGAAAAGTACTAACACAATACAAGTGAAAAGTACTACACAATACAGTTGAAAAAGTACTTACACAATACAGTTGAAAAAGTACTTACACAATACAGTTGAAAAGTACTTACACAATACAGGTAAAAGTACTACACAATACAGGTGAAAAAGTACTTACACAATACAGGTGAAAAAGTACTAACACAATACAGGTGAAAAAGTACTAACACAATACAGGTGAAAAAGTACTAACACAATACAGGTGAAAAGATTGGATAGTGTGAATTAAGTAAATGTATTGACAAAGGTACTCGATTCGCTCCCTCGTGGATCCACCAGGATATTTTATCAGAGATACCTTATCTAAGTGAAGGTGAGATCGAGTTCCTAGTCCTATAGGAGACAAGCGATACGATGTAGATGTCTTGTTCAAGATAAGGACCCAAAAGAACCAATGGCAGTTCACAATCGAGAAGAGCAGGCTGGAAAGCCACTGCCCGTGCAAAATTCATTAGAACGATTTAAAATAAAATTCCTACAAAATATTTTTTCCGTCTTCTAAATTACACCCTCAGCGGTGCTACGGAGTTCGTGCACTGCACCTGACATCTTCTTGTGTAAGAAAGAGATCGAAGCATATATGATAAATCACTGAAGTGCGATGATGATGGGCCAATCAAACAATCAATCAGTCAATCAGGTACACTAAGGTAAGATGTCAGGTAAAAAGTCAGGTGGTATAACGTGAATATTGATGCACTACAGGTAAGAAATCAAGTTAAAATTAAATAGCTTGTCCTGAGCAGAACTTTGTAGCAATAACCATCCTTCGGAATATTTCTTTTTTCATAGGCCAGATATCCCCTCACGCTTAAATCATCATTTATATACTAAATCCATATTCTCCGTTGTCTTTCTCTTCTCCTCTTTGCTGGGATGCCTCACTCCATGATGGTCTATTCCAACCCTTCATGTCTCTTTATATGTCCAAAATATCTTAATTTTCTCATTCTTCTTTTAGCATCAGTTAATTTTCTTTGATTTTGAGTTTTTTCTAGATAGATCTATTTGATCTCTTCTCTGTCCATGTTATACGGATAACTCTTCTCTCTCTCCCTCTCTCTCTCTGTCTTTTTAACCCGGAATGGGGCATAGACCCTCAACCAATTCATGCCAAGTCTTCATATCTCTATTTCCTGCAGCTCCCTCCAGATCTTCTTTATATTGTTGATCTCTGTCTCAAATTCTCGTCTCCATGTATTTCTCGGCCTTCCCATCTTTCGCTGTCCCTGCGGGTTCCAGGAAAGGACCCTTCTTGTGGCGGGAGATCTCTTCTGTAACACTTATATTCAAAAGCACACATGTGTTTTCCCACTGCCTTGTTAAATGTCCATGCTTCACACTCATACGTTTTCACTGGGAATATGCATACTATTAGTATTCTAACCTTTGTTTTCCTATCAATTCTCTTCTATACTGTTTTTAGTTGTTTAATTTTTTGTAAGGTCATATTTGTGTTGTAAAAATATTTCTTCATTCCATTTCCATCTGTTGTTATCAGTGAACCGAGATATTCAAAACTGCTCACATTTTCTATTTTCTCTCCGTTGATAAAAATATCTTTCATCATGTTTCTTTTATCAGTTGTCATTATTTTTGTTTTTGCCACATTGAGATAAAAGTTTAATTTTTTGCCTTTCTCTTGCACTTTCATTATTAATTTCTGTACTCCTTTCTTCCATTTATGAATACAAAATAAATGTACCGAAAAATTAAATGTTAAAGTTTGCGTAAAGTGATTGTCATCATCATCATCAGGTGCCGTGCCGGCTGGCGTAGGCGGTCATAGATCTCCACAAATCTCTGCCCCTGGTATTTGCTATCATCTCAGATGTTGACGTTCTTTCACACTATGAAGTCAGGTTGTCCAAAATTTTCTCTCTCTCTGTCTTCCTCTGTCTCGTCTCCCTTCGATTTTACCGATTGTCGCAATGTGTTCTAATCCTCTCTTCCTCATCACATGTCTACACACTGATGACTACCACTTTCTTATATTGAGAGAAGGTATACTAATCAACTTCTCATGGGTACGGTGAGCAAATGGGACTTTAGGATGACTGCTGCAGCGGAGGACAGAGCACGCATGGGAATGCCCAATGTGAACACCAATACTACACACAATCACACGTACTTCACACATAATCCCACACAGGCACACGCAATAACACATACCACACACAGACACCCATAAACATACCACATACTCACACAGGCACACACACCCCACACAATCACACACAAACACAACACATAAGTACGAAAATCACCAAACCTGCAATAGCGGAAAACGTTAAATAAGCTGCCTTGATATGAATACGTCTCCAGGCAGGTCGCAACACCAACATAACACTTTTAACGATGTAGAGGATGATACAAATAAAACCCGCAGTGAAAGATGGTATGATGAAAGAGCGGGCCACGAACAGCAACGACGGGACCTCAGCAAAATCTGAAATATAAAATATGCTATATTTAAAATATTATTTATTCTTCTGGACAGAGAAAAAAACAAAACAAATTCAGGCGTAGTCATGAAGACTAATATAGCATCCATGCCATATTTTTCCGTGAAGGCTTGCTTTTCTTGTCACAAGTGTTCATCATCGTTCAGGGGAACGTAACTCCGACTTCAGAGGTACTTGCAACTTGGATCCCTAAGTTAAGGATATAACACAATCATTTAAGAACAAAAATTGAAGCTTTTGAAAGAAGGTTTTACAGGAAAGTTCTTAGAACATGGTGGAAAGAGAATAGAAAAACAAAGACATCCTACAAGACCTGCATATCGAGAAGCATTGGCTCACAAATAACATCATGTTCCAGGAAGATAAAATATTTTGGCCACGTTAAACGTCATATTGGTTTGGAGAGAATGGTAATGGAAGGCATGGTTCCTGGAGTGCGAGGTAGGGAACGACCACGACGCAGGTGGCAGCAGGACATCAAAGAAAGCTTGAGCATGACAGTGGAAGATCCGGGAGAACTTGCTAGAGACAGAGAGTTTTTCAGGCGGGCTGTGAGGAAAGCGACGTTCCGTAAAGGGATATGCTACTACTTGTGTGTGTATGTGTGTGATATATTTAAAACAAAGGGAGGTAATTACAACGTAACAAGAATAAACTTTGATTATGTCTCCCACCCGAGTGGTTAACATGGCCCAAATTTGGGGTGTAAAGAAAAGAACCACTGTTATCTGCCACGCATGTCGTAAGAGGCGACAAAGGAGGTTTGGATGAAATCGGATGCACGTGTCCTAAACGTGTAGAAGTCTATGCGTTTAGGGGCCAATGTGCAAGGTATACATGCTCTTGGCAAAGATCAAACATATCACAGAGAGTGATTAAAATTGGTCGTAGAGAACAAACGCAAAGAAGAAGAAGAAGAGGTCGTAGAGAACAAACGCAAAGAAGAAGAAGAAGAAGATTATGTCTCCTGATAAAACCAAATGTCAACACAAAATTACCATCAATAATGAAAACATTGAAACATGTGATAAATTTTGAATATTTGGGTTCCGTAATTAACTACAGGGGCGGATTAGAGTAATGCATAAGAGTTCGCCTATCGACTCTGACACAAGAGGGTGACTCCATACTGATGTTCCAGACGTGAGGAAAGGAATTGATCCTCCTACCTCCCACACACTAGATACTAGAAATGTGAAGTGACTTAATACCCTAAGGTCTGACAATTCTACGATATTTTGTTTAGTTTTTAAAAACATATTTCATAGGTAGGTTCAAGTTTATTGTAAGATGAGAATAAGGAGTTTGAAGAACCCAGGGGAGCACAGGAGCCAATGAATATGGTAAATAAATAAACAATGAACAGTATCAAGTTAAAAGTGAACATCTGTAGCCTAAGCGATTGAGAGCTCGATCACAACCCAAGGGTACCTGGTTAAAACCCCGCAGCCCGGTAGTTTGGAAGCAAATTTGTTCCAGTGGATTTTTATGAAAGGGGAAAATATACCTCACAGTTCAGAAAGCAATGGCAAACTACTGAACATAAAAGTGGTGCTAGAAAATCGACGACTTGTTTACTGTGGCTGATGGCTAAGTCATGTAAATGATATGCCTCGATTTTCATTTTCAAACAAGTATTAACCCATTCGCTATTCCGAGCCGATATAAAGACTCACATACATTTCTAAGATTACACACAACCAGTAAACTGGCTATTTCAGTATAAATTGAAATATAAAGGCGTCCAAATGTTTAAAAAAAAATTACGAAGTGAAAGGGTTAAGGGTGTCCGGGAAAATATAGTACCAAATTGAGACTAGGTCGACATAAGAGCCGCTTCGGTAAGAACAATTCCCACACCAAACTGGAAGATTAGAAACCTAGGATCAAACCTCTACCAAACAAGTGCATTAGCAACTCTGCTATTTCAGCACTCAACATCACATATGGATTCAATATAAGAAAGAAAACATCACAAAAACAATCAAAGCTTTTACAGTTTTATCCAAACCAATTCTATTTCTGTTGTATATATCAATTATAAATAACAGAATGGAAATACGTACAAAAATATAAAAATAATAATGAATGAATACATGAACATCAGAATACAATTAACCCATTAACCCGTCTGCGCCGATATATCGGCTTGCAGTATTTTATTTTAGATGTCGTAAAGTCAATATACTGGCTAACTCAGTATACATTGCAATATAAATGCATAACAAGGTAAACAAAATTATGAATGAAAATGTTAACGCTACATTTGACCTACTTATAGTAACAACAAGTTACTAATTGCACCGGCTAAGTGTTCGTTTTCAGAATCAACACTTTTCTTCTGTTTATTTTTAACCTCTAAATGCATTTATTTCGTAATGTATACTAAAATACCCAGTGTATTGGCTTAGCGCCATCTTAACGACTAGTATACGCATACTAAAACCACTTTTTTACAAGGATTAAAAAAAAAGTAATTTTGAGTGGAGAATGCTCCAACGTAATCTGTTACAAGTTTTTTATGTTATTGAAATGGCCATTTGAGTTGTTCGTATGTGTCGATTCCTCCCCGCCAATAATGGCTGACACATTCCGTTTCTGAGGACATCTTTTTTTGAGGTTGTTCTCTAGACAGTTGCAGTCCCCTGCTGACGAGATCTGTCTTCCCGGGTTTGTCTGGAGTCGTCCTACTCTAGATGACTTCAGCCTTCTGTTGCCGGGCTCACCAACCCAGGCTTTTATGCAGGGTGTGCTTCCTGGACACTGTAGTTTAATCCCTTATGCTTAAGGGAAAGTGTCATAGAAGTAGAAGACAAGACAAGAAAAAGGATGTCCTCCTCAAGAGAGAGAGGACAAGTGCTATTTGTCCCATAGCTGGGGATGGGTTGGTTGCAGCCAGAGCATTTACCACTCGCCGGTGGGTTCTGCACTGTCACCTTATGAGGCCCCATCCTGCTCCCCGCCTTTTGGTCTGGCCTTTCACCTTCAGTCTGTTCGGCTTGGTTAGACCTGCCAGGAGTTAGACTCCCGCCGACATAGCCTGAAGGATCCTAAAGGCACACAACCCTCCAACCACGATAAGGTAGGCTAATATGGAGGGATGTTATTGAAATGAACTGCGTGAATACCTTTATTGTTATTTAGTGTTTTAAGTTCGTGCAGTGGCTGGTCAGAGAATTGGCACTGTCAGAACGGTTTGCCAGTTGGTTTGTCGTACTCTAGGAGTTAAAAGGAAAAATACGAGCCTGTATATCGGCTCCGAAGGACGAACGGGTTAAGACGAAAATAGGGCTACTAAATTATCAAAGAATAATTTTGGATGATTTTTATAATTTTAATTTCTATGAGCAACCAGTCGATCATTTCGTAGATTTTTATAATTTTGATTTCTCGTTTGTTTGAGAGCCAAAATAGTTAATTTTGTTAATGCTTCTATGAGCGAGCAGTCCATAATTTCTGACATTTTTATTACCTTCACATATATTTTATTTTACCATTTTATTTTCTCTTTTGTGTTCATGCGTTCGTGGTGGTTTTGAGAGGGTTTTTGGTGTGGGGCGAGGGTGGATGCATTATACAGTAGATTCCCTCCTTGGTACTCCGTTTACCTAGGCCCTTGTTATTTCTGACTTTCAATCAATGCTTCGGAAGATCCAGAATGGCAGGTTGGGGCATGAGTGGATTTCATCTATAGAGGTGTCCAACCTACAGAGACTCACGCGAATCTTCTGTCCTGGTCAACGAGAGAGGAGTTTAGGATAGATGAGGGTGAAGTTCTTCTGTCTTTTGGCGACCTACTGGATGAGGACACTAAAATAGACTTTGAATCATTAGAGCAATCTAAGTAGTTTGCAATTATGCGTTTGACAAGTAGAGCTGGTTGCTTGAGGGACAAAAGAGAGAGTGAGAGAGAGAGAGAGAGAAGTGTGTTAACCATCGAAACACAGTCTATTAACTTTCCCAGGTGGATGATAGAATTGGTTGTCCACTCTTGCCGTTAAGCGTAGAAGTGGGAGCTTTAATTTACTCCCCCATCCCCAATCCAGAAGCACTTGAGCTTTCAGCTCTTCGGCTCGGTGCCATGGACATCGTAACCCTTCGGTTCGGTGCCACAAATACCGTAAATCTGAAGAACCTGTGGCTTTTCTGCCAGCCGCGGAATTGAGCCCGCACTCACAAAGGGCTTGTCACACCGTCGTCCAACGTGCTACGAACACGCTGGTTTCAGGGCCAGATGAGCTACCCTTGTTGTGTTATATCTGTGTTTATTTAGTAGGGTCTTGATATTATCTATCCATCTCTTTCTAGGTCTTCCACAGTAACCACCCGTATGCTTACCCTTCTAAATCTGAGGAACCTGAGCCGGTATGGGTCTGCCCGGAGTGCTGTGGCGTCAATTCACTAACCAATAACCAATAACCAAGCGGTGTGTTAGGTTGAGAGTGTGCCTTGTTGCGGTTTTTTCCGACATCTGTTAGTGGAATATTTTGGGTGTCTACTCTTAACGGCTGTTACTTGAGTCTGTTCATTAATTGATTGATTGATTGATAGAACCAACATCGTTGCACTTCGGTGAGTAACCATGAGTTCTTCGATCTCTTTCTTACTCACACAGATCTCAGCGATAGTGCCAGAACTCCTCATCACCGGCGAGAGTCTCTATTTTGAACTGCTAAAGGTTATTTGAAGTGCTCAACTTGAACACGGAACACACGTTTTATCGTCGTCTCCGATAGGACTAGGAACTCCATCTCACCTACACTCAGATCAGGGATCTATAAAAAAATATCTGGATGGCTCCACGAGGAAGCACATCAAGTATCTTTGGAAGAAGAGGCGAGCATCGAACCTCTACGTCACAGTTAAACCATGGCTTCCGGTAACAGTCTATATTGCTAGCGTAGGCCCGCTAAATATCTCCTACGTCATTTCATTTTCTCCCGTCGTGTGCCGGGGCCCACAAAGGAAGCAAAGAATAGTACTACTGTAACCTACAAGGCATGTCGTAAGAGGCGACTGATTAAGGACCTAGGAAGCTACCCTAGTAAATAAAAAGCATCGCAGAGATCGAATGTGCTGTAGGCGCATAACTGGCATAACGTACAATCGCTCTTAGGTTCAAATCACATATAAATTACACAGAGTGGTTAACAAGTGGTCGATATGGAGCGTTCGAAGACGTAGAGGAAGATTTCCTTATTTATAAAAAATATAACTTTCGTTGCAGTTACCATTTTGTATCTTCTGTGTGCACTCTTAAAACTCCGAAACCATTTTGTATTTTCATCGCGGGATGGCTATCTCAGGAGAATTCACTCTGATTATCTCAGGGGAAGTCACTCTCTGATGGGGAGGTAATACAGAATGAATTGAGACGAAACTTCATCGCCGGAAATTATTACTTGGCTGTGGCCCCCTGTTACGTGAATCACTTAATTGGGGTCTTCAAATTTACGATTTTGCGGTGAGACCACAGCATCCGATAATGTGTTTCTTCCCCGGGCTGTTCCAATTTTTAAACAAATTTGCCGTGTGGCTAGGCTTTTGTTGGGATGAGTTTAAGGGGCAGTAGTGCAATATTAGAGGTGCATATGTAGATTTGGTGGTATGATGCAGAACAAAAGAGCGGCTACGAACAGGGCACAATACACTGAGGTAACATCGTAGAGATTAATTGCTCGTCACAATACACTGAGGTAACATCGTAGAGATTAATTGCTCGTCACAATACACTGAGGTAACATTGTAGAGATTAATTGCCCGTCACAATACACTGAGGTAACATTGTAGAGATTAATTACCCGTCTCAATACACTGAGGTAACATTGTAGAGATTAATTGCCCGTCTCAATACACTGAGGTAACATTGTAGAGATTAATTGCTCGTCACAATACACTGAGGTAACATCGTAGAGATTAATTGCTCGTCACAATACACTGAGGTAACATCGTAGAGATTAATTGCCCGTCACAATACACTGAGGTAACATCGTAGAGATTAATTGCCCGTCACAATACACTGAGGTAACATTGTAGAGATTAATTGCCCGTCACAATACACTGAGGTAACATTGTAGAGATTAATTGCCCGTCACAATACACTGAGGTAACATTGTAGAGATTAATTGCTCGTCACAATACACTGAGGTAACATTGTAGAGATTAATTGCCCGTCACAATACACTGAGGTAACATTGTAGAGATTAATTGCCCGTCACAATACACTGAGGTAACATTGTAGAGATTAATTGCCCGTCACAATACACTGAGGTAACATTGTAGAGATTAATTGCTCGTCACAATACACTGAGGTAACATCGTAGAGATTAATTGCTCGTCACAATACACTGAGGTAACATTGTAGAGATTAATTGCCCGTCACAATACACTGAGGTAACATTGTAGAGATTAATTGCTCGTCACAATACACTGAGGTAACATCGTAGAGATTAATTGCTCGTCACAATACACTGAGGTAACATTGTAGAGATTAATTGCCCGTCACAATACACTGAGGTAACATTGTAGAGATTAATTACCCGTCTCAATACACTGAGGTAACATTGTAGAGATTAATTGCCCGTCACAATACACTGAGGTAACATTGTAGAGATTAATTGCCCGTCTCAATACACTGAGGTAACATTGTAGAGATTAATTGCCCGTCACAATACACTGAGGTAACATTGTAGAGATTAATTGCCCGTCTCAATACACTGAGGTAACATTGTAGAGATTAATTGCCCGTCACAATACACTGAGGTAACATTGTAGAGATTAATTGCCCGTCACAATACACTGAGGTAACATTGTAGAGATTAATTGCCCGTCACAATACACTGAGGTAACATTGTAGAGATTAATTGCCCGTCACAATACACTGAGGTAACATTGTAGAGATTAATTGCCCGTCACAATACACTGAGGTAACATTGTAGAGATTAATTGCTCGCCTCACGCTCCAAAGGTACTCGGTTCGCTTCCTCGTGGAGACAGCGAGATATTTTTCAAGAGTTCCCTGATCTGAGTCAAGGTAAGGTCGAGTTCCGAGTCCTATCAGAGACAGACGATAAAACGTAGGTTCACATGTACAAGTTGAGAACGTAAAAGAACCATTGGCAGTTCAAAATCAAGCCGGTCGGAAAGCCCCTATTCTCGGAAAAATTCAGTAGAAAAAATAAATGAATACATTTCATATAAAATGTTTACAGAATCTTCTAAATGACACCGGGGACCCTGACATGATGAGTTGGTGCACTGTCGCTGAAATCTTAATGTGTAAGAAAGATATTGGAGCACACATGGTTACTCATCGAAATGCAATGAATGAATGAATCTGAACAAATGTTTAAAAAAGGTACGGATACATTAAGAAGTCTTGGGGTAGGGAAATCTCTGTGGTGATATAATTAAAAATGTGCCTGAAGATCGTGAGAAGTCTTGGGGTAGGGGTAGGGGAAATCTCTGTGGCGATATAATTAAAAAATGTGCCTGAAGATCGTGGGTTTGAATCCGAACTGTTTTGCTCTACTCACTAGAACTTTTTTTCGGAGATCGCTTAGGCTTGGTCCCTCTCTGCAGAAACGACCCGCCCCTTGCTAAGAGTATCGCACAAAGCACGAACTCCGTAGTTTTGACAACAATCTTAGGCTCTCTGAAAAAAATGCACTCCTGAACAGAATGGCGTGGTTCGGATTCAAACTCCCGTTTTACAGAACGCAAAGTGGCGGCATTATCACTTAGCCACAGAAACCAACAACAAAAGAGGAGTGTCTGGTCTCACAGGATTAGAGCGCCACTCCCATACGGAAGACCCGTGTTAAATTCACGGTAAGACAGTAATATTTTTCTGTCAGGGGCATAACCTGAATAGTTTAGCTGCGATTGCACTAGCCATGCGGCTATTAAATTCCGCACGCTCTCGTCCTCCCTGTCCTACATCATCAGCATCATCAGGTTCCGTGCCGACTGGCGTAGGCAATCATGGATCTCCACAAATCTGTCTTTGGTATTTTCTATCATCTCAGATGTTGACGCTCTTCCGTGTCATGAAATCAGGCCATCTACAATTTTCTCTCTCTGTCTGCCTCTGTCTCGTCTACCCTCGATTTTACCGGTTGTCATAATGTGTTCTAAACCTCCCTCCTCATCACATGTCCGAAAAATGATGACTGCCTCTTTCTTATATTGATGATAAGCTTTCTCTGTGTCTTGACCTTAGTCAACACCTCAACATTAGTCATTTTAACAGTCCATGGGATTCTCATCATCTCTGTGGCATTCAGAGATTTTTCGATCTGTTTGTTTATTGTCCATGACGCGCGTCCGTATGTCAGTATTGGTTCTATGTTAGTTAGTTTGTTCCTGTCGTGCTAAAGGCGGCACATAGGGCAAAGATTTCAGATCTCCATGTGATGCGGTTCGTTGCTAGCAGTTGGAGATCTTGTATGGTTTTACATCCCAATAGTTTACTTTCGTGTAGGATTGTTCTTCGTAGAGTGTGGTCTTAGGTCTTCCACGTTTTCTTTTCCCAACTGGTGACCACAGAAGGACTTGTCGATTTAGTCTCTTTTCATCTGATCTAAGAACATGACCTAAATATTTCAACCTTCTTTTCCTTATAATATTTGATACGGGTTGTTGCTGTGTTCTATCTCTCACTGTGTTGTTCGAAACGAAATTACTAAATTGGTTCTATGTAGCACTGAATAACTCGCATTCTGATACATAATTTGACAAGAACTTATTGCATATAATACTTCTCATTTTCTGGAACGATGCTTTCGCCTGCCCTATTCTGCTCTTTATCGCTGATCTGTATTTGTCATCTGATGTTACCAGAACTCCATAATATTTAAATTACTGCACTTGTCTTAGCTCAGTCCCATTTACTGTGATGGTGCATTTTGTCAAACCCCTAATGTCCTACATCGCCCTAAAAATAGTTACTACAGACAGTAGCAACAGTTTTCAAAAACAACAAATATTAGAAAAACAATTAAAACTTTCTCAATGGACTGTATCAGCTGTTGACTCTTATTATTTTTTAAAAACCTGGATACGAACGAGCTCGTATTGAAAATCGAAAGTTGCATCAAAATGTGATTGCCACTTCAGTGGCGTAGGAATACACGGAGATTGGAAGGCTGGTGGTACTGTTGATCGATTGATTGATTGTTAGGATCATCATCATTACACTTCATAGAGTAAATGTGTGCTCTGATCTCTTTCCTACACAGAAAGCTCTTAGCTGCAGTGCACGAACTCCGTAGCACCAGCGAGGCTCTCCGGTGGTATTTGGAATATGGGGACAATATTTTGTAGAAATTTAATTTTAAAATCTTGTTAATGCATTTTGACCGTGCAGCGGCTTTCTATGTTGCTCTTCTCAATTTTGACCTTGCAACGGCTTTCTATGTTGCTCTTCTCAATTTTGACCTTGCAACGGCTTTCTATGTTGCTCTTCTCAATTTTGACCGTGCAGCGGCTTTCTATGTTGCTCTTCTCAATTTTGACCGTACAGCGGCTTTCTATGTTGCTCTTCTCAATTTTGACCGTACAGCGGCTTTCTATGTTGCTCTTCTCAATTTTGACCGTACAGCGGCTTTCTATGTTGCTCTTCTCAATTTTGACCGTGCAGCGGCTTTCTATGTTGCTCTTCTCAATTTTGACCTTGCAACGGCTTTCTATGTTGCTCTTCTCGATTTTGACCGTGCAGCGGCTTTCTATGTTGCTCTTCTCAATTTTGAACTGGCAATGGTTTCTTTTACGTGCTCAACTTTAACACGGGACCTACGTTCTATCGTCAGCCTCCGATAGGACTAGGAACTCGATCTCACCTACACTGAGATCAGGATCTCTGGAAAAATATCCAGATGACTCCACCAGACAGCGAACCTGGAACCCTTGGCACGAGAGACGATTATCTAACCTCTACGATACAGAGACCTGTAATGAGCTGGTACTGAGAATTGAAAGTTGCATCAAAATGTGATTGCTACTTCAGAGGCTTAGGAATACGGGGATTGGAAGGGTGGTGGTACTGTGATGACAGGGAACAGAAAAAACTAAATGTAGTTTTCATTTGACCAGGATTGAAACTTGGAAACGTTTAACAAAAATTGATCATGACACTTAATTTAGTAATGAGTTTCCACATCGATAATCGACATAACTACATCTACGGAGATCACGTGGCTAGTTGTAGACCAATCAGAATGATCTATTACTACTTTAACGAAATTGGAGGACATCTTGATGCTATTTATAGATATAACATGACTTGTTGAGACCAATCAAAACGAGCTATTGCTACTTAAGCGAAATTTAATTACACTTTGTAGATATTCAACGTTTCTTTTCTGTTAAAAAAATAGAAATAAAAAAATTATGGTTTGTCGTTTTCCTTTTTTTTTTCTTTAAAAAGTCCAAGTTTATTTGTCGATTTTTAAATCGTTAAGTTTAGATTTGGATTGGTTGATTGAATGATTGTTTCAAACTCCAAAGAACTTGCTCACAAAGATGCAATATTGGTACTGGCTCAACCAAGACACATTCAACCAGCCAACACCTCCACTCCCTGGGCATGCAGTCTCCTAGAACTCTCAGAAGAAATAAGTGGCATTGGCAAGAAAGGAACACAGACAGACCTGGAGAGAAGGCTCATCGCAGAAAAACACATAAATGAAAACTACCCAATGGACTCATGGACACATGCATACACGGATGGCTCGGCTACAGATGCCACCCACAATGGAGGAGGGGAAGTTGTCCTCAGACTAAAAAATATGGAGTAGAACTTCTTCTTCTTCTTTGCGTTCGTTCTTTACGACCAATTTTAATCACTCTTTGTGATATGTGTGATCTTTGCCAAGAACGTGTATACGTTGCACATTGTTTGGTAGGCCCCTAAACACATAGACTTCTACACGTTTAGGACACATGCATCCAATTTCAGCCAAACCTCCTTAGTCGCCTCTTATAACATGCGTGGCAAGTAACAGGGGCTCTATTCTTGACACCCCAAATTTGGGCCCCGGTAACCACTCGGGCGAAGAACTAACATTAGCTCTGGCCACCTGCAAGTTCTCAACCAATTTCAGGGCTGAGGTAGAGGCCCTCAGTGCAGCTGCAAAATGGCACTACAAAATATGAACCAAATACATGGAAAAATAGTGCTCTTGACTGACGCATTGTCTGCTATCTCAGCACTGAAATCTGAAAGGAACACAGAACTAAGTGATCTCAGGTCAACCTTAGCCCAGTTATCCCATGAATCTGAGAGGGTACTAATCCAGTGGATACCCTCACACTGCAAGATCAAGGGAATGAAGATGCTGACAGACTGGCTAAAGAGGAGCAGGAATGCCCCAAGATGACAACCAGGTTAGCTATGAAGAAGCAAAAACCATCGCCAAAGGACACTACAAAGCAAAATGGGATAAAGAACACCCAAAACACAACAAGAATGATGGATATTACCAACTGTCCAGAAGGGACCAGACAGCCATACTTCGCCTCCGGACAGGTCACAACAGAATGAGACACCACCTGTACACTAAATTCAAGATAGGCACCAACGACCTGTGCCTCTGTGGCTTAGCAAGTATGACAACAGAACATATCATACAGAACTACCCCAGTATGCAGACCTGAGAAGAAAGGGTGGCCCACACCAGCGTCCAAGACAAACTGTATGGCGTGGCTGATAATCTGAGGCAGGCGGCTGCCTTTATTAGATAATCCGAAATCTTAATCTAGTGAGAAAGCAGAAGAAGAAGAAGAATGATTGTTTCAATCTCGTAAGATCAAGAAGTGTCTTCCTGTCAGGGGCATAGAAAAAATCTTGAACAGTTTTGCGGCAACTGCACTAGCCATGATCTACCATTACATTTCACAGGCTCATGTCAAACCTGTTCTCCTCCTCCTCCTCATCATCATTAGGTGCCATGCCAGCTGGCATAAGCGATCGTGGATCTCTACAAATCTCTGTCTCTGGTGTTTGATATCATCTCAGATGTTGACGCTCTTCCGTGCCTTGAAGCCAGGATATCCGAAATCAATGTAGAACTCCATGTCCTACACTGTCCTAAAAAAGCAGTAACGACAATTTTAAAAATATTTTTACTCAATCACATTTTTAGTCAATCACTCGATCAATCTATAAATCAATCAACCAATATGTATTTATGTTTATGTGCCAGGACAAATTCAATGGAAGTACCACAACCTTTCGATTGACAACTATTTTCTGCAAGAAGGTTCAAGTGGACATCTCAAAATGTTTGCAGAATCTGCAGCTAGTAGACATAGACTCTGAATAGAAAACGATACATTTTTGTTTATATTGAAAATCGAATTTTAATTTTACCGAAATATTTGAGAGGAAATCGATGAGACCACTTGGCCATTACCATGCTTTTTTTTAATGCACAAGAAGGCTGTGTTTAGCGACATGGTTGAGTGATTGTCTTACATATGTATGCGAGTTGAATATACAGTTCTGTTAGTAGTTTTGTTGAACTTTGTTGGAAGCACGGTTTTGGGGTGTTGGAGGATAGGTTGGGGGAGGGTTTGTTAGCATGTTTCTGTTGAAAGCACGGCTTTGTTTTATGGACAGTTCTTTTAGAAGCAAGGTTCTCTTATAAGCACAGTTGGGGGTGGTAGTTGGGGGGTGGGGGAGTTGGAAATGGAATGGGGGCAGGATTCTACTGGAGGCATGTCTCAGCTTGAGAGAAAGGTAAAAGGACAGATAAACAGAACGGTAGAGGAAAGGATAGAGGAAAGATAGAAAGATAGAAGAAAGGAGAAAGATAGAAAGAAAGATAGAGAAAGAAAGAAAGAAAGATAGAGAAAGAAAGAGAAAGAAAGATAGAGAAAGAAAGATAGAGAAGAAAGATAGAAAGAAGAAAGATGAAAGATAGAAGATAGAAAAGAAAGAAAGATAGAGAAGAAAGATAGAGAAAGATAGAGAAAGAAAAGAAAGATAAGAAAGAAAGAAAGATGAAAGAAAGAAAGAAGAAAGAAAGATGAGAAAGAAAGATAGAGAAAGAAGAAAGATAGAGAAAGAAAGAAGAGATAGAAGAAGAAAGATAGAGAAAGAAAGATAGAAAGAAGAAAGATAGAAAAGAAAGATAGAAAGATAGAAGATAGAGAAGAAAGAAGATAGGAAAGATAGAAGATAGAGAAAGAAAGAAAGAGAAAGAAAGAGAAGAAAGAAAGAGAGAAAGAAAGATGAGAAGAAAGATAAGAAAGAAAGATAGAAAGAAAGAAGTAGAAAGAAAAGAAAAGAAGATGAAAGAAAGATAGAAAGAAAGAAAGATAGAGAAAGAAAGAAGATAGAGAAAGAAAGAGAAAGATGAAAGAAGATAGAAAGAAAAGATTGAAGAAAGATGGAGAAAGAAAGATGAGAAAGAAGAGAAAGATAGAGAAAGAAAGAAGAGAAAAGAAAGAAAGATGAGAAAGAAGATAGAAAGAGAAAGAAAGATAGAGAAGAAAGATAGAGAAAGAAAGAAAGATAGAGAAGAAAGATAGAGAGAAAGTTAAGAAAGATGGAGAAGAAGATAGAAAAGAAAGAAAGATAGAAAGAAAGATAGAAAGAAAGATGAAAGAAAGAAGAGAAAGAGAAAGAAAGAGAGAGAAAAGATAGAGAAGAAGAAAGATAGAAAGAAGGAAGAAGAAGAGAAGAAAGATAGAGAAAGAAGAAGATAGAGAAGAAAGAGAGGAAAGAAAGATAGAGAAAGAAAGAAGAGAAAGAAGAAAGATAGAAAAGAAAGATAGAGAAAGAAGAGAAAGAAGAAGAAAGAAAGATGAGAAAGAAAGATGAAAGAAAGATGAGAAAGAGAAAAAGAAAAGAAAAGATGAAAGAAAGAAAGATAGAAAGAATTAGAAAGAAAGATAAGAAAGAGGAGAAGAAATGAAGAAAGATGAAAGAAAGAAGAAAGAAAGATAGAAAGAGAGAGAAAGAAGATAGAGAAAGAAAGAAAAGATAGAGAAGAAAGAGAGGAAAGAAAGATAGAGAAAGAAAAAGAAAGATAGAAAGAAAGAAAGATAGAAAGAAAGAAAGATAGAAAGAAAGAAAGATAAGAAGAAAGATGAGAAGAAAGAAAGGAAGATAAAGAAAGAAAGATAGAGAAAGAAAGATAGAGAAAGAAAGAAAGATAGAAAAAGAAAGGAAGATAAAGAAAGAAAGATAGAGAAAGAAAGATAGAAAGAATGATAGTGAAAGAAAGATAGAAAAGAAAGAAAGACAGAGAAAGAAAGATAGAAAAGAAAGATAGAAAGATAGAAAGAAAGATAGAGAAGAAAGATGAGAAAGAAGAAAGATAGAGAAGAAAGATGAGAAAGATGAGAAGAAAGATGAAGAAAGAAAGATAGAGAAAGAAAGATAGAGAAAGAAAGAAAGATAGAGAAAGAAAGGAAGATAAAGAAAGAAAGATAGAGAAAGAAAGATAGAGAAAGAAAGATAGAAAGAAAGATGAAAAAGATGGAGAAAGAAAGGAAGATAAAGAAGAAAGATAGAAAGAAGAAAGATAGAAAAAGAAAGATAGAGAAAGAAAGAAAGATAGAGAAAGAAAGGAAGATAAAGAAAGAAAGATAGAGAAAGAAAGATAGAGAGAAAGAAAGATAGAGAAAGAAAGATAGAGAAAGAAAGAAAGACAGAGAAAGAAAGATAGAAAGAAAGATAAAGAAAGAAGACAGAGAAGAGAAAGAAAGATAGAAAGAAAGAAAGACAGAGAAAAAAGATGAGAAAGAAAGATGAAAGAAGAAAGATGGAGAAGAAAGATGAGAAAGAAGAAAGATAGAGAAGAAAGATAAAGAAAGAGAGGAAAGAAAGATGAAAGAAAGAAAGAGAAATAAAGATAGAAAGAAGATAGAAAGATAGAGAGAGAAAGAAAGATAGAGAAAGAAAGATAGAGAAAGAAAGATGAGAAAGATGAGAAAGATGGAGAAAGAAAGGAAGATAAAGAAAGAAAGATAGAGAAAGAAAGATAGAGAAAGAAAGATAGAGAAAGATGGAGAAAGAAAGGAAGATAAAGAAAGAAAGATAGAGAAAGAAAGAAAGATAGAAAAAGAAAGATAGAGAAAGAAAGATAGAAAAGAAGATAGAAAAAGATGGAGAAAGAAAGGAAGATAAAGAAAGAAAGATAGAGAAAGAAAGAAAGATAGAGAAAGAAAGATAGAGAAAGAAAGAAAGATAGAGAAAGAAAGGAAGATAAAGAAAGAAAGATAGAAAGAAAGATGAGAAAGAAAGAAAGATAGAAAAAGAAAGGAAGATAAAGAAGGAAAGATAGAGAAAGAAAGATAGAGAAAGAAAGATAGTGAAAGAAAGATAGAGAAAGATGGAGAAAGAAAGGAAGATAAAGAAAGAAAGATAGAGAAAGAAAGAAATATAAGAAAGAAAGATAGAGAAAGAAAGAAAGATAGAGAAAGAAAGGAAGATAAAGAAAGAAAGATAGAAAAGAAAGATAGAGAAAGAAGAAAGATAGAAAAGAAAGGAAGATAAAGAAAGAAAGATAGAGAAAGAAAGATAAGAAAGAAAGATAGTGAAAGAAAGATAGAAAGAAGAAAGACAGAGAAAGAAAGATAGAGAAAGAAAGATAGAGAAAGAAAGAAAGATAGAGAAAGAAAGATAGAAAGAAAGATAGATATAGAAAGATGAGAAAGAAAATAAGAAAGAAGAAAGATAGAGAAAGAAAGATAGAAAAAAAGAAAGATGAGAAAGAAAGAAAGATAGAAAAGAAAGATAGAAAGAAAGATGAGAAAGAAAGATGAGAAAGAAAGAAAGATAGAGAAAGAAAGAAAGATAGAAAGATAGATAGGGAAAGAAAGATAGAAGAAAGATAGAAGAGAGGAAAGAACGAGATACGACTTTGAAAAACCCGAAAACAAAATGCCCTTAAATGGAAAAACTAAAATTTAATCACAATAAATTCTTGAGTATGTTTACAGTACCCAGGACATCACTTCTTCTGTAAATAAAAATATTTCCGGATCTGCACGATTTTCAAATATTTCTGAATTTTATACGCGAAATAATATATCTATTACGGTAACGATAGACAAGAGCAATAGTGATCTATGAGAATACTTAAAGAATGATGTTGTAGATCAGTTTGTATCACACTAAATACAATCTATAAAATGCTAAAATAATTGAAGTGGGCTGAACAAGATTAAGTCTTCTTCTTCTTTTCTTCTACTTTTCTTCTTCTTCTTTTCTTCTTCTTTTCTTCTACTTTCTTCTTCTTCTTCTTCTGTTTCTTCTACTTTCTTCTTCTTCTTTTTTTCTTCTTTTCTGTTTCTTCTACTTTCTCTTCTTTTTCTTCTTCTTTTCTGTTTCTTCTACTTTTCTTCTTCTTCTTCTTCTTTTTCTTCTACTTTTCTTCTTCTTTTTCTTCTACTTTTCTTCTTCTTTTTCTTCTACTTTTATTCTTCTTTTTCTTCTTTTTCTTCTACTTTCTTCTTCTTTTCTTCTATTTTTCTTCTTCTTTTCTTCTCTTTTCTTCTTTTTCTTCTACTTTTCTTCTTCTTCTTCTTTCTTCTACTTTTCTTCTTCTTTTTTCTTCTTCTTTTTCTTCTACTTTCTTCTTTTTCTTCTTCTTTTCTTCTACTTTTCTTCTTCTTTCTTCTTCTTTTCTTCTACTTTTTCTTCTTTTTCTTCTTCTTTTTCTTCCACTTTCTTCTTCTTTTTCTTCTACTTTTCTTCTTCTTTTCTTCTACTTTTTCTTCTTCTTCTTCTATTTCTTCTCTCTTTCTTCTTCTTTTTCTTCTACTTTCTTCTTTTCTTTCTTCTACTTTTCTTCTTCTTCTTTCTTCTTCTTTTTCTTCTCTTTTCTTCTTCTTTCTTCTTCTTTTTCTTCTACTTTTCTTCTTCTTTTCTTCTACTTTTCTTCTTCTTCTTTTTCTTCTACTTTTCTTCTTCTGTTTCTTCTACTTTTCTTCTTCTTTTTCTTCTACTTTTTTCTTCTTTTTCTTCTACTTTTCTTTTTTCTTTTCTTCTTCTTTTTCTTCTACTTTTCTTCTTCTTTTTCTTCTACTTTTCTTCTTCTTTTCTTCTACTTTTCTTCTTCTTCTTCTGTTTCTTCTACTTTTCTTCTTCTTTTTCTTCTACTTTTCTTCTTCTGTTTCTTCTACTTTTCTTCTTCTTTTTCTTCTACTTTTCTTCTTCTTTTTCTTCTACTTTTCTTCTTCTGTTTCTTCTACTTTTCTTCTTCTTTTTCTTCTTTCTTCTTTTCTTTTTTTACTTTTCTTCTTCTTTCTTCTCTTTCTTCTTTTCTTCTTCTTTTTCTACTTTTCTTCTTCTTTCTTCTTTCTTCTCTTCTTCTTCTTTTTCTTCTACTTCTTCTTCTTTTCTTCTTCTTTTCTTCTACTTTTCTTCTTCTTTTCTTCTACTTTTCTTCTTTTCTTTTCTTCTTTTTCTTCTTCTTTTTTTCTTCTTCTTCTTCGAACTCTCCATTTCGACCATGTGTTTCAGGGCTCTCTAGGAGAGCAAAGAATAGTAACACTGCGACCTACATGACATTGTCGTAAGAGTCGACTGAGGTAGGGCCTAGAGAAGCTACCCTAGTAAATAAAAAGCGTCGCAGAAATCGGATATGTTCGAAGAAGACCGCTCCATATCGACCACTTGTTAAACCACAGCTCTTTCTAGATTTCTATGTGATCTGAGCCTAAGAGCGATTGCACATTGTTCCACTTATGCGCTTACAAGAAGACCAGCACATCCGATTTCTGCGACGCTATTTATCACATAAAAATCAGTTTTAGAAATTTCTTGTTAATCTGACTCTGTAAGGTCAAACAGGATCAGAGACAAGAAAATTAAGAAAAACATTATTATATTTATTCAAATTATTATTGAAAAATAAACAACTCCCACATTGTTTGTTGTTCCGAGAATCGTTATCCATATGACATTCTGAATATTAAAACCAGACAAATAAGATTAGGGAAGGGGGGTGTCACGTTTTATCCAAACGGTTTGGAGTTCGTATCTACATCGTCTGGTTCAATAGCTTTTTTTTGTTATTGTTGTCTTTCCAGAATAATTCCGCAGTGGGCGTAGAATTTTGTCCTCTCAGGTCGACCTAGCCACATTTGTGTACCAGGAAGTAAAGGTGGATGTTTATCCACGTCATCCATTGTGTGCCGATAGTTAATGAAAAATATGAGCCTAACACAGTATTACTCAATATACCACATGGTATGAAACACTGTTTCTTTACTTTTAATTACTTTTTGATATTGTCATCGGTATGTTCTTCTTTTTTCCTCTTTTCTTAAAGATAAAAAACCACGATATATGACTCAACCAATGAATCAGTGCGTGCTGGATGGAGTAGGCGATCATGTCTCTCCACATTGGTCCGTCTCTGGTACAATTCATCAACTCCGTGACCGAACCATTGCGAACTACAGTTTCAAGCCGCACTGGAATTTTGTCCATTTGTCTCCCTCGATCTCTATTCCTGTATTTTGTCTGTTATAACCAATGTTCTAAACTCTATTCCCTGTATTTTGTCTGTTGTAACCAAATGTTCTAAACTCTATTCACTGTATTTTGTCTGTTGTAACCAAATGTTCTAAACTCTATTCACTGTATTTTGTCTGTTGTAACTAAATGTTCTAAACTCTATTCACTGTATTTTGTCTGTTGTAACTAAATGTTCTAAACTCTATTCACTGTATTTTGTCTGTTGTAACTAAATGTTCTAAACTGCCCTTTCTAATGATATCTATGGATAACTTTCACTGTCGCTTCTTATTCTTCAAGATGTGATCAACTCTCTAGGGAGGATATACAACGTAGTTTCCGTTCCTTTCCGTTTCAAATCTTCCGAATGGACATGTACTAGCATATCTCTTCAGGTCTGAAAACACACATCCACCGAAGACGTCTAAAAAAGGACTCTATTTAAGACGAGCCGAAAAACACATCCATATTGCAGCACCATCTTGAACGGAATTAAATGTCCATGCTTTACACCCATACGTTGCCACTGGGAATATGCATGCTCTTAGTATTCTGATCTTTGTTTCCTATCATTTCCATTCCATACAGTTTTTAACTGTTCAAGTTTTTCTGTATAGCTATGTTTGTTCTTCTTTGAACTTTATCTGCATTTTCCTTCTCTAAATGTCTTACCATCTTGCTTCCTCTAAATGTCTTACCATCTTGCTTCTAAATGTCCTACCATCTTGCTTCCTCTAAATGTCTTACCATCTTGCTTCCTCTAAATGTCTTACCATCTTGCTTCCTCTAAATGTCTTACCATCTTGCTTCCTCTAAATGTCTTACCATCTGCTTCCTCTAAATGTCTTACCATCTTGCTTCTCTAAATGTCTTACCATCTTGCTTCCTCTAAATGTCTTACCATCTTGTTTCCTCTAAATGTCTTACCATCTTCTTCCTCTAAATGTCTTCCATCTTGCTTCCTCTAAATGTCCTTACCATCTTGCTTCCTCTAAATGTCCTTACCATCTTGCTTCCTCTAAATGTCCTTACCATCTTGCTTCTCTAAATGTCTTACCATCTTGCTTCCTCTAAATGTCCTTACCATCTTGCTTTCCAAATGTCTTACCATCTTGTTTCCCTCTAAATGTCCTTACCATCTTGCTTCCTCTAAATGTCCTTACCATCTTGCTTCCTCTAAATGTCCTTACCATCTTGCTTCCTCTAAATGTCCTTACCATCTTGCTTCCTCTAAATGTCCTTACCATCTTGTTTCCCTCTAAATGTCCTTACCATCTTGCTTCCTCTAAATGTCCTTATCATCTTGTTTCCCTTAAATGTCCTTACCATCTTGCTTCCTCTAAATGTCTTACCATCTTGCTTCCCAAATGTCTTACCATCTTGCTTCCTCTAAATGTCTTACCATCTTGCTTCCTCTAAATGTCTTACCATCTTGTTCCTCTAAATGTCTTACCATCTTGCTTCCCTAAATGTCTTACCATCTTGTTTCCCTCAAAAATGTCTTACCATCTTGTTCCTCTAAATGTCTTACCATCTTGTTTCCCTCAAATGTCTTACCATCTTCTTCCCAAAGTCCTTACCATCTTGCTTCTCTAAATGTCCTTACCATCTTGCTTCTCAAATGTCCTTACCATCTTGTTCCTCAAATGTCTTACCATCTTGCTTCCTCTAAATGTCCTTACCATCTTGCTTTCTAAATGCCCCTTACCATCTTGCTTCCTCTAAATGTCCTTACCATCTTGCTTCCTCTAAATGCCCTTTACATCTGCTTCCTCTAAATGTCCTTACCATCTTGCTTCCTCTAAATGCCCCTTACCATCTTGCTTTCTCTAAATGTCCTTACCATCTTGCTTCCTCTAAATGTCCTTACCATCTTGCTTCCTCTAAATGTCCTACCATCTTGCTTCCTCTAAATGTCCTTACCATCTTGCTTCCTCTAAATGGGATTTCTTCCACTTTTGAAATGCAATGATAAAAATACAACCCTATCGTTACTGCCTCAATACTGTTCTTTGGGGCGATGTGGGAAATGATGGAGGAATGGTGGAGGGATATGTGGAATTTAATACCGATTGTGGGCAGTCCGCGCGAAACTGTTCAGGTTGATTTTCATTTTGTCCTGACAGAAAAAACTCATTGGTCTTACATGGGATTGAACCCGGTTTTCCTTCATGCGAACCAGCGCTATAATCCATTCGGCTAGACAAACCAATCAATCATTTAATCAATCAATCAATCATCCGTAACATCATGATAGCAAAACCTCCGTCTATAACCAATTATGAATCCTTTTCTTGTCCCACATAAAAGTTAATAAAATAACAATAACTATAATATTTAAAAAGTGGAAGACGCAGACAAAAGACAAGAGAGAAAGTCAGAGAAAAAGAAAGAAATAGAGACAAGAGAGAGTCAGAGACATAAACTCAAAGAAACACATAATCCCCAAATCAGGCAAATGGTATCTCATTAAATCTGCCTCTACGAGATCTGAAGTGGCCTTGTTAGTGAATTTGATGTTTGGCTTTCCTCCTGGTTTTCAGTCGTGTTGTTGGTAATGATGAAGGTTGTTAGGAGTCGCGGATGATGTTTGATGTAGCGGTGGTGTTGTGAAAATGTTTAGAGAAGACGTTGTTCATTAATGGACTTATCTCTCTTCTTCTTAATTCTTTCCGTTAGTTGTGGAGTATAGGGACGCAGATTATCATCATCATCATTATCGTTATCCTTATCATCATCACCATCATAAAATCGTCATCATCACCATCATCAACATTATCATCATCATCACCATCATCATCATCACCATCATCGTCATCCTCATCATCATGAACATTATCATCATCATTATCGTTATCATCAACGTCATCATCAACATCATCATCATCATCATCGTCATTGTAATCATCATCGTCATCATCATCATCGTCATTATCATCATCGTTATCATCATCATCATCGGCATTATCATCATTATCAGTATCATCATCGTCATGTCGTCGTCATTCCCATACCATCATTAAAATGTCGTTACTGCGTTAATGCCTGTACAGCTTTTTTGGGCGGTGTGACCGAGGGGACATGAGCCGGGAATTATGCAGCATGGCTAGGGGTAGTAGTTGGAAACTGTTCAGGTTGGGGTTCTTCTTTTTTCCAAATGTGTAGACCAACATTATCGGGCTGCGGACGGAGCATATACACTTCAACAACGCACCAAAATAGATCAGAGGTTTTAGCAAGTCAAGAATGCAAGTCTAAGGTTTTACAACCCCGCTAACTTTTAAAAATAAAAGCTTAAAAACGCTTGTCTGTAGGGCTATGCGATGGGTGTCATAAGATCGGACTGAGGACGGAGATTATAGACTTCAACAAGATATCAATATAGATCAGAGGCAGTGGCGGCTCGTCATTAATGGTCATTGGGACCGCGCACTACTAATAAAATGATCGCGGCCCCCAATGATCAGGGGGTCTTAGCAAGTTGGACACAACCCGTTCAATCATGCCATGCCTGCCCGGGTAGGCGATCATGTCTCTTCCACAACTCTCTTTGCTTGTGCATGAATCGTTCTGACGTCGATATTTTGTCGAACCATGGTGTCAGGCCATCCAACATCTTCTCCCTCTGTCTTCCACGATCTCTCCTTCCTGAATTTTACCTGTAGTCACCAAATGTTCTAAACTTCCTCTCCGCATTATATGCCCGAAGAACCTTGATTGTCGGATTCTTATTCTTTGATAAGGTTTCTTTGTGTGCAGGCCTGATTTAAAAACCTCCACGTTTGTTTTCTTTGCTGTCCATGGAATTCTCAATATTCTTCGTAAAAACCCCACTCTGTGGCTTCCAAAGATCGTATTGATTGTTTGTTCAGTGTCCATGATTCGCTGCCAACATAAGAATTGGTTCAATAAGCATTGGGTACCTGTTGCAGTGTCATTGGTAGTGAGTTCACGCATAGTGTGTTCTTCATTTTTATAAAAGCTGCTTTCGTTTGAGCTATTCTACTCCTAATCTCTGTTGTACATCTTCCATCTGGTGTTAAGAATGTTCCTAGATACTGGAATCGATGGACTTGTTTCAGTGTTGTGTTATTTATTTTGATATTGTATGTTGGTGTTTCTTGTTTTTTGGAGACAACCATAACCTCTGTTTTCTTTATATTCATGCTTAATCCTTCTTTCACTTTCTCTCACTAGTATGCTTATCAAGTCTTGCAGATCGTGTTCATTTGTAGCCATGAGAATTGTGTCATCAGCGTACCTTAGGTTGTTTATATTTTGTCCACCGACTGCTATTCCTGTCTTTTCTTCTATAGATCTCAAGGGTGTTTTCACTATATAAGTGAATAGGTCTGGTGAGTACGCACCTTGTCGTACTCCCAACTGTATCGCCTGATAGATTCCAATCTTACCCCTAGTCTAATGGCTGGTTGTGTTGCCAGTACAAATTCTTGATCAGTCTAAGATCTTTACCATCAATATTTATATTTTCTAACATGCTGATTATTTCTCCATGTTTTACTTTATCAAAGCTTTCGTAGTCTATGAAACATAGGTATAAGTCCAACTTCATTTCTATTGATCTTTCCATTATTGTTCTTATTGTATATATTGCGTTGTTTGTTCCTCTGCGTTCAACAAAGCCACATTGCTCTTCCTTAACTTCTGGTCTAATTTTGTTTCTGTACCCTTCTCATAATAATGCTGAAAAGTAGTTTTGTTACGTGACTCATGAGGCTGATTGTGCGGTGTTCTTCGCATTCTATCGTTCCTGCTTTCTTTGGTAGTGCTATAAAAATGGATTGTCGTAAATCTTTGGGTACATATCCAGTGTTGTAGATGTCATTGAATAATTTTGTTAAAACGCCTATGCCCAATTCGCCTGTTGCTTCTATTTCTTCTGTTGTTATGTTGTCTGGTCCTGGAGACTAATCCAGTTAGCTCTTCATAAAAGAGCTTAAAAACGTTGTCTGTGTGACTAAACAATGGGGCGCTATAAGATGGGGCTGCGGACGGAGCATATATACTTTAACAAGACACCAATATTTATAAAAAGTCTTAACAAGTCTGACTACAAACTAGACCCCATTACAAAAAAATATTGAGAACCTCTTAAACACATTTTGATTGATTTGTGTTGTTCCAACAATTTCCTTATCATCAAAAATCACGTTCAACCAATTCCCGCCGTAAATTATGCAAATCGCTGAGGATGTTTGGAAAACCGAAACATTCATTAAGACGCTCAGAGCTACTGTATAACAACGGAAGTCGGCAATACAGACATTGTGAACAGACAAGAGAAAAATAACAAGACATTAAATGCCCATATATATGTAAAAATGTCAAAGCACGCACAATTCACGCGATGATGTTGCTAGGCGACCTAAATGTGATTTGGTGAAAAATTAATAGCGGATACTCCAGAGAAATAAAGAATGTATGTTTGGTCATGTTATTGATTGATTGTTTGTCACAATCTTGGTGACTATTTGATGTCGTTATATCATAGCAGCAGCGATGATCGATCCTTCCTTCCTTCCTTCCTTCCTTCCTTCCTTCCTTCCTTCCTTCCTTCCTTCCTTCCTTCCTTCCTTCCTTCCTTCCTTCCTTCCTTCCTTCCTTCCCTTCTTCCTTCCTTCCTTCCTTCCTTCCTTCCTTCCTTCCTTCCTTCCTTCCTTCCTTCCTTCCTTCCTTCCTGCCTGCCTGCCTGCCTGCCTGCCTTCCTTCCTTCCTCCTTCCTTCCTTCCTTCCTTCCTTCCTTCCTTCCTCCTTCCTCCCTTTCCTTCCTTCCTTCCTTCCTTCATTCCTTCCTTCCTTCCTTCCTTTCTTTCTTTTTTTCTTTCTTTCCTTCCTTCCTTCCTTCCTTCCTTCCTTCCTTCCTTCCTTCCTTCCTTCCTTCCTTCTTTCTTTCTTTCTTTCTTTTTCCTTCCTTCCTTCCTTCCTTCCTTCCTTCCTTCCTTCCTTCCTTCTGTAGTGGATAGCCAGTTCCTCCCCTCAGGTGGCAACTGAAGAATCAGACAGTTAACTCTAGTGTAGTATATAATTATATATTTAATAGCAGAGACTTAGTGTTTGCACTCTCCAAACAGAAAGGCAAACACTAATACGAGACTATGACGTTTTTGCGTAGTTAGAGAGTGACCAAAATAGATGAAGCATCACTCAACGCAGACCAACAAAATGAACTGCTCTTTGCTGACGACCAGTGTATATTCCATAATAATATTGAACAGCTTCAAGAACACATAAACTTACTCAACAATAGCTGCCTCAAATACAACATGAAGATCAATATTCAAAAGACAGAAGTCATGACTATAAGCAGAGAACATAAAGATATCAACATAAAAATAAATGACCAAACGCTAAAGCAGGTGAGAGAATTCAAATATCTTGGAAGTATCTTCACATCTGATAGTAGACTGGACAGAGAGATCGAAACTAGAATCCAGCAAGCCAACAACATTACATACCAACTTACCCCAATTTTGAAACACCCAGCTATTCCAGTAGTGACTAAAGACAGATTATAAATTCAATCTTTCTACCAACACTGTGCTACCAGAGCCAAACATGGGCACTGACAAAAGAACAAGAAAGGAAAATTACCACATGCGAAATGAGATGCCTGAGGAAAGCAGTAAATAAAACAAGAAGAGACCATATAAGAAATGAGAAATTAGAAGAACAGTCGGAACAACACCTGCTATTAGATTTATTGAAAAACAGAGACTCAAATGGTTTGGCCACTTGGTCAGAATGAACCTGAATACACCAGTTGCAAGAGCGTACAACCTGAAAATGGAATCATCAAGAGGAGGGGCAGACCAAGAAAGATGGGTTGATGGAGTTACAGACATCTTAAAACTCCACAATACCACACCATATCAAGCGACCGAGCGTGCATTATCTCGGAAACCGATCATCAGTTAAACCTGCTACGCCTAGCGGCAAAAAAGCAAGAGAAGGACAAAAGAAAAAGAAAGAAAGAGAGTGACGAGTTAGCAACAGAAAAGAAAATAAGGGGACACCTACTATAGATAGACGACGTGTTGTTGTCAATCCACAATAACATGACATAACAAATAAATATATGTACAGTACAGGGCCGTGTTTGTCCATATGTTATACTGTATATCATCGTCTGAGTATATCACCAGTCATCATCCAGACACCGCCATCCTGACATACCATCAACAACCATCAAGAGAAATATAAATATAAATAATCTAACCACCATCTAAACACCACCACCTTCATTAAATAATACGTGGAGGAGCCCCTTTACACTTCCTTCCCTTTCCCTTTCCCCTTCCTTCCTTCCTTCCTTCCTTCCTTCCTTCCTTCCTTCCTTCCTTCCTTCCTTCCTTCCTTCCTTACTTCCTCCCTCCCTCCCTCCCTCCCTTCCTTCCTTCCTTCATTTTTCCTTTCAATCGCTTAGAATATTGTCTATATATTCGACGTTATCTCTTATATAAACTTCACTGTCTGTTGTAGCTCACACAGAGGTTCATGTAGCTTTATGTCGAGTGTTGTTTCATTAAACCAGCGAGATAACTTCAGTATATCATATTTGGGACAGCCTTGAAGTATGTGCTCTGCAGTCTGATATGCCTGTCCTCATGTACATATGGCTGAATTGGCAATCTTGAATTTTGCATACAAGTGCTTGAGGAGTTGATTATGTCCTGTCCTGTCTCCCATCTCTCTCTTCTCTCCTCTTCTCTTCTCTCTCTCTTATGTTCTTCTCTTTCATTAATTATACAAGCATATAATACAATGCAGATGTAATGAGGCAAACCAGATTATTGGACAAATGTCACCAATATTGAAAAACAAGCACGTAACGATAGACACCAATATAGAAATGTTGAGCACAGTTTTTCTACCCAACTCTGTGCTATCAGTGTCAGACCTGGACACAGACAACACAGTTTTCTTACAACTATTGCTATCAGTGTCAGACCTGGACCCCTGACACGACAGAGATGAAGAGTTTACGACGAATATTCTAAATATTACAAGAAGAGATAAGATCAGAAACGATGAAATCAAAAGAAGAATGGGATCCTTGCCGGTGCTACACTAAATTAAGAAACAACAGATCAAATTGTTCGGACATGCATCAAGGTTACCACAAGACAGTCTCCCACAAAGGCCCCTCCATGAGGCCATTACCTTGTAGTGGTGGGGGCTTCGTACCTCAGGGACCCGGAGAGCTATGCCGGCAGGGTTACCAAGCCGGGAAGGTGAAGGAGGAGGGCAGACTAATGTGGTTCCTGGTCCTCCAGGTTGGGGGTTGTGCGATGGGCTAACTACTCATCCATTTAAAAAAAACAGTAGTTACAGAAACCAAAAAAAATTGTTCAAAACTAACTCGAGTCTCGGAAGGACTAGGGCTCCATGCAGGAGACAGATGACCAGCAGCCAAACCGCAAGGAAGCTGATGTGCTGACGACCCTTTTCGGCCGCAGACAACAAAGATAGAAGCACCCAGGTTGATTACACAGAAGAAGTCCACCCTGTAGGGGATGTGGAATGTAAGGACACTGCTAGAGACAGGCAGATGTGCACAAGTGGTGAAGGAGATGCATCGGTACAAGCTTGCGTTGCTGGGAATGTGGAAACAAGGTGGAATGCTTTTGGGAAACAAGACTTCAGACGGAGAAACGCTGCTCCATCGGGCAAAGAAATGAAGATGACCCTCGGAAGCCGGGTGGCCTTGATGCTGACCAAGGAAGCAAGCAAAGTCTGATGGAATGGGAACCAGTGTCGGACCGCATTATTAGTGCAAGGTTCGTATCTAAGTTCCAGAAGACCTACATAATTATGTATTATGCACCGACGAACGATGCAGAGGAGGTGGGAAAAGACCATTTCTATGCACAACTACAGGCAACTGTGGACAAAGTACCAAAGCACGACATGATGATTCTTATGGGGGATTTAAATGCCAAGGTGGGCAACGAAAACACTGGCAGGGAAAAGAGATGGGAGTAAATGGTCTTGGAAGCATGAACGAAAATGGTGAGATATTTGCAGACTTCTGTGCCTCCAATGAGCTTGTCATTGGGGGTACACTCTTTCCGCATCGAAGATGCCATAAGGCAACATGGATCTCGCCAGACCATCGGACGGAAAACCAGATCGACCATGTGGCAATTCGCCAACGATGGAGAGCATCACTACAAGATGTTAGAGTGAAGAGAGGGGCAGACATAGGATCTGATCACCATCTGGTAACTGTAAAATTAAAAATGAAACTATCGGCAAAGAAGAAACAACAAAGTACACGAATCAAGTTTGATGTCAAGAAACTCCAATCGCAGGCCACAAAGGAAGTCTTCCAGATTGCTCTAAAGAACCGTTTCGAGGCACTACAGACAACAGAAGAGGAAGGTACAGTGGAGTGTAGGTGGAACACCTTAAAGCAGGCGACGGTTGGAGCCTGTGAAGAAATACTTGGGAGACCATCATCAATCAGGAAACCCTGGATCACGGACGAAACATGGCAGAGGGTGGAGGAGAGGAAGAAGCTGAAACAAGAAGTAAACCAGTCACAAAAACAAGACAGCAAAAACAGGCGGCAGCAACTAGATATAACGAGATGGCTAGAGAGGTAAAAAGACAGCTGAGAAACGACAAAAGAGCATTCATAAATGAGATAGCAGAAGAGGCAGAGACAGCAGCCAGCAAAGGTGACCTCAAGGCTCTCTATGAGACAACCAGATTGTTGAGTGGGAGGAAAAATAAGCAGAGCAGGACAGTGAGAGATAAGACTGGAAAACTTTTGACTAAAATTGATGAACAACTGGGGCGCTGGAAAGAGCATTTCCAGGAAGTGTTAAATAGACCTCCCCACTAAACCCACTAGATTTAGGGCAAGGAGACCCGCTGGACATAAACGTAGAGGAGATCACAAAACAGGAAATCCGCAATGCCTTGAAAAACTTGAGAAAGGGCAAAGCGGCAGGAGTTGATAATATCCCAGCGGAAGCTCTGAGGGAGGGAGGAGAAGAGATGGTAAACCAACTCCACATATTGTTCAACTGTGTGGGACAGGAGGAGATACCAGCAGATTGGAAGAAAGGCCTCTCGTGAAACTGCCAAAGAATGGCAATTTGTCAAACTGTGACAAGTGGAGAAGGATCATGCTGCTCTCCATTCCCAGCAAAGTCCTCACTAGGTTATTCTGGACAGGATGAAAGACGCTATAGACCAGAGGCTTAGGGACGAACAGGCGGGATTCCGGAAAGATAGATCTTGCAATGACCAGATAGCCACCTTAAGAATCATAGTGGAACAAACAATGGAGTGGCAGGCTCCGCTCTACGTGTGCTTTGTTGATTTTGAGAAGGCATTTGACAGCATAGATAGGAAATCAATGTGGGGATCCTAAGAAACTATGGGGTGCCGGAGAAGACTGTCGACATCATCAGGCAGCTGTATGAGGGTTTGCCTGCCAGGTTATTCATGATGGAAGACTGTCAGAGGAGTTCCAGGTCACTACTGGTGTTAGACAGGGATGCCTGCTGTCCCCCTCCCTTTTGGTGCTACTTGATTGGGTCACACGCACAGCCTACGACAGGTCTGGAAAGGCATACAGTGGACACTTATGTCAAAGCTAGAAGACCTGGATTTTGCGGACGATCTCGCCTTGCTTTCGCATAGACTACAAGACATGCAGGAAAAAGTGGATGCTCTGGCACAAACGGCACAACGAGTCGGCCTTAAAATCAGTCAAGAGAAGACTAAAGTAATGCGTAGCAACAACATACAGCAAGATCCAATACGGATTGAGGGAAGGGACATAGAAGATGTGGATGAATTTGTCTACCTTGGAAGTAAGATCAGCAGATCAGGAGGTACAGATGAGGACATTAATGCTAGGATTAGGAAGGCCCGACAGGCCTTTGCGATCCTGCACATGGTGTGGAAGTCCGCTGCCATCTCCACGAAAACAAAGCTCAGGATTTTCAGCTCAAATGTGAAGTCGGTGTTGCTGTATGGCTCGGAAACTTGGCGAGTCACTAGGGCAAATACAAATAAGATCCAGACCTTTGTCAACGGATGTTTGCGGCGGATTCTCAGATTGAGATGGTATGATAGAGTTACAAACACGGATCTGTGGATAAGAACAGGGCAGGAACCTATGATGACACAGGTCAAGAGGAGAAGATGGCGATGGATAGGCCATACCTTGCGGAAGACACAGTCGAGTGTCACTAGACAGGTGCTCGAGTGGAACCCGCAGGGAAAACGAAAAGAGGACGCCCTAAGCAGACTTGGAGACGAGGTCTTACTGAGGAGCTGAAGAGTGCTCAATTGACCTGGGAAAACATAAAAAGAACAGCCAGAGACCGAGAAGAGTGGCGAACAACTGTTGAGGCCCTATGCTCCACGAGGAGCGGAGAGGATTAATGAGTCTCCTACAAAGAGCACTTGCACTCAGATACAACGGCAACAGACCCAGAGGACGACCACGTAAACGATGGATCGACGGAATATCCGAGACACTAAATTCCACCTTGTACAATGAGCACAAAGAGGCTCAGTCCAGGTGTCTCTTTTTTGACCTGACACCGAAAAGCAAAACAAGATTAGAGAATAAAATATAATTCTGACACCGAAAAGCAAAACAGGATTAGAGAATAGAATAGAATTCTGACACCGAAAGACAAAACAGGATTAAAGAATAAAATAGAAGGTCTCAAGAGACTGGTTTAGAAATAAAGACATTAGGAAAAAAGTGTGTAATAGCATCAGTACTGAACTTCATCAAGAAACAACAAATTAAATGGTTCGGCTATATAAACAGATTACCAACAGACAGTGCGCATCAAAGAGCAATGTTACTCCGATACAGTGAATACAATTCACGGGTCTCCTGGGGCTAATTGGTTAAGCCCTCGCCTCGCGTTCCTTAGGTCTTGTGTTCGAATCCATACCGCGACGTTCTGTTCACTGGTGTATTTTTTTCAGAGATCCTAGGATTGTTGTCGGAGCTACGGAGTTCGTGCTTTCTGCAAAACTCTCCACAAATGGCGGACCATTTCTGCGGAAAGGGACCGAGCTATATAGATTGAAACCTGGTGCAATGAAGTCAATCCTTTAGCTTTATACATTTTTTAGGCTTTTGGATACAAAATGGCCGTTCATGCAAAAGGTGAGCCTCAGAAATAACAGAGGCAGTGAAAAACACTGTTTATGAAGCACACACAAAAGCGTGTTCTAGACATTTTTCGTATCCTGACGTTGTGAGGCAAAACATAATTAGAGAAGAAGAAGAAGAAGAAAGAAGAAGTGGATTATTCTCCAGCACCCACTACTGTGTCTATAAACACTCACAACTGTGTCTATAAACACTCACTACTGTGTCTATAAACACTCACTACTGTGTCTATAAACACTCACTACTGTGTCTATAAACACTCACTACTGTGTCTATAAACACTCACTACTGTGTCTATAAACACTCACTACTGTGTCTATAAACACTCACCCAAGTCTGCTTCTATACAGGAGGAATCTTCATCCCACACAAGTTGGGAGTAATCTTCATCCCACACAAGTTGGGAGTAATCTTCATCCCACACAAGTTGGGAGTAATCTTCATCCCACACAAGTTGGGAGGAATCTTCATCACACACAAGTTGGGAGGGATCTTCATCACACACAAGTTGGGAGGGATCTTCATCACACACATGTTGGGAGGGATCTTCATCACACACACGTTGGAGACATTTCAAAATAAATATTTGAAAGGAATTCTGTGACAAATACAATAGCAAATGAAGAGCTTTTCAAATGAACAAACTGTGTATCTTTGAAGACCATCATTAAAAGACAAAAATGGAGGTGGATTGGACATGTAATGTTGCATGTTAGAAGGGGAATTGGCTAGGGCAACTCACCAATGGACAGCGGATGGAAAAAAAAGCCTAGACATCCAAAGGAAACTTGAGAACTGAACATTTTAAGTTCTAAATTGAATATTTCTAGTTTTACATTGAATCTTACTAGCATTCCAGTGTTAAATTAATCTTTCCAGCGTTAAGTTGAATTTCTCCAGTGTTAATTTAAATTTCTCCAGTGTTAAACTGAATTTCTCCAGTGTTAAACTGAATTTCTCCAGTGTTAAGTTGAACTTCTCAAGTGGTAAAATATTTACCTCTTATTTTATTTAAATAATAAACTTAGAAAAATGTTTTTGCCGCTAGAAATTAGGTTTCACCAAATACAATTAATTTTTTCCTTGATTTAGAAGGAACGTTTGAAACAAAAAGAAAAGAAATTTAGAACAAATATTAAAAAAAAAAATTATTGATCAGAGGAAGGAAGGATAGAAGAAATTATTGCTTAAAAGATAGAAGACGGACATGATGAGGAGTAAATAAAATAGAGTGTAAAAAATAAGCACATTTTAATTTGTTTTTTTAGTGGGTGTGTCTTGGGCGGGAATTAATAGCGAATGTTCCGGAAATAATATAATGAAGAATGTAGAACGCTTGCCCATGGTGTCATCGGAGGTTTCAGGAGGTTTGAGTTAACGGAGTGATAAGTGAGGATTATCTTCTCAGCACGTCGGACAGGTCCTCACCCGTGTGTTACCAGACTCGAAAGGGAGCAAAGAATAGTAACACTACGACCTACAAAGCATGTCGTAAGAGGCGACTAAGGTAGAGGCTTAGGAAAGCTACCCGAGTAAATAAAAGTCGTCGCAGAAATAGGAAGTGCTGGCCTATTTGTAGACGCATAACTGGCACACGTACAATCGCTCTTAGGCTTAGACAACATAAAAATCACAAAGAGTGGTTTAACAAGCGGTGGATATGAAGCGTTCGAAAAAAACGAAGTGGAAGAGGAAGAAGTAGAAGAAGAAGTAGAAGAAGGACAGGTTTTTAGGTGCATCGATATTTTCTCAAATATCTTTATCAAGAATATAAGGAGTTTGGAATGACACATTGTACGAGTATTGCTGGATGATTCATGAGTAGAGAGAAAACTCACGTTTCGACTTTAAGTCTTTTTTTCAAGGACATTGACTCGCTGTATCCATCTCTAGTCATCCATCCTATTTAGATTTTTGATTTAGTTTATTTAGTATTTCTTATGTATGTCTGTGTCCTTGAAGAAAGACTTATGGTCGAAACGTAGGATTTTGTTAGTTGTAACATTTAATGATTCATTTTGCTTGTTTATGTGATACCATACATACTTATCTTTGTCCTAAAACGCTAATTTATTAAGTATCACCGCAGCCTCTCCTCGGTTTTCTTCAGATCTGATCTGATCCGGTCTGATCACCTCAGCTTTGTAGGTTTCCATACATTGCATGGATGAAGAGAGGAATGTGTTTCACTAGCGAGTCATTGAAGCAATAACTATGCACAACGATCGACATTTTGTTGGTGGATACTGAGCACCTACGGGTCTGCTCGGAATGTTATGACGTCGATTGAGTAACAAAGCTTCATAAAAACAGAAACTCCTGAAGCAGTCCGGAAAAATGATAGGGAGAAAAACAAATGGTGTATACAACCCATAGCATGACAACATACATACATTAAACAGAATCGCGCAGACCACTGTCTTGATGAGAACAAGGAGTTTTTTTGGTAAGAACCCCAGGAGAAGCAGCGGAAGCCAATGAATATGGTCAATAAATAGACTGTGTACAAGTATTAGGAGTTTACGAAAAAACAAAAGACCAGACACAGGATTCGAACCACTTACTCTTATTTCTTACAGCATCCATTGCATAGCCTAGCAATACGAGCGATCGTACGAACCCAACCAGCGAGCCATTCTTAAAAGAATGGCTTTACTGAGGAGTGTTTCACAAACGATTTGTTTTAACTAGACACAGAATAATCAGGTTTGGTCCGATCGAACAGTGTTTGCACAAACACATTCTATATGCTTATTGCGCTTGTATATTTGAGACGAGACAATATCAAACATACACACAGACCACAGTCTTCAGACTTTGAATGGGGCACTGCGGTCTCATGCACACCTCCATAGAATGAGTCTCAGGAACTCGGCTTTCTGTACACGTGGAGCACCAAAGCAGTCTCCAAAGCACAGCTTGCAAAACTGCCCCAGCCTGAGCAGTGTGAGAATGGAAATATGAGCAATAGAAACAACACTACCAAACAAACTATGTGGAACCGGTGAAGATCTCAAGCGCACCCCCCTGCTTCTGACACATACCGGAGTAGTCGCATAACAAAAAGCTGATCGCAGAAGAAGAATGTTCAGTAACCAATAGCCAATGCAAAATTTAAACTTACATGAAATAAATATATATATTCATCTCGAACCGTTATACGTTACATAGAGCCTGCAAGGTATTTCCCAACTCGCAAGGTCTTTGGCAACTCGCTCAATTTCTTGAAGGGAATTGAGGACAATATTGTTCTCTCTCTCTCTCTCTCTGCAAAGCTAGTCTCAGGGTTTACCTAGGGCGTCCTCTCTTTCTTGAGCCCTTAGCCTCCCATTTCAAAGCCTGCTTTGGTATTCTTTGATCATTTCTTCTCAAGGTGTGTCCACCACCTTCCCCTTCTTATAACAGTTGTTACTAGTGGTTGACCAGACATTTATCTGATTTCATTACTTCTGAATTCGTCCCATTTTATGTTCATTATTTTTCGCAGACATCTATTTTCAAATGCATTCAACTTGCTTTCTATATCTTTAGTCATTTTCCAACTCTCGCTGGCATATGTTAGGATTGATACAACATTTGAATTGAAAATTCGTAATTTAGTTTTAATACTACATAACCTGCAGTTCCATATTTTATTTAGACTTTTAAAAGCTGTTGTTGCTATGCTATGCTCAGAAACTTAGAATATCATAGACAGAGAAAAGAACAAATGCTTCTGTTCTGCAACAGCTTGGTATTGAAGAGGGTTGGCTATTAAAGAGCACATCAAGAAAAATTAAATATATCGGTCATATCAAGCGACATGGGTGCACAGAGAAGATAATTTTGGAAGGAATGGTGCCTGGAAGAAGAATGAGAAGAAGACATAGAAGACGATAGGTGCAAGATGCCATTGACGATCTGAGAAGGACTGCTGCTGACGCCGGTCAACTTGCGCAGAACAGAGAGTTTTTCCAAGACTGCTGTCATGGGAGCCAAGTTCCTTAAGGAGGAACAAGCAACTTGATGATGATGATGTTGGTTTAACAATTCGTAGCAACCTTTTCTTTTAACATCAACATTTGAACTAGTAAACGACAAAATATCACGTCAAAAATGAAATGCTTTAATGAAAACTAAAATACATAACGAAGACGGATTTACATCTTTCGTTGGCAAAAATAAATAGGTTCGATCTCCGATTTAAAAAAAAAACCAACAACACATGTTATCTACAATCAATAATGAAATAGAAAGAGATAAAAAAGGAAAAATAAATTGTATCATTAGACTCGGAACGTGGACAACTGCCATGTTTGACTTTACAAACTGTCATTCAGTCTGTGATGAAGGGTGATGCAAAATTAATCCGCAGTGTTCCCAAGAGCGCATGATCACGTGAGTGCAGGGCCTCTAAGGATTAATTAATTTTGAAGTGCTTGTATATTTTTACATTTCATCGCTTACATTTTGTGTTTGTGTGCTCTCTTTCTTTGTCTTCTTCTTCTTCTTCTTTGTCATCTACATTTCATCTCTTACATCTGTGTGTGTGTCTGTGTGTTTGTGTGCTCTCTTTCTTTGTCTTCTTCTTCTTCTTCTTTGTCATCTACATTTCATCTCTTACATCTGTGTGTGTGTCTGTGTGTGTGTGTGCTCTCTTTCTTTGTCTTCTTCTTCTTCTTCTTCTTCTTTGTCATCTACATTTCATCTCTTACATTTGTGTGTGTGTCTGTGTGTGTGTGTGCTCTCTTTCTTTGTCTTCTTCTTCTTCTTCTTTGTCATCTACATTTCATCTCTTACATTTGTGTGTGTGTCTGTGTGTGTGTGTGCTCTCTTTCTTTGTCTTCTTCTTCTTCTTCTTCTTCTTTGTCATCTACATTTCATCTCTTACATTTGTGTGTGTGTCTGTGTGTGTGTGTGCTCTCTTTCTTTGTCTTCTTCTTCTTCTTCTTCTTTGTCATCTACATTTCATCTCTTACATTTGTGTGTCTGTGTGTGTGTGTGCTCTCTTTCTTTGTCTTCTTCTTCTTCTTCTTCTTCTTCTTCTTTGTCATCTACATTTCATCGCTTACATTTTTGTGTGTGTGTGTGTGCTCTCTTTCTTTGTCTTCTTCTACTTCTTCTTCTCCTTCTTCTTCTTTGTCATCTACATTTCATCGCTAACATTTTGTGTGTATGCTCTTTTTCTTTGTCTTCTTCTTCATCTTTGTCGTTTACATTTCATTCTTCTTCCTTTTGTCTCCTTTGTTTCCAACTTCTTCTTATTCTTCTTTTGTGTCTTCATCTTCTTCTCCTTCATCTCTTATTTCTTCTTTTTCTTCTTCTATTTTTATCTTCTTCTTTGTCTCTTTCTTCTTCATCTTCCTTTTATTCTTTTTCGTCTTCTTTTTTTGTCTTCGTTGTTTCCTTCTTCTATTTTTTCCTTCTTTTTCGTTGTCTTCTTCTTCGTCACCATCTTATTTTTCTCGTTTTCAGCTTCGTCTGTGTATTCTTTTCCGCCTGATTCTTCATCTTTCTTTTATTCCTCTTTTTCGTCTTCTTCATCTTCTTTTCATTTTTTATTCTGCTTCTTCTTCTTTATCTAGTTTTCTTCTTTTTTCTTTTGTAATCTTGTTTTTCCCCTTTCTCTTCTTCTTCTTCTGCTTTGTCATCTTCATATTCTTATTATTCTTCATATGTTCTCCATGCACTAAGTAATGGGCTTTCCGTGGCAGAGAGATAAAGCCACTGTATTGCGTTTCGAAGGTTGTGAGTTAGGATCGGGATCACACAGCTCTGTCTACGAGCGCTTTTTCCCCGGTGACCTCACGAATTGTTGCCAGGGCTACATAGTTCGTGTTCTGCGCAATACTCTTGACATGTCCGATGTGTGATGAAGATGATAATCAAATGAACAATGAACTAAAATTTATCTACACCATCTACTACGTGCCCGCAACAACTTCACAATCATCATCATTATCAAATATCTTTTCCTGAGCAGAACTTTGCCACTTTAATAGTCCTTCCGAATTTCTCTCTCTCAAAAAAGCCAGATGTCCTGCCTCTGCAGCCTTCATGCTCAAATCATCAGTTACATCTAGAATCCATCTTATCCGTGGTCTTCCTCTTCTACTCTTTACCGGGATTCTTCCTTCCATGATGATCTTCTCCAGCTCTGCTTCCTTCCATGATGATCTTCTCCAGCTCTGCCTCCTTCCATGATGATCTTCTACAGCTCTGCTTCCTTCCATGATGATCTTCTACAGCTATGCTTCCTTCCATGATGATCTTCTACAGCTATGCTTCCTTCCATGATGATCTTCTACAGCTATGCTTCCTTCCATGATGATCTTCTCCAGCTCTGCCTCCTTCCATGATGATCTTCTACAGCTCTGCTTCCTTCCCAGAAAGTGTCTAGGCAACATTAACAGTAATATGGAGTACAACAAAATAGAAACAAGATCCGTTGGTGAAGCCCCCAGGCTAGGAGGATCTTATAAACACAATGGGGAAGAGACCAACGCAGGAATAGTACTGACAAACTACAGACTTTCCGTCAAATATATTTCTTACTTATAACAACTGCAACTGCAACATTCCAACAACTACAACTTACCCACATCCTCATACCACGTGATATTACAGTAGTTAGCTACTACGCAGGACGTAATCGGTACCTTCTCCACACTCTGTGTCACCTTGACGTTTTTCTGACCATGTTCGTCGAACCACCAAGTCTTTACCTCCTTGTGTTCGTCTCTAACAGCAAGATAGAACAAAGAACTCCTTATACAAAATCTCACATTTGGAGGTAGTTTTGCAGCAATAATGAACAATGAACAAAGAACATAGAACTTCAACAATCTCACATAGAGAGAGAGAGAGAGAGAGAGAGAGAGAGAGTCTGGCAGCAACAATGAACAAAGAGAAAAGAACAAAAACAAAGGACAACGAACAAAGAACAAAGGACAAAGAAAAAAATATGACTTCAACAATCTTACATAGAGAGAAAGTCTGGAGATAGTGGAGAAAGAGCTAAGGAAGAGACGCTGGCGATGGATAGAACACACATTGAGAGGACCGACAGGAAGCATTGCAAGACATGCACTATTTTGGAACCTGCAGGGAAAGAAAATAGGGAAGGCCTAGACATATCTGGAGAGCTGAGGACTGATATTAAAAAGTAGATAAAATATGGACAGAATTGGAAGGGATGGCAGGAGAGAGGAAGAGCTGGAAGAAATTTGTTGAAGGCTTTTGCTTTGTTGGGAGTTGAAAGGTGAAGAAGAAGAAACATAGACCCATAGACATACAATATATACATAGACAAAATAGACATCTAGAAAGAGATAGATAAATAAATACATAGACAGCCAGATATACGCTGGATAATTGGATAGACATATATATAGATAGACATTAGATAGATATATAGATGATAGATAGATAGAAAGTTAGATATATAGATAGATTGATAGAAAGTTAGATAGATATATAGATAGATAGAAACTTAAATATATATATATATATATATATACCAAGTATTAATATACCACGTACAAATATAGTATTAAAACTAAATAACGAATTTTCAATTCAAATGTTGTATCAATCCTAACATATGCTAGCGAGAGTTGGAAAATAACTAAAGATATAGAAAGCAAGTTGAATGCATTTGAAAATAGATGTCTGCGAAAAATAATGAACATAAAATGGAACGAATTCAGAAGAAGTGATGAAATCAGAGACATGTCTGGTTAACCACTAGTGACAACTGTTATAAGAAAGAGAAGATGAAGATATGTTGGACACACCTTGAGGAGAAATGATCAACGAATATCAAAGCAGGCATTGAAGTGGGATGCAAAGGGTTCAAGAAAAAAAGGTCGACCTAAGGAGACCCTGAAGCGAACTTTGCTGAGAGAGGCAGGAAATATCAGTCTCAGTTCCATGGAGGAGATTGAGCGAGTTGCCCAGGATAGAGCGGTATGGAGAAATTACTTGCAGGCCCTATGTAACGTATAACGGTACGAGAGGAATTATTATTTATTATATATATATATATATATATATATATTTAAATATATATAGATAGATAGAAAGTTAGATAGATAGATAGATAATCGTAGATAAATATACAGATAAAATGAATTAAATGATGGGACCAACATAATTGCACTTCAGTGAGTAACCATGTGTGCTCCAATCTCTTTCTTACACTGGTGAAGATCCTCGATGTAATTTAGAAGTTGGTGAAAATATTTTGAAGGAATTTAGTTTTTCAATCTTCCTAATGAATTTTGCTCGAGCAGCGTCTTTCCAGCCTGCTCTTCTCAATGTTGAACTGCCTAAGGTTCTTTTAGATGCTCAACTTGGACACGGGATCTACGTTTTATCGTCCGTCTCCAATAGGACTGGGAACTCGATCTCATCTACACTGAGATCATGGATCTCTGGAAAAATATCCCGATGGCTCCACGATGGAGCGAACCGAGCACCGCTGGAACGACATGCGAGCGCCTAGCCTCTACGCCACAATAGACAGACATAGAAAATGATCGACATAAACACACATATGTATACACAACCCACCTGTGTTTGGTGTTACAGATGAGTCCGTAGCAAACTTCCCGACCCCACAGACTGTAGGTAACATTAGCGTCCGTACGGTTTGTGTGAAGAGGCCGAGCCCACCGTGGAACAAAAGAACCTGCAATGACCAAAGTCCACGCCGTCGTAGCTACGACCGTGGACACAATGGACAGAACTAGCTTATCTAGGTTTCGTTGCTTTGCCATGATGTTTGCAAAATAAAAATCCAAAAACAATTTTCTTATTTTGTGTTTGGTACGAATTTATCTCCACAATCCTAACAGGCAATTTGGTCAGCACTGTTTCATGATCCATTGTTAGACCTCATTGGTGTGGCAGAATTTTTAGTTCGTAGTTTTTGCATGCCAAAAGTTGAAGAGATATTTTGAGAATTTTCGATTCTTCAATCCCCCAGCAGAAAACGTGTACAAAAAAAATATTGAAATGAGGAAGAAAAATTGAAGTCCTCGCAGGAGCTACTGTTGAAGTGTTCTGCACCTCGTTAAGTTCAAATACCTTCTTTCTTCTTCTTTGCGATAACTATTTTGAAGGTTATACCGCCAGACGTGCGAGTTTTTATGATGAAGTCGACTGTTGTCTGGAGCTCATCTCTTGTGCCATGTAGTTTTGAATGTAGTGTTGTGTTATAGGACCAGCATCAGATTTTAGGGAGGACATGCAGGGGACAGTCTTGCAGGACAAACGTTCAGATAACTGACAGGAATGAATAGTCAATGTGTGTCAGGGAAATAATGTCGAGTGCAGGAACTTTTATTGTAAATAGATGTTTAGATAATCCGTTATTTTATTAATCTGTTGCTCAATTGATTCGTTGTTTAGTATATTCGTTCTCCAGATTCTCCGTTTACAGATTCTCCGTTTTACAGATTGTCCATTTTACATATACCACAATTCCAGTTGAATTGTTGTCCAGTTATTCTGAAATTAAAAACATTAAACATATCTTATTAAACACTTTAAAAAAACCATAAGAAATGGTCGATGTGAAGCATTCAAAGAAGAAGAAGAAGAAGAAGGGACTTCTGGTAAAATAAAACAAATCATAAAGCTTAACGACCGTTTCGGACAACATTTACTTGATAGATGCAAGCTCTCTGTGACCCCTGTAGCCATTTGCTTCAATGGCACTGGCCATTTTGGGAGTTCTTGACTTCCAGGTCACAGTCATCTGATAGTGTTTCTCAGATAATCGAAGTCGGTTTACTCTAGAAAAGCATTTTGTATCTTTATTTGGTACCTTGTGGTATCTTTGCGACCTCAACGCATTACATTTCTTTCCTTCTTGGCACGCTCTTCTCATGCTCCTTAATATAAATACATATACGTGCAAATCTGACATCCATCATGGGCATGCTCAGCAGTAGACGATCAAGATGGTTAGGGAGTGTGAAAAGGTTGGAAAACTGTCTCATACCAAAACAACTGTTGTTATGTGAACGTTCGGAGAGGAAGAGGCACCAGGGCAGACCGCTGCTCAGATATAAAGATGTCTGCAAGACCTCGATGACGAACTTTTTCTACAGGTCCAAGCACATAGAAAAAACTAGCTGATGACAGAGTTGTGTGGAAAGCGATATTGCGCAAGGGCGCAGAGTCTTTGACCAGTGGCGGCTCGTCATTAAGGGCCAGTGGGGCCGGCCCCACCAAAAATAATGTGTAACGTGTATTTATTGTTTTATAAATTAAATATACGAACCCAAAACCATGATTTTCCCGAACATTTGTGTCTGGCCCACCAACAAAAATGAGCACGAGCCGCCACTGCTTTTGACAAGAGACTTATTTATGAGCTGAAAGACAAGAGAGACAAGCGAACACTCAGTTGTCACAGTAAAACACATGCTCATTGACCGTCTGTAAAGACGAAAAATGTTATATATATATAAAATGTGATAAAACTTCGTTTTCATCTCTGACACCTTCGTCTTAACCATCCCTTGTCTTGTACTATAGGAACCATGCTTTCCCTTACAATTCTCTCAAATGTTACCAACATTATTTTCAGTTTCCGTATCATCATATTGTTTATGTATCAATGTCCTCAATGTTCCTGTCTTGTAGTAATGTTGTACTTTTCTATTCTTTATATAAGACATTCTAAAAATATTCCTGTAGCACTTTGTCTCTAAAGATTATTTTTCTCTCTTAAATTCTTGTGTAATTGTCCATGGTTGACGTCCATATTTAACCACACAAAAAATAAGATACATAAATAACAAAAATTCAGACCTAATAGAAGCACCGTTTTGGGTGCACGTGAACGAAAGGAGAAATATTATAACACACTGATGTGACATGATAACCAACAAGTTATTAATAGAGGAAAGCTTTTTCTTCACTTCTTAATTCCTTTCTTACTTCTTCCTTCTTTACTTCCTTCTTTCCTTCCTACCTCCATCTTTCCTTCTTTACTTCATTTCTTATTTCTTCCTCTTTACTTCCTTCCTTCTTTACTTCCTTCTTCTTCTCCTTCTACCTCCTTCTTTCCTTCTTTAATTCCTTCTTTCCTTCTTCTTCATTTTATTTCTTCCTCTTTCTTCCTTCCTTCTTTACTCTTCCTTTTTACTCCTTCACGTCCTTCTTTCTTCTTTAATTCCTTCCTTTTCTCCTTCCTTCTTATTTCTTTCCTTCTTTACTTCCTTCCTTCCTTCCATCCTTCTTTCCTTCTTTAATTCCTTCTTTCCTTCTTTAATTCCTTCTTCCTTCTTTATTTATCCTCAATAATTCATATTCATATACAGGTCCATCCTAATGCGCACCGTTTTGGTCTAATCTTATTATAACACTCTATGCTCTATGATACCAACAATTATTATGAACTCTTTTCTTCCTTCTTTAATTCCTTTCTTATCTTCTTCCTCTCTTCACTTCTCTTCCTTCTTCCTTCCTATTCTTCTTCCTTCCTTCTTTACTTCCTTCCGTCCTTCCTTCCTACCGTCCTTCTTTCCTTCTTTAATTCCTTTCTTCTTCTTCCTTCTTTACTTCCTTCTTCCTTCCTTCTACTTCCTTCCTTCTTCTTCTCTTCCTTCCTCTCTTCCTTCCTACATCCTTCTTTCCTTCTTTAATTCCTTCCTTACTTCTTCCTTCTTTACTTCCTTCCTTCTTCGTCCTTCCTCCTACCGTCCTTCTTTCCTTCTTTAATTCCTTTCTTCTTCTTCCTTCTTTCCTTCCTTCCTACTTCCTTCCTTCCTTCTTTTTCCTTCTTACTTCTTCCTTCTTCACTTCTTTCCTTCCTTCCTACCGTCCTTCTTTCCTTCTTTAATTCTTCCTTACTTCTTCCCTTCTTTACTTCCTTCCTACCGTCCTTCTTTCCTTCTTTAATTCCTTTCTTACTTCTTCCCTTCTTTACTTCCTTCCTACCGTCCTTCTTCCCTTCTTTACTTCCTTCCTTCCTTCCGTCCTTCCCTCCTACCGTCCTTCTTTCCTTCTTTAATTCCTTTCTTACTTCTTCCCTTCTTTACTTCCTTCCTACTGTCCTTCCTTCCTTCTATAGTGCCTTCCTTACTTCTTCCTTCTTTACTTACTTCCTTCCGTCCTTCCTACGTCCTTCTTTCCTTCTTTAATTCTTCCGTACTTCTTTCCTTCTTTACTTCCTTCCTACGTCCTTGTTTCCTTCTTTAATTCCTTCCTACGTCCTTCCTTCCTTCCTTTTTTCTCTCTACCTTCCTTCCTTCCATCCACTCTAAGAGCGATTGTACGCTGTGGTGCAGTTATGAGCCTACAAGGCCACAATATGATTTCTGCGATGCTTTTTATTTCTGGGTAGCTTCCTAGGTATTACATCAGTCGTCTCTTACTACATATCTTGTAGGTCGCAGTGGTACTATTCTTTGCTTCCTTACGGCCCCAGCACCATGGTCGAACTCAGCAATATCCCAGGATCTTATGAACAAATTTCCATGTGACTCAGTCCAGATTCGACCCCATCATTCAGAACGAAAGGAAAACGTCTTAACTACTTAACTACTTCGCCATTGAGACCCCCTCTCCCCATCCCCAAAAAGAAAAAAGTTCGTTCATCATATAAAAAAAATGATACAAAAATTGAATAATAATCAGTGAAAATGATGAGTGGTATTATTTAGTGAATAGAATTGATGAAAACCAGAATGAATATACATCTTGTTGCGACTGCCATTTTTGTTTAAAATTATGGGTTGCGCATGTCCAACTAATTGACATGACGTGGATGTGACGTTTTATGCGTAAAAAGTCTACATTGATTACCGTTTTCTTTTAGAAGGAAGCATTTTGGTTCGCAAGTGATTTCATATTATTAGTCTATATTGTCGTTAGAATTTTGTTCGACAGATAACTGAAATCTAAACATCTCCGGAGTCTATTGTGTTTTTTATTACATTTTTACCAAGTTAGATGCAAATAATTATCAGACCAAGGTCAACGGATGTCTTCGACGGATTCTCAGACTGGGATGGTATGACAGAGTTTCAAACACAGACCTGTCGATAAGAACCCGATAGAAACCCATGATGACCCAGGTTGGAAGGAGAAGATGGCGATGGATCGGGCATACCCTACAGAAGACACATTCGAGTGTCACTAGACAAGCACTTGAGTGGAACACGCAAGGAAAACGAAAAAAGCACGTCCTAAGCATAACTGGAGACGAAGTTGTCTTGAGGAACTGAAGGGTGCTCGAATATCCTAGGAGACCTTCAAGAAAACAGCAGAGACCGGAGAAAATGGCGAACAACTGTTGAGGAACTGAAGGGTGCTCGAATATCCTGGAGACCTTCAAGAAAACAGTCAGAGACCGAGAAAGTGGCGAACAACTGTTGAGCAACTGAAGGGTGCTCGAATATCCTGGGAGACCTTCAAGAAAACAGCCAGAGACCTGGAGAAAGTGGCGAACAACTGTTGAGGAACTGAAGGGTGCTCGAATATCCTGGGAGACCTTCAAGAAAACAGCCAGAGACCTGGAGAAAGTGGCGAACAACTGTTGAGGAACTGAAGGGTGCTCGAATATCCTGGGAGACCTTCAAGAAAACAGCCAGAGACCTGGAGAAAGTGGCGAACAACTGTTGAGGAACTGAAGGGTGCTCGAATATCCTGGGAGACCTTCAAGAAAACAGCCAGAGACCTGGAGAAAGTGGCGAACAACTGTTGGGGCAACTGAAGGGTGCTCGAATTTTCTGGGAGACCTTCAAGAAAACAGCCAGAGACCTGGAGAAAGTGGCGAACAACTGTTGAGGAACTGAAGGGTGCTCGAATATCCTGGGAGACCTTCAAGAAAACAGCCAGAGACCTGGAGAAAGTGGCGAACAACTGTTGAGCAACTGAAGGGTGCTCGAATATCCTGGGAGACCTTCAAGAAAACAGCCAGAGACCTGGAGAAAGTGGCGAACAACTGTTGACACTGAGGTGCCAATATCGGCTTCAAACAGAACCTGAGAAGTGGAGAAGTATTGAGATATGTTCACGAAGAAATAAATAATAATGTTTTAGAAAAAAAAGACTCTGGACATGCCCATAAGTGCTCTGATCTCCTTCACATTATCTCTAACAGCGTCCAGCGACTAACCATATCAGTTCGATCTTGATTGATGAGCCTACTATATACCTGGTGTGCTGTTCTTTTTCTGGCCATTCCAATCTTCAATCCAAGCTATATCAATCTAGTAGTTGATGTGAATTTGTGTAAATGAATATCCATTTTGCGGCCTATGAGCGTTCAGAGTGTCAGTTATATCCATTGGTTGACCCCTTGAAATGGTGGCAGAGCGAACAGACCCGTCTGCTCTCTCATTTTCAACGACACCGATGTGCCCAAGAATCTTGGATTGCTAGTTCTTAGTCAGACTTCTCAGTCATCATCATCAACTATTTCATTTCTGAAAAACTCTGTTCTGTGCAAGTTGACAGGCGTCAGCAGCAGTCATTCTCATATCGGCAATAACATCTTGCACCCATCATCTTCTAGATTTTCCGCTCGTTCTTCTTCCAGGCATAATTCTCTCCAAAATTTATCTTCTCCCTGCACTCATATCCCTTCTAAGTCAAATCACTCATATTTCTTGGTGTTTGGTATCACTTATCGACCTTTTGTCGAAGATCAAACTGCGACCTACGAAGCATGTCGTAAGCGGTGGCTACGGTAGAGGTATAGAGAAGCTACCCTAATAAATAAAAAACGTGTCAAAAATCTGATGTGTTGGCCTAGTTGTAGGCGCATAACTGGTACAACGGAAATCGCTCTTAGGCCCGGATCACATATAAATCTCAAAGAGTGGTTAACAAGTGGTCGATATGGAGCGCTCGAAGAAGAAGAAGAAGCAAGTGAAGATATTTTGGAGAAATATTATTTAAAATCTTTTACTAATAAATTTTGCCCAAGCAGCGACTTTCCAGCCTGCTCTTCTTGATTTTGAACTGTCAAAAGTTCTTTTACGTGCTGAAATTGAATACGGGACCTACATTTTATCGCCTGTCTCCTATAGGACTAGGAACTCGATCTCCCATACACTGAGATCAGGGATATCTGGAAAAATATCCAGATGGCATCATGAAAGAGCGAACTGAGTACCTTTGACATGAGAGGCTATCACCTAACCTCTGCGCCATAGAGACCCAAACCTTTTGAGATATTGAGTTAGAGCAGAATTGCGTGTATTTCATAAACACGGATACACAATAATAGAAAATAAGTTCGTTATAAAAAAGGAGACAAAAATCAAGAGAAAAATGCTGACGAAGATCAAACAGAGGTTAATTAAATTTTTTGAACACGTAAAGAGATATAACACTCGGCTGGAAACTATACTGGAGGGAATTGTTGTGAACAAGCGGGAGAGAGGCAGACACTGATATAATTAGAAGAGAAATGTTAATATATGGAGAGTGGTTGTGGGTAGCTTCTTCTTCTTCTTCTTCTTCTTCTTCTTCTTCTTCTTTCTCGAAAGCTCCACATCGACCACTTGTTAACCACTCTTTGTGATTTGTATGTGATCTGAGCCTAAGAGCGATTTACGTTGTGCCAGTTATGCGCCTACAAGTAGGCCAGCGCATCCGATTTCTGTGATGCTTTTTATTTACTAGGGTAGCTTCCCTAGATTCTACATCAGTGATACGACAGATACGACACGCCTTGTATGTTGCAGTGTTACTATTCTTTACTCCCCTTGCGAGCCCCGGCAACCTATGAGCGGTCGCAGATAGCGAAGTTGATATCATGCTGTGCTAGGGGCCATGTTGTCGTAACTCCTGGGTTCGAGGCTGACTTGGGTTAAAAAAATGATCAGTGTGTACACGGTTTGTGGTTGGACTACAGGTTACCTGATTCTTTACTTGGGGATCTAAATTACACGAACTTCTGAAGTTGGTGTAACGCTCGCCTGAATCGCTGCCCGTGTGTTGTCGGAGCTTGCAAGGGTAGCAACAAATAATAACACTGCAACCTTCAAGGCATGTCATGAGACGCTACTTAGGTAGGGGCCTAAGGAAGCCACTGTAGTAAAAAAAAAATCGTTACAGAAATCGGATGTGCTGGCCTACTTGTCGACGCATTACTTGCCCAACGTATAATCGTTCTTAGGCTCGGATCACATACAAATCACACAAAGTGGTGGATATGGTATGTTCAAAGATGAAGAAGAACTTCAATTAAGACGTAGACCAACTTATACCAAGTCTTCATATCTCCTACAGCTTCCTCCAGCTCTTCTGTAGATTGCTAATCTATGTCTCTAAATCTCTTCTTCATGTATTTCTAGACCTCTCTCTTTTTCACTTTCCAAGTGATTTCAACCCCATGGTTTTACCCAACTTGTTCGCTTTACCCTGCATCACCCTCCAGCTCTTCTGTATATTGCTAATATCTGCCTCTAAATCTCTTCGTGTATTTCTAGATCTCCTAGTTTTCTCTTCCCCTGTGGGTTCCAGGAAGGGGCCCTTTCTTGTTATATTCCCTCGGATTTTCTCAAGTTGTGTCCTATCCAGCGCCATCGTCTTTTTCCAACCTCTTCACTGGTCACCTCTTCACTGGGCGACGCACTTTTATACACCTTTAAACACACATGACCATCTTTACGCACCATTAAGCACCTTTATGCACCTTTCAGTCCCAGTCTTCACATTTCAACTCCCAGCGGATCACATGTCTTCAACAAACTTCTTCCAGCTTTTCCTCGTTCCTACCATCTCTTCCAATTATCTCCATGTTTCACCTATCATTTTAATATCAGTCTCAAGCTCTCTTCTCCAGGTATGTATAGGCGTCCTATACTCCTCTTTCCTGTGGGTTCCAAAACAGTGCCTGTCTTGCAATGCTTCCGGTCGATCTTCTCAATGTGTGTCCTATCTATCGCCAGCTTCTCTTTCTTAGCTCTTCCTCCACTGGTATCTGCTTCTTTCTCCGTGTCCCTCGTTCGTAATCTTATCATACCATCCTATCCCTCTATTCTACGTAAACATCTTTTCATGAATGTCTTGTCTGTTGAAGATGTTGGCTTATTTTTTCTACGTGGTGAGGCAGCCAGCCCCACGCTTAACCCTCCTTAGACGCCTGTTCCGACATGCCTGGCAGGTACACATTACATGCAAACTTGGGGGACTGTCTAGAGTAGTTGATAGCAGCTCGGCCTGCTAGCTGTGAGACGCCTCATAGCTCCGGTTCGAACCTACTGTCCGGCATTTGTTCGAGTCCCTGGTCTTACTCAGGACGATAACGTGAGTACCTCTGAAGTCGGAGAAAATCTGCCTGTATGGCGAGGAATACTAATTACGAGTACATTGAGCACACGGCTGCCAGTGTAAGTAATTTACAATGTGCACGCTGCTGCCATTGTAAGAAATTGGAAAACGGATTTTCACGCAAAAATCAGTTTCAGAGATGAAACTTCGTCTGAGTTGAAAGCGGACGAAAGAAAAAAAAAAAAAAAAAAAAATATGCAAACTTGATGCACCTTTATGTACCTCTAAGCACATTTACACATCTTTGAAAACCTTTAATCACTTTTGATGTAATATGAACCATGCTTATAAATGGATTTGCATTTTCTAACTATAGACTTATTAAGAATCTGAAGAAACGCATCTCTGACAAGTCAACAGCAAATCTAGTCTCATCTGACATCTAAAACACACCTCTACTTTAAGACGGGTGTCAAATTAACCAAACAATAATGTAAAAGTGTTTTTCTAATGTCCTAGTTCATTAGGGAATATCTTACAAATATAAAGATTACGCAATTTTCTTGAGAATTTCGGTTAATTTTGACATGAAGAGCATCTACACGTTAGAGGATTTGTTATTAAGAATATAATATGACACATATAATTCTAGGATTGGGCTTTTTATGTTGTTAAATTATTCTATGTTATATTTTTGAATTTAGAATGACAGGTCAGTTTTGACTTTAATTAGATGTCGAACTCTCAAGGTTAACGGATAGAAGAAAACGGAGATGAAGTGTCTACGCAGAATTCTGGGAGAATCAAGAAGAGACAAGTTTAGAAATGAAGACATGTCACCATGAAAACTAAAATAGCATTGTACAGTACAAGTGTAACCTTTCTGCCTACATTATGCAATCAGTGTCAAACCTGGATGATGATATCAAAGGATGTTAGAAAACTTGTCACGATAGCCATAAAGTGTCTACACAGAATGTTAGCAGTATCAAGAAGAAACCGGTTAACAAGTGCAAACATGTCATCTTCTTCTTCTCTTCCACCATGTACTTCTTTATAGAAGTGTTGGGGGGAAACATAGTGATCTTGTGTGTGCTTGTTTTCTCTTCCACCATGTACTTCTTTATAGAAGTGTTGGGAGGGGAAACATAGTGATCTTGTGTGTGCTTGTTCTTCTCTTCCACCATTTACTTCTTTATAGAAGTGTTGGGGGTGAAACATAGTGATCTTGTGTGTGCTTGTTCTTCTCTTCCATCATTTACTTCTTTATAGAAGTGTTGGGGGGGAAACATAGTGATCTTGTGTGTGCTTGTTTTCTCTTGCACCATTTACTTCTTTATAGAAGTGTTGGGTGGAAACATAGTGATCTTGTGTGTGCTTGTTCTTCTCTTCCACCATTTACTTCTTTATAGAAGTGTTGGAGGGGAAACATAGTGATCTTGTGTGTGCTTGTTCTTCTCTTGCACCATTTACTTCTTTATAGAAGTGTTGGGGGTGAAACATAGTGATCATGTGTGTGCTTGTTTTCTCTTCCACCATTTACTTCTTTATAGAAGTGTTGGAGGGGAAACATAGTGATCTTGTGTGTGCTTGTTCTTCTCTTCCACCATTTACTTCTTTATAGAAGTGTTGGGGTGAAACATAGTGATCTTGTGTGTGCTTGTTCTTCTCTTCCATCATTTACTTCTTTATAGAAGTGTTGGGGGGGAAACATAGTGATCTTGTGTGTGCTTGTTTTCTCTTGCACCATTTACTTCTTTATAGAAGTGTTGGAGGGGAAACATAGTGATCTTGTGTGTGCTTGTTCTTCTCTTCCACCATTTACTTCTTTATAGAAGTGTTGGGAGGGAAACATAGTGATCTTGTGTGTGCTTGTTCTTCTCTTGCACCATTTACTTCTTTATAGAAGTGTTGGAGGGGAAACATAGTGATCTTGTGTGTGCTTGTTCTTCTCTTGCACCATTTACTTCTTTATAGAAGTGTTGGAGGGGAAACATAGTGATCTTGTGTGTGCTTGTTCTTCTCTTCCACCATTTACTTCTTTATAGAAGTGTTGGGAGGGAAACATAGTGATCTTGTGTGTGCTTGTTCTTCTCTTGCACCATTTACTTCTTTATAGAAGTGTTGGGGGAAACATAGTGATCTTGTGTGTGCTTGTTCTTCTCTTGCACCATTTACTTCTTTATAGAAGTGTTGGAGGGGAAACATAGTGATCTTGTGTGTGCTTGTTCTTCTCTTCCACCATTTACTTCTTTATAGAAGTGTTGGGGGAAACATAGTGATCTTGTGTGTGCTTGTTTTCTCTTGCACCATTTACTTCTTTATAGAAGTGTTGGGAGGGAAACATAGTGATCTTGTGTGTGCTTGTTCTTCTCTTGCACCATTTACTTCTTTATAGAAGTGTTGGAGGGGAAACATAGTGATCTTGTGTGTGCTTGTTCTTCTCTTCCACCATGTACTTCTTTATAGAAGTGTTGGGAGGGAAACATAGTGATCTTGTGTGTGCTTGTTCTTCTCTTGCACCATTTACTTCTTTATAGAAGTGTTGGGGGTGAAACATAGTGATCTTGCGTGTGCTTGTTCTTCTCTTGCACCATTTACTTCTTTATAGAAGTGTTGGGGGGAAACATAGTGATCTTGTGTGTGCTTGTTTTCTCTTCCACTATTTACTTCTTTATAGAAGTGTTGGGGTGAAACATAGTGATCTTGTGTGCACTTGTTTTCTCTTCCACTATTTACTTCTTTATAGAAGTGTTGGGGGGAAACATAGTGATCTTGTGTGTGCTTGTTTTCTCTTGCACCATTTACTTCTTTATAGAAGTGTTGGGTGGAAACATAGTGATCTTGTGTGTGCTTGTTCTTCTCTTGCACCATTTACTTCTTTATAGAAGTGTTGGGAGGGAAACATAGTGATCTTGTGTGTGCTTGTTCTTCTCTTCCACCATTTACTTCTTTATAGAAGTGTTGGGGAAACGTAGTGATCTTGTGTGTGCTTGTTTTAAGGCACTTTGTAAGCTGATATTCATGTTCGTAAGGCTGTTCTTGATGCCGTCGTTCCATCTTTTGCGTGTTCTTCCTCTTGCTTTGTACTCGTTATACTTTTTCTGTGTGGCTCTCTGTGGTAGGCGATACCAGGGAATTATAGTCAGGTGTCCAAACCATTTAATCTGTTGTTATTTTATGAATTGCATAACTGGTTTCCCATCCAGTCTCCTGATTTCTTCATTTCTAATGTTGTCTCTTATTGTCACACCTGCAGCTTTTCTAAAACACCTCATCTATGTCGTTATGATTTTCCGCTCATTAGCTGCTGTTATTGGCCATGTTTGACACTGGTAACATAGTGTTGGCAAGAAAATCGTTCTTATGAGATTTGCTTTAGTTGTTAGCGGTATCTCTTTATGTGACAACAGTGATGTTAACTGTCCCAGTACTTGGTTAGCTTTGTGCAACGATTGCTGATTTCGCTATCAATACTTTCATCTGCTGTGAAAATTGCTCCTAAGTATTTGGCCTCAATTGTTTGTTTTATGTCTACGTTCTGGAGTTTTATTGTAAGGCTTTCTGGTTGTCTACTTATTGCCATTGTCTCTGTCTTTATTATATTTATTTTCATGTTGTACTCCTCACCCTTGATGTTAACTAAGCTCAAATGGTTTTGGAGAGATTCTTCGTTTTCTGCAATCAGTACTTGGTCATCTGCAAATAAAAGTTCTGAAATATGATTTTCTTTCTCTATTCCTGCTTCTCTACTCACATGTCATCATGAACACTAAAAGTGCTTTGTACAACATAATCTTTCTCCCAACATTATGCTATGAGTGCCAAACCTGGACGCTGACATCAAACGATAAAAGAAAACCACCTATTTTGAGTGGACGTCCTTTTGCTTTGTATACACTGTATCGGAGTAATATTTCCCTTTGATACGCACTGTCTTTTCCTATCTGTTTATGTGGTTGAAACATTTAACTTGTTGTTTCTTGAGGAAGTTCAGTACTGATGTTGTTTGCACGGTTTTCCGGATCTCTTCATTTCTAAACCGGTCTCTTCTTGATACTCCCTACATTCTGTGTAGATACTTCATCTCTGCCGTAACTAGTTTTCTTCTATCGTTTGAAATCAGCGTGCAGGTTTGGCACCGATAGAATAATGTGGGGAGATAGATTGTATTGTACAATACATGTTTAGTGTTCATGGTGGCATCTCGTCATTTCTAAGCCGGTCTCTTCTTGATACTCCCAACATTCTGTATAGACGCTTCATCTCTGTTGTGACTAATTTTCATCTATCGTTTGATGTCATCGTCCAGGTTTTGTACTTGTTAAACATGTATTTGTACTTGTTAAACATGTATTTGTACCTGTTAAACATGGATTTGTACTTGTTAAACATGTATTTTCTTAATATCAGACTGAATAAAAGGATAATGAAGACATAAAGAAAGAGATACAAGGGAGACAATCGGGATGCATTGTCTGTATTTTCAGGATGAGAAAACAAAAAGAAATAAGACATACAATGCAGTAGACCCCGCAGGGGATGCAACAAACAAACAGACCTGGACACGGGATCTTGGTAAGGAACTGAAATAATCTTGGGAAGTCTGAACTAAAACCGCAATAGACTGGGACTTCCCGGTGCCATTACATTGTAGGGAGGGGCCTTGCGTGCCTCAATGACCCAGAGAGCTATGCCGGCAGGTTTACCCAAGTCAGACAGGTCAAACGAGAGAAATCAAATTAAATATAACCCACTGGTCCTCCAGGTTGGGGCTTGCGCAATGTGCTAGCTACCTATCCACTAAAAAAAAGAACGTAGTTACGGAAACCGAAAACAAATTGTTTAAAACTAGTAACTCGAGTCTCGGAAGAAATAGAGCTCCATGCCGGAGACAGATGACGCGCAGCAGCCAGACCCGCATGGAAGCTGATGCACTGTCGATCCTTTTTCGACGGCAGACAACAAAAATAGAGGCTACCAAGTTGATTTTGCAGAAAAAGCCCATCCTTACAGGGATGTAAAATGAGAGAACGTTGCGACAGACATGGATTCCTAAACAAACCTTTAGACGAAATCTTCTTGAGGAACTGAAGGGTGCTGGACTATCCTGTGAAGCCATAAAAGAAACAGCCAGAGACCGGGAAAAATTGCGAACAAATATTGAGTCCCTATGATCCACAAGGAACGAAGAGGAATAAGTCAAATACGACATATACCGGAAAAAGTAAAGGACAACTATTCCGGCTCTATGCTTCACGAGGAGCGGAGATAAATAAGTCAAATACATGGAATAGTAACGAACAACTGTTGAGACCCTATGCTGAATGAGGAGCGGACAGAATAAGTTAAACACCTGTAAAAGTCACGAACAACTGTAGCTCTATCTCACAGGCAGAGACTATCTAAGACTCACATTATAATACAAGACGATCAACCCTCTACAATCTCCACCACTCCTCCATCTAAATTCTGTTATAAGACGATCAACTCCCCTCTACAATCTCTCACCACTCCTCTCCATCTAAATTCTGTTATAACGTCAACTCCCCTCAATCTCTCACTCACAATCTCCACCACTCTCCATCTAAATTCTGTTATAACGACAACTCATCTCCCACCACTCTACATTCTCACCACTCTCTCCATCTAACTTCTTTATAAGACGATCAACTCCTCACTCCACCCCCTCTCTATCTATAAACAAATCCCATCTCCCACCACTCCACTCCATCTAAATTCTGTTATAAGTCATCAACCCCTCCCCCTCTACAATCTCCCACCACTTCACTCCATCTAACTTCTGTTATAAGACGATCAACTCCCCTCTACAATCTCCCACCACTTCACTCCATCTAACTTCTGTTATAAGACGATCAACTCCCCTCTACAATCTCCCACCACTCCACTCCATCTAAATTCTGTTACTGACCTTTGTTTTTCTTCTCTTCAAATATAGATTATAAATTTGTATCAGATTATATAGAAGACGATGCCAGATTTGCATGCTCAAATTTCAAGTTAGAATAATCAGACAGATATAATTTGTGTTCAACTTGAAGGCAATAATTGCCAGGCATACAGCATTGTTCGAGTTTGTCAGACTTTTTCTCCTGTCTTAATGTCCGGTCAAGGGATGTTGAACGTCCGCGTAGAAATTAGTGGTCGTGAAGGAGATATTCGTCTTTAAGTATCGATCTCTGAAGGAGTACGAGTATCGATCTTTGAAGGAGATATACGTCTTTAAGTATCGATCTCTGAAGGAGATATACGTTTTCATACCAACACTGTGCTAATAGTGCCAAACATAGGCACTGACAAAAGAACAAGAAAGGAAAATTCAGATCTGTAAAATGAGATGCTTGAAAAAAGTGGTATATAAAACTAGAAGAGACCATATAAGAAATTAGAAGAACAGTCGGAACAACACCTGTTGTTAGATTCATTGAAAACAGAGACTCAAATGGTTTGACCACTTGGTGAGAATGAGTAGCTAAACACAAATAAAGTACTATAGTTTTACAAAATACAGAAACAGTTACGATAAACCGACCAAAAGGCCTTTATCAAGCAAATAATACAACAAGAATGACGAATTTCGAGGAACACTACAAATGGACGATTACATGTAGAAACATTCAAACCTATCTAATGAAAATCTGGGAATAAAAACGAATAACGAAATGAGTGCAACACAAAACCGGAAGTGGAAAAGAAGAGAAACAATAAACAATATAGTGGACCCAATATACAATATACAATAAACAATATATAACTTATATATATGGAGCAAATACACATATAGATTACAAGGCATGAGATAAGACAGTACTAAGAAGCATAGGAATGTAATGCGTTGAGTCCAAGAGGTCGCAAGGTGCTACATGTAATCGTCCATTTGTAGTGTTCCTCGAAATTCGTCATTATTGTTGTATTGTTTGCTTGATAAAGGCCTTTTGGTCGAAACGTTGCTGTTTATCGTCACTGTTTCTGTATTATGTAAAACTATAGTACTTTGTTTTTACGTGTTTAGCTATTTTTCCAAGTTTTACTGCAGTCTCCCCCTTTTTGAGAATGAGTACGAATACACCCGTTACAAGAGCGTGCAACCTGGAAATGGAATCATCAAGAGGAAGGGGTAGACAAAGAAAAAGATGGATTGAAGGATTTACAGACATCTTAAAACTCAACAATACCACAGCATATCAAGCGACTGAGTGTGCACTATCTCGGAAACCGATCATCAGTCAAACCTGCTACGCTTAACGGCAAGAAAAGGACAAAAGAAAAATAAAGAAAGATACGCCTTTAAGTATCGATATCTGAAAGAGATATACTCTTTAAGTATCGATATCTGAAAGAGATATACTCTTTAAGTATCGATATCTGAAAGAGATATACTCTTTAAGTATCGATATCTGAAGAGATATACTTTATTCGTATATGAGAGATATCTTAATTATCGATATCTGAAGGAGATATACATCTTTAAGTATCGATATCTGAAAGAGATATATATCTTTAAGTATCGATATCTGAAGGAGATATACTCTTTAATTATTGATATCTGAAGGAGATATACTCTTTAAGTATCGATATCGAAGAGATATCATCTTTGTATCGATCTTGGAAGGAGATCAACGATATTTATATACTTTTCTGTCATTGGAATTCCAGACGATTGGTACAGCTAGAAAAGAATGACATACCAAATGGTTAATCAACATCGAACTGGTGTGTTGGGCCGCTGAACGCCGCTGGATTTGTTGAGGCGGAAATCAAAGCACCAATGGATATTTCCGGAGTGATATGATGATAGTCCTCATATAACTGATAAGGATCTATTTCTTTATGCTGTAACATGGTGCCCAGATCTGTTTAAACAAATGGAAGAGCATTAGAGCTCTCTCTCTCTCATGTCTTTTTAACCACGATTGGAGTATATGCCCTCAACCAACTCATGCCAAGTCTTCCTATCTATAGCTATCTCCCCTACAGCTCCCTCTATCTCTTCCTTATATTGATGATCTCCAAATCTCGTCTCCGTGTATCTCTAGGCTTCCTCTCTTTCGCTCTCCTGCGGATTCAGGAAAGAACCCGTATTGTTACATTCCCCTCCAATTTTCACTATAAACTATAGCTATCACATGCACAATAAACGCATCTACTTGTTTATACAGTTGTGAGACGTGGACCTTAACGTAAACACTTCATCTCTGTCGTGACTAGTTTTCTGCTATCGTTTGATGTCAGTATCCATGTTTGGTACTGATAGAATACTGTTGTGAGACGTGGACCTTAACGTGAACACTTCATCTCTGTCGTGACTAGTTTTCTGCTATCGTTTGATGTCAGTATCCATGTTTGGTACTGATAGAATACTGTTGTGAGACGTGGACCTTAACGTAAACACTTCATCTCTGTCGTGACTAGTTTTCTGCTATCGTTTGATGTCAGTATCCATGTTTGGTACTGATAGAATACTGTTGTGAGAAAGATTGTGTTGTACAATGCTCTTTTAGTGTTCAGGGTGTCCAAATTTGTTTGGACGTATGGGAGACCGTTTGAGCCAACACATGTCAAATCATGTATAAATAAACCGTTTTTCAATTGATTTTATGCGAACTTTTACACCAGGAAGCGTTTTCGGATCATTAAGTCGCTTGAATACCAGGTAGAGATTTGAGGTCAAAGGGGTTTAAATTGTGTTTGTCACTCACTACACGTTAATCAATTAAAATGGTGTATGATCGATGGTGTTGTCTAGTTTTTCCCTTTTGGCTATGTTTATGTTAGTTTTCTGTTGTAGATATTATTTGGTTGGGTCTCTATGACTAAGTGGTTAAGACGTTTACCTGTTAATCTGAAGGTTGGGGGTTCGAATCCTGACCGGGTTTTACTTTATGAATGATACACTCTAGGATTGCTACCAGAGCTAAGGAGTTTGTGTAATACTCTAGGTAGATGGCGTGCAATTTCTGCCGATAGGGGCTGGAGCCGTATGTGGGAACCCGGTGCAATGAAACTAACCTATTGTCTTTACACCCTTTAGATTCCTCGACACCTCCTTGGAGAGACTTAGCATGTGAGGTTCTGTCTTCTTCTTCTTCAAACCATATTGTGTGATTTATGTGTGATCTGAGTCTAAGAGCGAATGTACGTTGTGCCAATTATGCGAATACTATTAGGCCCAGCACATCTGATTTCTGCGACGCATTTTATTTACTAGGATAGTTTCCTTGGCCCCTACATCAGTCGCATCTTACGACATGTCTTGTAGATCGCAGTGGTACTATTCTTTGCTTCCCTTGCGAGCCCCGGCCTCACACGGGCGAGAGAGGTTCTGTCTGAAATGCTATGAAGTATCCTGCTGGTCTCTACAGACAATGTATTCAGCATCAAGAATGGGAAGATATTACAGACATTCTGCATTAATTTATGCTTTCTCTTGGCACGCTTTATAACCTTGATTGATTGATTGATAGAACCATCATCATTGTATTTCGATGAGTAACCATGTGTGCTCTTTAAGTATCGATACTCTTTAAGTATCGATATCTGAAGGAGATATACTCTTTAAGTATCGATATCTGAAGGAGATTGGCGTAGGGCTGGCTACCTATCCAGTAGAAAATTTTAGCCACAAAATCCAACCAACCATGAACAGTTCTACTGTATGGGTCAGAAACATGGAGAACAACTAAAACAATAGCGCATAAATTGCAAACATTCATCAACTGGTGTCTGCGCAGAATAGAGGGAATAAGATGGTATGATAGGGTCACAAATGAGGAACTTATGGAGAGAACAAGACAGATTCCAGTGAACGAACAGGTTAAAAAGACGCTGGCGCTGGATAGGACACACTTTGCGAAAACCGGAGGGAATATAACAAGAAGGGTCCTTGCCTGGAACCCGCAGGGACAGCGAAAGAAGGGGAGGCCGAGAAATACATGGAGACGAGATTTGGAGGCGGAGATCAACAATATAAAGAAGAGCTGGAGGAGCTGCAGGAGATAGCTAGAGATAGGAAGACTTGGCATGAGTTGGTTGAGGGCCTATGCCCCAACCCGGGGTAAAGGCAAAGAGAGAGAGAGATCTGAAGGAGATATACTCTTTAAGTATCGATATCTGAAGGAGATATACTCTTTAAGTATCGATCTCTGAAGAAGATCACCGAAATGTATACACTTTTTTATCATTGGAATTCCAGACGATTGAACCATGATCATTGTATTTCGGTGAGTAACCATGTGTGTTCCGATCTCTTTCTTACACAGGAAGAGCTCAGCGCCATGCACGAACTCTGTAGCACCGGCAAGGGTCCTCAATATAGTTTTAAAATGGTGAAAACATTTTGTCGAAATTTATTTTGCAATCTTTCTAATGAATTTTGCTTGGACAGCAACTTTCCAGCGTGCTAATCTCAATTTTTAACTGTCAACTTGTTCTTCTACGTGTTCAACTTGAACACGGAAACTACGTTTTATCGTCCGTTTCCTATAGGACAAGGAACTTGATAGCACCTACACCGAGATCAAGGATCTCTGGAAAAATATCCTGATGGCTCCATGAGGGAGTGAACTGAGTACCTTATGAAACGAAAGGCAAGCACTTAACCACTACGAAACCAAGACCCCGTTTATATCAGTGAGGTGTCTGAGCCTGGTTTCGTCAGTTTCCAGATCAGTATTCTGATCCGCCTTCCTCCTGAATCTGTTGCTAGTAATCATGTTTCAGTTTGATGTATCCATTTAAAGCCTCTTCTTCTAGGGAGTCTCTGTGGCTAAGTGGTTAAGCTTTAGCCTTGGGTTGCGATGGTCGTGGATTCGATGTCGGACAGCGACGTTCTGTTCACAAATGAATTCCCCGAGACTTCTATAATTGTTGTAGGATCTGCAGAATTCGTGCTTTTATGTAGTAATCTCAACAGGTGGCGTGTCATTTCTGCGGAAAGGGACCGAGCTATGTGGGGTAAATCCCGGTGCAATGAAGTCAATTCTTCGGTTTTAGACCTGAAAGTCTCAACAAGCCTCTTTGCATACGCCATTTGCAGCAAATAAAGTCATTAAAAACCCTTTAAAGAGTCGTCCCACAATTATTTTACCCGATGTGGGCACCCCTTGCAAGATATAATTATGAACCCGTCCGTCATCCATCCGGTAGAAGTAACTGAAGCATAGAGCGAGGCACTGAAGGATGAGAGAGAGAGAGAGAGAGAGAGAGAGAGAGAGAGAGCTATGCCGGTAGAGTAAACACTAACAAATAATAAACGAAATACAAAAGAAAAACAAGAAATCAATAAAGCAAGCTAACCCAAGCCTAAATAAACATTTGAGCGTCGGTAGTTAATTCCTTACTCAAAATAATAAATATAGAAAGAAAACAGAATAAACTAAACAACCATGTCAATGGGAATCAAGTGCAAGAATTCAAATAATTAGGAAACATATTTACATAAGACGGAAGACTAGACAGAGAGATAGAGGCTAGAGAGCAAAACGCAAATGTTGGAGCCTACCAGCTAGCCCCATTGTTAAGGCACCTAAACATCTCACTGACAAAGTTAAACAACAGATGATCAACATAATTTTCATACCACTTTATGTTACCAGAGCCAAACATGGACAATGAGCAAAGTACAGTCGCAAAAAATAACTGCATGTGAAATGCGATTCCTACGAAAAGTTACCAACAACACTGGAAAAGACAGAGTCACCAACATCAGCATAAGAGAGAAAGCTGGGACAGAATCTTTGCTTGAATTACATTGAGAAACAAAAAATAAATTGGTTTTCCCACTCAATAAGAATGCATCAAAACTTTACTGTATACAGTCTTCTAAAAGAGAACATCAGGGAAGAAGGCGATAGGAAGACAACGAAAAAGAAGGTTAGATGGCATAGTCGAATCCTGTCAAAGAGCAACAATAACAATCACCCAAGCCACCAGAACAGCGCAAGACAAAAACAGAAAACCACGACGCTGGGCAACAACCCGGTAACAATGTGTTGACAAAAGAAGAAGATAATTCCTTTCGTTCACTTAAAATTCCTTTCGTCCACTCAGGGCGCCCGGTGGTGCCAGGGCCCGCGAGGGGAGCAAAGAATAGTACTACTGCGAACTACAAATTATATGCCCGAAGAACATTGATAGTCTGTTTCGTTTTCTTTTGATAAGATTTCTTTGTGTTCAAGCTTGATTTAAAACCTCATCATTATTTTCTTCACTGTCCATGGAATTTTCAGCATTCTTCTGTAAAACCACATCTCTGTGACTTTCTGCGATCTTATTAATTGCTTGTTACTTATCCATGATTCGCTGCCATACATAAGTATTGGTTCAATATAACACTGGAGTACTCGCTTCCGCAGTGTCATTGTTTGTGAAATCACGCATATCGTGTTCTTCATTTTCATAAAAGCTATTTTCGTGTTTGCCTACCAGTTCTGATATAACCAAAACAAGGTTCGTTCTTAGGTAGAAAAGTCGTACCTCGGCTCCATCATCATCATCATCATCATTGACCTCCTTGTCTCAGGAGACAATAGGTTTTTGCCACGTAGTTTGTTCTGTGCTGAATCACATTTCTTGTGACTGTATAGCCTTTTCTGGAGTGACAATCCTTGCCACAGTTGCTGCAGGTAAAACTAAAGAATGAAGCTGATATATAGGATGTTCTCACTGCCTTTTCTTTTGCCTCCATATGTGATAGACTTTCAGGTCTCTTCTTTTCTTTTTGAGTGCCCCTCACTGTCGCTCGTCGTGCTGGCCCGTCTTTGGCCAGCCGTTCCCAATGTTCATTGTCTATGCTACATGAAGTTAGATCATGCTTGCAGGTGTCAATGAGACGTAATAATGAGCGCCCATAGTGTCTAGTACCAGTTGTGAGTTGAAAATATATAATGTTCTTTATGATTCTATACTCGTTCATACGGCACACGTGTCCCAGCCATCTCAGACGTCGCTGACTCAGCAAGGTATACATGCTTGGAATACCAGCACTGTACAGAATTTCTATATTTTTAGATGTGGTCCTGCCATCGGATGTTGTATATTCGCCTGAGACAGCGCATGGGGAAGGTATTGAGAAAATGTTCTGAACATAGCATTGGAGAACGCATTGAAAGCAGTGGAAGAAGCTTAAAGAGGATGAATCAGGACCGTGCGGTATATTTTCTCAGTATGATGCAATTCTTCTAAATACCGCCACTTAAATCTTTCTTCTTTAAAATAACCTTCAATTGTAATTTAGATTTTGCTGCTTATGCCGCTCCAGTTATGGCGCCGCCTGATGCGGCCGCCTCTCTGTATCATAGCACCGCACGGCCCTGGATTGAGTACAATACATAACAAACAAATAAACAATGGAGACGGTTGATATATGCAGTAAGGAAACTCAACTAGTCGAAACGTGGATTAAGAAAAATAAATATATTCAATGTTATCTCTTGAATAAACTTAACGTCCATGTGGTGCCGGGGCCCGCAAGGGAAGCAAAGAATAGTACTACTGCTATAGTCTGTCCATTAATTCGTGAGCACGTTTGAAATTGATTTTCTCGAAAACTACCTGTTGGATCTCAGTGATTTTTGCATGCAGCCTTAGAATATCCATGACGCTAAAATAAAGCTAACCAGTAGTCCATAGATGTTACGGATTTTGCACATCCGCGAATTCCTTTGATCTTTTATGACAATTGCAAATACGGGGCTCAAATTTTAGATTTTACAGTATCCCTAGAATTTGTCCATGTCAATTCTATTCATAGGTGTATCTCCATATTAACGTGATAGGTCAAGTAATTAAGTGTGTTGCCCTTTATGTGCAATCGTGAACTTGGATACAATATGCAACAGTTAGTCCTCCCTTCGGTCACCATTAGACCCCAGGGTGTCTTAACTTCATCACAAATTGTATGATGGTAGACGCATTTGGAAATGGAAATGTATACGTTGCTATTTCTCAGTCTGTAATCAAAATATGATTTGTATCATCCCGAATCTGACGATTCCATGAGGTTGATAATTGTTACTGGCTGGACAAATTACAATCCATCTCGGTGCTATCATTGAGAGGGACTCACGTGTCAGAACTTCAACATCACACATTTTAAACGTCCTGTTCTGTTCGGCAACTTGCCCTTTACTTTAGCCCAGACAAGCTCTATCGGATTGAGGTGAGCATGATATGGAGGTAGTCGCAAAGACGTGTGGCCGTATTCCGCATTGATTTTGTCAATATGAAACACCTTTGTCTTATTTGTCATCCTCACCAGGTGCAACAACTCGGGTTTCAAATATGTATCATCGAAGCTGACATTTTCCTTAGCAAGCCAAGTCCTAATTTGATCTTTTATATTTGATGCAATTGGTACTTTGTCTTCCGCTGATACTGCGTTGTGATAGGATGCATTATCCATTACCAAGCATGATGGTCTGTTTAGAATGGAAGTAGATCTTTCTCCATCCAGTGCCTGAAAATTAGTCCATTCATTTCTGTGTGGTAGTCCCTACCGTCGGTACTTTTGATTGGAAAATAAGTCCAGCGTCATGGACAAGACCTTCTTCACTGCTTCCTGCATGTGTTAGTATAATACGCTGGCCTTTGCTGCTTGGTATTTTTATTTTCTGTTCGCCGTCTACTGATTGCCATTCTTTAGCATTGGTGTGGTGAGCATTGACCCAGGATTCGTCCAAATATACAATATCATAGCCTTGCCTCCGCCGCTCACGGATCTGCCTCAGGTATTTACTTCGGGCAGCAATTAAATGTGGCTTTTCACAAATAATATTCCTGCCGCCTATAGTTTTTCTGAAGGTGAAGCCGGCGGCTCTTACAATTTTTCATAGAGTACTTTTAGAATGTCTATGCTGCAATCTGATTGCAGTTTTAATTTCAGTTTCCTGAGAGTAACAAGTTGATTTGTCGCAAACATTTTCAAGAGCTCCGTCTTATGACATCTATGTCAAAGTCGTCAATTGTTCTTTTCCTTCCTTGCTTGACATTAGTGCACTTTGTGTCCTGTTTAATCCATCGGGAAAAGGATTCTCTATTCAGACCAAGCGCCAGTTGCGCTCGTTTCTCAGGGTTATGAATATCGCAATATAGATGACCTCTCTTAGATTCCCTACGGAAGTGTTGGTATAGTAAAACTGTAACTTTCTGCATTGTTATAAATGTGCACTTCAGACTCATTATGAATGTGATATCAATGTCAGTTTTGATAAGCCAACAAATACGATACAATAGCTTCATACAAATAGCGAGATACGCCTATAACTATACAACGGTATCCCAATTATAACGTCATATGCTTTCCGCGTTCAAAGTCGACTGGGTTAGGTGCACGGGAATTCCCGTGAAATTGTTGTATACTCACGATATTTCTATGTTACCATAATGTATTTTTAGAACAACGCGTCTGTGTACCGTAGATCTGTTACTATTGTGTACAATCCGGTGAGGTTGATTTTAATATAACCTGAAGAAGAAATATTTCAAACTACATCAAATTTTCTTGGAAAAAATATTTCTCTAGCGTCATGGATATTCTAAGGCTGCTGCAAAAAATCACTGAGTTCCAAAAGGTAGTTTTCGAGAAAATCAATTTCAAACGTGCTCACGAATTAATGGACAGACTATACCTACAAGGCATGTCGTAAGAGGTGTCTGATGTAGGACCAAAGGGAGCTACCCTAGTAAACAAAAAGCATCGCATAAATCGGATGTGTTGGCCTACTTGTAGTCGCATAACTGGCACAACGTACAATCGCTCTTAGGCTCAGATCACATACAAATCACGCAGATTGGTTAACAAGTAGTGGATATGGAACGTTCAAAGAAGAAGTATAAACTTAATGGAAGGCTATGTGCCCACTTTCTCTCTTATGCTGATGTTGGGGACTCTCTCTTTTCTGATGTTGTTGGTAACTTTTCGTAGGCACCGCATTTCACATGTAACTACTATTTTTTTGTGTCAGTGCTTTACTCCTATCCATGTTTGGCCCTAGTAACACAAAGTAATCATGAACATGCCGATGAATATCTGTTGTGTAGCTGTCAGTGAGATGTTGGGGTGCCTTCACCCTTTTACTACGTAATTTTATTATACCTCAAGAAGCAGATATATGAAAATTGGCCAGTAAACAGGCTTTGCGGGTTCTTACAAAATACTTCGAGTCAATAAATCGGTTCAGGAGGGCGAAAGAGTTAACAATAGGGCTAGCTGGTAATTAAAGATGAACTATTAATCAAGTTTAAACAAATAATATACTCACATTGAAAGTTGTAGCTAAATGTTAGTGACAGTCTCACTTAACCTTCACTTAAGTCTGTCGTTTCTCTCATGTAGCCTGGAGTAAGGTCGAGGCCAAATGTCAACACGTCATGCCTGGCATCTGTAAGCAATGGATAAAAATTAGCCTCGTTTGTTGACATTTTTAGCTTTATTGATGACATCCTTTCTGATGTTCTACCGTTTCTTCGCGACTTTCTGTTGAATGACAGCACTAAAATAGATGTTGAATCGATCCAGCGATTTATGAAGTTTAGAGTAAAATGATGTACAAGTGGTACTGGATGCCAGAAGGGAAGAGGGAGAAGTGTTTTTAACCAGCGAGTCACAGGAACCATTAGTATAGTTACTCTTCGTTATCTGTTGGAGGAAACTAAGCACCTATGAGTCTGCTCGGAGTGTAATGATGCCAGTTTAGTTACCAATAACCAATAATGAATCTTTTCTGATGACATTTTCACGTAAAAAAAAAATATAGAAGCTGTGGTCTCTTTATCTTCTTCTTCTTCTTCTCCATCTTCTACTTCTTCTCCTTCTTCACCTTTCAACTCCCAGCGGAGTACAGGTCTTCAATAAACTTTTCCCCAGCTTTTCCTTTCTCCTGCCATCTCTTCCAGTTCTTTCCCCGTCTTACCTATCCTTTTAATATTAGACCCCCATCTCGCTTCTCTAGGTATTTCTAGTCCTTCCCCTACTCAACTTTCCAAGCGGGGTCCATAACAGTGCTTGTCTTGCAATGCTTCAGGTCGGTCCTCTCAGTGTGTGTCATATCCATCTCCATCCAAGCGGGCTCCAAAACAGTGCTTGTCTTGCAATGTTTCAGGTCGGTCCTCTCAGTGTGTGTCCTATCCATCTCCAGCTTCTCTTCCTTAGCTCTTTTCCCCCATTTAGAGTTTTATTGTACAGTAATAAAAGTTAATGAGCGTCTTTAGTAAGCGGCAGAAAGCTCGATCACAATCCAAACGTACCTGATTCAAACTCCGCGGTAGGCAGTTTGAAAGCAAATTTGTCCCAGAGGATTTTTACGAAAAGTAAAAATAGACATCATTGTTCATAAAGAAATGGCAAACTACTAAACGTACACGTGGTGCCTAGAAAATCAACGACACGTTTACTGTGGTTGATTACGACGTCCTGTAAAGGATATACCAGGATTTTCATTTCATTCAGTAATAAGTTATCTGTGAATAAGTGATCTGTGAATAAGTGATCTGTGAATAAGTTATCTGTGAATAAGTGATCTGTAAATAAGTGATCTGTGAATAAGTTATCTGTGAATAAGTGATCTGTGAATAAGAGGTTAAGCCTGTGCCTTGCGTTCCGAAGGGCATGGTTTCGAATCTGGAACGTTCTGTTTACAAGTGCATTTTATACCTAGAGCTTTTGACAGAGCTACGGAGTATGTGCTTTGTGCAATACTCTAGCCAGGTGGTGTGTCATTTCTGTGGAGAGGGACCTAGACTGTTGGGGTAAAGAGCACGGTACAATGAAGTCAACTCTTCGACATTAGACTCTTTAGGGCAGTGTTATCCAATGTTTTTATAGATTGGGGCGCATCTGATTAATGACTTTGGGGGCTCGGGCGCCATGTGACAATTACAGTAATAACACTACTTCTTCTTCTTCTTCTTCAGCCTTCACCACTAGGCCCTAGGCATAGGTCCGGAACCAAGGCCTTCCAAGTCTGCCTATCCAAGGCCATCATTTCCGATGTATCCCACAGTTCCCTACTACTACTACTACTACTACTACTACAGTAATATTAATAGTAACATGAGCATAAATATTAAATAAAAACAGATATAAATTTTATCCTGGCTTATTGAATCAAGTGCTATGACTGCATGCGTAGGCGATCATGTCTCTCTACAACTCTCTCTCACTTTGATGCAGTTATTCAGTTCTGACGTCGATATTTTGTCGAACCACGATGTCAGACCATTCAACATCTTTTCCTTCTGTCTTCCACATTCTCTCCTTCCCTGAATTTTACCTGTTGTCACCAACTGTTCCAAACCTTCTCTTCGAATTATATGCCCGAAGAACATTGATTGTCTGATTCTTATTCTTTTGATAAGGCTTCTTTGTATGCATGCCTGATTTAAAACCTCATCCTTTGTTTTCTTTGCTGTCCATGAAATTTTCAGCATTCTTCTATAAAACCACATCTCTGTGGCTTCCATTGATCTTATTGGTTGTTTGTTCATTGTCCATGATTCGCTGCCATACATAAGTATTGGTTCAATATAACACCGGAGTACTCGTTTTCGCAGTACCAGTGGTAGGGAATTCAAGCATAATGTGTTTTTCATTTTCATGAAATCCTGACTATAAGTTTAATTTTGCTTAAATATTGTGCTTGCGAAACAGCTCAATTATGCTGTTATTCATAAACTCATTGTTTTTTTTCTTAAAATTTTGATTAAAGTTAAAGAAGGAGGAATAAACTAAGGCGTCATGACGTCCGAAGACATCGTGTTGGGCAGTACTGTCTTATAACATTATATTCAATCGTTTTGGGTATCAAAACTCTCATAAAGAAAACATCTCCATTATAATGAAAGACACTAGATTTGATTATAGAAAAAGACTTCCTCAAAGACCTAAGCAGAGTAGACCAGGTTTTCTTACTGACTCACTGTCAGCTATACAAGCCCTGGAGGTTAAATTCGCTGACAGCGCAGTTCAGTACCTAAAAGAGAACTTGCTCAGCTGTCAGAAAAGACAGAAATTCACTTTCAATGGATTCCATATCACTGTGGTATTGCAGGCAATGAGAGCACCGATGTCTTGGCTAAGAACGGCAGTGCCAAAGAGCAAATTTACCAACTTTTGTATTTTCAAGAGGTCAAAACCCTCATACAGAGAAAATCTGCAGTAGACTGGAAGACAAACACTGGACGTGATTATGGAGACTCCCTTAAAGATCTAAGCAAAACAGACCAGGTCATTATATTTTGCCTACGTACCGGACACTGCAGACTCAACAAATACTTCCACAGACTTAAAATAAGTCAAACAGCTCTCTGTCAGTGTCAGCAGGTGGAGCAGACACCAGAGCATGTTCTGCAAGACTGTCCTCTCCTGGGCGAGCTGTGAAGCAACACGCGGCCAATTCGACCTAAAAACTAAGCTTTGGTGAAACCTGGACAGCCTGAAGCTTTCTACCCAGTTTATGGTCCACAGTAAATTAAGCGCTTGACCAGAAATCGCTGAAGAATGAAACCTGACAGACCTGAAGCTTTCTACCCAGTTTATGGTCCACAGTAAATTAAGCGCTTGACCAGAAATCGCTGAAGAATGAAACCTGACAGACCTGAAGCTTTCTACCCAGTTTATGGTCCACAGTAAATTAAGTGCTTGACCAGAAATCGCTGAAGAATGAAACCTGACAGACCTGAAGATGACTGTCCAGTTTATGGTCCACAGTATATTAAGCGCATGACCAGAGATCGCCGAAGAAGAATCATCTCGATAAAGACCTCTTGATCGATAAGCTAGTTTCATTGACTTCCTTGTCTTTCTCCAATCTTGCGAAAGTAGCTACTTTGTTTTTTTCTCATATTACATGTTAACTGGAGCCTGTTAATGTGTTGATGTAGCTGTTCCTCTTTTGTTGATATGATTGCATGATCGTCGTCCAAAATAAATTCGTTTAAGAGTTCCCCAAGGTTGTTTCCTTGGCTGGTGTTAGTTGTTTTACAGATTTGATCGATACATTTCATTGACTTTCATCGTATTTCATAATAATACTTCTCCCTTATTACCTATCTCTCTAAATTCCATTCTAATTATGTGCAGCGGACTAGTCATTCAAAAAAACATCAAAAATACATTTCATCACATTTAAATGCTCAAATATTCTACAATGTTGAACTCAGCGTGAAAACAAGTTGTAAATGCATGCAATCGTATATAATGCATCGCCATTTGCTTCCTCAATCACGCACATTGGTAGTCGAAGCGTAATCATGTTTGACCCCCTCAAGCAAAATTCCTGTTTCCTGTATACCGTTCCAGACAGTTCATATCGTTCGATAAAATCCTTACTGATTTATTGTTCTGCTTTCAAAGCATGTAGCGATGAAAAATTGTTTCGCTTATTTCTATCAAAATTGGATTTCTTTTCTAAGAAGTTTGTGTTATAAACGTTGTGATTTGTGTCCCTTGAATAACAGGGGACATCACCCACTTACAAACAATGGATGTATCCAACGAGGACGTGGCGAGAATAAGGGTAAAGAGAGCAATAAAGTTGTGATCCCTGGTGTGCAAAGCGTTGTGGGTTCTTTAATGCGATATGATAAAAAGGGGAAATAAATGGAAGTATTCATTAGTGAGGATTATTCTTGTCTTGAAGTATTTTTGAGGAGATAATAATAATAGAAAATTGGGTGATCGATTGAGATTGATGGATGAAAGTTGATGATTTCAGATGAAGAAATATGTGAAGTGAAGAAAAAATTGTGGATAATTAGTGAAGTGATTGAGTGGGATATTTTCTTTTACTTCTTCGAAAGCTCCATATCGACCACTTGTTAAACCAGTCTTTATGATTTGTATGTGATCTTAGCTTAAGAGCGATTGTGCGTTGTGTCAGGTATGCGCCTACAAGTAGGCCAGCACATCCGATTTCTGCGATGCTTTTTATTTATTAGGGTAGCTTCCTAAGGCTCCTATCTCAGTCGCCTCGTACGACACGCCTTCAGGTCGCAGTGCTACTATTCTTTGCTCCGATTGTGGGCCCCGGCAACACATGGGCGGATCTGAGCCTAAGAGCGATTGTACGTTGTGCCAGTTATACGCCTACAAGTAGGTCAGCTCATCCGATTTCTGCGACGCTTTTTATTTACTAGAGTAGCTTCCCTAGGCCCCTACGTTAGTCGCCTCTTGCTACAGGCCATGTAGGTCGCAGTGTTACTATTCTTTACAAGCCAGTGCAACACACGGGCGTTGCCGCTTCAAACTCAAGTAGCAACATGTCCTTTGCGGAACCACGCTTTCATCACATCCCGCCTGAAAACGTTATGTCTCTAGCAAGTTCTCCAGTCTCCTTAAGCACCATATTCAAGATTTCTTTGACGTCCTGCTGCCACCTTCGTCTTGGTCGTTCCTTGCCTCGGCTCCAGGAGCCATGTTTTCCATTACCGTTTGTCTCTGTGGCGAAAGGTCTGTGCGAAGAGGTTCTGTGCAAGAGTCTGTGCGAAGAGGTTGCTCTGACACACGTTCCAAAGGTTCTCGGTTTGCTCCCTCTTAGAGCCATCGGGATATTCTTTCAGAGATCCCTGAAATCAGTGTAGGTGATATACAGTTCCTAGTCCTATCGGAGACGGACGATAAAACGTAGGTCCGTGTTAAATTTGAACACGTAAAGAACCTTTTCAGTTCAAAATCTAGAAGAGCAGTCTGGAAAATAGCTGCACGGGGCAAACTTCATTAGAAAGATTAAAAATAAAATTCCTACAAACTATTTACACCATCTTCGGAATTATATCGGGACCTCACGATGTTTATGCAGTACAACTGAGATCTTCCTGTGTAAGAAAGAGATCGGAGCACACATGGTTACTCACCGAAGTGCAATGATGATGGTTCTAATAATCAATAAATCAATCAATCAATTTTCTTTGGACGCTCCATATGGACCCCTTGTTAACCACTCTGTGGCATTTGTATGTGATCTGAGCCTAAGAGGGATTGTACGTTGTGCCAGTTATGCGCCCCCAAGTAAGCCAGCAGATTTGAATTCTGCGAAGCGTTTTATTTACTAGGTTAGCTTACCTAGGTCCTACACCAGTCGCCTCTTACGACATGCCTTGTAGGTCGGATTGGTACTATTTTTTGCTTCCCTTACGGGCCCCGGCACCACACAGACGAATCAATCAATCAATCAATCAAACAATCAATTAATTAATCAATCAATTAATGCTGGCTTCTATAACTACTTTTCTGTAATGATCTAAATGTTAATGGACAGTGGCGCAGTTCAAGTGCATTGATTTTGACTTTATTTCTCTCCAGATTGAATCCTAGTTTCTATATATATTTACATTTCAAGACACGAGCTGAACGGGAAACTATAGAACTGCAATTAAGCGAGTAACTTAACGATGTTACCTTGCAACACTCCACGCCATTATTTCTGCTGTGGCAAGATAATGAAGTCGTTGATGCGTGGTATTCGTGAGTTCACCGCATCAGACTAGTACATTAGTCGAAATTAATTTGTCTGTTTTTAGATGCTTGCCTCTAGTTTTAAAGGTAATCGGTTCGTCAAGAAATGAGACAGAAAAAAATATCAGAAAAAGTTTAGTGTATGTGATGTGAGAACGTGAAAATAAAGAGGGAAGTAACGATGGTAAAGAGAGGAGAGAGTGAGAGAAGAGAGAAGAGAGAGAGAGAGAAGAGAGAGAGAGAGAAAGAGAGAGAGAGAGAGAAAGAGAGAACGAGAGAAACAGAGATAGTTAGAAAGATGAAAACAGACAAAGTAAGAGATAGAAGAGGTAAGAACTATATATATATAGCTGGTCGTGGGCGTCTGTAGCTTAAACGGCAGTGAGCTCGACCATAACCCAAGCGTACCTGGTTCAAACACCGCGGCGGGTTATTTGAAAACTAATTCGTTCCTGTAGATTTTTACGAAAGCTAAAAATAGAAAGCACCGTTCAGAAAGAAATGGCAAACTTTTGAACGTATAAGTAGGCCTAAAAATTGACGACTCGCTTATTGTGATTGATGGTTATATCTCTTATAACCTTCTATAAAGTTCTTCTTATCTTAACGCTGTGAGACAAACCAGGGCTGGAGAAAGGAACAAAATAAGAAAAAGATGGCTACGCTCTGTAAAGAATATGTCACGATTTTCATTTTCATACATATAAAAGAAGAGAAAAGAGGAGAGAAGAGAAAGGAGAGAAAGAGAAAGGAGAGAAAGAGAAAAGAAGACACACAGAGAGGGAAAGATATCAGTGATTAGCGACTCGTTCTGCTAGACCCATTTTCGAGAAAAAAATGTAAAAAGACTAAAGTAGAAAAAAAAAAATTCTCAAAGAAAACACTTAAAGAGCCCGTAGAACCGACCACCCAAGACATTCTCACCACAAGCAGTCTTTATCGGACATGCCCACGACAATCCAGCAATCAATCATCCCTCACAGAAAACTAACTTATCTTTGTTGTCCTCGGTGAGGAAGGGAATGTGAGCATGACAGCGAGCGAATGACACATTAAAAAATAGACTTTGAATGTCGGGTTACATAAAATCGAAACGAAACAAGTGCTTTTCAGGGCAAAAGTGAAATGGACAATTTTGTTCTATGGTCAATCAAAGTGTCAATTAAGCAAACAATATGAAGCAGTCACGTCATGTTGATCCGATTGTAAGATTGATATTTATCTTCAATTAGCCATCTGGTTCTATTTAATTGTGACATAATGTGAGTACAATATGCGTGTACATTTATAAATTTGTGTTAGATTCCGTTAGAGTTAAGCGAAATGGAGATGAAGGAGAGAGAGAGAGAGAGAGAGAGAAGAGAGAGAGAGGAAAGAAAGGGGCGAGGGACATAGAAAGAGAATGAGGTACAAATCGTCAAGGGTCTATAGATGAAGAATTGACTTCAAGAGGTTTCCCAATATCACAGTCCCTCTGACAGAAAAGAACGCATCTATCGAGATTGCACGCCAACCCATAGCTCAAAAACAACCTAGGGCCCTAACAAATGCCTCTAGATCAAGAACGTCCTGCACGGTCCGATTCACCCATCCCACTGCGCAAACAAGAACGTAACCACTTAGCCACAGAGCCTCCCCCATCCCATCCCACAACTGCCTCAAGACAAGAACGTAACCACTTAGCCACAGAGCCTCCCATCCCATCCCCAACTGCCTCGAAGAGTAAAAAGTAACCATTAGCACGAGTCACCACCCACAACTGCCTAAGGAGACTAAGAAGTAACCATGCCAAGAGTCATATAAATTACGATAAGACAAGTCAATACTCACTTAGCAAGTCCATATAAAACTGCCTATAAATAGAAAGAAGTAACCATTAGCACAGAGCTCCCCATCCATCACAATGCAACTCATAAGGAAACAAGAACGTACGATAGAACAGAGCTCACCATACATCCAGCAACTGCTCATAAGTAGCAGCCAGATCGCCGGTAACTAGCTGTTCCCCCTGCTTTCTGAATATGCAGTTCACAATAAACCACAGTGCTACCCCACCAAAAACCAATTCGAAATGAACTCATAGTTCACAATGTTGCTCCAAGCACTCTAACTCAGGAGCTGTACAACGAAACTGGGATTAAACATGAGGAAAATGCGCTAACAACCGAGAACAACAAACAACCAGAAAAAGAGTGCAACAATATAAAGACTTACCAACATTTTCTCAAAGTTATTCGGTGAAATCTCCATAATATAAACGAAAGACTTTAACTTAGCATTAACTTAGTTAGGAGAATCTGATAAGCTTTCTAAATCTTGTGTTAGTAGTTGATCATAATATTTGATTTCAATCATGTGAGTGTTTAACATCTGATCATAGAAAATGTATGGCAATAGAAGAAGATAAAGAAGAAGAAACGATCTTAAATCCATTTGACGACATCGAAATTGAGCATATGTAAGGAAACGGACAAGAACCAATGATAACACAGGATAAAAGGATAAAATGTCGATGGGTTGGGCATACCTTACGGAAGACACAATTGAGTGTCACTAGACAAGCACTTGAGTGGAACCAGAAAGGAAAACGAAAAAGAGGATGCCCTAAACAAACCTGGAGACGAAGTCTTCTTGAGGAACTGAAGAGTGCTCAACTATCCTGGAAGACCATAAAGAAAACAGCCAGAGACCGAGAAGAGTGGCGAACAACTGTTGAGACCCTATGCTCCACGAGGAACGGAGAGGAATAAGTCAAGTAAGTTAGTAACGGAACTACAAGAGTGGACTCAGAGATAACAGAGACGGCGAAAAACACTATTTACTAAGCGCACACAAAAGCCTGTTATAGAAATCTCTTCTTATCCTGACGTTGTGAGATTGATTGCCGGATAGGATCATCATTTGCACTTCGGTGAGTAACCATGTGTGATCCAATCTCTTACTTACCAGGAAGATCTCAGCTGCAGTGCACGAACTCCGTAGCACCGGCGAGGGTCCCCGATGTAATTTTGAAGATGGTGAAGATATCTATGTAGGAATTTTATTCTTAATCTTTTTAATGAATTTCCCGTGCAGTGAATGATTCTATTGTGAAGAGACTTTATGAATTTATATCTTGATAATCGTTGACTTGATAACCTGCAGTACGTAATTTCCGGCGCAAAAATTGCAGTGACTGTTTATGCTTTATGAGAATGAGAATATCAGAAGCATCGTTGGTACTATACCATGCATACAGTACATCGAGACGCAAAGAATCAAGTGGTTCGGCCATCTAATGAGAATGGAACCACATTTACTACCATCACGTGCCTATAATAATCGACACTCAGGGCGCAGAGCACGAGGCAAGCCAAGAACACGATGGATAGATAACATCTCAGAATCCTGCGAAAGCATGGACTGACAACGTCAAGCGCAAACACTTGGCACAAGATAGAAACTAACTCTCCACGACGCTTCACGTAAATATGATTAAGATAAGATAAGATAAGTGGCTTTCCAGCCTGTTCCTAGATTTTGAACTGCAAAGTGTTCTGTTACGTGTTTAAATTGAACTACGTTTTATCATCCTTCTCTAATAGGACTAGGAACTCGATCTCACCTACACTGATATCAGGGATCTCTAGAAAAATATCCCGATGGCTCCACGAGGGAGCGAACTTGGTACCTTTGACACGAAAGACGAGCACGTCACAGAGACCTCGAAGAAGTAATGGAGCTACTGTTTATTGTTTTATCTAGTGAAAGTATTTTATTGTTCAAACAGCTTTTTTTAAATATATTCTTCTTCCTTAATTCTTTTATTGATTTGTTTGTTCGCTGTTTCTGTTCATCTTACTTTTTGTTCTTTGTTTTTATCTCTCTTATTCTGTCCTTATTTTATAGTCTTCTATTTTCATTTATCATTAATGTGTCGTTATGTCTGTCTCTATTTTCTTTCTTTAAAACTTTCTGTTGTTATGTAATGTTATGCTATCGATGTCATGGCACATTGGGCATTCCCATGCGTGCTCCGGCCCACGCTGCAGCAGCCATCTCAAAGTCTACTTTCTCACCGTACCCTTGAGATGTTGATTAATATATCTTCTCTCTCACCACGAAGACGCACTGTCTGGTATGTTCTCTTCTTCTTCTTCGACCACTCTGTGTGATTTGTATGTGATCTGAGTCTAAGAGCGATTTACGTTGTGCCAGTTATGCGCCTACAAGTAGCTTTCTGCGCTGCTTTTTACTTGTACTAGGGTAGCTTCATTCTTTCTTCAACGTCCAGGCACATCAGTCCTAGTCGCTTTACGACATGCATTTGTAGGTCGCAGTGGTACTATTCTTTGCTTCCAACGCGGGTCCCGGCACCACACGGGAGACAGGTCCTACAGTCGCCTTTTACGACATGCTTTATAGGTCGCAGTGGTACTATTCTTTGCTTCAACGCGGGTCCCGGCACCACACGGGAGACATGCCCTCAGTCGCCTTTACGACATGACATGCTTTATAGGTCGCAGTGGTACTATTCTTTGCTTCCATTGCGAGCCCCAGTACTTTACGGACGGTCAGGCATGTCCAAACTTAATTCCTAATTCTCGCAATCGGTGCAGTGTCTGAGACTCGCCCATATCACATAAATGAGTGCGTACAGCATTGATGACATCGACTTCGTTCAAACTTCCCATCGAGTCGGGACATTCTTTACAAGAAAATCAGCACGTTCCTTGTCCTCCAATCCAGCATTGATGACATCGACTTCTGTTCAAACTTCTACCATCGTGAGTCGGGGCATTCTTTACAAGAAAATCAGCACGTTCCTTGTCCTCCAATCCAGCATTGATGACATCGACTTCTGTTCAAACTTCTACCATCGTGAGTCGGGACATTCTTTACAAGAAAATCAGCACGTTCCTTGTCCTCCAATCCAGCATTGATGACATCGACTTCTGTTCAAACTTCTACCATCGTGAGTCGGGACATTCTTTACAAGAAAATCAGCACGTTCCTTGTCCTCCAATCCAGCATTGATGACATCGACTTCTGTTCAAACTTCTACCATCGTGAGTCGGGGCATTCTTTACAAGAAAATCAGCACGTTCCTTGTCCTCCAATCCAGCATTGATGACATCGACCTGTTCAAACTTCTACCATCGTGAGTCGGGACATTCTTTACAAGAAAATCAGCACGTTCCTTGTCCTCCAATCCAGCATTGATGACATCGACCTGTTCAAACTTCTACCATCGTAGTCGGACATTCTTTCAAGAAAATCAGCACGTTCCTTGTCCTCCAATCCAGCATTGATGACATCGACTTCTGTTCAAACTCTACCATCGTGAGTCGGGGCATTCTTTAAAGAAAATCAGCACGTTCCTTGTCCTCCAATCCCGCATTGATGACATCGACCTGTTCAAACTTCTACCATCGTGAGTCGGGACATTCTTTAACAAGAAATCGCACGTTCCTTGTCCATCCAATCAGCATTGATGACATCGAGTTCTGTTCAGACTTCTACCATCGTGAGTCGGGACATTCTTTACAAGAAAATCAGCACGTTCCTTGTCCTCCAATCCAGCATTGATGACACGACTTCTGTTAATTCTACCATCTGAGTCGGGACATTCTTTCAAGAAAATCAGCGTTCTTGTCCTCCAATCCAGTTGAACTTTCGTTGTAATTATTTGTCTGTTCCCGCGCTTCTTCTCTTCGTCGCTCTTTATCTGGACGTCTATATGGCGTTGAGGTAGGGTTCTAGCCTCTCGCTCTACAAGTTCTAAGTTCGTTTCAGCGTGGAACGATCGGGATAGTTTTCCTTGATTTCTGATTTAAATGTTAGTGAGAATGAGTTCCTAGTTCTGTCAGAGACGGACGATGAAACGTATGTTCCGTAATCAAGGTGAGCATTTTTTAAAACTCATTAGTAGTAGAAAATGGATAAGAGCAGGCTGCAAAGTTGCTGCCCAGACAAAGTAAGACATTGAAAATTAAAATAGCAATTTCAAATTTATGTTTGCAATTTTCAAACATTTACATCGGAGAACCACGCTGGGGCTATGGAGCTCGTGCTTTGTTGCTGATATTCTCCTGTGGCCGAAAGAGAACGGAGAACACATTATTAGTCACTAAAGTATAAATATCATAGTCCTATCAATCAATTAATGAATTAATCAATGTCATCAAAATGCAAATATCAATCAATTAATTAATCAGTCAATTATCAATACCACGGTGTGTATCCTCCCTAGCCAGGAAGATCATTCTTCCTTCAATGGACCAGATAAATGGAACACATACTGAAGAAACAAAAAACAACAACTTGCAAATTCATGCAGATGCAACTACATAGCATTGAGCTGAAAGCTCATTCTTCTGATTTGATTGATTGATTGATTGATATGATCATCGTCATTGCACTTCCGTGAGTAGTCATGTGTGCTCCGATTTCTTTCTTTACACAGGAAGACCTCGGTGTTAGTGTACACACTCTGTAGCACTGGCGAGGATTCCCGATATAATTAGAAGATAGTGAACATAATATGTACACATTTTATTTATCAATCTTTCTAATGAATTTTGTTTGGGTAGCGGCTTTCCAGCCTGCTATTCTCGATTTTCAACTGCCAAGGGTTTTTACTGCTCAACTTGAACATGGGATAACGTTTTATCGTCCATCTCCGATAGGACTATTAACTCGATCTCACTTACACTGAGATTAAGGGTCTCTGTAAAAATATTCTAATGTCTCCACGAGGAAGCGAACCGAGTACATTTGAAACAGAAGACAAGCACCTAACATCTACGCCACAGGGTCCCCAGATGACAGGCAAGAGCTCAAGTGCCACTGGGTCATTGAATAAAAAGACCTGGTTGTTTACACGCGGAAACTGTAACCCGAAAGTCATTGGTGCTAGACATAACAGCAATCAAATATTCACTTTGCCGAAGCTCCAGACCAATTTAACATGGTCTTAATGTCAGTTCTGTCCAAGTGAAAGATTTAGAACTTACTTGTCATCTCTTGTTTCTTCTTTTCATGTATTTGTTATATCTTACAATTTTGTGGAGTTTCTTTACAACAAATTCGTGTGTGTGGAAACACTGAAAGTTGTAGTTATTCTCAGTTTTGTTATCTTCTTCTTCTTCTTTTGTCGTCACACTGTTACCGGGTTGTTGTCCAGTGTCTTGTTTATTGATTCTTCTTATTTTGTGTTCTGCTAGGTTGTTGCCCGTGTCATGGTTTCGTTGTCTTGCTGTTCTAGTGGCTTGGGTGATATTTTTTTTCTTTCTTTTTGACAGGATTTTGGTTTAACATCTAACTATCTTTTCGGGGTCTTCCTCTCGCCTTCATTTCTGTTGTTCTGTTCTAGAAGATTCTGTATACAGTTAAGTTTGCTTGCATTACTATTAAGTGGCTGAACTCAATGTAATTCAAGCAAGGTACGAACTCCGAACAACAATGCTAGAGATCTCAAGAAAAATTGCACATATGACTCTATCTGGATTCGAACCTACAACCTTCAGATCAACATGCAAACGTCTTAACCACTTTGCCATAGAGACGTCTTAACCACTTTGCCATAGAGACGTCTTAACCACTTTGCCATAGAGACGTCTTAACCACTTTGCCATAGAGACGTCTTAACCACTTTGCCAAGAGACGTCTTAACTGCACTTTACCATAAGAAACCCCAGGAAATGAAATAAAGAAAAATACAACGAAAAATTAATGGATAGAAAATCAAAAGAAACATACAGCACCACTAATACAGCACAATAAGAACTACTACTTACTACTACTACTAATACTACTACTACTACTACTACTAATACTACTACTACTACTAACACTACCACTACTACCACTACTACCACTACTACTACTACTACTACTACTACCACTACTATACCAATCTACACTACTACTACTACTATCTACTACCACTACACTACCTACTGCACTACTACACACTAGCCACCTCACTACACTACACACTACTCACTACTACATACCACTACTACCACTACTACACTACTACTCACTACTCCCACTCTACCACTACTACACTACACTACCACTCACTCATCCCACACTCTACACTACTACTACTACTATACCTACTCTACCATCTACTACTACTACTACATCTACTCACTCCTACTACCACTACACTACACTCACTCACTACTCATACCACTACACCACTCTATCTGTCCTACTCACTTACTACTACTACTACACTACTACCATCTGTCCACCTACTACTATACTACTACTACCACACTACTACAATCATGTCCACACTTACTACTACTACTACAACTACACAATCATGTCCCACACTTTACTACTACCAACTACCACATGTCACTACTACTACTACACTACACATATGTCTCCACACTGACTACTACTACCACAACTACACAATCATGTCTCCACACTTACTACTACTACCACAACTACACAATCATGTCCCCACACTTACTACTACTACCACAACTACACAATCATGTCTCCACACTTACTACTACTACTACACAACTACAAATCATGTCCCCACACTTACTACTACTACCACAACTACAAAATCATGTCCCCACACTTACTACTACTACCACAACTACACAATCATGTCTCACACTTTCTACTACCACACTACAAATCATGTCTCTGACTCTACTACCTACATAATCATGTCCCACTTACTACTACTACACAACTACAAATCATGTCCACATTACTACTACCACACTAATCATGTCCCCACATTTCTCTCCACAACTCAATCTCCACATTACTATACAACTAACATCATGTCCCACACTACTCTATACCAACTACACAATCTGTCCACATACTACTACACAACTACAATCATTCCTCCACCTACACACACAACTACAATCATGTCCCCACTCTCTACTACTACCACAACTAAAGAGCCGCAGTAGCGTAGTTGTTAGAGAACTCACTTCTTAGGTTAGTGGTACGGGTTCAATCCCACAGTGGTCGTTTAATTTTTCCCGATCGTAAAAGCTCTCAGGTCGACCCAGCCTCAATTTGGTACCAGGAAAAGCACTGGGAAGTAAAGGCGACCGGCGTGATGTTGACCACATCACCCATCGTGTGCCGACGAACTAAAATTCAGATCTAACACCGTATTACCCTATATACACCACGGGGTATAAAAATGGTTCCTTTACATTTGTGTACTTACAACTAAAACATAAGGTACCCACCTTTATTACTATTGATTGATTGATTGATTGATTGCACTTTGATGAACAACCATGTGTGCTCCAATCTCTTTCTTACACAGGAAGATCTCAACTGCAGTGCACGAACTCAGTAGTTTCGGCTAGGGTCCCTAATGTAATTTTGAAGATGTGTAGGAAATTTATTTTTAATCTTTTTTTCTAAAGAATTTTGCTCGGGCTTCGGATTTCCAGCCTGCTCTCCTCAATTTTGAACTGCGAATGGTTCTTTTACTTGCTCAAATTGGACACGGGTCCTAATTTTTATTGCCAGTCTCCGATATGACTAGAAACTCGATCTCACCTACACTGAGATCAGGGATGACTGGAAAAATTTCCCGATGGCTCCTTGAGGAAGCGAATCGGGTACCTTTGGCGCGAGAAGCGAGCACCTAACATCTACGCCACATATACTCTCATTATGACTATTACCACAATTAAACCAACATGCCCCCAATCGAACATAAGATTTCAACTGTCTATCTTCAACGAATTCTATTCTCAAGCCTCTTCAGATCTAACGACAAAAATATCTAGCGACATTAATGAACTCACTGTCCCATTTTTAATACAAACCCACCACATGCTGTCTCCCATACAAAGATTATGCTTCTAGAAATCCAAGACAAGAGTTTGCTTTTTTTTATAATTATAGGCATTTATTTTCATTTCTTTGCTACTTCTTTCCAATCTTCCTTCGTTCACAATTTTTTTTAATGTGTCGTTATTTTGTTTTCCTTATGTGTCGTTATTTTTTTTATGTTTGAAAAATGTCTATTTAACGTCTGATGTTATTTTTATTTCTGTGTTTTCTTTGTTTTCTTTATCTACTTCTTTGCCGTCTCCCCAACTTAACCACTTCATAAAGAGATCTGCATTAAAGTAGTGTGGGACGATAGACGGATAATGTATAAGCAGTCTGTATAACTAATACTTTCTTCTTCTTTTGTCGTCACACTGCTACCGGGTTGTTCCCCAGTGTCGTGGTTTTCTGTTTTTGTCTTATGCTGTTCTGGTGGCTTGTGTGATTGTTATCTTTGCTCTTTCACAGGATTCTGCTACGCCATCTAACCATCTTTTCCGTGGTCTTCCTCTTGCCTAGTAAAATACAAATAAGATTCAGACCTTTGGCAACGGATGTCTATGACGGATTCTTAGATTGAGATGGTATGACAAAGCTGCAAACACAGTCCCGTGGATAAGAACAGGACAGGAACCCATGATGACCCTGGTCAAGAGGAAAAGATGGGTCAGGCATACCCTACGGAAGACACAGTCGAGTGTCACTAGACAAGCACTTGATTGGAACCCGGAAGAAAAACAGAAAGAGGACTCCGTAAACAGACCTGGAGACGAAGTCTTCTTGAGGAACTGTAGGGTCTTTGACTATCCTGGTAGACCATAAAGAAAACAGCCAGAGACTGAGAAGAGTGGTGAAACGCTGTTGAGATCCAGAGACTGAGAAGAGTGGTGAACGCTGCTTGAGATCCAGAGACTAGAAAGAGTGGTGAAACCTGCTGAGATCCAGAGACTAAGAAAGAGTGGTGAAACGCTGTTGAGACCCAAGACTGAGAAGAATGGTGAAAGCCTGTTGAGACCAGAGACTGGAAGAATGGTGAAACCTGTTGAGACTCTATGTCTACGGGAGTAGGGAGGAATAAGTCAAGTCATCTATGGCAGCGAATCATGGACAATAAACAAACAATCCTTAAGATCATTAGAAGCCACAGAGATGTGGTTTTACAGAAAAATGCTGCAGATTCCATGGACAGCTAAGACAACAAATGATGTTTTAAATCAGACCCACACACAAAGAAACCATATCAAAAGAATAAGAATCAGAATGTTCTTCGTGCATTTAATGATAAAGAGAAGATTTATGACGACTGAACTGATTAACTGTATCAAGGAGAGTTGTGGATAAACATGATCGCCTACGCCGGCATGTATGGCACTTGACTGATAAGCGTTCAGATTGTGTGAAATGGGCGGGTCTCAGACACTGGAACGAGTTCGAGAATTAGGTGTTAAGTTTGGACATGCCAGACAGTGTCGTCTCTGGGAGAGAGAGAAGATATAGTAATCAACTTCTCATGGGTACTGTGAGCAAATGGACTTTGGAATGGCTGCTGCAACGGAGGACAGAGCACGAATGGGAATGCCCAATGTGCCATGACGTCGATCGCATAACATAACATAACATAACATAACATAACATAACATAACATAAGCGTTCAGATATCGACTTAGACACATTAAGGGTTGTGGGTTCAATTTCTCACTATATGTTTGGGAGGAAATATATTGCCAGGGTTAAAGTTGAACAGGAAATATATTGCCAGGGTTAAAGTTGAACAGGAAATATATTGCCAGGGTTAAAGTTGAACAGGAAATATATTGCCAGGGTTAAAGTTGAACAGGAAATATATTGCCAGGGTTAAAGTTGAACAGGAAATATATTGCCAGGGTTAAAGTTGAACAGGAAATATATTGCCAGGGTTAAAGTTGAACAGGAAATATATTGGCAGGGTTAAAGTTGAACAGGAAATATATTGCCAGGGTTAAAGTTGAACAGGAAATATATTGCCAGGGTTAAAGTTGAACAGGAAATATATTGCCAGGGTTAAAGTTGAACAGGAAATATATTGCCAGGGTTAAAGTTGAACAGGAAATATATTGCCAGGGTTAAAGTTGAACAGGAAATATATTGCCAGGGTTAAAGTTGAACAGGAAATATATTGGCAGGGTTAAAGTTGAACAGGAAATATATTGCCAGGGTTAAAGTTGAACAGGAAATATATTGGCAGGGTTAAAGTTGAACAGGAAATATATTGCCAGGGTTAAAGTTGAACAGGAAATATATTGCCAGGGTTAAAGTTGAACAGGAAATATATTGCCAGGGTTAAAGTTGAACAGGAAATATATTGCCAGGGTTAAAGTTGAACAGGAAATATATTGCCAGGGTTAAAGTTGAACAGGAAATATATTGCCAGGGTTAAAGTTGAACAGGAAATATATTGCCAGGGTTAAAGTTGAACAGGAAATATATTGCCAGGGTTAAAGTTGAACAGGAAATATATTGCCAGGGTTAAAGTTGAACAGGAAATATATTGCCAGGGTTAAAGTTGAACACGCAAAAGAACCCATGGCAGTTAAAAATCGATACGTGTAGGCAGAAAAGTTGCAGCTCAGTCAGGAAAAATTAATTCTTCTTCTTCTTCTTCTGTCGTCACATTGTTACTGTGTTATTGCACAGTGTCGTGGTTTTCTATTTTTGTCTTGCGTTCTTCTAGTGGCTTGAGTGATTGTTATTTTTCTTTCATTCACAGGTTTATGCTATGCCATCTAATCAACTTTTTCATGATCTTCTTCTCGCACTCTTTAATGGTGTTCTGTTGTAGAAGACTCTATATACTGTGAAGTTTGGATACATTCTAATTAAGTGGTCAAACCACTTCCTTCTTGTTGTTTCTCAATGTAATTCAAGTAAGGTTCTGTGCCAACTTTCTTTCTTATGCTGATGTTCTGTTGTAGAAGACTCTATATACTGTGGAGTTTGGATACATTTTTATTAAGTGGCCAAACCACTTCATTCTTGTTGTTTCTCAATGTAGTTCAAGCAAGGTTCTGTCTCAAATTTTTAAATTCTTAAAAAGAATCAACAAATTTCTAAAATGTATTTCAAATTTATCTAAATGACACCGGGGACCCTCGCCGGTACTTGGAGTTCACGCTGTCCCTCAGATCTTCCTGTGTAAGTAAGACATCGGAACACACATGGTTAGTCACTGAAGTGCAATGATAATGACCATATCAATCAATCAATTAATCAATCAATCAATCAATCAATCAAGACCACGGTTACTGGAACCGTAAGCATCTATCATCAACGTCTACACCCTAATTTTCGATACTCGACAATTTCTAATATGGACAGAGATTTGAACACATTGTCGTCATTCAAACAGATAATCTCAACAAATAAAACAAAATCCAAAAATGTATTTATTTCCTGCAATACCGCTCTTTAGGGCAGCGTACGACAGGGATGACATGGGTCTGTGGTATTTAATGACCGCATGGCTAGTGTCAGTCACTGCGAAACTGTTCAGGTTTGGATTTTTTTCTTTGTGCTCTGACATAAAAATGCTAATTAACCTTACCGGTGATTCTTCTTCTTCTTCTTCGAACGCTCTATATCGACCACTTATTAACCGCTTTTTGTGATTTGTATGTAATCCGAGCCTAAGAACGATTGTACGTTGTGCCAGTTATGCACCTACACGTAGGTCATCACGTTCGATTTCAGCGAAGCTTTGTATTGACTAGGGTAGCTTACCTAGGTTCCTACCTCCGTCACCTCTTACGACATCGTTGTAGGTCACAGTGTTACTATTCTTTGATCCCTTGCTAACTCCCGGCAACACACAGGCGGACCGGGGATTGAACCCATGTTTCCCGAATAGGATCCCGCGCTCTAATCCATTTGACCAGACACTCCTCAAATATCCTCAATATTCCGAATAATTTCCTCGATCGAATTCCTATCATTAAATTTGATACAAAGGGCAATAACTCTCAGCTGTTGGACTATGTCACCGGAACTGACAATGTCTTCACGACCAGGCTGTCTGCAGCTGACATCTTTGATTAACGGACAGTCTTTCAGGAAAGTAGAAGGATCTATTTGGTGTTCCTGAAATGTCTGAAACCTTAAACCGACTGAAAGTTTTATTAGGTAGCTCGATGTTATTAAATTACATTAAGAACGAAAGGAGGTCCTGTCTTGAAATTTCTCAGATTTCTGAAAGTTCTAATTTAGAATTGTTGGACTGAAAGAAAAGAGGATTTATTTGACGAAAGGATTAGGTTTATAATGAATCTGTGAGATGAGGGTTAAACTGGCGTGACAATTGGGGACTTTATTTTCTGAATATTGACATGAATAACGCGTGCAGTTTTGTCGTAGTTAGTGTCACATGACTCTGTCATATGATTAAAAGTGTCACGTGACTCTGTCATGTAATTAGGTGTGTCACATGATTCTGCCATATAATTAGAAACGTCACATGACTCCGTCATATAATTTAGAAGTGTCACATGACTCTGTCATATGATTAATGTGTCACATGACTGTCGTTTTGTTGATTTGAGAAACGTCTCCGAATGATTCTTCTGTTTTATCAGTTATCAGTTATATAAGGATTATCATCATAACACTCCGGACATGTACATATGTGCTCCGATCCCAGCCTCAAGAAATCCATCAGCATCCAGCGGCGCAACACGCCAGTTCCATGTTGATTAATAAATCTCTTAGTATATTTGATATGTCGTTCTTTTTGGGCTACACCAATATCCACAACCATCGCTCTCAATCTGATCAGCGACTGAGATTCACAACTCTGAAACTCTTCTGTTAGGAAAGACTCTCTCAATGCGTGAAGAATATGATTTCGATCCATGGCAGCTCCCTGTGATATTGTAGCCAAGCCAGCCAATCTATCAGCTCGTTCATTACCTATAACTCCTGCATGCCCAGGGACAAAAATAAAGGTTATTTCTCTGATCTCGTCTGTACAGTACTCCACCCAGTTTCGTCTCACCATTGCTGATTCGACTACGAATCATGCTCATGGAGTCACCGAGTATGAAAACACGAGAGTAGTTATAATATGCCAACCACGTCACCGCCTCTGTAACCGTCCGCAGCTCTATTGTCAAACTACTTATGGTTGCCACGTAGGCCCCACTGATGTCTCTTATTATTTTCCCCCTGAGCGTGCTGAAAACCACGCACAGCGTTGTTGACGAATGACTGAACCATCGGTGTAAATAACTACATGTTTCATTGATGTTGTCATTCAAGAGAGCCTCAACCTCCACATTAAATAGTGATGGATTATTTTGTTCACAGCTCTACCGGTCTCTGTTTTATTCTACCTGTCTCTTCTTTATCTCACCTGTCTCTTCTTTATCTCACTGTCTCTTCTTTATCTCACCTGTCTCTTCTTTATCTCACCTGTCCCTTCTTTATCTCACCTGTCTCTTCTTTATCTCACCTGTCTCTTCTTTATCTCACCTGTCTTTCTTCTATCTCACCTGTCTCTTCTTTATCTCACCTGTCCCTTCTTTATCTCACCTGTCTCTTCTTTATCTCACCTGTCTCTTCTTTATCTCACCTGTCTTTTCTTCATCTCACCTGACTTCTTTATCCTGTCTCTTCTTTACTTCATCTGTCTCTTTTTTATTGCACCTTTCTTTTTTTCATCACACCTGTCTCCTCGTTATCTAACCTGTCTCGTCGATCTCACAAGTCTATTCTTCATTCTACCTGTCTCTATCTCACCTGTCTCTTCTTTATCTCACCTGTCTCTTTTCAATATATTCTGTTTAATGATTATATTACAATTAGAATCAGATACATGTAACAAGCTTACATACCGAAACTTGCTTCTCTAACGAAAGATTAAGGAGACAAAGACAGAAAAAATATCCATACGTTTCCTGTTTGCGCAATACCTTTATAATGGTTGCATCACCACTATTTAGTTATTGAGTTTATTCGGGGATCTCTACGGCGAAGTGATTAACCCTTTCCGTACCATGAACGTTACTAAGTTCTGACCACAATTGTTTTATGTACTGTTATTTTCATCATACAAACGTTTATGTTTACATTGTTTTCTGTATGTAGCACATTCATATATTTCATTCAATATACCATTTCTATAACATCTTCCCACCAATGTGTTGGCGGGCGCTCAAGGAGCAAAGAATAGTAACCCTGCGAGCTAAAGGAATGTCGTAAGAGGCGTCTGAGGTAGGGACCTAGGGAGGCTACCCTTGTAAATAAAAAGTCTCGCAAAAATCGGATGTGCTGACTTACTAGTCCTGGACGAGAGAGTGAGGTTGGCGAATAGCGCAACTTTTCCTCACTATAATCCAAATACAGCGCAAGCTACAGTTTCAGACAACTACACACAACACAAATCAGACAACATGAAGAACAAGCTTAAAGCTCTCACCATAGGCGCGTGGAACGTGTGAACACTATTAGATAACAACAAAGCTGAAAGACCTGAGAGACGGACTGCACTTGTGGCTAGAGAACTGGCACGCTACGATATCGACATAGCTGCCTTGAGTGAGACCAGACACCCTGACGAGGTCAGCTGTCAGAGGTGGGCGGTGGTCACACTTTCTTTTGGAGTGGGAGAGCCAATACAGGACATCGGGAATATGGTGTAGGGTTTGCTGTCAAATCTCATCTTGTCCCGGCCTCACCAGACTCCCAAAGGTGTCAGTGACAGAGTGATGACTCTTCAGATCTCACTAGGAGAAAAAAAGAGTGCCACTTTACTCAGCGTCTATGCCCAGACAATGACAAATCCAAGCGAAATCAAGGATGGTTTCTACGAGGACCTTGACTCAGCCATCTCAGCGGTCCCAAGGTCTGAGAAGCTCATCATACTCAGGGACTTCAATGCCAGAGTAGGGAGAGACCATCGGGTCTGGGATGCAGTACTAGGAGTACACGGCGTGGGCAAGTGCAATAGTAATGGGCTTCTATTACTCAGACTATGTGCTGCCCACGACCTAACAATTACAAACTCATTGTTTCGTTTACCAACCCGAAACAAAACGTCATGGATGCATCCCCGTTCCAAACAATGGCACTCATTGACTACGTCATCGAAGGAAAGTGACAGACGTGACGTCAGAGTCACAAAGGCTATGTGCGGAGCAGAATGTTGGACCGATCATAGATTGATCGTGTCAAAGCTCAACCTCCGCATCAAGCCTAGAAAACGTCACCAGGGTTGCAAACCAACAAAAAAGCTGGCAGTCTCCAAATTGAAAAGCTCCGCTGTCACCGAAAGTTTAATAAGAGACCTGGACGACAAGTTGAAGGACCGCCAGTTTGGCAAAACCAGCGTGGACGATGACTGGATTGCCCTCAGAGACACCGTGTACCTATCTACCTCTGAGCTCATAGGACACTATGTACGCAAGAGCCACGACTGGTTTGACGAAAACGACGAAGAAATAAAGTCTATTCTCCTCGCGCAACATGAGACATACAGAGCCCATCAAAATGACCCATCATCATCATCCAAAAAAACAGCCTTCCTAGATGCTCGGAGAAAGGCTCAAAAGAGAATCAGGAAATTGCAAGACGCCTGGCTAAGCAAAGAATCTGATGAAATCCAGATATATGCAGACAGACATGATTCCAAACGCTTCTACGATGCCCTAAAACTGTTTACGGCCCTCAACAGTCTCACCCCACCCCTATACTCGATGCAGATGGAGCAAGGCTACTAATTGACAAGCCTCAGATACTAAACCGCTGGGCAGAACACTTCCGTTCTGTCCTCAACCATCCATCCACTATATGTTATGAAGCCATAGAGCGCATGCCCCAGGTCCCAATCAATGCCAAGCTTGATATTCCACCTACCCTAGAAGAGGTCAAGAAGGCAACAAGCCAGATGTCCAGCAGGAAGGCACCGGGTGCGGACTCAATACCAACCGAAGTCTACAAAGAAGGAAGGCCCATGCTGATGCTAAAATTGACAGAGTTATTTACATTCATTTGGTGCAACGAACGTGTGCCACAGGAACTAAAGGATGCCACTATTGTCCACCTGTACAAGCGGAAGGAAACCGCCAGGCCTGCGATAATCACAGGGGGATTTCCCTCCTGTCAATTGCTGGCAAAATACTGGCCAGAGTCCTCCTCAATCGATTAATCGATCACCTGAAACAGGACTTACTCCCTGAGACCCAATGTGGCTTCAGAGCAGGTCGTGGAACAGCAGACATGATATTTTCTGCTCGTCAATTACAGGAAAAATGCCAAGAGCAGCACCGTAACCTTTACATGGTCTTTGTCGATCTGACGAAGGCTTTCGAGCAGTCAACAGAGGGTCAAAGGAAGATCATGGAAAATGTGGATGCCCAGTGAAATTCATTAAGATCGTCCAACAGTTTCACGAGGGCATGATGGCACGTGTACTTGACGAAGAGGAGCTGTCGGAAGCCTTCCATGTCACCAACGGCGTCAAACAGGGCTGTGTACTGGTCTCAACACTCTTCAGCATGATGTTTGCTGCCATGCTCACGGATGTCTTTTGGGAAGGCGACGAACATGGGGTAAAGATTAGATACAGGACAGACGGTAATCTATTCAATCTTCGGAGGTTAAAATCCTTCACCAAGATAAAAGAATCAACTATCTCAAACCTGTTGTTTGCTGATGACTGCGCCCTCGCTACCAACTCTGCGGAAGAAATGCAGACTTACATGGACAAGTTCTCAATGGCCTGTGATAGGTTTGGCCTCACCATTAACACCAAAAACAGAGGTCATGTTCAGCCCGCCCCTAGAGAACAGTATTACGATCCAGTCATCAACATTAAACACCAGCGTCTCCAGTCAACGGACAACTTTGATTATCTTGGCAGCCTCCTATCCAGATCGGCAAATATAGATTCTGAGGTCAACAATAGGATATCCAAAGCCAGTGCTGCGTTCGGAAGGTTACGTGTCACTGTGTGGGAACGGAAGGGGATAAGCATAGTCACAAAGCTGAAAGTTTACCAGGCCATAGCGCTAACCACGCTGCTGTACGCAAGCGAGACATGGACAGTATATAGCAGACACGGAAGAAAATTAAACCATTTCAACACAAGCTGTCTACGCAGAATACTAAAAATAAACTGGCAGGACAAAATTCCAGACAGCGAAGTCCTCACAAGAGCAAAGATCCCAAGCGTCAACACCCTGTTGCAGAAGGCCCAAGTGAGATGGGTCGGTCACGTTGCTCGGATGCCTGATAAACGCATCCCAAAACAGTTGATGTATGGCGAGCTTGAAGGGGCAGACGTTTAGCTGGTGGACAGAAAAACGCTTTAAAGACACTCTTAAAGTGTCTCTGAAATGCTTCGATATAGACAATACGTGCTGGAATCCCTTGCGCAAGATCGCCAAATGTGGCGCTGTAACAAAAGAGGAACCCAAATAGCTGAGAATCATCGTATTGTTGAGTCACAGAGAAAACGAGCAGCGCGGAAAGACAGAACACACAACACGCACATGTCTAACCTTGATCCACCTGTGGTCGGGATTCTGTTCTAGGATTGGACTCTACAGTCACCTCCGCATACACCAGAGAGGTGCAACAGCCCCGTCTGAGATTGTTGTCACAGATCTGAGATTGTTGTCATCATCGCTTGCGATGGACGGCTATATATAGGCGCATAATTGGCACAACGTACAATCAATCTTAGGCTCCCAAACACATACAAATCACAAAGAGTGGTATAACAAGTAGTCGTTATGAAGCGCTCAAAGAAGAAGAAGAATAACATCTTCATGTACAGTTTGAGATATAAGGCTTCCATAACAGATTTCAATTGTTGCCGTTCTGCTGCTTTTTCTATCAATTGTTTTCCAAATCAGGTAACAATCTTCTAAGTCTTTCCACAGTTCTTCATGTTTACTTTGGACTTAGTCATATTTTCTTTAGACTTCCAGTCTGGATGAAGACTTTGATTTGAACGAATGCGAGAATTAGGAGTTCATTTTGAACATGCCGACAGTGTCGTCTTCGTGATAGAGAGAGAAGATATACTAATCAACTTCTCTTGTGTACGGTGAGCAAGTGGACTTTGCCCTGACTGCTGTAGCGGAAGACAAAACATGTATGAGAATTCCCAATGTGCCATGACGTTGATCGCATAATATAACATAACTTCCATCGCGTTTGATCTCCCTTCACTTCTTTGGATCCAGTTGTCCTGATGATGGCTGCTCGCTACCTTCACCCGATGCAACAGTTGTCTGATTGACCTCGCTTCCTTCACCCGATGCAACAGTTGTCTGATTGACCTCGCTACCTTCACCCGATGCAACAGTTGTCTGATTGACTCGCTACCTTACCGATCAACAGTTGCTGATTGACTCGTTCTTCACCCGATGCAACAGTTGTCTGATTGACCTCGCTACCTTTACCCGATCAACGTTGTCTGATTGACCTCGTTACCTTTACCCGATACAACAGTTGTCTGATTGACCTCGCTTCCTTCACCCGATGCAACAGTTGTCTGATTGACCTCGCTACCTTACCCGATGCAACAGTTGCTGATTGACCTCGTACCTTCACCCGATGCAACAGTTGTCTGATTGACTCGTACCTTACCCGATAACAGTTGTCTGACTTGATCACGTTTCGATGACTCGTTACCTTCCCGATGCAACAGTTGTCTGATTGATCTCGCTACCTTCACCCGATGCAACAGTTGTCTGATTGACCTCGCTTCCTTCACCCGATGCAACAGTTGTCTGATTGACCTCGCTACCTTCACCCGATACAACAGTTGTCTGATTGACCTCGCTCCTTCACCCGATGCAACAGTTCTGTTGACTGCTTACGTGCACAGTTCGATGCTCGCTACCTTCACCCGATGCAACAGTTTCTGATTGACCTTCGCTTCGCTTCTACCGATGCAACATTTCTGTTCGCTTCTACCTTCACCCGATGCAACAGTTGCCTGATTGACCTCGCTACCTTCACCCGATGCAACAGTTGTCTGATTGACTTCGCTACCTTCACCCGATGCAACAGTTGCCTGATTGACCTCGCTACCTTCACCCGATGCAACAGTTGCCTGATTGATCTCGCTACCTTCACCCAATGCAACAGTTGTCTGATTGACTTCGCTACCTTCACCCGATGCAACAGTTGCCTGATTGACCTCGCTACCTTCACCCGATGCAACAGTTGCCTGATTGACCTCGCTACCTTCACCCGATGCAACAGTTGCCTGATTGATCTCGCTACCTTCACCCGATGTAACAGTTGTCTGATTGACTTCGCTACCTTCACCCGATGCAACAGTTGCCTGATTGATCTCGCTACCTTCACCCGATGCAACAGTTGCCTGATTGATCTCGCTACCTTCACCCGATGCAACAGTTGTCTGATTGACCTCGCTACCTTCACCCAATGCAACAGTTGTCTGATTGACTTCGCTACCTTCACCCGATGCAACAGTTGCCTGATTGACCTCGCTACCTTCACCCGATGCAACAGTTGCCTGATTGACCTCGCTACCTTCACCCGATGCAACAGTTGCCTGATTGATCTCGCTACCTTCACCCGATGTAACAGTTGTCTGATTGACTTCGCTACCTTCACCCGATGCAACAGTTGCCTGATTGATCTCGCTACCTTCACCCGATGCAACAGTTGCCTGATTGATCTCGCTACCTTCACCCGATGCAACAGTTGTCTGATTGACCTCGCTACCTTCACCCGATACAACAGTTGCCTGATTGATCTCGCTACCTTCACCCGATGCAACAGTTGTCTGATTGACCTCGCTTCCTTCACCCGATGCAACAAATATATCTCATGCTTCCGTTTCCGTAACAAAATATCTTTTACAGCATTGGGTTGTAACCATTTGCTCAACCCCTAACCTGAAGGTTCACGAGGTCACATTTTGTCTGCCATCTTTCCTTAAACTTGTTTGACATGAGTACCCTTATCAGGAGCAAATCTCTTGTCAGCATAGTTTTCTGGATCATGGAGAAACCAAGCGCCCTACCATTGAATGTTAGTGACCTCGTCGGAAGCTTGTGTCTTGTTATATATGTCCACTATATCTCAATTTACTCATTCCTATTTGTAACCTCAGCTAGTTTTCTTTACAAGCTCTATAAATCCCCTCCAAACCCCATTCTTTCATATGTTCTTCTACTCTGCCATCAACTTCTGCTTTGCGACTACTCGAAATGTGTCATAAACACGCAGTGCGCTCGAGATCTACACCGGTCCCCCATAGTTTATTTTTTAAGGGTTGTTTCTGTTTTCCAGATGCCTCAGATTCACCTCATATATAAAATAACACTACTTCTCCAACGCTTTTTGTTTCTTTAGTGTTCAACATATGTCAATTTTCTCATTCCTATTTGTAGCATCGTTCAGTTTATTGCGACAACCTCTTCCAAATTCCCACCAAATCTCTCCTGTATTTATCAACATCACTTCTCTTCAAACTTCTAACTAAAATCTTCAACATTCTAGAAGAAAAAAAACTATCAACATTCTTTCTTACATTTGTTAATCAAAGTTTATTTAAAGTTAATTGCATATCCTTTACAGGACTTTGGAATCAACCCCAGCTTTTTAACGTTGTTTGTTATTTTTCTAGGCATTATTACGTTCAGTAGTTTGCCATTGCTTTCTGAACGGACGGTGACATCAAGTGATAGAAGAAAACTAATCACGACAGAGATGAAGTCTACCCAGAATGCTGGGAATATCAAGAAGAGACCGGTTTAGAAATGAAGACATCAGGGGAAAAGTGGGTACAACATCAATACTAAACTTCATTAAGAAACTACAAATTAAATGGTTCGGCCACATAAGTAGATTACCAACAGACAGTGCACCTCAAAGAGCAATGTTACTCCGATACAGTGGAAACAAAGCACTAGACCGTGCACGTAAAAGGTGGAGCTCAGAGATAACAGAGGCGACGAAAACACCGTTTATGAAACATACACAAAAGCCTGTTCAGAAATCTCTTCTTATCCTGACGCTGTGAGGCAAAACAAGATTAGAGAAACGAAGAAGTTAATCTTACTTGCACCATGAATAACACACGTTATTCTCAACACAACTTGCAAGAACACGATGGTTCATGCCCTGAAGCGCGAATTCTCCCAGAAATTTATCGCATCTTAAACTTTCAACAAATAACCAACAAGATTTTCATAGACACGCGATGCCTACTTTAAAAGCTCTCAGAATATAACTTCATTATCTTCCTATAACTGGAAAAAGTGCAAATTTTCTACCCATGGGCGTCTCCTTACGTGAAGACAAGTACAATAAGACATAGGACGATACGATTAGAGGGGTCTCGTCGCGTAGAGGTTAGGTGCTCGCCTCTCATTTAAAAAGTACTCGGTTTGTTCCCTCGTGGATACATGGAAATATTTGTACAGAAATCCCTGATCTCACTGTAGATGAGATTGAGTCCCTAGTTCTATCAGAGAGGGACGATAAAACGTAGGTCCAGTGTTCAATTGGAGCAATTAAAAGAACCTTTGGTATTTTAAATTTGAGAAGACCGGGGCAAAACTCATTAGAAATGTTTAACAAATAAAATTGCTAAGTAATTTCTTCACCATCTCCTTCACTTTTGTGCACTACCGCTGAGATCTTCATGTGTAAGAATGAGATTGGAGCACATATGGTAACTCACCAAAGTGCAATGATGACTGTTCTATCAATCAGTCAATCAATCAATCAATCAATCGAAGGCAAGGAGGGACAAGTGCAAACCATCTGGAAAATTGGCTTTTGACAAGATAGTGTGATATTCTCTAACAGTATTAGAGAATAGATGGATAGATAGTGTGAGTAACTATTGTTAACTAGTAACATGTAAAGTAACACTTTTTACTACCTGAGCTCGTTACTGTCGTTACTGTCGTTACTGTCGTTACTGGTTGTAATACCGCTTTTTGGGCTGTATAGTACAGGAGGGACATGACCCTGTGGAATTTAATGGCTGCAGTCAAGACATAGATGAAGTGTCTATGCAGAATGCTGGTAGTATCAAGAAGAGACCGGAATAGAAGAGAATATTTCATCTACCGGGACGCCAGAGTGGTTACCGGGGCACACATTTTGGGTGTAAAGAATAGAACCACTGTTACCTGCCACGCATGTCGTAAGAGGCGACTAAGGACGTTTGGATGAAATCGGATGCACATGTCCTAAACGTGTAGAAGTCTATGCGTTTAGGGGCCTACCAAACCAATGTGCAACGTATACACGCTCTTGACAAAGATCAAACATATCACAAAGAGTGATTAAAATTGGTCGTAAAGAACGAACGCAAAGAAGAAGAAGAAGAAGAAGAAGAAGATCTACTGGAACATGATGTTATTTAAGAGCCAATGCTTCGCGATAACTACCAACTAACATAAAAAAAAAAATTAATTTAGCCCCTTTCTGGAAAAATGTATGTGGACGCCCATGTTTTCCCAACAAAAATGTTTCCATTTGTGGAACTGGTGACTATAAAATGAACAACATAGTCAAGAAAAGAAAGCCAGACGAAAGGTTGGTTTTTATTTTAGTCATTCGGATTCTTTCGTTGAATCTGGCACCTCTGACAGAATTACAAAACATCAGAGTGAGAAAATGAAAGAGACCCATGTTGAACTTTCCACGAAATGAAATTGGGAGAAGGCTGCGACCTGGTCTTGTTTGAAAGGAATGAAGAAAGGATTGATGAATTTAAGAGAGTACAGAAATGGTGTGAATTCAATGCATAGTCACAGAGCACTATTTTAAAAATTCTGTTTGGATTAGGCATTAACCCGTTCACTCGTCCGAGCCGATATACCGGCTCATAGCAGTGTCTAAATTGAAGGAAAGCAGTATATCTACTACTACTATATTCACGACTATTCTACTACTATTATTGCTACTGCTACTACAACTATTGCTATTACAACTACTGCTATTACAACCACTGCTACTACAACCACTGCTATTACAACTATTGCTATTACAACTATTGCTATTACAACTATTGCTATTACAACTATTGCTATTACAACTACTGCTATTACACTACTGCTACTACAGCCACTGCTTTACACTACTGCTTTACACTCTGCTACTAACTACTGCTCTACTACTACACAACTACTCTACTACAGCTCTCTACTCTACACCACTGCTACTACAACTACTGCTTACACTACTGCTACTACAACAACTACTACTACAACTGCTGCTACTACAACTGACTGCTATTACAGCTACTGCTACTACAACTACTGCTATTACAACTACTGCTACTACAACTACTACTATTACAACTACTGCTCTACAACTACTGCATTACAACTCTGCTATTACAACTACTGCTTTACAGCTACTGCTATTACAACTACTGCTATTACACTACTGCTATACAGCTACTACAACTACTGCTTTACAGCTACTGCAACTACTGTATACAGCTACTACAGACGACTGCTGCTACAACTGCTGCTATTACAACTACTACTACAACTACTGCTATTACAACTACTGCTACACAAGCTACTCTATTACAGACTACTACAACTAAACTACTGCTCTACAGACTACTACAGCTACTGCTATTACAGACTAGCTGCTATTACAACTCTGCATTACAACATGCTATTACATGCTACATGTACACTACTGCTAGTACAACTCTGCTACTCACTACTGCTACTACTACTACGCTATACATACCTACAACTCTGCTACACAACACTACTCTACACTACTACTATTACACTACTGCTACATAACTGCTACTCTACACTACTGCTATTACACTACTACAACTACTGCTATTACAGCTACTCACTACTGCTATTACAGCTCTACAGCTACTGCTATTACAGCTACTGCTATTACAACTCTACAACTCTGCTACTACACTACTGCTATTACTACTACTGCTATTACAACTACTGCTATTACAACTACTACAACTACTGCTATTACAACTACTGCTATTACAGCTCTGCTAATACAACTACTGCTATTACAACTACTGCTATTACAACTACTGCTATTACAACTACTACAACTACTGCTACTACAACTACTGCTATTACAACTCTGCTATTACAGACTACTGCTTTACACTACTGCTATTACAACTACTACAACTACTGCTACTACAACTACTGCTACTACAACTACTGCTATTACAACTACTGCTATTACAACTACTACAACTACTGCTATTACAGCTACTGCTATTACAACTACTACAGCTACTGCTATTACAACTACTGCTATTACAGCTGACTGCTACTACTGCTTACAACTGCTGCTATTACAACTACTGCTATTACAACTACTGCTATTGCAACTACTACTGCTACTACACTACTGCTATTCACTACTGCTACTACAGCTCTGCTTTACAACTACTGCTATTACAACTACTGCTATTACAACTACTGCTACTACTGCATACACTACTGCTATTACACTACTGCTATTACAGCTACTGCTATTACAACTACTGCTATTACAACTACTGCTACTACAGCTACTGCTATTACAACTACTGCTATTACAACTACTGCTACTACAACTACTGCTACTCTACTACTGCTATCTACAACTGCTACTACAACTACTACTGCTACTACTACTACAACTACTACTACTACAACTACTACTATTACAACTACTGCTACTATAACTACTGCTACTCAACACTACTACTCAACTACTACTACTACAACTACTGCTACTATAACTCTGCTACTACGCACTGCTACTATAACTACTGCTACTACAGCAGCTGAATAAAGGAAGAACACTGATGTCCTGAAAGAACGGAATGTTAAAGACAATTGGCTGATAAACAACATACTATACAGAAAAATGAGATACTTTGGCCCCATCAAGCGTTACGACGGACTGGAGAGAACAATATTGGAGGGCAGGGTCACAGGACGCAGAGGCAGACCAAGAAAAAGATAGCTACAAGATATTAAAGAAACCATGAATATGACCATCGACGAATTTGGTGAACTGGCTAGAGACAGTGAATTTCAGATGCGCTGCAAAGAGAGCAACGTCCTATAAGGGACACGCACCTTGATGATGACTACAACTACAGCTAATACTACTATCCCTACTACTACCAATATCACTACTACAACCACTACCACTACTACTACCACTGCTACTACCACCACCACTACTACTACCACTACAACAACTACCCCTACTACAACTACCACTACTACAGCTACCACTACTACTATTACCATTGCCAGCACTCTACAGCACTACGACTACTGCCCCTATTCCAATGACAACTTCTACCACCGCTACTACTATGATATCTATCACTAATACCACCCCATATAATAATACTAATACCACAATAACATCACCACCAACCACCCTACCACCACCATTATTACAGCAAGAATTCTATCATCAAAGACACATACAACTCATTTCCTTACAATAATAAATATCCAATTCCCAACAGAGTCAAAACAGAAATACATTCAAGATTGAGTTAAACTTTTGGATAATTTGTTTATTGAGAGATTTCTTTCAGTCAAATGTGACCTCTGGGGTTAAGTTTAGTTGCTATAGAAACCAATTTAAGAGAATTAAGTTTACTTTCCGAGATATTTGTTCATTGCTTCATTTAAAAAAAAGAGATTTAGCAGAGAGTCTAAAATGATGGAGATGGTGATATTGTTGATTTTAAGTTGGTATCCAGGGAAACTGGTCTGCCTGGAGTCACGGATATTTACATCTGTATTCTTTCTCAGTAATTCAATGAGTATACTTGGGGTGGGTTCGAACTTGCTTTCTCTAGTCTCTGAGGAGGTCACGGCTGGCACATAACAATTTTATTTTTATACTGGTGGGATGCCTACGTTTTTGCCTGATTGATAGGACCATCATCATTTCACTTCGGTTAGTAACCATATGTGCTCCGATCTCTTTCTTACAAATAAAGATCTCAGCTGCAGTGCTCGAACTCCGTTGCACCGGCGTGTCACCGATGTAAGTTGAAGATAGTGAAAATATTATGTAGGAATGTTTTTTTTATCTTTCTAATACGTTGTGCCAGGACAGTAGCTTTCCAGTGTGCTCTTCTAGATGTTAAACTGCCACGGATTCTTTTACGGGCTAAACACATAACCTACGTTTTATCGTCCGTCTCCGATAGGACCAGGAACTTGATCTCACCTGCACTGAGATCAGGGATCACTGGAAAAATATCCATATAGCTCTATGAGGGAACGAACCGAGTATCTTTGAAAGAAGGCGCGCACCTAACGTCTACGCACATAGCCCCCTCCCCAATGCCCAAGTTATCATTTATAAGGACTATCATCATAACACTCCGGACATGTCCATAGGTGCATCGATCTCTACCTCATCTAGTCCAGTAACCCAACACGCCAGTTTGATGTTGATTAATCAATCTTTGTGCATATTTATCGCGCCGTTATTTTCAAACTGTACAAATATGGATGGACATTCATAAAAAAAATAGATTCAAGATTGAGCTACATTTTTGGATAATTTGTTTATTGAGAGATATTTTCCAGTCAATTGTGACCTCTGGGGTTAAGTTTAGTTGCTATAGAAACCAATTTAAGAGAATTAAGTTTGCTTTTCGAGATATTTCTTTATTGCTTTATTTTTTAAATGAAAGATTTGTCAGACAGTTCAAAATGATAGTTATGGTGATGTTGTTGAATTTTAAGTTAATATCCAGGGATATTGATCTGCCTGGAGTCAGGGATATTGATCTGCCTGGAGTCAGGGATATTGATCTGCCTGGAGTCAGGGATATTGATCTGCCTGGAGTCAGGGATATTGATCTGCCTGGAGTCAGGGATATTGATCTGCCTGGAGTCAGGGATATTGATCTGCCTGGAGTCAGGGATATTGATCTGCCTGGAGTCAGGGATATTGATCTGCCTGGAGTCAGGGATATTGATCTGCCTGGAGTCAGGGATATTGATCTGCCTGGAGTCAGGGATATTGATCTGCCTGGAGTCAGGGATATTTACATCTGTATTCTATTATATCCAGTTGTCTCTGTAGCGTAGAGGCTAGGTGCTCGCCTTTCGTACCAAATGTAACCGGTTTGCTCCCTCGTAGAGCAATCTGGATATTTTTCCAGAGACCCCTGACCTCAGTGTAGGTGAGATCGAGTTCCAAGTCCTATCGGAGACGGTCGATAAAACGTATGTCCTGTTTTCAATTTCAAAAATAAAGAAGACTTGCAGTTCAAAATCAAGAAGAGCAGGCTGGAAAGCCGCTGCCGGAAAAAATTTATTAGAAAAAAAAAAGAATAAAATTCCTACAAAATATCTTCACCACCCCCAAATTACATCGGTGATCCTCGCCGGTGATACGGAGTTCGTGCACTGCAGCTGAGATCTTCCTGTGTACATGGCTACTCACAGAAGTGGGATTGACAAGCATAAAACTCCTGTGTTCGGAAAGACTCTCTCAATGCGTTAAGAAGGAAGCTGTAATGGACAGTAGTGACATTCTTAACGCATTGAGAAGTAAGATTTCAGTTAAGAATGTCACTACTATCCATTGCAACTCCCTTTGATATCATAGCCATGCCAGCAAATCTATCAGCTCGTTCATTACTCTTGACTCTTGCGTGCCCAGGGACAAATGAAGGTGATTTCTCTGATCACTGTCTGTACAGTTCCTACATCCCAAAATCGTCTCACCATTCTTGTTTCGAATTTACGAATCATACTCATGATTCCCAGGTAAAGGGAATATACACTATGCATGTGGTGGGCATGGCTACTGTAGAAAACAGACAAGCAATAGACCTGGTCGATATTATAAATGTCCTGATGGCGCAGATCATGTAAACGATTTAACCTCGCTGCTACATCTTCTGAAGGCTGAGCTAAAATTACCTACTCTTTGTTTCTAGGGCACAACGTGAATGAGCGCTGATAGCAGTGACAGTAGCAATATATAACGTGTTAACAGGTCTTTAGCCCACAGAGGAGAGATATAACAGACGTGTTAATGCGTCTTTAGAAGTGAATGGGAAAAACGTATATAGACGTCCTTAGCAGCTAATGGGTTAAGGAAGAAAGATGAATCTGCAACGATAACCAAAATTCTGAATGCCATAAAGGTTGTTTATGTAGTTGACGTTGTACAAGTAGATCTGGATTCGTGGAGGGCAGAGAAAGAGGATTGTGTTTAAAGGGGGTTTTTAAGACGAAGAATTGACTTCATTGCCTGGGTTTTATCCATATGGCCAGTCCCCCTCCAGAAATGGCACGCCACCTGCCGAGATGTATTGCACAAAGCACGAACTCCGTAGCTCCAGCAAGAATCCTAGGGGTCTCTAGAAAAAGCTGCACTCGTGAACAGAACGGCGCGGTCAGGATTCGAACCTACTACCTTCGACTCACAAGGCAAAGGCTTAACCATTTGCCACAGAGTGAACTACATGAACCATCAAAATGCATACAGTTTTTGACATCTGTTAGGGAAGACTGAGTACCTATATTCTGTGACGGCAGTTCAGTAACCACTAAGCAATCAACAGTTACATGGACGAAGTAAGATATACATCGAGACAGATGTATATGTACATATATATATATAGATAGGTAGATAGATAAATATATATATATGTATATATGTTGATAGATTTATAGGTATGTATATATATATATATATATATGTATCCGGCAGTTTTCGTCTCTACAGATGGTCAATTGGTAAGTGTTTTACTATGACAACCTCTGAGTTTTAGCTTTTCTCTCTTGTCTTTCACCTCATACATAAGTCTCTTCTAAAAAACGGCCCGTTGCTCAGTATCGCTTTCCACACAACTCTGTCATCAGCTAGTTTGTCCCCATATATATATATATACAGGTAGGTAGGTATGTAGACAGACAGATGGACAGAGGGACGGACGGAGAGGCAGACAGACAGATAGACAAATAGACAGGTAGACATATATATATATATATATATAAATATATAGATGATAGATAGATAAATATAATAGATAGATAGATAGATATATAGATAGATAGATAGATAGAAAGATAGATATATATTAGATAGATAGATAGATAGATAGATATATAGATAGATAGATAGATAGATAGATAGATAGATAGATAGATAGATAGATAGAAATGTCATAGTTCCCCAGATGGCAGCGGAGGAATGGACAGTTAGCTGTTGACAATGCCTCAGCCTTTTGTGAAGCTTCTCTCTGTTTCACTTCCTCGGCTGTATAAGCTCTAAACTTTGGAGTTGGTCCTTGACGGCCATCACGCCGGTAGCCCCTGGTAAACTGTTCTGGAGCTTCCTCTCGATCAGGTGTGTCTTTATTAAGCTTTGAATTGAACTCCTCATCATCTTCGTAATGGTCTCCTGCATCATCTTTGTTTGACTCTTTTGAATAGGACCTAGTAATCTCCCAATCAGCAGAGGCTTTGCTGCTACTGCGGTCAGATTTGTGATCCTCTTTATCAGAGTTTTTGCTGTGGTCTTCAAACAGATCTCTCTGAAGCAATGTTGGTCTCTGTTCTATCTCTTTTGGTGCTTTCTCAGCTTCTGCTGGATGATCTTCGTCTCGTTCACGACGCTCAAATTCTCTTCTGTCAAACTCAAATCCCTGATACGATCTCTGTTCATAATACTGAATCCTTCTCATGTCTTCAAAATGACCTGGATGTGGGGAGGTGGAGGGCATAACCTCTCTCCAGCCACAAAGCAGCACGAGGATCAGAGCGTGGATCTGGTCTGTCGTAAGATTCTGCAAGTCTTGAATCTGAGTCCTGACCTTCATTGGCAGAACCATGACTGTCAGTACGTCTCCTATTCATTTGTGGTGGGTACATTGGCATGCCTTGCATGTCAAGAGGAGGCCGAGGTCCATATCGTGGATCCATATGAAAATGAGCAGGCATGCCTGGCCATGCTCTAGGATCATAGGTCTGCCAGTGTGGAGGTGGCCCCTGACCTGGGCGAAAACCCTGTGTCATTTGGGGTCCTGTCATATGTCCGGAGAAGCACCCCACCACCACCTGGGCTAGGGGGTTGCTGTCGTTGACCCTGTCCCTGTGTAGACTCCAGCTGTTTCTGAAAACGTGGAGGCACATTCCGTGGGTAGCTTTTGGTGTTCGCCTGGTCATTCTGAGCAGGGGGAGTGTGGTTAGATTGTCTATCTCTGTAACGGGGTTCTCTTGGTTCTTTGTCACTAGATTCACTTGCAGTTCGACTATCTCTCCCCTCAGTATCACCATCTTTACTATCATCCTTTTTCTTAGTACGATCGTCCAACTGCCGAAGTTTTTCTGCCGCAGCTGCCTTCTGCTCAGACTCCTTTCTCTTTTCATTTTCTTCACGCCTTAGTCGTGCCCTCTCCACAGCATTGTTGATTTCTCCTTCATTGGCTCTACGTCTCAATCGCCAAACTTCATCATCATCATCTGATTTACGAGGTGGCATTGCACTTGGACTGGCCACGGGTGGTGGTGGAGGTCCATAGGATGTACGCGTGTCAAAGCCTACCAAATGAGGTGGTGGTGGTGGTGGCATCCTAAATGCATAAGGAGCTCCTCTTGGACCCATAAATTCATATGGACGCATATGTGGGGGCCAACCTCGACCATCCATTCCAGGGTGTGGTGGTAGAGGACCTCCTCTGTAGTGTGGTGGTGGTGGTCCATGTGGCCATGCATCCGCTCGACATGTTGTCCTTGGTCATCTCTGTCCTTGTCTTCTTTACGATCTTTGTCTCTGTCATAATCTCCATCTCTCTGGTGGTCTTCAGATTCTTTCCTTTGTTGTCTGTTTCTGTCACCACGGCGAATCCTGTCTCTTGGGCCTAGTAGTGGATCATCTTCATCATCACTGAATACAAGTTTTTCACTGTAGTCAATTTCTCCTTGAAGGCCAGCCCAGCCTCCATCATTTGCGTCAGATTTGAGAATTTCTTCAAAATCTTTTAGTGCCTTTTCAGACACAATTGCAGGTCGTTTCTGGTTATCTTCACCATCTCCTATGTGTCTCTGTTGAGGCATGTTGGGCGTGGACCTCTGAATCTTGGGTCATGTGGGAACGGATTGCAGGAAAATCCTGGGAAATTGGGAGGATATCCTCCTGGTGGGATTCTCCCAAATATATAGGGTGGTATCATCCCTCTATACTGTGGTGGTGGTATTCCCATTGGTGGCCCCAAGGGAAGAGATCCATGTGGAGGTCCATGGCCTGAACCAGGACGAGGTGGCTGCAGAGACTGAAGGGACATATCAGCCCCCGCTCCAACTCCGCCACCATTCCCACCGGACATCGGGGGGCCATTCAGTTGTGTTTCTATCATATTCAAGCTCGTGGAACTCAGCGCTGGTTCTTCTGGTTTGGGTTGTGGCACTGCACGCCCGCCACCCTCGCGCCAACTTGCAACATTCTGTGGTCGCAAGCTTGGCCCTGGTCCATATTGAGTATCCTTGATGTCGTCTTCCTTTTTGGTAGGTTGAACTGGTTCTTTGCTTTTTTCTTCTTGTGCCAAACTTGGAAATTCCTCTTGAAATAATGGTGACTGATGATTGACTAATCCCCCTTGTTGAACACCCCCTGTGACATTGCTCCAAGACCGTACACCCATACTGCTTTGCCCCCCAGATGGTATGTTGGTCTTGGCAGCCGCTTGCTGCTGTTGTTGTTGTTGTCCCTGTTGCTGCTGTGCAGGCGTTGCCTGCTGCGGCTGCGACGATTGCGGGTGAGCTCCACCTCCACTGCCCTCTTTCTTCTCGTCCTTTGACACCCATCCCGAACCCCCACTCGGGACAAGGCTGATACTGGGATCGTTCCCGCTGTTTTCACTCTTTAAGCTAGGCAAGTTTGCCGGAGGCGGCATGCGCCGCACATTGGACACTTTGCCCAAGCTTTGAAGTCCATGTTGCCGAGGAACAGTTGACTTCTGAGTCTCGACACTTTTTCCCTTGTAGAGAGTATTGATGTCTATGCTCTTGTATTTACTTTTATTCTTCTCCCCTTTACTGCCAATCCCCGGAATGGTGGACATTTTGCCGAAGCACAAACATTGAAGGTTTTATCATAGACCCTCTGAACGAACCGCAGTTATGCAGGCCCGTTCTCCTGGGTAAAAATTTTCCAACAAAATGAGAGTGGAAAATCAAATATATTTACACGGATGGCTATGATATTTACAGATAACTAATGTCTTTAAGCTGGTAACTCAGTGCTACCAATATGGCGAGCACAATAAATAGGGGCCCCCGTTTTCGTACCCACACTGACGTCTAATAAATGGTGACCGTGTTGTTGTTATTGTTGTCCTTATTGGGTAGTCAGGGCTTTTGGTCCGAGTGGCTTTGATTTGTAATAGGGTCCCCCTACTTTTGGTCTACGAAGCCGAGAGCTATTTGCTGTAGTTCCTTTATCCATTGTTGATTACTGCTACTGCTCTGCTTCTTTATGGTTCTCCTCTTCTTTATCCTGGGTTCATAATTTGGTTTTGTTGTTGATGTATCTCTTCTGATGGCCATCATTAGATTTATAGTTTGTTATATCGTTTTAGTTTGGTCCATCCTTTTTCTCCTTCATTTAGTTTTCCTTACACGATGGTATTCATGTTGTAATTAAGACGATACATGATTGTATTCAACAATATAGTAAACAACTAAGATTCGTCCACATTTCTATATTTTTAATGGTGTTTAACGGATACAGACAAGAATACATCCATCTATCTGCATCCAATGTTTTATCTCGTCTCTCTGTTTACTAACTCGTTACTAACACGTCACTATTTTTCTACACAAAACGTCGTGTCTTGTAGTTATGTGTTGCACTTCTACATAGAGAGTACAACACATAGTCTCAACTATTAAATAATCTAATTATACTACTCTAACTATCTGGCTAACTGTCCATTCCTCCGCTGCCATCTGGGGAACTATGACAATGCCAGACTTTGGAGTACCCAGTAAATTGCACTCGGACCAGGGAAAAGGATTTGAATCATCCATTATATCGGCACTTTGCCAGAAGTATGGGATTAAAAAGTCCAGGACCACTGCGTATAATCCAAGAGGTAACGCCATATGCGAGAGGTTCAACAGAACATTGTTAGCCATGCTTCGTTCATTGGAGGACTCGGCTAAGTTAGAATGGTCTCGCCATGTGTCCAGTGTTGTCCTGGGTTATAATATCACTCCACATACGTCCACAGGGTGGTCACCTTATTATTTACTTTTCGGTAGACACCCCAAATTGCCAATTAATTTTATTATTGACGATTTGTTTCATCCTGAGGTTCCGGGGAGCGATGATATGGGTTCTCACCAAAATAAATTAGCAGAAGCGCATAGAGATGCAAGCGACCGTTTAGCCCGGATCCACAAAAGGGACGATAATAAACAGGGTATAATTGATATCATACCTTTGAATACCTTGGTACGTCGTAGAATAGGCCATAACAGGGACACCAACAAATTGGAAAACCTGTATTCTAGGCAGGTATATCGAGTAGTCCAGAAGCCTGATATTCAATCAGGTTATTATGTGATCGTTCCGGTCGATGGTATGGGTCACTCTCGGCTGCTAATATCTGGCCGTCACATCAAAAGATGTGAAAACTTGGAGCATTTTCTATAAGTTATGCAACTCCCTGACCAAGTGTGTGAAATTGAATACTGTAGTGGTTATTGGATTCTTTATTTTGTTTTTTTATGCTAGTGCCGGTTATTTAAACGGAAGATTCCTGACCGTAGCAGTCAGTATGGCGGGATGGGAGAAAGAAAGGGTGGCCTAAGTCCTTCCTTAGAGAAGTCACAGAAGAGAATTTACGACAGGAACAGGTTAGGGATCTGTACAAGAATCGAGTCGACTGACGGTGTCTCCATCCTAGGACACGTCAAAATCGACAACACGAGTAATTGAGATCACAGAGGATGAGTTCAACAATGACGATATAAAATTTTGGGATCCAGCGAGAGTGTCTCCAAGCATACTAGAAGTGTTAAAACCCCAGTAGAGAGTGGTGGTGAAAATAAATTCACCTCTCTACAAATAAGTTCGAAAATGTACATGACAGATGCCAAATCCCGGAACTCAGCTTATGAGCTAAATATGAACTGCAATGCTAGTTTTAATATTAAAATTTGGTCAGTACGATCTGGTTCTGATGTGCAAAAAGATGTGCAATTTGAACGGAAGTTTCTTGATAACATA